>CM040126.1:221532640-222132640 GCA_022559845.1 Amorphophallus konjac | reverse complement strand
ACGACGCATGGGGGCACAACCGCTACATCCAACGGGCACAGCCACCCAAGCTCGGCCAAAACAGAATGTAACGGCCAGAGGCAGGCGCGTTACACTCAAACAACGCACGAGGGCACGACCGCTGGAGGCACCGCCTCAACAGGTCAAACGTCGGTCAAACAGCAAGTAACGGCCAGGACCAGGCGCGTCACTTTCCTCTAACGCGCTGGGTCAAGCGCGTTAGATCAACCGACTCAACCCCAAAACAAAACGACAAAAAGGAAGTAACGCGCTAACCTAGGCACGTTACAAGGAAATGACGCGCCACCCTAGGGCCGTCACATTCCCAAAAGCCTGAAAACTCAAAAATGCCTAATCAAATGGCGGTCTATCGTAGGGCCGTCAGAGCCAAGTAACGGCCACTGAAACGACCGCTACATCGGTCACGGCGGGAAAACAGAGGAACGGCCAAACGGGCCCATTCCACGCCCCATTCACGCCGAAACACAGGGGAAACAAACCACAACGACGAATAACAACATCAGGGGACAAAAACTCCCACATGCAAGCTCAAAAACGCACGATCTGGGCGATTCCAACGAATCCACCCAAAGTGGGTCACCGAGGTTCCTGGGCTTCTACCGGCCTCGAATGAACACTAAACCACACGAAACTCACGTGGACGGGATCCTAACATCCCTGCGGTTAGTTAGAAGCTAACTACGCCGCAAATGGTCGCCGTTTACCGGCCGACCCTAAAAACCACGAAAATCACGGTTTAGGCAAAACAAGCCCAAACTCAACCGTTTCCTAGCTGAACGCTGTGCAATGGCAGGGAAAACAGAGAGGACGAAGTAAGGATCAGTCACCCTACCTCCACCGAAGAAACCGTGCCCCGAAGGGACTAAACCACGCCGAAATCCACTCGCGAATCGATTTCACCGGCTTTGAATCCACCGTTCGGGATCGCGCCAGAATCGATCCGATCCTTGCTCCATCGCGCACCTCGACAACTCCACGGCCTCGCCACCTCGCCCACGATCGCCTCCGTCTGCAGTCGGATCCGGAAAGGGGAGAGAACGAGAGAGAACGGGAGAGAGAGAGAGGAACGGCGAATGAGAAGGAGGAGAGAGGAAAGGAAAGGAAAAGGAAAGAAATTAGGAAATTTTCCTAATTTCCGAAAATTCCGAAAATGCGCCGAAAATGCAGAAATTCAGAAAAATACGCAAAAATAGCCGAAACGACCGGCTCGAAGAGTACATCGTCGCTGTAGCATCCACGAGTTCGAGAATTGACAAACAAACTCACCGTAGGGTTCCGTAACTAGTACGAGTGAAAAACCCACACGGCTCGTCAAACTCAACTCGGAAGTCACAAAAGTGAACTGAAACTCAACAAAACCAATCCGAAACAGATCCGAAAGATCCAACAAAGATCCAACAAGACCTGCAAAGGATCCAGCAAAGATCCACCAAGGATCCAGGGCATTACAGCGTCGCTTCGCCTGCGACTGATTTTGAACGCTGTATGTTGGGTTTTGGCCTCGGGTGGATGTAACGGCGGTGACCCAACGCGTTGCATTGATGTAACGTACAGGGCCCCTACCGTCACATTCCCTTTTGGGTCTTTTGAGCTGGAACTCAGGCGGAAGTAACGGATGGAGACAGACACGTCGTTCTTGGTGTAACGCGCTAGTCCCCGACCGTCGCTTTCATGTAGCGCGTGGGCACCCGACCGCCGCTTGCCTGTTGGTTTGAAATAGTTGCCAGCCTTCTCGTTATGTGTTCCATTCTATATATATATGCCATGTTTACGTTACTGTAGTATTTGATGGCGTGTTTCTATATCCCAATAGAATAGCTTTTCTTTTCATGCAATGGAACCACTGCTGTTGCCCTAAGGTCTGTTGAGTGCCGACCCGCTTGAGGATAGCGGAGGGGTGTTTCCCATACACGGTTTGTAAGCTAGTTCCGTGGGCCCCCAGCCAATGGTAGCGTCCTACCAAGGGAGAAAACAAGCTAGAGGGCCTGGCTCAGGCTAGAGTCAGTGTGTGCACACGTAGTCGGAGATTGTGGACTGACACCGACGGGTGCCACTCCGACTGGTCACTTGGTTTGGTACTGTTTACGCGCTCAGCTTGTCGTTTACCGACTGCGAGTGCTTGAGACGCAGTGTAAGTCGTCAGTGGACGCTTCTGGTTTCTGCTCTAGTGGTTGTCCTTCCTTATTGTTTGGATTAGTTAAGGCTTATTCTACTTGGTAGATTTAGTTTTAGTCGCTTGCATTTACTGATTATTGGCATGCGTTAGCTGTTATACCTGCTTAGTTAGAGTTTACAGCTTTCTTATGATTAGTTAATCATGCCAATGCCTGTTATTTTATTTAAATGCATGCTCTAATTGCCTTAATTTATGTATGAATGCTTGTTTAGTGCGAGGTAGGGATCCGCGTGACCCTTACTGAGTCTGGCTGTGACTCACCCTTCTCCTTTCAGGTGAGCCGCGCCCGTCGTCTCCTGGTGCTTCGTAAGCTATTTTGGAGACCGCGTCTAGCTGCCAACTTTAGTCGAGCCGCCTTTTGAGGCTTCTGTTGTACTTTTGCCGGGGTATGCCCCGCGTAGTTGTACCCTTGTGGACTAGTACTCTTGTTTATCTGGACTAGTATATATATATATCACTCTGGTTATTTTGAATTACTTCCGCACTTGTGTTAATTTTATTACTTAATTGTAATCTACACGTTCCAAATTCCAGTTCATTTTACATTCCCTCGACAAAACCCTACTAACCCTTTAGGGGCCTCATCAGCCTCTTGGGTGGCTTCCCTAGTTCTTGGTATCGGTGTATCGATGTTAGCGGTATATCGGTATCCTGAACTCTGAGTCGTTACAACAAATAACTCTATAACGGTGATAAATATCTCATGGCAGTGAAACTTGAAGAAACTCAAGTTCGTTTGAGGGTTTAACCGTGTATGGATTTCCTAACTCTATCAATACGGATCTGAATCTTTCTTAATCATCAAACGACACAGATTAAATGAAGCGAAACGTTTATATCATTTTCCTATCATTTTTCACAATTAGGTAGTTTTATATTATTGTTATAGTGTTACATTTATTAATTATCAATTTTATATTTTTTATCAATTTTATAATCAATTTATTATTATACTGGTACATTTATTAATTATCATTTTTATGGTCTTTGTCATTTTCATAATTATTTTACTATTATTATGCTGTTACATTTATTAATTATCATTTTTATGTTTTTCTCATTTTCAATTATTTCATTATTATTTTAGTAATATATTTATTAATTATCATTTTTAATTTTTTTTTCATTGTTATCATTTTCATAATTATTTAACTATTATTGTGATGTTACATTTATTAATTATCATTTTTATCTTTTTCATAATTATTTTATGATTATTATTCTATTATATTTATAAATTTTTAATTTGTATGATTTTTTAATATTTTTATTTATTTTATTATAATTACATAATTATATTTATTAATTATCACTATGAGACAGAAAGAACAACAAGTTTTGAAGTTTTAGAGCCAGTAAGTCAGATAAGCCAAAATCAAGCACGACGACTAACACCGCATAGTGGTGACAAATAGTCATCAGTGGTGAGAAATAGGTTTCAGAGCTGACAAATATATCCTAAGGGTGATAAATGGATAACAGAAGTAAAAGATATATTTTGAAGCGAAACAAAGGCGATGGCTGGCGAGCGATAAGGGTGACAAATAGATGTTGTGAGTGACAAATAACCGTTAGCAGTGACAAATAACTCTATAACGGTGACAAATATCTCATGGCAATGAAACTTGAAGAAACTCAAGTTCGTTTGAAGGGTTTAACCGTGTATGAGTTTCCTAACTCTACCAATACGGATCTGAATATTTCCTAGTCATCAAACGACACTGATTAAATGAAGCGAAACGTTTATATTATTTTTCTATCATTTTTCATAATTAGGTGATTTTATATTATTATTATAGTGTTATATTTATTAATTACCAATTTAATAATTTTTATCAATTTTATATTTAATATTATTATTATATTGATACATTTATTAATTATTATTTTTATGGTCTTTGTCATTTTCATAATTATTTTACTATTATTATACTGTTACATTTATTAACTATCATTTTATGTTTTTCCTTATTTTTAGTTATATAATTATTATTTTACCGTTACATTTATTAATTATCATTTTTAATTTTTTAATTTTTATCATTTTCAAAATTATTTAACCATTATTATGATGTTATATTTAATAATTATCATTTTATATGGTTTTTATCTTTTTCATAATTATTTTATGATTATTATTCTATTATATTCATAAATTTTTAATTTGCATGCTTTTTAATATTTTTATTTATTTTATTATAATTACAGTATTATATTTATTAATTATCACTCTTAGACAGAAAGAACAACAAGTTTTGAAGTTTTGAAGCCAGTAAGTCAGATAAGCCAAAATCAAACGCGACGGCTAATACCGCATAGTGGTGACAAATAGTCATCAGTGGTGAGAAATATGTTTCAGGGTTGACAAATGTCTCCTAAGGGTGATAAATGGATAACAAAAGTAAAAGATATGTTTTGAAGCAAAACAAAGGAGATGGCTGGCGAGCGATAAGGGTGACAAATGGATGTTGTGAGTGACAAATAGCCGTTAGTAGTGACAAATAACTCTGCAACGGTGACAAATATCTCATGACAGTGAAACTTGAAGAAACTCAAGTTCGTTTGAAGGGTTTAACCGTCTATGAGTTTCCTAACTCTACCAACACGGATCTGAAGCTTTCCTAGTCATCAAACGACACTGATTAAATGATCTTTGTCAATTATTGTTGTAGTGCTACATTTATTAATTTTCAATTTTATATTTTTTGTCAATTTTATAATTAATTTATTATTATATTAGTGCATTTATTAATTATCATTTTTATGATCTTTGTCATTTTCATAATTATTTTACAATTATTATGCTGTTATATTTATTAATTATCATTTTATATTTTTTTATTTTCAATTATTTCATTATTATTTTACCGTTACATTTATTAATTATCATTTTTAATTTTTTTAATTTTTATTATTTTCATAATTATTTAACTATTATTATGATGTTATATTTATTAATTATTTTATTATTATTATCCTATTATATTTATAAATTTTTAATTTGTATGCTTTTTTGACATTTTTATTTATTTTATTATAATTATAATATTATATTTATTAATTATCACAGTGAGATGGACAGAAGAACAAGTTTTAAAATTTTGGAGCCAGTAAGTCAGATAAACGAAAATCAAACGCGACGGCTAACACCGCATAGTGATGACAATTAGTCATCAGTGGTGAGAAATAGGTTTCAGGGCTCACAAATGTCTTCTAAGGGTGATAAATAGATAACAGAAGTAAAAGATATATTTTGAAGCGAAACAAAGGCGATGGCTGGCGAGCGATAAGGGTGACAAATACATATTGTGACTGACAAATAGTGGTTAGCCGTGACAAATAACTCTTTAACGGTGACAAATATCTCATGACAGTGAAACTTGAAGAAACTCAAGTTCGTTTGAAGGATTTAACCGTGTATGGGTTTCCTAACTTTACCAACAGGGATCTGAAGCTTTCCTAGTCATGAAACGACACTGATTAAATGAAATGAAACGTTTATATTAATTTTTTATCATTTTTCATAATTAGGTGATTTTATATTATTGTTATAGTGTTATATTTATTAATTATTAATTATATAATTTTTATCAATTTTAAAATTAATTTATTATTATACTTGTACATTTATTAATTATCATTTTTATAGATTTTGTCATTTTCATAATCATTTTACTATTATTATGGTGTTACATTTATTAATTATCATTTTTTTATTTTTTGTTATTTTTAGTTATATCATTATTATTTTACCGTTACATTTATTAATTATCATTTTCAATTTTTCAATTTTTATCATTTTCATAATTATTTACTATTATTATGATGTTACATTTATTAATTATCATTTTATATCATTTTTACCCTTTTCATAATTATTTTATGATTATTATTCTATTATATTTATAAATTTTTAATTTATATGATTTTTTGACATTTTTATTTATTTTATTATAATTACAGTATTATATTTATTAATTATCACTGTTAGATAGAAAGAAGAAAAAGTTTTGATGTTTTGGAGCCAGTAAGTCAGATAAGCCAAAATCAAACGCGACGGCTATCACCGCATAGTGGTGACAAATAGTCATCAGTGATGAGAAATAGGTTTCAGGACTGACAAATGTCTCCTAAGGGTGATAAATTGATAACATAAGTGAAAGATATATTTTGAAGCGAAACAAAGGCCATAGATGGCGAGCGATGAAGGAGACAAATAGATGTTGTGAGTGACAAATAGCCGTTAGCAGTGACAAATAACTCTATAACGGTGACAAATATCTCATGACAGTGAAACTTGAAGAAACTCAAATTCGTTTGAATGATTTAACCGTGTATTGATTTCCTAACTCTACCAACACGTATCTGAAACTTTCCTAGTCATCAAACGACACTGATTAAATGATGCGAAACATTTATATCATTTTCCTATCATTTTTCATAATTAGGTAGTTTTATATTGTTGTTATAGTGTTACATTGATTAATTATCAATTTTATATTTTTTATCAATTTTTAAATTAATTTATTATTATACTGGTACATTTATTAATTATCATTTTTATAGTCTTTATCGATTTCATAATTATTTTACTATTATTATGCTGTTACATTTATTAATTATCATTTTTATATTTTTTCTCATTTTTAGTTGTTTCATTAATATTTTACCGTTACATTTATTAATTATCATTTTTTATTTTTTTTATTTTTGTCATTTTCATAAATATTTAACAATTATTATGATGTTACATTTATTAATTATCATTTTATATGAGTTTTATCTTTTTCATAATTATTTTATTATTATTATTCTATTTTATTGATAAATTTTTCATTTGTATGATTTTCGAAATTTTTATTTATTTTATTATGATTTTAGTATTATATTTATTAAGCACGGCGGCTAACACCGCATAGTGGTGACAAATAGTCATCCGTGGTGAGAAATATGGCTCAGGGCTGACAAACATCTCCTAAGGGTGATAAATGGATAACAGAAGTAAAAGATATGTTTTGAAGCGAAATAAAGGCGACGTGTAATGCCCTGGATCCTTGGTGGATCTTTGCTGGATCCTTTGCAGGTCTTGTGGGATCTTTGTTGGATCTTTCGGATCTGTTTCGGATTGGTTTCGTTGAGTTTTGGTTCGCTTTTGTGGCTTCCGAGTTGAGTTTGACGAGCCGTGTGGATTTTTCTCACGTACTAGTTACGGAACCCTACGGTGAGTTTGTTTGTCAATTCTCGAACTCGTGGATGCTACAGCGATGAAGTACTCTTCGAGCCGGTCGTTTCGAGTATTTTTGCGTATTTTTCTGAATTTGTTCATTTTCGGCGCATTTTCGGAATTTTCGGAATTCTTTTCTATTTCTTTTCTTTTCCTCTCTCTTCCTTCTCATTCGCCGCCGTCGCCTCTCTCTCTCCCGTTTTCTCTCCCGTTCGCCTCCTCGGCTCCGGCTGCAGACGGAGGACCTAGAGGCACGTGTTGGGGACGTGATGGAGCTGGCTAGGTACGCGATGGAGCAAGGATCGGATCGATTCTGGCGCGATCCCGAACGGTGGATTCGAAGCTGGTGAAATCGGTTCGCGAGTGATTTTCGGCGTGGTTTAGTCCCTTCGGGGCACGGTTTCTTCGGTGGAGGTAGGGTGACTGATCCTTACTTCGTCCTCTCCGTTTTCCCTGCCATTGCACGGCGTTCGGCTAGGAAACGGTCGAGTTTGGGCTTGTTTTGCCTAAACCGTGATTTTCGTGATTTTTAGGGTCGGCCGGTAAACGGCGACCGTTTGTGGCGTAGTTAGTTTCTAACTGACCGCTGGGATGTTAAGATCCCATCCACGTTGATTTCGTGTGGTTTGGTGTTCATTCGAGGCCGGTAGAAGCCCGGGAACCTCGGTGACCCACTTAGGGTCGATTTGTGGAAATCCCCTAAATCCTGTGTTTTTGAGCTTGCATGTGGGCGTTTTGGCCCCCTGGTGTTGTTATTTGTCGTTGTGTTTTGTTTCCCCTGCGTTTCGGCGTGAATGGGGCGTGGAACGGGCCGATTGGGCCATTCCCTTGTTTTCCCGCTGTGACCGATGTAGCGGTCGTATCAGAGGCCGTTATTTGGCTCTGACGGCCCTACGATAGACCGCCATTTGATTTGGCGTTTTTAAGTTTTCTGGCTTTTGGGAATGTGACGGCCCTAGGGTGGCGCGTCGCTTCCTTGTAACGCGCCTAGGCTAGTGCGTTACTTCGCCTTCATCGTTTTGTGTTGGGGTTGAGTCGGTTGATCTAACGCGCTTAACCCAGTGCGTTAGATGGATGTAACGCGCCCTGCCCCGGCCGTCACTTGCTGTTTGACCGACGTTTGACCTGTTGAGGCGGTGCCTCCAGCGGTCGTACCCCGTGCGTTGTTTGAGTGTAACGCGCCTACCCCTGGCCGTTACATTCTGTTTTGGCCGAGCTTGGGTGGCTGTGCCCGTTGGATGTGGCGGTTGTGCCCCCATGCGTCGTTGTGGTACAACGCGCCTGCTCCTGGCCGTCGTTTGTTGTTTTGTGCTGGGTTGAGGGTGGCTGTGCACGTTGAGAGTAACGCGCCTGCCCCCGTGCGTCGTTTGGCTCTGACGCCCCTCCCCTGCCGCGTTGTTTGGTTGTAACGCGCCTGACGTTGCGCGTTACTTCGCTTTGGTTGAGGGTGGCTGTGCACGTTGAGAATAACGCGCCTACCCCCGTGCGTCGTTTGGTTGTAACGCGCCTGGTGTTGTGCGTTACTTGGCTTTAGTGTGGTTTTATAGGTTTGTCAGGGTGGTGTGTGTGACGGATTGATTCCCGTCCGTTGTTTGGGAAGTAACGGCCCTAGGATAGACCGTCGCTTGCTTGTAGCGGTCTAAGGCTGGTGCGTTACATTCCTTGTGCCTTTGTTTTCCGCCCGTTGATTCCTGTGTATCTTGGCTTGGCCTTGTGGTCTGCCCGTTGTCCCGTGGATGTCTCCTGACGTCCTATGAGGGCTAAGATTACGTTGTAAGGTAGCCAGGAGTCTTCTTACTTGTGGTAGGATTCTTGATCCTACTTTGGCATGCTGTTGTTGTTTGGTTCAGGTCAACCCGGTTTGACCCAGTGGTTGACGTGGGACCTTGTTTGTGCGTGTCTTGGCAGTTCTGTCCTGTCCGAGACACTGCTTCTGGATGCTTCGAGATGTTGTTCTACCTCGGTTTGCGTGTCCAGCTGTGTTGAGGGTTCTTGGTATTTCCCTCAGGTCTCCGTGTGTTATTTTCTGCGGAGCGTCATTTCTTCTGGCTTAGGATTAGACCGATTGGCGGCTTGTTCCGCTGTTTGTGACGATCTTACCTTTGAGTCGTCCGACTCAGGGATCGTTACATTGTAGGTCTAGTTGCCTGGTCCTGAGTCTGTTGGCGGTTGTTTGACTGCCTAGGTGCTTTGTTGTGCACGAGACAGGGCTTTTCTTAGCTGTCTGTGCTGTAGCGCCTGTGTTTCAGAGTTCGTGCCTTGTGAGCCTCCTCTGGTTGTAGCCCAAGGCTGTTTGCCGACCCACCGGGAGTGGTGGAGGGGTTTTTTTCCTGTTGCGTTTGGTACGTACGGTTTTTAAGCTAGTTCCGTAGGCCCCGACCAGCGGTAGCGTCCTACCGAGGGGAATACTAGCTAGAGGCCTGGCCTAGGTAGTGGTCAGTGTGTGCACACGTGGTCAGGGACTGGGGACTTGCGCCGACGGGCGTAGCCCTGACTAGTCACTCACAGTTGGTACCGTTCCTTGGGACTCCTGTTCCTTGGACCTGGTTCTTGGTGTGTCTTGTTCTGTAGACAAGACACTTTTGGGACAGTGTAAGTCGTCAGTGGACGCATCTGGTTATTCTTCTGGAAGGAGGGTGCTCCTGTCACTTGGTGCAGTGACTCTCGGCGTTTTCCTGTGCACTGTGACCTTTGCGAGTTGCCCGTTCGTGGTTGTACTCGAGGTCAGTGTTCTATCGTCTGCACGATGTTCTGATCGTGCGTGGGGCTGTGTGCACGATGCTTCCGGTCATGCACGTGTTTGTTTGGCGTCTGTCAGGGTCTTGTCTAGACCTTGTTTGTTTGGGCTGGTTGACAGACTGGTGTACCCTTCTGCGTGAGTTTGGGGTCAACCATCTGTTGCCTTTTTGTTTGGAGTAGTTTGGGGTGCCGAGGTTAGTTCGGCAGCCGCTTGTTTGGTGCGGGTTCTCACCCCTCTCCTGCTTGTTCCCTACTCCTGCTACCCGTCTGTTCCATTGTTTCTTTTTAGCGGTAGTTCTACAGCTTTGTAGTGTAGCTTTTCCTGCTTTGCTACACCTGCTGCTTCGTTGTTGCTTCCGTTGCACTGTGCGTTTTCCAGTGGGGATCCGCGTGACCCCTACTGAGTTTCTGTTGAGACTCACCCCTACTTTTCAGGTGGGTTTCGCCATCTGCCTCTGCTGTTCCTGGTGGAGTGCGCGCTTGCTGTTGTAGCTGCCAGCCGTACCTGCGTCAGGCTTCTCCCGACCTCTGTGTACGTTTCTTTTCTGTCAGACTGTACTTGTTGTCTTTCCTTTGGGGCTGGACTCTGTGTATAATTATAAATTTGACTCATTAATGAAAAAGTAATTTTATTTCTACTACTTTAGCAATCCAATCTAATGAAATTTAATTACTTACTGTTATGTCTGCTGGCTTCAATGTATTCCACACACTCCTTTTTCCCTTCGGCGCTTTCCTGCGCTTGGGAGGCCTCGCGGGTCCCATGTGGCATCACGTGTATTCGGTATTTATACCGGGTGCACCGGGTATCCAGAATCCGGGTCGCTACAGCTGGTATCAGAGCAGTGTTCTGAGATGTTCGGAGTTTCTTTTCTGAGCTATCAGAGCATTGTCATGTGAAATACATGGAAATCCAGATATACAGTTACCAGAGTCCTTAAGGTCCAGTACAGTCTCTTGCTGGCGTAGGTGTTGCGATGGTTTATCGCGGTGCTTTTCGTATGTGGTCTTGTACGTGCTTGCTTGGCGCTGTACGAGATGGTTTTGCTCCCGTCTGGATGTGACGTGGTGCTTCGTTCGGCTTTGAAGTTGGTCTCGATCGTGTTGCACTTGGCAGTGTCTGTCGGTTGGCATGAACCTGCAGTGCATTGTTCGAGCTGTTTTCTGTGTTTTGCTCAGGTGGCTTGTGACTTTCAGCGTTGGTGTGATGGCCATGCACGTTCTTACGTTGTTTTGGTTGTCCCAGCTTGAGTCTGCTTGGCTCCTGATGCGTCGTCACTTCGATTGAATCGGTCGTTGTGTTGCCTCGATTGAGAAGTTGCTTGAGCGAACCTAGGATTTTCCTTCCTGGTGAGCTGTTGTTATCGAGCTCGTTGCTTCTCATCCCTCTTTGGTGAAGCTTTTTCGAGGTTTGCCTTAGAATTGCTGTCTTGGTTGTGCCTTTGTCCTGTGTCTGCTTAAGTGTGGACAGCTTTGTTTTGAGCCTGATCTGCTCTCTTGTTGTACGGTTGCTTTGCTTTGGACTCCATGATGGTGTTAAGAGCTGTAGTGTACCGTATTTGTCGTGCCGTGTCCAACGGTCGATGCTTGCGAAGGCTCATTTGTTGTTCCAGGACATGAAGGTAAATTGAGATTAGTTCTTTCCGCGTGCTTTGTGCTGAAGCTGGTGCTCTTCCTTTGTTGTACTTAGGCCCCTTGTGATCGGTTGTTCGCGAGATCGGTGCTCGTGGCATGTTAATTGCGATCTTTGTTGATTGCGATGGCGTCTGGCATGTGCTGAGGTGCGATTACCGGTGTTGTTCTGTTGCCTGTGCGCATTGTTGAGAGTGCAGTGGAAGTGTGTGGGTTGGCTACCCGCTTGTCAAGAGGTATTGTTCCTTCTCGATGTGCTTTTGTCTTGGCTTCTTGTGCCTTGACATTGTCGTTGCCGTGCCATTGTTGGTAGTTTTCGGGTATTTGTTTGCTGTTGGCATTGGCATTTGCGAGTGATGGGGAATTTGTCGGCATTCCTTGCTGATTGAGTACCCTCAGCTCTGCATTTCTTTCTTGGGTGTTGTGCTCTCGAGGCGTGATGCTAGTCCTTGAGTTACTTTCCCCGAGATTATTGTCGTTTCTCATTGTTGTGGGTCTTCGCTCGGTGAGCAGTCTGATGCGTGGCCTATCCTTGTGGTCGTGTGTCCAGCTGTTCTTATGCCTTGATGTGACCCTGCTTGCAGATGTGTTCCTTGGCCCTGCCTGTTGTGCGGAGCCGTAATCCTGCAGGTGCTGCCGCTGTATTGTTGTTTTGGCGCTGTTTCTTTATGATTTTGTGTTCTTGTCTTGGACCATCGTGTTGTCAGTTAGCTTTCTGTACTCCCTTTCTCTTGGGTAGAGTTAGCTTGCGACTTAATCAGATGTGATATCTGAGTGAGTGCTGACTTGAATGTGTTTCTGGTCCAGTGGTGTTGTTGTCGTTGGTGTACTGTGTGCCAGGTGTTCCCTGTTGCCTTTGGCACTGGATCCGATGATGTTGCGAGATGTCAGCTGAGAGGACTGCGTCTCCTTGTGTGAGCTGCTGCTTGCCGTGTTGTTATTGTGTTTCTCGGTGTTGGTTATCGATTGTTGTGGCTGTCGTGTCTCTATTTCTGGTGAGACGTAAACGACGTTGCCCTTGCTTCGGAGGTGTCAGATGTGTTCACTTTGGTGCCATACTCGTGTTGTAGACTTGCTGTCTTAGAAGCTAGAGTGTGTACCTGTAATTGTGATCTGACGGTGTTCCTCTGAGCTGTGTTTTCTCGATATTTGTGTCGTGGGTTGTTCTCCCTTGCTTCTCCTTGGTTAGTCCTTAATTTCGAGGGTGAAAATTCTTAAAGGAGGGGAGGATGTAATGCCCTGGATCGTTGGTGGATCTTTGCTGGATCCTTTGCAGGTCTTGTGGGATCTTTGTTGGACCTTTCGGATCTGTTTCGGATTGGTTTCGTTAAGTTTCGGTTCGCTTTTGTGGCTTCCAAGTTGAGTTTGACGAGCCGTGTGGGTTTTTCTCACGTACTAGTTACGGAACCCTACGGTGAGTTTGTTTGTCAATTCTCGAACTCGTGGATGCTACAGCGACGAAGTACTCTTCGAGCCGGTCGTTTCGACTATTTTTACGTATTTTTCTGAATTTGTGCATTTTCGGCGCATTTTCAGAATTTTCGGAAATTAGGAAAATTTCATAATTTCTTTTCTATTTCTTTTCTTTTCCTCTCTCTTCCTTCTCATTCGCCGCCGTCGCCTCTCTCTCTCCCATTTTCTCTCCCGTTCGCCTCCTCGGCTCCGGCTGCAGACGGAGGACCTAGAGGCACGTGTTGGGGACGTGATGGAGCTGGCTGGGTGCGCGATGGAGCAAGGATCGGATCGATTCTGGCGCGATCCCGAACGATGGATTCAAAGTCGGTGAAATCGGTTCGCGAGTGGTTTTCGGCGTGGTTTAGTCCCTTCGGGGCACGGTTTCTTCGGTGGAGGTAGGGTGACTGATCCTTACTTCGTCCTCTCCGTTTTCCCTGCCATTGCACGGCGTTCGGCTAGGAAACGGTCGAGTTTGGGCTTGTTTTGCCTAAACCGTGATTTTCGTGGTTTTTAGGGTCGGCCGGTAAACGGCGACCGTTTGTGGCGTAGTTAGTTTCTAACTGACCGCTGGGATGTTAGGATCCCATCCACGTTGATTTCGTGTGGTTTGGTGTTCATTCGAGGCCGGTAGAAGCCCGGGAACCTCGGTGACCCACTTAGGGTCGATTTGTGGAAATCGCCCGAATCCTGTGTTTTTGAGCTTGCATGTGGGCGTTTTGGCCCCCTGGTGTTGTTATTTGTCATTGTGGTTTGTTTCCCCTGCGTTTCGGCGTGAATGGGGCGTGGAACGGGCCGATTGGGCCATTCCCCTGTTTTCCCGCCGTGACCGATGTCGCGGTCGTATCAGAGGCCGTTATTTGGCTCTGACGGCCTTACGATAGACCGCCATTTGATTTGGCGTTTTTAAGTTTTCTGGCTTTTGGGAATGTGACGGCCCTAGGGTGGCGCGTCGCTTCCTTGTAACGCGCCTAGGCTAGTGCGTTGCTTCGCCTTCGTCGTTTTGTGTTGGGGTTGAGTCGGTTGATCTAACGCGCTTAACCCAGTGCGTTAGATGGATGTAACGCGCCCTGCCCCGGCCGTCACTTGCTGTTTGATCGACGTTTGACCTGTTGAGGCGGTGCCTCCAACGGTCGTACCCCGTGCGTTGTTTGAGTGTAACGCGCCTGCCCCTGGCCGTTACATTCTGTTTTGGCCGAGCTTGGGTGGCTGTGCCCGTTGGATGTGGCGGTTGTGCCCCCATGCGTCGTTGTGGTACAACGCGCCTGCTCCTGGCCGTCGTTTGTTGTTTTGTGCTGGGTTGAGGGTGGCTGTGCACGTTGAGAGTAATGCGCCTGCCCCCGTGCGTCGTTTGGCTCTGACGCCCCTCCCCTGCCGCGTTGTTTGGTTGTAACGCGCCTGACGTTGCGCGTTACTTCGCTTTGGTTGAGGGTGGCTGTGCACGTTGAGAATAACGCGCCTACCCCCGTGCGTCGTTTGGTTGTAACGCGCCTGGTGTTCTGCGTTACTTGGCTTTAGTGTGGTTTTGTAGGTTTGTCAGGGTGGTGTGTGTGACGGATTGATTCCTGTCCGTTGTTTGGGAAGTAACGGCCCTAGGATAGACCGTTGCTTGCTTGTAGCGGTCTAAGGCTGGTGCGTTACATTCCTTGTGCCTTTGTTTTCCGCCCGTTGATTCCTGTGTGTCTTGGCTTGGCCTTGTGGTCTGCCCGTTGTCCCGTGGATGTCTCCTGACGTCCTATGAGGGCTAAGATTACGTTGTAAGGTAGCCAGGAGTCTTCTTACTTATGGTAGGATTCTTGATCCTACTTTTGCATGCTGCTGTTGTTTGGTTCAGGTCAACCCGGTTTGACCTAGTGGTTGACGTGGGACCTTACTTGTGCGTGTCTTGGCGGTTCTGTCTTGTCCGAGACACTGCTTCTGGATGCTTCGAGGTGTTATTCTACCTCGGTTTGCATGTCCAGCTGTGCTGAGGGTTCTTGGTATTTCCCTCAGGTCTCCGTGTGTTGTTTTCTGCGGAGCGTCGTTTCTTCTGGCTTAGGATTAGACCGATTGGCGGCTTGTTTCGCTGTTTGTGACGATCTTGCCTTTGAGTCGTCCGACTCAGGGATCGTTACATTGTAGGTCTAGTTGCCTGGTCCTGAGTTTGCTGGCGGTTGTTTGACTGCCTGGGTGCTTTGTTGTGCACGAGACAGGGCTTTTCTTAGCTGTCTGTGCTGTAGCGCCTGTGTTTCAGAGTTCGTGCCTTATGAGCCTCCCCTGGTTGTAGCCCTAGGCTGTTTGCCGACCCACCGGGAGTGGTGGAGGGGTTTTTTTCCTATTGCGTTTGGTACGTACAGTTTTTAAGCTAGTTCCGTAGGCCCCGACCAGCGGTAGCGTCCTACCGAGGGGAATACTAGCTAGAGGCCTGGCCTAGGTAGTGGTCAGTGTGTGCACACGTGGTCAGGGATTGGGGACTTGCGCCGACGGGCGTGGCCCTGACTAGTCACTCGCAGTTGGTGCCGTTCCTTGGGACTCCTGTTCCTTGGACCTGGTTCTTGGTGTGTCTTGTCCTGTAGACAAGACACTTTTGGCGCAGTGTATGTGATGACCCAGAGTTCAGGATACCGAGACACCGATAACATCGATATACCGATACCAAGAACTGGGGAAGCCACCCAAGAGGCTGATGAGGCCCCTGAAGGGTTAGGAGGAAAGTGCTGAGGGGTATGTATGACGAATTGCAATTTGGAACGCGCAATATACAATTAAGTGACAAAATTAACACAAGTGCGGAAGCAATTCAAAATAACCAGAGTGATATATATATACTAGTCTAGATAAACCAAAGTACTAGCCCACAAGGTACAACTACACGGGGCATACCCCGGCAAAAGTACGAGAAAAGCCTCAAAAAGGCGACCCGACTACAGCTGGCTGCTAGACGCGGTCTCCAAAACAGCTCAGGAAGCACCGGGAGACGACGGGTGCGGCTCACCTGAAAGGAGAAAGGGTGAGTCACAGCCAGACTCAGTAGGGGTCACGCGGATCCCTACCTCGCACTAATCATGCATTCATGCATAAATAAAGGCAATTAGAGCATGCATTTAATTAAACTAGCAGGCATTGGCATGAATAAACTACTCAAGTAAAGCTGTAAACTCTAACTAAGCAAGTATAACAGCTAACACATGCCAAAGCTAAATAAATGCAAGCAACTGAAACTAAATCTACCAAATAGAATACGCCTTAACTAATCCAAACAACAAGGAAGGACAACCACTGGAGCAGAAACCAGAAGCATCCACTGACGACTTACACTGCGTCTCAAGCACTCGCAGTCGACAAAGCGACAAGCTGAGCGCGCAAACAGTACCAAACCAAGTGACCAGTCGGAGTGGCACCCGTCGGTGTCAGTCCACAGTCTCCGACCACGTGTGAACACACTGACTCTAGCCTGAGCCAGGCCCTCTAGCTAGTTTTCTCCCTTGGTAGGACGCTACCATTGGCTGGGAGCCCACGGAACTAGCTTACTAACCGTGTATGGGAAACACCCCTCCGCTATCCTCAAGCGGGTCGGTACTCAACAGACCTAGGGCAAGAACAGTGGCTCCATTGCATGGACAGAAAAGCTACTCAATTGGTATTAAAAACATGCCATTATATAATATAATAATGTAGATCTGGCGCATAAACGGAGTGGCACGCATAACGAAAGGGCTGGCGATTTTAGGGAACTAACCGGCATGCGGCGGTCGACTGCCCATGCGCTATTTGCAAATAACGGTCGGAGGCCAGCACGTTACTTCAAGAACGACGCACTAGTCCCCATCCGTTACTCCCACTCGAGTTCCAGCTCAAGAGACCTAAAAGGGAAAGTGACGGTAGGGGCTCAGCGCGTCGCTTCAACGTGACGCGTTGGATCCCCGCCGTTACTTCCACCCGAGGCCGAAAATCAATGTGCCACGCTCAAAATCGCAAGCAGGCGAAGCGACGCACTAGCCTAGGCACGTCGGATTAAAACGACGGCCGGCCGACTAGCCGTCGGGCTAACCGCCTAACCTGGTCAACGTAATTCAAGGAGAAAACAACGGTCGGGAGCCCCGCCGTTACCTTCAATGTAACGCACCCCCGACGGGCCGTTACTTTGAAGTAACGCGTCCAATATGGACCGCCAGAAGTGTGACGGTTCCTGGCAGGACCGTCACACCACCTGGGATACGGGCGGGTTCGGTTTGAAAACCGGAGCCCCCCCCCCCCCCCCGGACGATAGAAATCGTCAGGTAACGCCATAAGAACCTGTAACCTGTCAAACCATGCAATCCATACAACATGATAACACCTAAAAACATCACATGCAACGCCTAATAAGCATTCAAATCAAGAATTAAGCTAAAACCCCAAAATTAGGAAATATGAACATTAAGCATGCCACGGGGTTCTAATCAACAGAACTAGCCATAGGAAATGATCCTAGCGAGATCAGGATTCCATCCCCCTACCTCTTGCAAGTCGAAACGGCCAAGAACACCGCATGCAAGGAGGTAGGCTCACCGAGCCTTCAAGCTTCACCACACTCCCACGATCATCAAACCACGCCGAAGTGGGCATCTACGCGTTCCTCTCGACGTGAGGAATCCATCGGTAGCTCCCACGCTTCAATCCGACGCCAAAAAGCCTGCTTCCCAGGGGAGGGGAGAGAGACGATCGGCGAGAGGAGAGAGGGAGTGTGAGGTGAGAAAGAGATCGACGGGGGAGAGAGGGTGAGGGTGAGGGTTAAAATAAAATAAAATAAAATTAATATATATATAATATAATTATTATATATATAAAAATCTTATTAATTCTAATAACTCTCAAATAGCCCCGAATAAATCTGGAAAAATACCAGACAAATTCCTAAAAATCCAGAAAAATAGCCGAAAATTCCAGAACAAATATAAGAACAAAATCAATTAAGGATCCACTAAGGCACGGGCCTTACAGTGTAAGTCGTCAGTGGACGCATCTGGTTATTCTTCTGGAAGGAGGGTGCTCCTGTCACTTGGTGTAGTGACTCTCAGCGTTTTCCTGTGCGCTGTGACCTTTGCGAGTTGCCCATTCGTGGCTGTACTCGAGGTCAGTGTTCTGTCGTCTGCACGATGTTCTGATCGTGCGTGGGGCTGTGTGCACGACGCTTCCGGTCGTGCACATGTTTGTTTGGCGTCTGTCAGGGTCTTGTCTAGACCTTGTTTGTTTGGGCTGGTTGACAGACTGGTGTACCCTTCTGTGTGAGTTTGGGGTCAACCATCTGTTGCCTTTTTGTTTGGAGTAGTTTGGGGTGCCAAGGTTAGTTCGGCAGCCGCTTGTTTGGTGCGGGTTCTCACCCCTCTCCTACTTGTTCCCTACTCCTGCTACCCGTCTGTTCCGTTGTTTCTTTTTAGCGGTAGTTCTACAGTTTTGTAGTGTAGTTTTTCCTGCTTTGCTACGCCTGCTGTTCCTGCTGCTTCGTTGTTGCTTCCGTTGCACTGTGCGTTTTCCAGTGGGGATCCGCGTGACCCCTACTGAGTTTCTGTTGAGACTCACCCCTGCTTTTCAGGTGGGTTTCGCCGTCTGCCTCTGCTGTTCCTGGTGGAGTGCGCGCTTGCTGTTGTAGCTGCCAGCCGTACCTGCGTCGGACTTCTCCTGACCTCTGTGTACGTTTCTTTTCTGTCAGACTGTACTTGTTGTCTTTCCTTTGGGGCTGGACTCTGTGTATAATTGTAAATTTGACTCATTAATGAAAAAGTAATTTTATTTCTGCTACTTTAGCAATCCAATCTAATGAAATTTAATTACTTACTGTTATGTCTGCTGGCTTCAATGTATTCCACACACTCCTTTTTCCCTTCGGCGCTTTCCTGCGCTTGGGAGGCCTCGCGGGTCCCATGTGGTATCACGTGTATTCGGTATTTATACCGGGTGCAGCGGGTATCCGGAATCCGGGTCGCTACACGATGGCTGTGGAGCGATAAGGGTGACAATTAGATGTTGTGAGTGACAAATAGCCGTTAACAATGACAAATAACTCTGTAACGGTGACAAATATCTCATGGCAGTGAAACTTGAAGAAACTCAAGTTCGTTTGAAGGGTTTCACCGTGCATGAGTTTCCTAACTCAACCAATACGGATCTGAATCTTTCCTAGTCATCAAACGACACTGATTAAATGAAGCGAAACTTTTGTATTTTGTTTCTATAATTTTTCACAATTAGGTGATTTTAAATTATTGTTATAGTGTTACATTTATTAATTACCAATTTAATATTTTTTGAAAATTTTATAATTAATTTATTGTTATACTGATACATTTATTAATTATCATTTTTATGGGCTTTGTGATTTTCATAATTATTTTACTATTATTATGTCGTTATATTTATTAATTATCATTTTTATGTTTTTTCTTATTTTTAGTTATTTCATTATAATTTTACCGTTACATTTATTAATTATCATTTTCAATTTTTTAATTTTTATCATTTTCATAATTATTTAACTATTATTATGATGTTACATTTATTAATTATCATTTTATATGGTTTTTATCTTTTTTATAATTATTTTATGATTATTATTCTATTATATTTATAAATTTTTAATTTGTATGATTTTTTGACATTTTTATTTATTTTATTATAATTACAGTATTATATTTATTAATTATCATTGTTAGATAGAAAGAAGAAAAAGTTTTGATGTTTTGAAGCCAGTAAGTCAGATAAGCCAAAATCAAACGCGACGGCTAACACCGCACGGTGGTGACAAATAGTCATCAGTGGTGAGAAATAAGTTTCAGGGTTGACAAATGTCTCATAAGGGTGATAAATGGATAAAAGAAGTAAAAGATATGTTTCGAAGCGAAACAAAGACGATGGCTGGCAAGCGATAAGAATCTGAATCTTTCTTAGTCATCAAATGACACTGATTAAATGAAGCGAAACATTTGTATTTTTTTCTATAATTTTTCACAATTAGGTGATTTTAAATTATTGTTATAGTGTTACATTTATTAATTACCAATTTAATATTTTTTGATAATTTTATAATTAATTTATTGTTATACTAATACATTTATTAATTATCATTTTTATGGGCTTTGTCATTTTCATCAAACATCACTGTTTAAATGTATGAGTTTCCTAACTCTACCAATACGGATCTGAATTTTTCATAGTCATCAAACGACACTGATTAAATGAAGCGGAACATTTCTATTTTTTTCTATAATTTTTCACAATTAGGTGATTTTAAATTATTGTTATAGTGTTACATTTATTAATTACCAATTTAATATTTTTTTGATAATTTTATAATTAATTTATTGTTATACTGATACATTTATTAATTATCATTTTTATGGGCTTTGTCATTTTCATCAAACGACACCAATTAAATGAATATTATCCTGTTATATTTATAAATTTTTAATTTATATGATTTTTTGACATTTTTATTTATTTTATTATAATTACAGTATTATATTTATTAATTATCACTGTTAGATAGAAAGAAGAAAAAGTTTTGATGTTTTGGAGCCAGTAAGTCAGATAAGCCAAAATCAAACGCGACGGCTATCACCGCATAGTGGTGACAAATAGTCATCAGTGATGAGAAATAGGTTTCAGGACTGACAAATGTCTCCTAAGGGTGATAAATTGATAACATAAGTGAAAGATATATTTTGAAGCGAAACAAAGGCGATAGATGGCGAGCGATGCAGGAGACAAATAGATGTTGTGAGTGACAAATAGCCGTTAGCAGTGACAAATAACTCTATAACGGTGACAAATATCTCATGACAGTGAAACTTGAAGAAACTCAAATTCGTTTGAATGGTTTAACCGTGTATTGATTTCCTAACTCTACCAACACGTATCTGAAACTTTCCTAGTCATCAAACGACACTGATTAAATGATGCGAAACATTTATATCATTTTCCTATCATTTTTCATAATTAGGTAGTTTTATATTCTTGTTATAGTGTTACATTTATTAATTATCAATTTAATATTTTTTATCAATTTTATAATTAATCAATTATTATACTGGTACATTTATTAATTATCATTTTTATGGTCTTTGTCATTTTCATAATTATTTTACTATTATTATGCTGTTACATTTATTAATTATCATTTATATATTTTTTCTTATTTTTAGTTATTTCATTAATATTTTACCGTTATATTCATTAATTATCATTTTTATTTTTTTTAATTTTTATCATTTTCATAATTATTTAACTATGATTGTGATGTTACATTTATTAAATATCATTTTATATGGTTTTTTTTCTTTTTCATAATTATTTTAATATTATTATTATATTATATTTATAAATTTTTAATCTGTATAGCTTTTTGGTATTTTCTTTTCTTTTATTATAATTACAGTATTATATTTATTAATTATCATGGTTAGACAGAAAGAAGAACAAGTTTTGAAGTTTTGATATGTTTCACTGTTAGACAGAAAGCGCGACGGCCAACACCGCATAGTGGTGACAAATAGTCATGACTGGTGAGAAATAGGTTTCAGGGCTGACAAATATCTCCTAAAGGTGATAAATGGATAACAGAAGTAAAAGATATGTTTTGAAGCGAAACAAAGGCGATGACTGGCAAGCGATAAGGGTGACAAATAGATGTTGTGAGTGACAAATAGCCGTTTGCAGTGACAAATAACTCTTTAACGGTGACAAATATCTCATGACAGTGAAACTTGAAGAAACTCAAGTTTGTTTGAAGGATTTAACCGCGTGTGGGTTTCATAACTCTACTAACACGGATCTGAAGCTTTCCTGGTCATCAAACGACACTAATTAAATGAAGCGAAACGTTTATTTTACTTTTCTATCATTTTTCATAATTAGGTGATTTTATATTATTGTTATAGTGTTACATTTATTAATTATCAATTTTGAATTTTTTTATCAATTTTTAAATTATTTTATTATTACACTGGTATATTTATTAATTATCATTTTTTATAGTCTTTGTCATTTATTATTACACTGGTATTATTTTTAGTTATTTTATTATTATTTTACCGTTATATTTATTAATTATCATTTTAATTTTTTAATTTTTTATCGTTTTCATAATTATTTAATTATTATTGTGATGTTACATTTATTAACTATCATTTTATATGATTTTTTTCTTTTTCATAATTCTTTTATTATTATTATTCTATTATATTAATAAATTTTTAATTTGTATAGTTTTTTGGTATTTTCATTTATTTTATTATAATTGCATTATTATATTTATTAATTATCATTGTTAGTCATAAAGAAGAACAAGTTTTGAAGTTTTGATATGTTTCACTGTTAGACAGAAAGCGCGACCGTCAACACCGCATAGTGGTGACAAATAGTCATCAGTGGTGAGAAATAGGTTTCAGGGCTGACAAATATCTCCTAAGGGTGATAAATGTATAACAGAAGTAAAAGATATGTTTTGAAGCGAAACAAAGGCGATGTCTGACGAGCGATAAGGGTGACAAATAGATGTTGTGAGTGACAAATAGCAGTTAGCAGTGACAAATAACTCTTTAACGGTGACAAATATCTCATGACAGTGAAATTTGAAGAAACTCAAATTCGTTTAAAGGATTTAACCGTGTATGGGTTTCCTAACTCTACCAACACGGATCTGAAGCTTTCCTAGTCATGAAACGACACTGATTAAATAAAGTGAAACGTTTATATTATTTTTCTATCATTTTTCATAATTAGGTGATTTTATATTATTCTTATAGTGTTATATTTATTAATTATTAATTTTATAATTTTTATCAATTTTATAATCAATTTATTATTATACTGGTACATTTATTAATTATCATTTTTTATAGACTTTGTCATTTTCATAATCATTTTACTATTATTATGTTGTTACATTTATTAATTATCATTTTTTTATTTTTTTTTATTTTTAGTTATATCATTATTATTTTACCATTACATTTATTAATTATCATTTTTAATTTTTTAATTTTTGTCATTTTCATAATTATTTACTATTATTATGATGTTACATTTATTAATTATCATTTTATATTATTTTAATCTTTTTCATAATTTTTTTATTATTATTATATTATATTTATCCATTTTTAATTTGTATGATTTTTTGATATTTTTATTTATTTTGTTATAATTACATATTTATATTTATTAATTATCATTTTTAATTGTTTTAGTTTTTGTCATTCTCACAATTATTTAACATTTATTAATTATCATTTTATATAAATTTTATCTTTTTCATAATTATTTTATTATTAGTATACTATTATATTTATAAATTTTCATTTTGTATGATTTTCGATATTTTTATTTATTTTATTATAATTACAGTATTATATTTATTAATTATCATTGTTAGACAGAAAGAAGAACAAGTTTTGAAGTTTTGGAGCCAGTAAGTCAGATAAGCCAAAATCAAGCGCGACGGCTAACACCGCATAGTGGTGACAAATAATCATCAATGGTGAGAAATAGGTTTCAGGGCTGACAAATGTATTCTAAGGGTGATAAATGGATAACAGAAGTAAAAGATATGTTTTGAAGTGAAACAAAGGCGATGGCTGGCGAGCGATAAGGGTGACAAATAGATGTTGTGAGTGACAAATAGCGTTAGCAGTGACAAATAACTCTGTAACGGTGACAAATATCTCATGGCAGTGAAACTTGAAGAAACTCAAGTTCGTTTGAAGGGTTTAACCGTGTATGGGTTTCCTAACTCTACCAACACGGATCTGAAGCTTTCCTAATTATCAAAGGACACTGATTAAATGAAGCGAAACGTTTATATTATTTTTCTATCATTGTTCACAATTAGGTGATTTTATATTATTGTTATAGTGTTACATTTATTAATTATTAATTTTTTATTTTTTTATTAATTTTATAATTAATTTATTACTATACTGGTACATTTATTACTTTTCATTGTTTATAGTCTTTGTCATTTTCATAATTATTTTACTATTATTATGTTGTTACATTTTTTAATTATCATTTTTATATTTTTTCTCATTTTCAGTTATTTCATTATTATTTTACCGTTACATTTATTAATTATCATTTTCAATTTTTTTGGTTTTTGTCATTTTTATAATTATTTAACTATTTTTATGATGTTACATTTATTAATTATCATTTTATATGATTTTTTATCTTTTTCACACTTATTTTATTATTATTATTCTATTATATTTATAAATTTTTAATTTATATGATTTTTTGATATTTTTATTTATTTTATTATAATTATAGTATTATATTTATTAATTATCATTGTTAGACAGAAAGAAGAACAAATTTTGAAGTTTTGGAGCCAGTAAGTCAGATAAGCCAAAATCAAGCGCGATGGCTAACACCGCTGTTGCGCGGTTTGTTTTATGACGATTACCGGGGTGAAGGAAGGGATACAGCGGGGACGGAAAATACGAGAGTTTGATATATCTCGGGTATCCTCCTTACGGTTGCATGCCTCTCACGGCGGTATCGAGCACTCTCCTTTCACGGAAGGTCGAAAAGGGTCGAATGGCACGGAAATGTCGGGATAAGGGTTAACCGGACAGGGTGCGGGCGTGCCAACCGATTTCTCGACAATCACTCATGGAACCAAGGGTTGACCGGGGAAGCGCCACCAGGGCGCGGCACGTGGGCTCGGGCGATCGGGCGACACGTGGAGAGAAGGGGTTCCATGGGTGCGAGTGCGTAGGCGATTGCGGGAATCGTGTACAAGACGTCTTTCCCCACCGACCGCAAGCAACCGATATTTATTTACATCGGATTGAATCCGAATACCTTCGTTCTAAGCTGAAGAGAAGTCTGTATATATGTCTGAAGCCGTGGGTAGAGGGCTGGGGGCATTCAGCAGCTATGGGTGCGCATTAGACCGAGGGGTGTTTACTGGGGTTAGGGTGTTAGGCACGGATGCCAAGTGGTGTAGATAGAAAACTGAGGGCTTCAGCGTGGGTGCGAGAGCACTCGTCCACTCGTCCGTGTTATACTGAGATGTATATTTCTTTACAGGAAAGCCGTAATGGCCAAGGTACAACTGACGCATGCCACGGGACAACTCCGACGTGCTAGTCGGTCCCCGGGTCGACGCGTGATGAATGAGCACATATGTGTTTTACAGAGGGCTCCTCCCGTGGCGTGGGCCAGGGCCGTGGTGCCGAACGGCGGCCTGTGACTGGATGATTGGAGGGATACATCGATCCGGTATCTGGGCGAGGGTCGATCACGACTCGAATTGAGCGGTCGAACATGGCCTCGTAACTGCGAGAGAACATGGCGTCATGGTATGCGTGTGGTTGCAACCGACAGGCACGCGAGAGGAAATCCCGGCATGAGGGGACGTCCGCCCATGTCAAAATGCCTCACATATGGTGGGTGTTGACTTGTGTGTGACGGCTATATACGGCGTGAGGAGAGTGCAAACGACATACCCCCGGCGTATTAGACCGCCGAACAAGTCACCCACCCACAATTCTCCTTTGCTCGTTGCTTGGAGCCACGCTCGAAGTCCTGTGCTTGCTGTATATCTGGATTAGATTCTCCACCCCTTGAACTCCTAAGGGACTTTTATAAGGGAAGTCGAAGGGTCACAAGGGGTTTACGCGGACCAGCTAAGGGGGGTGAGCTAGTTCGTGTAACCCCAAGTGAATAGTGCTTGGGTTACGTGCTGAGAGAGAGAGAGGGGAAAGGGTTTACGCGGACCAGCTCAGGGGGCTGGTCCGCGTAAACCCCCATCCAAGGGGGGTTTACGCGGACCAGCCAGGGGGCCTGGGCTGGTCCGCGTAAACCCCCCCCCCCCCCCCCCCCGCCACTCAAGGGGTTTAGGCGGACCAGCCTGGGCCCCCAGGCTGGTCCACCTAAACCCCACCCGGGGGGGTTTAGGCGGGCTGGTTGTTTTCTCTCTTTTTTGATAAAAAATTAATTTTTTTTTAATTGAATGGGGGGTTTACGCGTACCAGCCAGGGGGGGTGAGGTGGTCCGCGTAAACCCCCCCATGGGGTTTAGGCGGGTGCGCTCCAATGAGAGAGGGGGGCGGTCCCCACCCTATAAAAATTGATTTTTTGGGTCTTTTTCTTCCCAAATTGACTAAGAAAGAAAAGGACAATTGTGTGGAAGGATACGTGCAGCTTGCGGAGGCTTGTGTGCGCGTTGACTTGCGGAATCCCCGCGTGCTGTCGCTTTGCACTCCCGCGTTCACGTGTCACCCTCTCAAACTGGTACGGCACACGAATCGCGTCGTAGGATTGTAGATCGGAAGAACCGGGGCTGAGTGGGGTCGTGGGACCACCGGGCTGGAGGGAGGGCGCGGCCCCTAGGGAGTTCCCCCTCCCTGGGGGGCGCGCGGCCATGCACTGGGGCGAACTGGCCTCGGGCTGGCCGTAACCCCGGGGGTGGCCCTCGGGGGTCTTCTTGTGTCACCTGTGGACGTCCTTTGACCTACTTTGAACTTTGGGAGGCTGGCGTGGACCGTGGGGCCGTTGTTCTTTGAGTCGTAGTGGCCGCTAGCAAGGTGTTCGGGCGAATGCCCGACACACTCCGGGTTGCCGAACGAGCCATGTAGGTGACCGAGGGGCCTTGGATTTGGCCTAGGGTCAAGGGTAGAAGTCCATTGGGGATGGGAGGAGGCGCCTTGGGCCCATGAGCCTCGCCTCGTGTTACGTTCCATGTTGTACGGTGGGTTTGCAGGGTAGCCTCGGGTTGGCCCGAGAGCTAAAGTTGAGTGGCATGTTGCCACGTGTCTTAGGGTCGGGGGTGATCCCGACTTGCTGGGGGCGTTAGAGAGCCCAATTAGTGTACTGGTACCACAGGGTGGCCCGTGGGTTAGTGTAGAAGGATTGAAATATACGCGCCCACTAGGTGTTCAGAAAAATGCCGAACACACATGTGTGAGCTGTATGCGCGTGCTGCGGGCCTCCAAAGCCTGTGGTTGATTTGCTCGGGTCTCCCTTTGACCTTGGAGGGTTGAATGAAGTGCCTCGGAGTGGGCCCGTGGCTCTTTTACTGAATGCCAGGTGGCGTGGCTTAGCGTCGGGGCGCCCCCGGGTGGTCCCGGGCGGCCATGTAGGGTACGGGCAAAGCCCGTATGAGAGTGGCCGGGGTTGACCCCGACAATTGCTTGTGTCGCCGCGTGTCACGGCAAGTTGGTCGGGGACCTTGTAGGGGGCCTCAGGGTTGTAGAAAGGGCTAGATAGCCCGTGTCTTGAAGGTGTTCGGGGAAATGCCCGAACCCTTACTCCTTGTTATTTTAGCTGGGAAAAGGTCCGGGTACAACAAATGCCCCCCACGGGACGTGCGTCGGAGGTGGAGACAAGGGCGTACGGCCCATGAAACCTTCCTTCTGAGTTGTTGTAGTTGTATTTTGACGCTTCATATGTCTTTATTTTGCTGTGTTGTACATGTGGATTTTTTGGTATACTGACTATCTTTTTGGGTGCCATGTCTTGCAGCTATGGCACGCTTTGGCAGAGACGGGCGAGTCCCGAGGCGGATGGCTCGGGAGGAGGATCACTGGGTGCGACGGACTGATCGACCGATGCGCCCTCTGGACGCACCCGTGATCACCATGATTGGTATAGAGCAGCTGGACCGAGGCCATACGGTGGTGGCTGAGGGTCCGATTGGTGAGAGGACAGCTGGAGCTGGGGCCGTGGAGGTGGCCAGGATTCTGGAGGCGGGTGGTTTGTACAGTTATGACCGGAGCGGGGGCTATCCATTGGAGTTCCCCCTGGATCGTCACCTGCCTGAGTTCATCCGCAGCTACGTCCCTCCTGGCGTGGAGGAGGGCGACTCGCAGATTCTGGGGGCCTGCCGCCGGCTTGAGAGGGCCATCTTGATTGGCAAGGACAGCCTGCTTGGCACAGCTTTCTGTAGCTACCCGAGCTTTTCGGAGGACTACTGGAGGCAGCGCCAGTTTTCCAGCGTTGACTGCCTGGGGTTTTTCGGTATGGCGGAGCAGTCCGGAGTCATGATTGGGCCGATTGGCCCCGCTAGCTAAGATTTGCATGGCCACCATCGTACAGAGACAAAGGGGATTGCTGGGTTGGTATTGGAGCCTACTAGTGTGCCGTATGCTGGAGAGGGCTATGATGATGACAGTATGCTGAACGGAATCATGCGACAGACCGTCACTAGCTGGTATGGCCGCTGGGCAGTGATCTCGTCACACTACAACCGCTAGGGTGCCACTGAGCGGTGGATGGGGATTGTCCACCACTATCGGGTGTTGCTGGATCGAGCTGGGATCAGGTACGCGGTGACTGTCGCTCTGTACGCGTACCCGTGCTACATCGGATTGCTGCAGGGCTTACTAGAGCGTTTCAACCGTCGTTGGAACACGGTGGCAACAGTAGAGGGAGAGACCAGCCTTGACTTGTGGTCTTTGTTCAGGATTTCTGGCTTGCCGGTCGTCGACAAAGGATACGAGGAGGTAGTGCTGGATGACCTCCACCGCAGTCATACCGACGGACTGGGAAGATACCGAGTGCCTCACAGTTATCGATATCTCATAAAGACCTGGAGAGATTTAGCTCTAGCAGGGAGAGAGAGAGCCGCACAGACTCCCCGGGTACCACTGAATGTATGGGTCCGCCGTTTCTACAACGGGCCGTTTTGCTTCTACCAGGAGTTCGCCAGGGACCAGACTCCATGGGAGGAGTACACGGAGGTGAAGCTACGCTTCTGGACGTACTCCAGATATGTGTATGCACCACAGGAGGGGTGGAATCCCCATGGTCTGCCAGATATGACATACCTTGCAGCGTATCTGGCATATTGACTGGCGACTTCGTAGTTCCTCACGGAGAGGATGGGCTGTTGAGAGCTGAGTTGTTGTGGCCGGCTTGCTTGTTGGCTGAGGGGAGACAGTTAGCTCTAGCTCCCGCTGCACTGGCCAACATCTACCAGGGTTTGGAGTTCTGGCGGCACACTCAGCGCCGAGGGAGAGGAGTATACTCCTGCCGACCCACTACCTTAGCGTGTGGGCCGGGTTACTGTTCCCGGGGCTGGTGACACGAGGTACTGTGGCGAACCCGACGGCACCACTTTTGTTCAGCTTTACTGGGCAGCCGAATGGAGATGCAGAGGAGCAGCTTGAGGGGGCCAGAGGGCCCTTTGTTACCTGCCCGCCCGGGGCGAGGTGGGACTACCCTTTGACAGTGCAGCGAGGGACTCTGGCCTCTTCCTGGGGGCCTCAGGTGGAGGGGTGACTAGCGCCCACCCCGATCAGGGGGCGGTCAATACAGGACCACAGACTGAGTGGATACTGAGCACCCAAGCAGCTGTGTTGGCGTTGCACCGGTCGACGACGAGTTCCTTGGAGCCGTACTACCCACATCGCTTTGCCAGAAACTTCAGGTACGACCAGGGGATTCCTCCGAACAGGGAGTTCCGTCTGACGGGCAGGTAGTACAAGGGAAAGGATACCCACCTACTTGCAGTGATCTGGTGGGACTTTTACTACCACCGGGAGCCGGAGCGGTTTTCGATGCCGGAGCAGGGACGTCAGGGATGATTTGATGTGCACTATGCCCGGTGGTGGTTCGAGCATAGTCACCTCTACCCATAGAAGGCCTCCGCGATCAGGAAGGCGGAGGAGAGTCGCTTGCTGAGGGAGGATCTGCCTCCTATTGCACTGGATGAGCGGTACCTGAGGACCCGCGATGCCTGGATCCACCGAGAGGTCGAGAGGATTGTAGCACAGTGGCCCCGGAGTGGCCGGGGTTCATCTTCTGGGAGCCGAAGCAGCGGAGGGGCACTGAAGCCCCTGGGACGGGCATCGGTGACAGCGACTGGAGTGAAGGTGTCTCGACCGAGGGCACCTAAGGCTTGGTGGACTCAATTCTTGGCCGATTGTGGCATCCGGGGCAGAGGGTCGCTGGACAGGGAACTCCCGCACGGGAGCTTTGCCGATACAACGGTCGATGACTGGAGGTGACACATCACCCACGCGATCGGGTCAGCGGGACCTGTGGAGTTCGTGTCCCCGGTTGAGTGCGCATGCACTCCACGGGATATTCAGGAGGCCGTCACGATGGCGGCCCGAGCCCTGGCGTTAGGGATGGAACAGCTGGTGCCTTTACCATTGACCCCCTTTGGGGCTTCAGGTTAAGCTTTCCTTCTTTAGCCGGCTCTCTCCCTTTCATTCTGTAATTCTTAGATACAGAACTGAGGTGTTGTATATTGTTGTGTTTGTCAGCAGGTTCTACGGCAGAGGGGGACCAGTCCTCCATGGGAACATCCTTAGGGAACAGAGACGGAGGTCTGCAGCCTCGGAGGAAATGCCCTCATGTGGAGGATGCAGCGACTGAGGCTGGTGAGTCCCCTGGGGGACTCGAGATCCGTGAGCAGGCTGAGGCGGGGACGGCCTTGAGTAAGTGTCGCTTTGCCTTCCTTGCTCCTGCTTGGTTTAGCCATGGTAGTTGGCTAATCTTGTTTTGCCGGACTTGTGTTTTGTAGCCCCACCGGAGACTAGAGTGGAGGCGGCTTTCTCGCCCCCTCGGGAAGTGGCTACTCCACCTGAGGAAGGGGTCGAGTTCGAGATAGACATGGAGGGGCTCCTTCGTCTGATGGACGAGCCTGCACCCCATGCTGGGACCTTCCTCGACTTTGAGTTGTGGGAGGCTACTGGCGGAGCTCCTTCGAGTAAGGGCTTCCGATGCTAAGTGTGAACTGCGATTCACTTGCTTTCGGTTACTGACATAACTGTCTGGGTTGTGCAGAGGAGACAGAGGTGTCGGGGGTCGAGGCCCCGACTAAGATACTTGGCGGAGCCCCTGAGCAGGCGGAAGAGCCAACAACCATGGTGGCTAGTAGTTGTCCGGGTAAGTGTCCCATTGTTGTTGAGGGGATCTTCTCGTTGTTGTTGAACCCCTTTTTCAGCAAGCCAGAATTATTGACTTGATTTATGCTGTTGGTTTGGCAGGTGAGGATGCGGCGGCTACCCTGGAGATGAGCCGGGAATTAGCGGATGCTGGCCCGTCAGTGGTCCTACCATCTTTTGGAGATGAGCCTGGACCAGTGACTTCCGTGCTCCCAGTCACCGTTGAGGACACGTTGAGTAGACCACCGCCGTTGCTGACGAAGGTGCCTCTCCCCTCTTTGCCGACCGTAGTGTCAGCCTGTACGGTGGGGCTGGTGGAGTCCTCCAGTGTGGGACCATCAGGTATGTAGCTGATCACTTGATCGCTTTAGGGTGGATTGTTTGACTTCTCCACCTGTGCTGAGCTTTGACTGGGATGGATTGTAGGTACCTCTTCCCCTCTGGAGGAAGGAGAGCTCCCTCGGGATACGGACCGGCCATCAGGAGATGAGCCTCCCGTCCCAGCTACTGTTGAGGGTGACGAGGAGTTTGTTGACATTGAGGGGGTTTCCGAAGGGGACGCCCTGACTGGTGAGCTTCTTCCCTGGCACCTTCGACTAGGGAGCTATCTTTATGTGAGGCTGGACTTGATAGTGGTCTAATTTGGTTTCCCGATGCATAGGTGCCCATGATTTGCCCATGGCCGGGGGTTCATCAGAGAGCTTGTCTGGCTCTTCAGAGGGTGGCAGCGCCACGATGGAGACTGACGAGAGCTCGAGCTCGAGCTCTTCTTCCTCCGAGGCTAATTCTGTCGAGGACGCCGAGATGGAGGCAGCGTTGGAAGGTATATGCAGCTTCTTTTTGTCTTCGTATCGGCTTTGATACAGAGTTTATGTCAGAGTGCTGATATTTTTATGTTGTGTCCAGGACTGGAGTCTGAGGAGGAGCACACGCCGGCTCCCGGCGAGGAGGGTCGAGGGGAGCCCTCTGTCACCTCAATGGCCATTGGGGAGGACCGGGTTGTAGGGGAGTCCCTACCCTCTCCGACTCCAGCAGAGGATACTGCCGGGGTGGAGGAGAGGTTGCCCTCACCGACCCAGAGCAGGGAAGTTATAGGCGTGGCAGGAGCAACACCAGGTGAGGGTCCGGACCTTTCTCAAGTTTTTCACCTTGTTTTGTCATAGGGAAGCCCTGAACATTGTTGACCCGTTTGGTGTTCGATGGGGTTGTACAGGTCCTTCCGACGTGCTGGCTGAGATGGGTCACTCCTCTCTCGAGCTGGGGATCGAGTGGCCTACAATCGTTTCACCACCGGAGCCGTTGCTGGACGCCAGCGTAGGTGCAGCCTTACTTTAGCGACCCCGGGGCTATGTAGGGGGTGATCTCCTGCCTTCCCTAGAGGAGCTTTGGCAGCGACTGAGGGAGTGCACACGCGGATACCACAGCCTTGGATTCCCTCGTGGGCCCTGAATGTCTGGCTTGGCCGGCATCTGGGCGGAGTACCTACGGCTTCTGGACGCTCAGGAGCAGCGGGCACAGCGACTGGAGGCCATCCGGGAGGTGCAGGAGCAGTGTGTTCAGCTCGCGTCAGCTGCGACCGAACAGAGGAGGCTTGCCGATGCGGTCGTGTCTCTTGCTCAGGACCGTGCCAGGCAGCTGAGCGAGGCGACCAGCAGAGCGGAGGCCCTGTATAAGGCCTTAGAGGAGCAGCGGCAAGCCGTAGAGCTTGCTAGAGCTGAGTGGCGGACTGCCGAAGCCGGAGACGAGGCCAGTGTTTAGCTCGCGTCGACCTTAGAGGCGGAGCTCGCAGCTGCGGAGTCCCGCTTGGCAGAGCTGGAGGGGAGCGAGCCTAGGCCGTGATTGTATCACTTCCCTTCCCCCTTTTTGTTACCTGGAATGTATGTCTTTTTGTAACCCCAAGGGCATGTCTTAGGCTTTCTTGTATAGAGTATCAATGACAAACTCCAGATTTTAACTTTGTTGTTTGTTGAGCTGTTCTCCCCCCTAGTCCGTGGAATAGGGTTGAGTACAAGAGGTGGCTACCACTTACTGTCGGCCGTGCTTGATTGTTTTAACACGTACCGGCGTAAGGGCGGTAGAAGCCACGTTGATGTCAGGATGTCAGGATGCTTGAATGTTTTAACACGTACCGGTGACCATTTGCGGCGTAGTTAGTTTCTAACTGACTGCTGGGATGTCAGGATCCCGTCCACGTTGATTTCGTGTCGTTTGGTGTTCATGCGAGGCCGGTAGAAGCCCGGGAACCTCGGTGACCCACTTAGGGTCGATTTGTCTAAATCACCCGGATCTTGCGTTTTTGAGCTTGCATGTGGGGTTTTGAGTCCCCTGATGTTGTTATTTGTCGTTTAGGTGTGTTTCCCCTGCGTTTCGGTGTGAATGGGGCGTGGAACGGGCCGGTTTGGCCGTTCCTCTGTTTTCCCGCCGTATGGGAAGTAGCGGTCGTTCCAGTGGCCGTTACTTGCTTCTGACGGTCCTACGACAGACCGTTACTTTGTTTGATGTTTTTGAGCGTTCTGGCTTTTGGGTGAGTGACGGCCCAAGGGTGGCGCGTCGCTTCCTTGTAACGCGCCTAGGCTAGCGTGTTACTTCGCCTTCGTCGTTTTGTTTTGGGGTTGAGTCGGTTGGTCTAACGCGCTTGACCCAGTGCGTTAGAAGAATGTGACGCGCCTGGTTCGGGCCGTTACTTGCTATTTGACCGACGTTGACCATTAGAGGCGGTGCCTCTGACGGTGGTGCCCCTATCCGTTATTTGAGTGTAACGCGCCTGCCCCTGGCCGTTACATTCTGTTTGGCCGAGCTTAGGTGGCTATGCCCATTGGATATGACGGATGTGCCCCCATGCGTCGTTGTGTTATAACGCGCCTGTCTCTGGCCGTCGTTTGTTGTTTTGTGCACGTTGAGAATAACGCGCTGGCTCCCATGCGTCGTTTGTTTGTAACGCGCTTAGGCCCGTGCGTTACATTGATGTAACGCGCTCGGTGCCGGCCGTTACATTCTTCGTGTTTGATAGGTTGGTTAGGGCGGTGTGAGTGACGGCTTGTCGTCCGACCGTCATTTGGGGAGTAACGGCCCTGGTTTAGACCGTCATATGCTAGTAGCGGTCTAGAGGTGGCGCGTTACATCCCCTGTGCTCCGTTTTCCGTGATTTCGGTTTCGGCTTGTCCTTGTGGTCTGCCCGTTGTCCCGTGGATGCCTTCCGACGTCCTATGAGGGCTAAGACTACGTTGTAAGGTGGCCAGGAGTCTTCTTACTTGCGGTAGGATTGTTTATCCTACTTTTGCTTGTATTGCTATTGGGTTCATGTCAACCCGGTGTGACCCAGTGGTTGACATGTGACCTTGTGTGTGTGTGTGTCTCGATGGTTGTGTCCGGCTCGAGACACTACTTCTGGATGCCTCGAGGTGTTGTTCTACCTCGATTTGCATGTCCAGAAGTGTCTGAGGGTTCTTGGTGTTTCCCTCAGGTCTCCGTGTGTTGTTTTCTGCGGAGTGTCGTTTCTTGTGTGGCTTAGGATTAGACCGATTGGCAGCTTGTTCCGCTGTCTGTAACGATCTTGCCTTTGAGTCGTTCGACTCGGGATCATTACGTTGTAGGTCTAGTTGCCTGGTCCTGAGTCGGTTGGCGGTTGTTTAGCTGCCATGGTGCTTTGTGGTGCACGAGACGGGTCTTTCTTAGACTGTCTGTGCTTTAGCACCTGTGTTTTTGAGTCTGTGCCTTGTGAGCCTCCACTGTGTTTTTGAGTCTGTGCTTTGTGGTACCGATCCTGCGAACAACCGATCACAAGGAGCCTAAGTGCAACAGGAGAAGAGCACCAGCTTCAGCACAAAGCACAGAGGAATGCTAATCCCAGCTTACCTTCACGTCCTGAAAACGGTAAATGAGCCTTCACAATACGTCGGCCGTTGGACACGGCACGACAACTACGGTACGCGGCAGCTCTTAACACCATCATGGAGTCCAAAGCCAAGCAACCGTATAGCAGAGAGCAGATCAGGCTCAAGAGAAAGTTGTCCACACTTAAGCAGACACAGGACAAAGGCATCACCAAGACAGCAAATCCAAGGCAAACCTCGAAAAAGACTCCACCAGAAGGGACAGGAAGCAAGAAGCTTAACCACAAAAGCTCACCAGGAAGGGAAATCCTAGCTCGCCTGAGCAACTTCTCTAACACGGAATCTAATCGAGCACTTCAACAGAAGCAAAACACATCAGGAGCTGAACAGATTAAAGCCGGGATGACCAAGACAATGTGAAAACATGCATGGCCATCACACCAACGCTAAAAGTCATAAGCCACCTGAGCAAAACACAGAAACATCTCGAACAATGCACTGTAGGTTCATGCCATCCGACAAACACTGCCAAGTGCAACATGATCGAGATCAACACTAAAATCGAACGAAGCACCTCGTCACATCCAGACGAGAGCAAAACCATCTCGCACAGTGCCAACCGAGCACGCACAAGACCACACATAGAAAACAACGCGATAAACCATCGCAACACCTAAGCCAGCAAGAGACTGTACTGGACCTTAAGGACTCTAGAAACTGTATATCTGAGATTCCCATGTACTTCACACAACAACGCTCTGATACCAACTGTGACGACCCGGATTCCGGATACCAGGTGCACCAGGTAGGACTACTGGATACACGTGGTACCGCATGAGACCCGCGAGGCCTCCCAAGCGCGGGAAAGCGCCGAAGGGAAAAAGGACTGTCATGTAGTACTTTGAACTGACAGATATAACAGCAAGCAATTAAATTTTATTAGATCGGAGTGCTAAAGTAGCAGAAATAAAATTACTACAATTACAATTATACACCAGAGTCCAGTCCAAAGGAAAGACAAAGTACAGTCTGACAGAAAAGGACGTACACAGAAGTCGGGGGAAGCCCAACACAGGTACAGCTGGCAGCTACAACAACGCGCTCCACCAGGAATAGTAGAGGCAGACAGCGAAATCCACCTGAAAAAGCAGGGGTGGGTCTCTAAACAGAAACTCAGTAGGGGTCACGCGGATCCCCACTAGAAAATGCACAGTGCAACGGAAGCAACACTAACAACAAGTGTAGCAAAGCAGGAAAAGCTACACTACAAAGCTGTAAACAGAACAGGGACAGCAGGAGTAGGGAACAGGCTAAGAGAAAGGGGAGCTCAATAACAAAGAAGAGCGAGGCCGTAAAACACGGAACACGGCCACCGAGGAGAACTCGGCAATCTAAGCTACTCCAAAAGGCAACAAACGGTCAACCCTAAACTCACACGGTAGGGTACACCAGTCCGTCGGCCAAAACCGAGAAGAGGGCAAAAGCCAACAACACACGGAAAAGGTCTAGAAAAGACCTAGACAGACGACAACCAAACACGAGCAGAAACGTCGTGCACACAGCCCCACGCACGACCAGAACGTCGCGCACACTACAGGACACCGACCTCGAGTACAGCCACGAGAGGGCCACTCGCAAAGGTCGCAACGAACGAGAAAAGTCGAGAGTCACTGGTCAAGTGATAGGAGTACCCTCACACTAGAAGAACAGCCAGATGCGTCCACTGACGTCTTACACTGCGCCTCAAGTGTCACGTCTACCAGACCGTGTTCAGCACGGAGGAGACTAGACACACTAAGAACCAGGTCCAAGGAACAACAGCGTTCTAAGGAAGAATGACAACTACGGACACAGGACCGCAGTACCAACAGCGAGTAACTAGTCAGGGTCACGCCCGTCGGCGCAAGTCCTCAGTCCCTGACAACGTGTGCACACACTGACCACTACCTAGGCCAGGCCTCTAGCTAGTATTCCCCTCGGTAGGACGCTACCGTTGGCCGGGGCCCACGGAACTAGCTTAAAAACCGTGTAACGGGAAACTGCCCGTCCACCACTCCCGGTGGGTGACGTACTAAAAAGCCTATGTCACAGGCTACGACTAGTGGAGGTTCACAAGGCACGGACTCCAAAACACAAGTGCTAAAGTACAAACAGTCTACGGAAGCCCTGTCACACGTACTACAAAGCACCACTGGCAATACAACCACTGCCGACAGACTCAGGACTAGGCAACTAGACCTACCACGTAACGATCCCGAGTCGAACGACTCAAAGGCAAGATCGTCACAAAGAGCGGAACAAGCCGCCAATCGGTCTAATCCTAAGCCACAAGAAACGACACTCCGCAGGAAACAACTCACAGAGACCTGAGGGAACACAGAAGACCCTCAGACACGCTCGGACACGCAACCCAAGGTAAACGACACCTCGAGGCATCCAGAACCAGTGTCTCGGACTGGACAGAACCGCCAAGACACGCACACACTAGGTCACATGTCAACCACTGGGTCACACGGGGTTGACCAGAACCTAACAACAAAGCTCAAAAAGTAGGAAAGAGAATCCTACCTCAAGCAAGAAGACTCCTGGCCACCTTACAACATAGCCTTAGCCCTCATAGGACGTCAGAAGACATCCACGGGACAATGGGCAGACCACAAGGCCAAGCCAAGACAAGCAAAAACTGAAGGAACGGAAAATGGAGCACAAAGGATGTAACGCACCACCCCTAGACCGCTACAAGCATATGACGGTCTAGACCTGGGCCATTACACTCCGAACGACGGTCGGGGGACCAACCGTCACACTCACCGCCCTAACCAACTCTAAAACACATAAAATAGCATGTAACGGCCAGCACAGGGCGCGTTACACACACTTGACGCGCCAGACCAGGGCCGTCAGGGCCAACAACCCTCAAACACAAAACACATGAAGCATGTAATGCGCTAGACGAGGCGCGTTACAACGAACTAACGCACAGGAGCGACCGCGTTAAAGCCACCTGACGCACAAGACCAGGCGCGTCAGGGCCAACACACCCACAACCAAAGCTAGCTGAGAGGCATGTAACGATCAGCACAGGGCGCGTTACAAACGCCAGACGCATAGGGGCCCCACCGTTACATCCAACGGCGCAACCACCCCACTCAGCCAAAACAACAAGTAATAATCCAGAGAGGACACGTTACACAGGCCTAACGCACAGGGTAGGGGCCGTTACAAACAGAACAGCACGCAGCCACCCTAACTCGGCCAAAACAGAGTGTGACGGCCAGGGGCAGGCGCGTTACACTCACCCAACGCATAAGGGCACCACCGTCAGAGGCACCGCCTCTAATGGTCAACATCGGTCAAACAGGATGTAACGGCCTGGGGCAGGCGCGCTACATCCATCTAACGCGTTGGGTCAAGCGCGTTAGAGGAACCGACTTAACCCCAAAACAAAACGACAAAACGAATGTAACGCCCCAGCCTAGGCGCGTTACATGGGTGTGACGCGCCACCCCAGGGCCGTCACGCACCCAAAAGCCAGAAAGCTCAAAAACGCCAAACGAAGTGGCGGTCTATCGTAGGGCCGTCAGAGCCAAGTAACGGCCACTGAAACGACCGCTACATCGGCCACGGCGAGAAAACAGAGGAACGGCCAAATCGGCCCGTTCCACGCCCCATTCACGCCGAAACGCAGGGGAAACAAACCCAAACGACGACAGACAACACCAGGGGGCTAAAAACCCCACATGCACGCTCAAAAACACAAGATCCGGGTGATTCCAACGAATCCACCCAAAAAGAGTCAACGAGGTTCCCGGGCTCCAACCGGCCTCGAATGACCACCGATCAGCACAAAACAAGCATGGATGGGATCCTAACTTCCCAACGGTCAGTTCAACACTAACCGAGCTGCAAATGGTTGCCGTTTTCCGGCGAACCCTAAAAACTCCGAAAATCACGGTTTAGACTAAACAAGCCCAAACTCGGCCGTTTCCTTGCCGAACGACATGCAATGGCAGGGAAAACGGAGAGGAAGAAGTGAGGAACCGTCACCCTACCTCCACCGAAGAAACCGTGCCCCGAAGGGACTAAACCACGCCGAAATCTACTCGCGAATCGATCCACCGACTTTGAATCCACCGTTCGGGATCGCGCCAGAATCGATCCGATCCTCGCCCCATCGCGCACCCAGCCAGCTCCACCACGTCCTCAGCACACGGCCCTAGGCACTCCGTCTGCATCCGGAGCCAAGGAGGCGAAACGAGAGAGAACGGAAGAGAGAGAGACGGCGGCGGCGAATGAGAAGGAAGGAGAGAAGAAAGAAAAGAAATTAGGAAATTTTCCTAATTTTCGAAAATTCCGAAAATGCGCCGAAAATGCACAAATTCAGAAAAATACGTAAAAATAGTCGAAACGACCGGCTCGAAGAGTACATCGTCGCTGTAGCATCCACGAGTTCGAGAATTGACAAACAAACTCACCGTAGGGTTCCGTAACTAGTACGAGAGAAAAATCCACACGGCTCGTCAAACTCCATTCGGAAGCCACAAAAGCGAACCGAAACTCAACGAAACCAATCCGAAAGACCCAATGAAGATCCAGCAAGACCTACCAAGGATCCAGGATGTTATGATTTTATTTATTATATTATGATTTTATTATTATAATTTTATTAATTTTATTATGATTTTATTATTATATTTATTAATTATCATTGTTAGACAGAAAGAAGAACAAGATTTAAAATTTTGGAGCCAGTAAATCAGATAAGTCAAAATCAAGCGCGACGGCTAACACCGCATAATGGTGACAAATAGTCATCCGTGATGAGAAATAGGTTTCAGGGCTGACAAACATCTCCTAAGGGTGATAAATGGATAACAGAAGTAAAATATATGTTTTGAAGCGAAACAAAGGCGATGGCTGTCGAGCGATAAGGGTGACAAATAGATGTTGTGAGTGACAAATAGCCGTTAACAGTGACAAATAACTCTGTAACGGTGACAAATATCTCATGGCAGTGAAACTTGAAGAAACTCAAATTCGTTTAAAGGGTTTGACCGTGTATGAGTTTCCTAACTCTACCAATACGGATCTTAATCTTTCCTAGTCATCAAACGACACTGATTAAATGAAAGGAAACATTTGTATTTTTTTTTCTTTAATTTTTCACAATTAGGTGATTTTATATTATTGTTATAGTGTTATATTTATTAATTACTAATTTAATATTTTTTTGATAATTTTATAATAAATTTATTGTTATACGGATACATTTATTAATTATCATTTTTATGGTCTTTGTCATTTTCATAATTATTTTACTATTATAATGCCGTTATATTTATTAATTATCATTTTTATATTTTTTCTTATTTTTAGTTATTTCATTATAATTTGACCGTTACATTTATTAATTATCATTTTCAATTTTTTAGTTTTTATCATTTTCATAATTATTTAATTATTATTATGATGTTACATTTATTAATTATCATTTTATATGGTTTTTATCTTTTTCATAATTATTTTATGATTATTATTATATTATATTTATAAATATTTAATATGTATGATTTTTTGACATTTATATTTATTTTATTATAATTACAATATTATATTTATTAATTATCACAGTTAGATAGAAAGAAGAATAAGTTTTGTTATTTTGGAGCCAGTAAATCAGATAAGCCAAAATCAAACGTGACGGCTAACACCGTATAGTGGTGGCAAATAGTCATCAGTGGTGAGAAATAAGTTTCAGGGCTGACAAATGTCTACTAATGGTGATAAATGGATAACAGAAGTAAAAGATATGTTTCGAAGCGAAACAAAGGCGATGGCTGGCGAGCGATAAGGGTGACAAATAGATGTTGTGAGCGACAAATAGCCATTAACAGTGACAAATGTAAGGCCCGTGCCTTATTGGATCCTTAACGGATTTTGTTCTTGTATTTGTTCGAGAATTTTCGGCTATTTTTCTGGATTTTTAGAATTTATCTGGTATTTTTCCGGTTTTATTTGGAGCCTTGAGGGTTATCAGAAATTAATAAGATTTTAAAATATATAATAATTATATTATATATATTTCAATTTTATTTTTTATTTCTTTTAATCCCTCATCCCCTCTCTCTCTCTCTCCCTCGTCGATCTCACTCTCCCTCACGCTCTCTCTCTCTAGCCGATCGCCTCTCCCCCTTTCTCTTGGGATTCGGGCGAGTCGACGTTGGTTTGAGGCGTGGTTGGCGCCGTTGGATTCCTCGCGTCGAGAGGAACGCGTGGGTACCCATTTCGGCATGATTCGGTGATAGTGGGAGCGAGGTGGAGCGTGAAGGCCTCGTGGCTCTTCCTCCTTGCATGCGACCATTTCGTCGGTTTCGGCTCACAAAAGGTAGGGGGATGGAATCCTGATCTTGCTAGGATCATTTCCTATAGCTCGTTCTTCCGATTAGAGCCCCGTAGCACGCATAATGTTCATTTTTCCTATTTGTGGGGTTTTAGCTAAATCCTTGAGTTTAATGCTTTTTAGGCATTGCATGTGATGTTTTTAGGTGTTAAATTGTTGTATACGATGTATGGTTTGACAGGTTACAGGTTTCTACGTCAATACCCGATGATTTTTATTGTCCGGGAGGGCTCCGGTTTTCAAACCGAACCCGCCCGTGTCCCAGGTGGTGTGACGGTCCTGCCAGGAACCGTCACATGCCTGACGGTCCTTGAAGGACGCGTCGTTTCCAAACAACGGCTCGACGAGGGTGCGTTATTTGGAGAGTAATGGTGGGATCCCCATCCGTTACTCGTCTTACTTTTCGCATTGACTAGGTCAGGCGGTTAGCCCGACGGCCAGTCGGTCGGCCGTCGCTTCCGTCCGATGCGCTTGAGCGAGCGCGTCGCTTCGCCTGCGACTGATTTCGAACGCTGTATGTTGGGTTTTGGCCTCGGGTGGATGTAACGGCGGTGACCCAACGCGTTGCATTGATGTAACGCACAGGGCCCCTACCGTCACATTCCCTTTTGGGTCTTTTGAGCTGGAACTCAGGCGGAAGTAACGGATGGAGACAGACGCGTCGTTCTTGGTGTAATGCGCCAGTCCCCGACCGTCGCTTTCATGTAGCGCGTGGGCACCCGACCGCCGCTTGCCTGTTGGTTTGAAATAGTTGCCAGCCTTCTCGTTATGTGTTCCATTCTATATATATATGCCATGTTTACGTTACTGTAGTATTTGATGGCATGTTTCTATATCCCAATAGAATAGCTTTTCTTTTCATGCAATGGAACCACTACTGTTGCCCTAAGGTCTGTTGAGTGCCGACCCACTTGAGGATAGCGGAGGGGTGTTTCCCATACACGGTTTGTAAGCTAGTTCCGTGGGCCCCCAGCCAATGGTAGCGTCCTACCAAGGGAGAAAACTAGCTAGAGGGCCTGGCTCAGGCTAGAGTCAGTGTGTGCACACGTAGTCGGAGACTGTGGACTGACACCGACGGGTGCCACTCTGACTGGTCACTTGGTTTGGTACTGTTTACGTGCTCAGCTTGTCGTTTACCGACTGCGAGTGCTTGAGACGCAGTGTAAGTCGTCAGTGGACGCTTCTGGTTTCTGCTCCAGTGGTTGTCCTTCCTTATTGTTTGGATTAGTTAAGGCTTATTCTACTTAGTAGATTTAGTTTTAGTCGCTTGCATTTACTGATTATTGGCATGCGTTAGCTGTTATACCTGCTTAGTTAGAGTTTACAGCTTTCTTATGATTGGTTAATCATGCCAATGCCTGTTATTTTATTTAAATGCATGCTCTAATTGCCTTAATTTATGTATGAATGCTTGTTTAGTGCGAGGTAGGGATCCGCGTGACCCCTACTGAGTCTGGCTGTGACTCACCCTTCTCCTTTCAGGTGAGCCGCGCCCGTCGTCTCCTGGTGCTTCGTAAGCTGTTTTGGAGACCGCATCTAGCTGCCAGCTTTAGTCGAGCCGCCTTTTGAGGCTTCTGTTGTACTTTTACCGGGGTATGCCCCGCGTAGTTGTACCCTTGTGGATTAGTACTCTTGTTTATCTGGACTAGTATATATATATATATATCACTCTGGTTATTTTGAATTGCTTCCGCACTTGTGTTACATTTATTACTTAATTGTAATCTACACGTTCCAAATTCCAGTTCATTATATATTCCCTCGACAAAACCCTACTAACCCTTCAGGGGCCTCATCAGCCTCTTGGGTGGCTTCCCCAATTCTTGGTATCGGTGTATCGATGTTATCGGTATATCGGTATCCTGAACTCTGGGTCGTTACAGTTGGTATCTGAGCTGATGTTTGTGGAATTGTATAAGGAATTGAAATTTGTGTTTGTCCAGAGCTAGTCCTGTGTCGTCTATTGCTGGCTTAGGGTGTTTTCTGTATGATCGATGGATTTTGTTGTTGTTTTATGATCTCGGCAGAGTAATTATGCCGCCTCGTCGAGGAAGACCTCCTCGTGCTCCTCGAGATGCGCCCAGGGAAGATAGTGGTTCTGCACCTCCTCCTGCAGTTCCTGCTGTTTCGATTGTTCCTCCTCCAGCGCCTATTATTGCTCCTCCAGTTGAAGTGCCTGGTAGTCGAGGCAAGGCTTTGAAGGAATTCCTGATGTTCAATCCGCCTCCTTACGATGGTCAAGCTGATCCAGAGGTTGCGAGGCAATGGCTGGATGTGATCGAGCGTGTATTTGTTTCGATGGAATGTGCTGAAGATGAGAAGGTTATGCTTGCCGCCTTTCAACTCCAGGGTACGGCCATTACGTGGTGGAAAGCCGAGTGGCAGATTGCTTTTCATTCAAGACCTCTTCGGCAGATCACATGGGCAGAGTTCACAGCTGCTTTCGAGCGTGCCTACACTCCTGCCTGTTTACAAATGGCAAATATGTATCAATTTATGGAGCTGACTCAAGGCAGTATGACGGTGCTTCAGTATCGGAATAAGTTTATGGAATTGGGTCAGTATGCGCCCCATGTGCTGGCTAGTGAAGCTTTAAAGACACAGCAATTCTTGCGAGGTTTGAGGCCAGAATTGAAGATGCCCCTGTTTGCAAGTCGTGTTGCAGACCTTGATAGTGCGTGCCAGACAGCTGTGGCACTTGAGCTGGAAATGACGAGGCCGGGTGGATATCCTCAGGCAGGGTTAGTTCATCCCGCAGTACAGTCTCAGCAGGCGTACCGACCACTAGTGCCAGGTGTTCCCTCAGTCCAGTCAGAGGTTAGCAGTGCTTCCTCTCCTTCCAAAACCAAGTTCAAGAAGTTCAAGAAGAAGAAGAAGTTTTTCCAGCAGCCGTCCGGTACAGATGTAGTTCAGCAGCCGACAGCACCTTCTACTCAGACTCGTCAGAGCTCAGCTGTCAGTCAGCCATGGACGTGTCGGAGATGCGGTGGTCATCACAAGGGCCAGCCGTGTTCTCTTCCCGTTGTTTGCTTTCGGTGTGACCAGCCGGGTCATGTGGTCCGGGATTGCCCGCTGAGGCCGAAACAATTGCAAGCCCCTCAGTTTTCTCAACCTCAGTAGTCGTAATTCAGACCTCCTCCTGCACCGCAAGCTCAACAGTTCTTTTCTCAAGCGTCGGCGTCTTCTCTGCAATCCTCAGCTGGATCTAAGAAGCAGAAAGGCAAGGTTTCTCATGTAACTAGAGCTGATGCTGTTGTAGCCCATCTTGTGGAAGGTACGATTATGCTTTATGGTCATTCAGCTCGTGTCTTATTTGATTCTGGTGCTTCTCACTCTTTTATTTCTGAGAATTTCATGGCATGTATTGAGGAACCGACTTCAGAGATAACTTGTGAGATGTATGTTGAGATGCCTTCGGGAGATTTCATGATTACACCTCTGTGTTTGGAAGAGTCTCCTGTTTTGATCAATAATCACCAGTTGCCGGCGAGATTATATGCATTACAGTTGGCAGATTATGATGTCATTCTGGGAATGGATTGGTTGGAGCATTATGGAGCTGTGGTTGACTGCAGATCGAAGAAAGTCTATTTTCAGCCATAGGGGAAATCAGCTTTTTATTTCCAAGGTATTCGATCCCGATCTTCTCGTATGATTATTTCTGCTATTCGAGCCTATAGGTTGTTTAGTGCAGGTTGCCAGGGGTTTCTTGCTTCTGTGGTTGCTGTTGAAAAACCACAGCGGGATGTCTGTGATATTCCTGTTGTTTGTGAGTTCCCTGATGTGTTTCCTGACGAGTTGCCAGGCTTGCCTCCAGAGCAAGAGATAGAGATGGTGATTGAACTAATTCCAGGTACAGGCCCGTTAGCGAAGGCACCGTACCGAATGGCTCCAGCTGAATTGAAAGTACTGCGAGCACAGCTACTTGAATTACTGGAAAATGGTTATATTCGCCCCGGTTTTTCTCCGTGGAGTGCCCCAGTGTTGTTTGTGAAAAAGAGAGATGGAAGCCTGAGGCTTTGTATTGATTACATGCAATTGAATCAGGTGACTATCAAGAATAAGTATCCGCTTCCCAGGATTGATGATTTGTTTGACCAGCTACAGTCTGCTACTGTCTTTTCATGGATTGATCTCCGGTCTGGCTATTTCCAATTGCGAATTCGGGAATCTGATGTGGAAAAGACAGCTTTTAGCACTCGATATGGTCACTTTGAATTTCTGGTGTTGCTGTTTGGTTTGACTAATGCCCCAGCAGCTTTTATGGACCTAATGCAGCGTATCTTTCATCCGTTTCTTGATCAGTTTGTGGTGATCTTTGTTGATGATATTTTGATCTATTCTGCCTCTAATGAAGATCATGTGCAGCATTTGAGGATCGTTCTGCAGACTCTAAGAGATCACGAGCTTTATGCGAAGTTCAGTAAATGTGAATTCTGGCTTCGGGAGATTCATTTTCTTGGTCACGTGATTTCTGGTGACGGAGTGGCAGTGGACCCTGCAAAGATTGATGCTGTTTTGAGTTGGCAGAGACCTAGAACTGTGACAGAAATACGGAGCTTCCTAGGTTTGGCTGGGTACTACCGCAGATTCATCCAAGATTTTGCGAAGATTGCAGCCCCGATTGTAGATTCTAATTAGAAATCCACTTAAGGAATTAAAAGAAATAATGAATAAATATGGAAAAGCATGCACGAGGTGTAAATAGGAGATGTGATCGCCAGAGACACAAGGCCTCAAAATATAATAATAAAAAGCATGGAGGGATCGCGAAAAATACCTTGAAACGCGGGTGATTGTGAATGCTCCTTTCTCTTCTAGATCGGCCGGCCGATGAAGAGAGTTCTTCCTATTTTGATTACCCTTGCAAAATAATCAAACACCAATAAAGAAATTGAATTAGAACATGGTGAGTGTAGTATCAAATCCTTAATAAAAATATGAGCATGATAACATGGAGTAGAACACACCTTAAGGGTGTTGGCCCTTAAACCCCTATGCAAAAGAGGGTGGGAAACATATGATGAATGATATGCAAAGATGATGTAAAAATAACGAGTGAAAAGAGTGCAAGGGATGCACTGTGGGAAGCCTCAACGTAGTTGAGAGAAAGAAGTTAACAGGAGATGCTATATTATGTATGAACTAATGCAATAAAAGAAGAATAACAGAAGAGGAGCCTGTTGCTTGTGGCTTTGATGCTCGATGGGGAGAAGACTTCCAACGGGATGAAGAGATGGGACGTAGAAGCCTCTCCTTCAGCCAGCAGCAACCTGCGAAGGAAAGAAAAGAAGAAGAAAAACACAAAGAAACAGAAGAAGAAAACAGAAGAATAAGAACACAGAAGAAGAAGAACCGAGGAAGAAAGAATTCGAAAAAAATCCCCCTTTAACAGAGCTACAGAAGCTCTATATAAAGGATTGAATCAAAAGATAAGAGGATGAGAACGGGCAAGAGCCCAAAGAGGGAAGGATGAAGCTGGGCAAGAGCCCAAACGAAGCAGGGACTCTCTGGGGAAAGGCTGCGTTCGTTCGGAACACAAAACTGAAACACGACCTGCCAAAGGGCGTCTTTTCAAGAATTGACGACCTGCCAAAAGGCGTTATTAAAAACACGACTTAGATCAGGACGTTAATTCAAAATATTCAAAATAGGGCTATTTTTCATTTCTCAATATTATTTTTTCATTTTTTAGGTGGAGGTGCATCTCAATGTGCTGATTCCAATGACTATTTTTACGTATTTTTCTGACACTAGGAAGGCCACCAAATCACCTCTGGAATGAGGTTGAAAATAATATTAAAATAATTAATTGGAAAGTGACGCCCGTGCCATATGTCGTTAATTCAATTTTTTTAATTTTTATTTTATTTAAAATAAAGGTAACGTCCTATTCTTGGTCGTTAATTCTAAAAAATTCTGAAAAAACTTCAGAAAATTCTAGAAAAATGGGAAATTGAGAGAAATGGACGCCCTCACCATATGTCGTTAATTTTCTTTTATTTTCTTTTAATTTTCTTAAAAATAAATGACGCCCCTCTTCAAGTCGTTAATTCTAAAAAATTCATAAAAATAGAGAAAAATGCCCAGAAAATTCAGAAAAATCCAGAAAAATAGGGAAAAATAGGAAAAGAGAGAAAAAAGGGAGAATCCAAGAAAAGTGAGAAAAACCACTCAAAAAGAGGTAATTTGAGGGTCAAATTGGGGCATTACAAGGTAATATGAGATGTGCTCACAGTAACGTCAATTTTGGAGTTGAATAGCATAGCATCATTGTTTGTCGTTAGTCATGAGGATGACAACTTGGCTAATCAAGATTTGGAGTTGAATGATGAAGATCTGATAATGCCCATCGGCGGAGTGATCAGTAAGATTTGATAAAAAAGATTTGGAGATGAATAATCGGAGTAATGCGTGCAAATTATGAAGATGTGAACAATTGTGAACATGGGAAGAATCAAAAGATATATGACAATGAATGGAGGGGACTCATCCCGTGCTCTTGGTCCTTGCAAAGTTGTTCCTGCAAAAGCACCATCAGAAAAATACAATGCAATTTTTTTGGATTTTGAAATATGTAAATTTTTATGAGTTTTGAAAAAGATATTCAAATTTTTATGGATTTTGGAAAATATTTCAATTTTTATGAATCTTGGAAGAAATATCTGATTTTTTGTTTGATTTTGCTCAGGAAATATTCAATTTTTTTTGTTTGATTTTGCAATATTCAATTTTTTTAGATTTTGGTTTAGACATAGCTAATGCAGCATCAAAGGGTGTTTAAACCATTAATTGGGGGTCCTCGTTCCTTCCCTTTTCGCTAAAAACTGCCCAAAGCCAGGCGTGCATTGAAAGCGACGCCCTATAACTGACTGCCCTTGATTAACGGTGCCCCTACCAAGGCCATACCTGAGAAACGTTCGGTCTTGGAGGGAGAAGAGAAGAATAAGTGAGGATAAGCTTTATGCAGGATGTGAGATGTCGGGACTTGAATTCCTTCCAAGGTGTTTCCCCTCAAAGAGGTAGTCTGTTGTGCCGGGGCTTTGTGTCTTTGATTTTTAGACCCTTGACATGCATACGACCAGGATTTTCCCTGCGGGGACTTTGCCACTCTTGTCATGCCATAATTCACAATTTTACTTTTATCATTTTTGACTTGATTTTCAGAATAGCCCTTCTTGGCTAGATGTATATCATGAAAACTCATATGAAAACTCAAATCGATTTTGGGTCAAGACTGCCCCTATTTGAGACTCCTCTCGTATTGGGGATTACCGAAGTTGGTCATCTCATCCGTCAACCTCTTGCCCCTGCACGCGGCCGAGTAAAGAAGAGAAAAAGACTTTCAGATATACTCATGACATGGCCAAACTAGTAACGGTGTTTTATCCAAAGGAGCCGGCTAAGGACGCCGTGAAGTGTGTGGAATGCCCAGCTAAGGGTTACTCTTAACAAGCGGGGAAAGAATGTTGAATTCGCAGCACGGGGTTCTTATTAACCAATGGTGCTGCAGAAGCAAGCCTAAAGACTCTTTTGAGAATGATTTAGTAAAGATAAAGATATGACCTAGGATAAAGGTCTTAACTACCACTCTTAATCTTGTTAAGAAGCACTTCATTTTGAAAATCATGCGTGAAGCAATGAGATAATGATATCATAAAAATGCATACTTACGCCAATATGTTACCTTGCAACCTTTGTAGAAGCAGCTGTCAGAGGCGAGGTTGATGATCGTGGGGTAGTCCTCTTTCGTAGTCAAAAGGATTGGAAGCAAAGGGTTTGAAAGTGGCTTAACAAGAAGGAGTGGTGCCAAGACCAGACTCAGACGAATAAGGAAAAAAAGGAAGAGAGGCGAGGGCTAGAACTCCCTCGCTAAAGCGCGGAGACCCTGATCACATGGAACAGTCTACATAAGAAGCAGAGAATTAGAAGGAGGAGTGAGGACTAAAGCCTCGAAAGCAGTGAGTGAATGGGCAGATGCCCAAGGCAGTGGATGTGGAAGAAGTTGGGTCGGACCCAAGATTAGGGGAAATCAGAGGAAGAAATTGATAGATGAAAAGAGGCAGATCCGGAGGGTCCGAAAGTAAAGGAGGAGAATCGTGATAGGAGGAATCATCCGGAGGCTCCGGAGGGATAAAATATCGAGGGACACGGTGCCCTGGGAAGAAATAGGGAAAAAATGATGGGTAAGGAAGAAGAAAATGAATGATGTGATATTCTGGAAGATCAGAAAGATGAATTGGAAGAAAGATGGAGGGTTCGGAGGTTCCGGAGGAAGAAAATGGAAAGGGGCGTCGTGCCCGAAGGAAAGGTATGAAGGATCCGGAGGTTCCGGAGGAATGAGAAGGGAAGGGACGCGATGCCCAAAGAAGAGGGAAATAGAATCTGGAGGTTCCGGAGGATTAAGATGGAAAGGGGCGCGATACCCGAGGGGAAAGCATGAAGGATCCGGAGGTTCCGGAGGGATGAGAAGGGAAGGGACGCGATGCCCGAGGGGAAAGTCCGGAGGTTCTGGAAGAATAAGGTGGAAAGGGGCGCGATGCCCTGGGAGAAAGTGAGAGAAATCCGGAGGAATAAGGTGGAAAGGGGCGCGATGCCCTGGGAGAAAGTGAGAGAAATCCGGAAGAATAAAGTGGAAAGGGGCGCGATGCCCTGGGAGAAAGTGAGAGAAATCCGGAGGAATAAGGTGGAAAGGGGCGCGATGCCCTGGGAGAAAGTGAGAGAAATCTGGAGGAATACGGTGGAAAGGGGCGCGATGCCCTGGGAGAAAGTGAAAGAAATCCGGAAGAATAAAGTGGAAAGGGGCGCGATGCCCTGGGAGAGAGTCCGGATACAAGAGCTGAAAAGGGACGCGATGCCCTGAGAAGAGATTGGGGAGGGGGCAACGCCCAAGCAATGTAAGGGGACCTACAGATCCCGAGGATGAAGATGAATAAGATGGGAAATTCGGAATATCCGGAGGTGCCGAAAGGCGGGGAAGATACAGGTTTGGAAACCCGAAATCAGGAGGTGTATGCAAAATGATGGATACGATGAATGCAGTGAATGCGCGAATGCAACAAAATGCGAGAGATGCAAAGAAGATGGAGAATGTGAAGGGTGAGAGGACGAGATCCTCTTCCTAACCCCGGGAATGGCCCATGAAGAAAAAGTGATAGAAATGGATGCATAGAAGGTGGAACAAATAAGGGACGGCCCCTTAGCACTAAGATAACTGCCCCTCCACGGCAGTGAAAGTGTATAATCAAACGGCCCAATGGAAGAAGCTTCAATAATAAATGACAACCCCCTTGGAAGGCAAGGATCAATAATGTAAGGGAGTTGGAAAGTTGATACAGGAAGCATTGCCATGCTCATTGATTGTGGCGTATATGGAGTGTTGAATAGAATAGGCATTCGCCCCTTGTATGGAAGAAAAGGTTCAAGATTTGAAAGTTGGAACAAGGGGTGCCCTGTCTGGCCTTTGGGCACAAGCCTACACGGCATCAAAGCTTGACATTCTCTTTTAGTGAGCAGTGTCGGTGACTTGGCATCTTCGACCATGCTTGGCACAACAACCCGGATTGGCATCCGGCAAATAAACTCTTGCATCTTGAATAGCTCGGCCGTGGCCAAATCTTTCTTGCCCGGCTCTTGCTCATCTTCGGCACAAGTACTTTCAGAAGGCCGCCCGTTCCGAGTAGTAAAGGGGGGTGAAGCGGAGGCGGAAGGTTCCATGGATGGTGGAGGCATAGTGGAAGGTGTTGGAGAAAGGGTGAGTGGAAGCGAAGGTTCAAACACGTCGAGCTTCCCCCTTTGGTCGGAAGCAGTCAGGGTTGGCTCGAGTGTAAAAAGGGGTGGACCTTGCTCAGGATTAGCCACGGGTAAGGGTGATAGGTTAAGTGGTGGAATAGGGGAAAGGCCTGGCAAAGCTGGTTTTGGCGTTACAGGGATAATGGACGGCTTAGGTAGCGAACAAAGAGGAGGGGTAATAGAAGGCTCGGCAGAGACCGGCATAGTGGAGGGTGATGGAGGTTCGGCGGAGGCCGGTGGAGTGGAGAGTAGTGGAGGTTTGGCGGAGGCCGATGGAATAGAGGTTAATGGTGTAAAAGGAAAGGGTTTGGTGCGCTGGAAATGTCGGATGGGGCGAGAGGTGTCAGGTATAGGGGAAGGCGCATGATGCACCGGTGTGGGTGACTGGAGTATCGACCCATCATCGTAACACCAAGTATTGGGGTGAGGAGGAGACTCATGGTGCGGCGGTATGGGTGATTGGAGTATCGACCCATCATTGTAACACCAAGAGGTCTCATAAATGGGGGTTGGATCGGGGACTGTGGCATAGTCCTGAGCATAGGGGTCTTCCGACAGTGGAGGAAGAGGACGGCGAAGGAAACTCGGAAGGGATGCCTGCGAGCTTCATCATTGTATACCGCTTCAAGTTCTTCAATTGCCGGTTCTTCATCATCAAATTCAAGTGGACACCGTAGTGGAGGCGTATATATGGATGGAGGAATGTAATGATGTTGCGTATGTGGAGGTGGAAGGCCATATGAATGAAGTGTGCAGATGGGTGGAGGGCGGACGGTGTCCACTTGCTCGTCGAAATCTGCCGGCTGTTGCTTGCTTGAGCTGCCGATACCATAATCATCTCTCCTATCTTTCAACTCTTTCTCCATCTTTGTAATGTTATTTAAAGCGGCATGGAGAGGATTGACCGGAGTAGGAGGAGCCATGACCCTTCTTAATTGTTCCTCCATCAAAGTGATTTTATCAAGAAGGGTTTGTTGGAGGGTGTAACTTGAGCAACCAAGGGTTGGCAGGGCCTTGAAGGAGGGGCCGTATAAAAAGGCCGTGGAAGGGGATTAATGGGCCGACCCATAGAAGAACTCGGATGGGCCGGATTGCAAGGAATAGATGGGCCTTGGGGCCGTGATGGAGGAGGAATAGAAGGAGGCGGGTGTCGGACCACCCGAGTAGGAATATGAATAGAAGGAGATGGGTGATGGGCCACTCGTGTAGGATTGGAAGGAGGAAGAGATGAAGGAGATGCACCCTCAACAGCGGCCTTAAGGGCTTGAATTTGTTGAGGGGTGAGATGATCTAATGCATGAATGATTTGGGAAACCTTCTCATCATTGGGACGAGACGGTCCCGTAGGAGTAGTGGCTCACGATTGGATTGAAGGACCATGGGATTGGATATTGCCCATGGGTCGGGCAACACCGTAAGAATGAGGACGTGATCCTTTGAAAGAATTATGGTGAGAATGACGAACATGTTAAAATTGAGGGGAATAAGATGTGCTAGGTTGATCACCCTCATGAACATTAATTGAGTTGAACATGTTGACTTTCTTATCAAGGTAATCCAAATAATTAAATGTGCAATCAAAACAGTTCACAGAAATAGCAAACAAGTTGGGATGGTTACCTTTGACTTCTTATGTTTGAACCTTGGTGAATTAAGGATTTTTAACAAAATTATGATTCACACAAGGGAGAAACCTAGTTTCAAATGTGATTTCAACTTCGGTGCTAACTAGGAACACTCTCTCACCGTGTATGGCCGACTAAACCCGGGACTTCAAAGGGTACAACCTGCCCGGGGTCCGTGAGGGAATCCACGGGTGCGGGGACTTACGGAGGCTTGGTTTAGGAATTTCCAATCCAAAGAGACGGAGTGCTCAATGGAGGGTCCTTCCTTCACCAAGAGGGTGTATGGAATCCTAGGGTAGAGAGAGGAGGTCTCCCAAACCAATGCAAATAAATGAATATAGGATAAACGAACCAACAACAGCAATATAATCAATCAATGAATATAAGCATGAATCAGCATGAAAAATCACAAACGGGAGGGTTATGTAAACCCACAGGAAAGAGACGCCCTGGAAGGGGTCGCTACCAAGAAGCCCAGAAGCAGTGAAAAGCGCGCCTTGGAGTGAGGCGCTATATATAAAAGGACGCCCCTGTGTGAGGGCGTCAAATGTAAACACGTGCCTTGATGTGAGGCGCTAAACAACAAAAAGACGCCCTTGGGAAGGGCGTGAATTCACAGAAAGCAGGAGATGTGATGGAAGACGCCCTGGCAGAAGGCGTTACACATAAAGAAGACGCCCTGGATCAGGGCATTAAAATAAAACGCGCCTCTGTCTAAGGTGTTAATTTCCTCTATCTCCAGAAAACTCCACGGCCAGAAATATCAAACACTCACAGTCAGAGGCAATCAACAAATATATGAATTAAGATATTAGCATGCTCATCAAAATTTTTGGATAAGTGGAAATTCTAAAAAAAACCTATCAAATCGACAGATCACATGGGGAGAGTGCAATGCACAATGGAGGGTGCCCGTGGGGCACAAAAAGGAGATGCACCGTGGGTGCAAAAGGGGAGATGGCACACGTGGGTGCCCAAGGGAAAGGGTAATCAAAAGAAAAACGAAAGGGGTCCCACCGTGATCGCCAATTTGTAGATTCTAATTAGAAATCCACTTAAGGAATTAAAAGAAATAATGAATAAATATGGAAAAGCATGCACGAGGAGCAAATAGGAGATGTGATCGCCAGAGACACAAGGCCTCAAAATATAATAATAAAAAGCATGGAGGGATCGCGAAAAATACCTTGAAACGCGGGTGATTGTGAATGCTCCTTTCTCTTCTAGATCGGCCGGCCGATGAAGAGAGTTCTTCCTATTTTGATTACCCTTGCAAAATAATCAAACACCAATAAAGAAATTGAATTAGAACATGGTGAGTGTAGTATCAAATCCTTAATAAAAATATGAGCATGATAACATGCAGTAGAACACACCTTAAGGGTGTTGGCCCTTAAACCCCTATGCAAAAGAGGGTGGGAAACATATGATGAATGATATGCAAAGATGATGTAAAAATAACGAGTGAAAAGAGTGCAAGGGATGCATTGTGGGAAGCCTCAACGTAGTTGAGAGAAAGAAGTTAACAGGAGATGCTATATTATGTATGAACTAATGCAATAAAAGAAGAATAACAGAAGAGGAGCCTGTTACTTGTGGCTTTGATGCTCGATGGGGAGAAGACTTCCAACGGGATGAAGAGATGGGACGTAGAAGCCTCTCCTTCAGCCAGCAGCAACCTGCGAAGGAAAGAAAAGAAGAAGAAAAACACAAAGAAACAGAAGAAGAAAACAGAAGAAGAAGAAAACAGAAGAATAAGAACACAGAAGAAGAAGAACCGAGGAAGAAAGAATTCGAAAAAAATCCCCCTTTAACAGAGCTACAGAAGCTCTATATAAAGGATTGAATCAAAAGATAAGAGGATGAGAACGGGCAAGAGCCCAAAGAGGGAAGGATGAAGCTGGGCAAGAGCCCAAACGAAGCAGGGACTCTCTGGGGAAAGGCTGCGTTCGTTCGGAACACAAAACTGAAACACGACCTGTCAAAGGGTGTCTTTTCAAGAATTGACGACCTGCCAAAAGGCGTTATTAAAAACACGACTTAGATCAGGACGTTAATTCAAAATATTCAAAATAGGGCTATTTTTTATTTCTCAATATTATTTTTCCATTTTTTAGGTGGAGGTGCATCTCAATGTGCTGATTTCAATGACTATTTTTGCGTATTTTTCTGACACCAGGAAGGCCACCAAATCACCTCTGGAATGAGGTTGAAAATAATATTAAAATAATTAATTGGAAAGTGACGCCCGTGCCATATGTCGTTAATTCAATTTTTTTTGATTTTTATTTTATTTAAAATGAAGGTAACGTCCTATTCTTGGTCGTTAATTCCAAAAAATTTCGAAAAAACTTCAAAAAATTCTAAAAAAATGGGAAATTGAGAGAAATGGACGCCCTCACCATATGTCGTTAATTTTCTTTTATTTTCTTTTAATTTTCTTAAAAAGAAATGACGCCCCTCTTCAAGTCGTTAATTCTAAAAAATTCATAAAAATAGAGAAAAGTGCCTAGAAAATCTAGAAAAATCTAGAAAAATCTAGAAAAATAGGGAAAAATAGGAAAAGAGAGGAAAAAGGGAGAAATTCAAGAAAAGTGAGAAAAATCACTCAAACAGAGGTAATTTGAGGGTCAAATTCGGGAATTACAAGGTAATATGAGATGTGCTCACAGTAACGTCAATTTTGGCGTGTCTACACCGATGACTAGACTGACTCGTAAAGATGTACCTTTTGTCTGGTCGGATCAGTGTGAGGCTAGCTTTGTTGAATTGAAAAGGCTATTGACTTCTTCTCCTGTGTTGACTTTGCCTTCCGACTCAGGTGGTTTTCTGGTTTGTACTGATGCTTCTCGAGTAGGTTTGGGTGCAGTGCTAATGCAACATGGTAAAGTTATCGCATATGCATCTCGGCAATTGAAACGACATGAAGAAAATTATCCCACGCATGATCTGGAGCTAGCTGTAGTTATTTTTGCTTTAAAGATCTGGAGACATTATCTGTATGGCGAGAAATTTTAGATTCTTACTGATCACCAGAGTTTACAGTATATATTCTCCCAAAAAGATCTGAATCTCAGGCAGAGGCGATGGATGGAATTCATGAAAGATTTTGACTTTACACTCTCCTATCAGCCGGGCAAAATGAATGTTGTGGCTGATGCTCTGAGTAGGAAAGTGCAGGTCAGTTATTTGTTGCTTCATGAATGGAAATTATGGAACTGGCTTCCGAGCGAGGCATTCAGTGCAGAGTTTCCTGCTGATCCGAAGATGGCAGTTTGTGCTAGTTTGATTTTGGGTTCAGCTTTATATCAGCAGATTCAAGAGGCCCAGCAAGTTGATTCTGATTTGGCCCGTGTTATATCAAGATATGATGTGGAATTTGATGCTGAGCTAGTTGTCAGTTTCCAGGGCAGATTATATGTACCTTCTGATGATGATTTGAGGAATGAGATTCTGAGTGAAGCCCATGGTTCCCGTTTTCCTATTCATCCAGGTGTCACCAAGATGTATCAGAATTTGAAGAAGCAGTTCTGGTGGCCAGGTATGAAGAAAGACGTGGCTATATTTGTTTCTAAGTGCTTGACTTGTCAGCAGGTTAAAGCCGAACATCAAAAGCCAGGTGGTTTGCTTCAGCCATTAGAGATTCCGATGTGGAAATGGGACCATGTTACTACAGATTTTGTGGTGGGTTTGCCTCGAACTTCTCAAGGTTTTGATGGTATCTGATTGCTTGTCGACAGATTGACTAAAACTGCCAGATTATTGCCAATTAAGGTTGCCTGGAATGTGCAGAGGTTGGCCGAGCTATATGTGCAGAAGATCGTGCCACTGCATGGAGTTCCTGTTTCACTTGTGTCATATCGTGACCCACGTTTTACCTCCGGCTTCTGGCGTAGTTTCCAGAAGGTTTTGGGCACTGAGTTATCTTTCAGTTCAGCGTATCACCCACAGTCAGATGGACAGTCAGAGAGGACTATTCAGACTCTGGAAGATATGCTGAGATTGTGTTGCCTTGATTGGCAAGGTTCGTGGTGTCAGCATTTGCCACTTGTTGAATTTACTTATAATAACAGTTTTCACTCCAGTATTGGAATGGCTCCTTATGAAGCACTATACGGTCGTCCTTGTCGTACTCCCTTGAACTGGTTTGATGTTGGGGACAGATTGTTGACAGGACCTGAGATGGTGCAGCAGTGTTCGGATGTCGTTTGTCTGATCAGGCAGAGATTGTTGACGGCTCAGAGTCGACAGAAAAGTTATGCAGATCAGCGCAGACGTCCACTACAATTTGATCTAGGAGATATGGTGTTTGTTAAAATATCTCCGATAAAAGGTGTTTCCAGGTTTGGGAAGCGTGGAAAGCTCAGTCCGCGGTATGTTGGCCCTTTTCCGATCGTTGAGGCTATTGGTCAAGTAGCTTATCGTCTGCAACTACCCGCGCCATGCAAGCTATTCATGATGTGTTCCACGTATCTCAGTTGAGGAAATATGTGCCGGAAGCTTCTCATGTTCTCGATGATTCAGTTTGGCCTGAAGTGACCGCTGATTTGTCTGCGCCAGAGTTTCCTCTCAGAATTGAAGACCGTCGTGAGCAGCGGTTGAGAAATAAGGTTATTTCCCTGGTAAGAGTAGCTTGGCAACGTCACTCTGGTAATGAGTCCACTTGGGAACGCGAAGATGAGATGCGTCAGCTTTTTCCTTTCTTATTCCAGTAAGGTATATGTCCTTTCTCAGTTTCCTCCTTTTTCCGTTGTAAATTTCGGGGGTGAAATTTTTATTAGGAGGGAGGGACTGTAAGGCCCGTGCCTTATTGGATCCTTAACGGATTTTGTTCTTGTATTTGTTTTGGAATTTTCGGCTATTTTTCTGGATGTTTAGGAATTTATCTGGTATTTTTCCGATTTTATTTGGAGCCTTGAGGGTTATCAGAAATTAATAAGATTTTAATATATATAATAATTATATAATATATATTTTAATTTTATTTTTTATTTCTTTTAATCCCTCACCCCCTCTCTCTCTCTCTCTCCCTCGTCGATCTCACTCTCCCTCACGCTCTCTCTCTCTAGCCGATCGCCTCTCCCCCTTTCTCTTGGGATTCGGATGAGTCGACGTCGGTTTGAGGCGTGATTGGCGCCGTTGGATTCCTCGCGTCGAGAGGAACGCGTGGGTACCCATTTCGGCATGATTCGGTGATCGTGGGAGCGAGGTGGAGCGTGAAGGCCTCGTGGCTCATCCTCCTTGCATGCGACCATTTCGTCGGTTTCGGCTCGCAAAAGGTAGGGGGATGGAATCCTGTTCTTGCTAGGATCATTTCCTATAGCTCGTTCTTCCGATTAGAGCCCCGTAGCACGCATAATGTTCATTTTTCCTATTTGTGGGGTTTTAGCTAAATCCTTGAGTTTAATGCTTTTTAGGCATTGCATGTGATGTTTTTAGGTGTTAAATTGTTGTATACGATGTATGGTTTGACAGGTTACAGGTTTCTACGTCGATACCCGACGATTTTTATCATCCGGGAGGGCTCCGGTTTTTAAACCGAACCCGCCCGTGTCCCAGGTGGTGTGACGGTCCTGCCAGGAACCGTCACATGCCTGACGGTCCTTAAAGGACGCGTCGTTTCCAAACAACGGCCCAACGAGGGTGCGTTATTTGGAGAGTAACGGTGGGATCCCCATCCGTTACTCGTCTTGCTTTTCGCGTTGACTAGGTCAGGCGGTTAGCCCGACGGCTAGTCGGCCGGCCGTCGCTTCCGTCCGACGCGCCTGAGCGAGCTCGTCGCTTCGCCTGCGACTGATTTTGAACGCTGTATGTTGGGTTTTGGCCTCGGGTGGATGTAACGGCGGTGACCCAACGCGTTGCATTGATGTAACGCACAGGGCCCCTACCGTCACATTCCCTTTTGGGTCTTTTGAGCTGGAACTCAGGCGGAAGTAACGGATGGAGACAGACGCGTCGTTCTTAGTGTAACGCGCCAGTCCCCGACCGTCGCTTTCATGTAGCGCGTGGGCACCCGACCGCCGCTTGCCTGTTGGTTTGAAATAGTTGCCAGCCTTCTCGTTATGTGTTCCATTCTATATATATATGCCATGTTTACGTTACTGTAGTATTTGATGGCGTGTTTCTATATCCCAATAGAATAGCTTTTCTTTTCATGCAATGGAACCACTGCTGTTGCCCTAAGGTCTGTTGAGTGTCGACCCGCTTGAGGATAGCGGAGGGGTGTTTCCCATACACGGTTTGTAAGCTAGTTCCGTGGGCCCCCAGCCAATGGTAGCGTCCTACCAAGGGAGAAAACTAGCTAGAGGGCCTGGCTCAGGCTAGAGTCAGTGTGTGCACACGTAGTTGGAGACTATGGACTGACACCGACGGGTACCACTCCGACTGGTCACTTGGTTTGGTACTGTTTACGCGCTCAGCTTGTCGTTTACCGACTGCGAGTGCTTGAGACGCAGTGTAAGTCGTCAGTGGATGCTTCTGGTTTCTGCTCCAGTGGTTGTCCTTCCTTATTGTTTGGATTAGTTAAGGCTTATTCTACTTGGTAGATTTAGTTTTAGTCGCTTGCATTTACTGATTATTGGCATGCGTCAGCTGTTATACCTGCTTAGTTAGAGTTTACAGCTTTCTTATGATTAGTTAATCATGCCAATGCCTGTTATTTTATTTAAATGCATACTCTAATTGCCTTAATTTATGTATGAATGCTTGTTTAGTGCGAGGTAGGGATCCGCGTGACCCTTACTGAGTCTGGCTGTGACTCACCCTTCTCCTTTCAGGTGAGCCGCGCCCGTCGTCTCCTGGTGCTTCGTAAGCTGTTTTGGAGACCGCGTCTAGCTGCCAGCTTTAGTCGAGCCGCCTTTTGAGGCTTCTGTTGTACTTTTGCCGGGGTATGCCCCGCGTAGTTGTACCCTTGTGGACTAGTACTCTTGTTTATCTGGACTAGTATATATATATCACTCTGGTTATTTTGAATTACTTCCGCACTTGTGTTAATTTTATTACTTAATTGTAATCTACACGTTCCAAATTCCAGTTCATTATACATTCCCTCGACAAAACCCTGCTAACCCTTCAGGGGCCTCATCAGCCTCTTGGGTGGCTTCCCCAGTTCTTGGTATCGGTGTATCGATGTTATCGGTATCCTGAACTCTGGGTCATTACAACAAATAACTCCGTAACGGTGATAAATATCTCATGACAGTGAAACTTGAAGAAACTCAAGTTCGTTTGAGGGTTTAACCGTGTATGGATTTCCTAACTCTACCAATACGGATCTGAATCTTTCTTAATCATTAAACGACACAGATTAAATGAAGCGAAACGTTTATATCATTTTCCTATCATTTTTCATAATTAGGTAGTTTTATATTATTGTTAGAGTGTTACATTTATTAATTATCAATTTTATATTTTTTATCAATTTTATAATCAATTTATTATTATACTGGTACATTTATTAATTATCATTTTTATGGTCTTTCTCATTTTCATAATTATTTTACTATTATTATGCTGTTACATTTATTAATTATCATTTTTATGTTTTTCTCATTTTCAATTATTTCATTATTATTTTAGCATTATATTTATTAATTATCATTTTTAATTTTTTTTCATTGTTATCATTTTCATAATTATTTAACTATTATTGTGATGTTACATTTATTAACTATCATTTTATATGATTTTTGTCTTTCTCATAAATATTTTATTATTATTATTCTATTATATTTATAAATTTTTAATTTGTATAACTTTTTCATATTTTTATTTATTTTATTATAATTACATTATTATATTTATTAATTATCATTGTTAGACAGGAAGAAGAACAAATTTTGAAGTTTTGGAACCTTTAAGTCAGATAAGTAAAAATCAAGCGCGACGGCCAACACCGCATAGTGGTGACAAATAGTCGTGATTGGTGAGAAATAGGTTTCAGGGCTGACAAATATCTCCTAAGGGTGATAAATGCATAACAGAAGTAAAAGATATGTTTTGAAGCGAAACAAAGGCGATGGTTGGCGAGCGATACGGGTGACAAATAGATGTTGTGAGTGACAAGTAGACGTTAGCAGTGACAAATAACTCTTTAACGGTGACAAATATCTCATGACAGTGAAACTTGAAGAAACTCAAGTTCGTTTTAAGGATTTAACTGTGTATGGGTTTCCTAACTCTACCAACACGGATCTGAAGCTTTCCTAGTCATGAAACGACATTGATTAAATGAAACGAAACGTTTATATTATTTTTCTATCATTTTTCATAATTAGGTGATTTTATATTATTGGTATAGTGTTATATTTATTAATTATTAATTTTATAATTTTTATCAATTTTTAATTAATTTATTATTATACTGGTACATTTATTAATTATCATTTAATTAATTTATTAATTTTGAAACGAGGAGGTAGTGCTGGATGACCTCCACCGTAGTCATACCGACGGACTGGGAAGATACCGAGTGCCTCACAATTATCGATATCTCATAAAGACCTGGAGAGATTTAGCTCTAGCAGGGAGAGAGAGAGCCGCACAGACTCCCCGGGTACCACTGAATGTATGGGTCCGCCGTTTCTACAACGGGCCGTTTTGCTTCTACCAGGAGTTCGCCAGGGACCAGACTCCATGGGAGGAGTACACGGAGGTGAAGCTACGCTTCTGGACGTACTCCAGATATGTGTATGCACCACAGGAGGGGTGGAATCCCCATGGTCTGCCAGATATGACATACCTTGCAGCGTATCTGGCATATTGACTGGCGACCTTCGTAGTTCCTCACGGAGAGGATGGGCTGTTGAGAGCTGAGTTGTTGTGGCCGGCTTGCTTGTTGGATGAGGGGAGACAGTTAGCTCTAGCTCCCGTTGCACTGGCCAACATCTACCAGAGGTTTGGAGTTCTGGCGGCACACTCAGCGCCGAGGGATAGGAGTATACTCCTGCCGACCCACTACCTTAGCGTGTGGGCCGGGTTGCTGTTCCCGGGGCTAGTGACGCGAGGTGCCGTGGCGAACCCGACGGCGCCACTTTTGTTCCGCTTTACTGGGCAGCCAGATGGGGATGTAGAGGAGCAGCTTGAGGGGGCTAGGAGGGCCCTTTGTTACCTGCCCGCCCGGGGCAAGGAGGGACTACCCTTTGACAGTGCAGCGAGGGACTCTGGCCTCTTCCTGGGGGCCTCAGGTGGAGGGGTGACCAGCGCCCACCCCGATCAGGGGGCGGTCGATACAGGACCACGGACTGAGTGGATACTGAGCACCCAAGCAGCTGTATTGGCGTTGCACCGGTCGATGACGAGTTCCTTGGAGCCGTACTACCCACATCGCTTTGCCAGAAACTTCAGGTACGACCAGGGGATTCCTCCGAACAGGGAGTTCCGTCTGACGGGCAGGTAGTACAAGGGAAAGGATACCCACCTACTTGCAGCAGTCTGGTGGGACTTTTACTACCACCGGGAGCCGGAGCAGTTTTCGATGCCGGAGCAGGGACGTCGGGGATGATTTGATGTGCACTATGCCCGGTGGTGGTTCGAGCACAGTCACCTCTACCCATAGAAGGCCGCCGCGATCAGGAAGGCAGAGGAGAGTCGCTTGCTGAGGGAGGATCTGCCTCCTATTGCACTGGATGAGCGGTACCTGAGGACCCGCGATGCCTGGATCCGCCGAGAGGTCGAGAGGATTGTAGCACAGTGGCCCCGGAGTGGCCAGGGTTCATCTTCTGGGAGCCGAAGCAGCGGAGGGGCACTGAAGCCCCTGGGACGGGCATCAGTGACAGCGACTGGAGTGAAGGTGTCTTGACCGAGGGCACCTAAGGCTTGGTGGACTCAATTCTTTGCCGATTGTGGCATCCGGGGTAGAGGGTCGCTGGACTGGGAACTCCCGCACGGGAGCTTTGCCGATACAGCGGTCGATGACTGGAGGCGACACATCACCCACGTGATCGGGTCAGCGGGACCTGTGGAGTTCGTGTCCCCGGTTGAGTGCGCATGCACTCCACGGGATATTCAGGAGGCCGTCACGATGGCGGCCCGAGCCCTGGCGTTAGGGATGGAACAACTAGTGCCTTTACCATTGACCCCCTTTGGGGCTTCAGGTTGGGCTTTCCTTCTTTAGCCGGCTCTCTCCCTTTCATTCTGTAATTCTTAGATACAGAACTGAGGTGTTGTATATTGTTGTGTTTGTCAGCAGGTTCTGCGGCAGAGGGGGACCAGTCCTCCATGGGAACATCCTTAGGGAACAGAGACGGAGGTCTGCAGCCTCGGAGGAAACACCCTCATGTGGAGGATGCAGCGACTGAGGCTGGTGAGTCCCCTGGGGGACTCGAGACCGGTGAGCAGGCTGAGGCGGGGACGGCCTTGAGTAAGTGTCGCTTCGCCTTCCTTGCTCTTGCTTTGTTTAGCCATGGTAGTTGGCTAATCTTGTTTTGCTGGACTTGTGTTTTGTAGCCCCACCGGAGACTAGAATGGAGGCGGCTTTCTCGCCCCCTCGGGAAGTGGCTACTCCACCTGAGGAAGGGGTCGAGTTCGAGATAGACATGGAGGGGCTCCTTCGTCTGATGGACGAGCCTGCACCCCATGCTGGGACCTTCCTCGACTTTGAGTTGTGGGAGGCTACTGGCGGAGCTCCTTCGAGTAAGGGCTTCCGATGCTAAGTGTGAACTGCGATTCACTTGCTTTCGGTTACTGACATAACTGTCTGGGTTGTGTAGAGGAGACAGAGGTGTCGGGGGTCGAGGCCCCGACTGAGATACTTGGCGGAGCCCCTGAGCAGGCGGAAGAGCCAGCACCCATGGTGGCTAGTAGTTGTCCGGGTAAGTGTCCCATTGTTGTTGAGGGGATCTTCTCGTTGTTGTTGAACCCCTTTTTCGGCAAGCCAGAATTATTGACTTGATTTATGCTGTTGGTTTGGCAGGTGAGGACGCGGCGGCTACCCTGGAGATTGTAACGACCCGAGAATCTGATTACCGGGAAGGCCCGATAACCCGAGACTCGCACCGCCGCCCACGAGCCGGGAGGGCTCGGAAGGGCTAAAAGGAGTGTGGAGGCACAAGGAAATAGGAAATAAAGCAGGACAATTCAACAATTAACAGGAATAAATAAACAACTACAACAGAGTCCAGTCCAACAGAAAGTACAGTCTAAAGCAGTAAAACGTACCACATGCCAAGTGAACACTCGGCCCGGCAAGCTGGCAACTGAAAACTTCCGCCCCGCACCCTCGAACCTCGAGGAAGAACCGCCACACCTGAAAAGCAGGGAATGAGTCTCCAAAACAGAGACTCAGCAGGGATCCCGCGGAACCCCAACCGGAAACAACGGCGGTAGCGGAAAGGAAGCTACAACTACAGCAGGAACAGTAAACCGGTGGTCGGTCAAAAACTCGGCACTACAGCTACTCCTACTGCCAGAATGCAGACCTCGATCACACAGTCGAAGCAACCGAACCACGCTAGTACCACCTACCAAAGTAAGAACACACGGCAACCACGCCGTAGAGGCCTGTCCCCCGGACACAGCCTGTGACGACCCGAGGATCCGAGTACCGGAAAGGAACCGGCGCGTCTCGAATCTCGGCCCGCCAACCCACGAGCCCGAAGACTCGGAAGGGTGGAAAGGAGTGGTGTGGGGTATAAGAGAAGCTGCAACGTCCACAGAGATAGCACAATAATCAAAAGGAAATGCACATAATAATAAATAATTCAAACTGCTACAAGGTCCACAGTGTCTCATGTCCAAAGAAAGTACAGTCAACAGGAAAGAAAGTACAACTACACGGGGCATCCCCCGGCGTACAACAACACGGGGCATCCCCCGGAGTACAACTACGCGGGGCATCCCCCGGCTCTGGCAGACTGGCAACTAACCCTGGCTAGAAGAACCACGCTGAAACTCGGCCGCGCCTCCCGTCGACCCCGCCTCACCTGAAGAGCAGGGGTGAGCCTCATCTCATTGGCCCAGTAGGGATCCCGCGAATCCCCACCTCGCACGAAAAACGAGGAAGAAGAAGACAACCCTACCAACCGAGAGTACGGTAGAACTGACGAGCTAAAGTAAATAAACGGAAAAGTCGCCTACTCTAACGGTACCGTAGTACGGAACCTCGGTCCAACAAAACACGAGTCCACGCCTGCCAGTGAACAGGAGCACCATCCACAAGAAGAACGACCGGATGCGTCCCCTGACGTCTTACACCGCGTCACAAGTGTCTAGCTACAACGCCCCGGGCGTGAGACTCAGACACGCAACAAGTACCACAACAAGGACTAGCTCGGGTCGCACTCGTCAGTGCGTGCCCTAAGCCCCCAACTACGTGTGCACACACAGACCATCTGCTCTAGGTCGGGTCCTCTAGCTGGTTTTCCCCCCCACCGGACTCTGGTGGCAAAGGCAAGGGGCCCTACGGTAACCAGCCTAAAAACCGCGTCACACTGGGTCTCGCTCTCCACCACTCCCAGGTGGGTCCGCACACGCGTGCGCAGAAAGCTACGACTAGTGGACAGGTCACTGGAAGTAAGGACTAATCCACGGAAACCACCGACCAAGCACTAGCACAGACTCACGATGATCATACGATGGGCATAGATGCCGGGGACACGCATGAGGTCCAACCGTCCCTCAAGTCACGCGGCACCCTTACCGAGGTAACTGACTCTCCGGGGAACCCCGGGCGCCCCTGTGGCTCTCACTGGGTGCCCACGGCATCCCTAGGGCCACACGCCACAACCGGGTCCGCAACTCGCCCAACCGGAGGTCACGCTACCCGCAAAAACACGGTTCGGGGGAGGGGATGGTCGCGCTAGGTATCCCTAGCGCGACACCGAAGAACGCGCTAGCTAAGGCTAGCGCGATCTTCCATGTCGCGCCGCCCAAAGCCAGCGCGTTCACACCTGAACACGCTAGTTTTGGGTAGCGCGATCTGGACATCGCGCTACCTGAACCAGGCGCGTTCCCCACCGCCTTACTGTTCGTCTTCTCAGACGGACATGCTCGGACGACATGGCGCGTTCATCAAGAACGTGCCACTGGACTATAGCGCGACAACGGGCCGAGCCCGGTTCGCGAACTACGGCCGGAAATCACAAAACCACGCCCATTCACCCCCTTTGGTGAAGGGAAAACAATGGGGAAACACCCCATAACGACCTAGCATGCATCTAGGACCCCCAAATCGATCAAAAACCTCATGAATCGACGGATCCGGCGCTCAAACCCCAACATGGAAATAACCCTCCCGGCATGAATCTAGCCCCTCTCGGCCTCTCCACGGCCTAGAAATCGCGGGGGAATGCTAGAAAGAGGGTAAGGATTCGTCCCCCTACCTCAAGGAAGCTCGAAATCCACCGAACCACCGCCGAAATCAAAGATGAAGCTTTTACTCCCACGAACGCCCCGCCTCTCGCCGCGAAAAGCACGCCACCGGGACCCCCTTGCCACCACCGCCGCCGCCACGTTGTTGCCGGAGTGAGGGGGGCCGCGTCTCGGTCGCCCGGGGGAAGAAGATCGGCCGCGGGGGAGGGGGAGCTCTCACGGTGAAGGAAGGAGGAAAAAGAAGAAAAGAAAAGGTAAAAAGGAAAAAGAAAAAGAATTGATATATAAGGAAAATCCGGAAAATCGAAAAAATCCCGAAAAATAGAAAAGTACACCTGCTCGACCGTCTCGACGCGCTGATCGCAACGGTACCACTCGCGGGCTGGCAAACGACCCGGTTCACCCGCTACAGGGTTCCGAAGGATTCGCCGAAACCCGTACGCGGAAATCGGAAAACACGCACGGGAAAGCCGCGGACACACTCCGGGCCTCCGAAACGACTCCGGATCGCACCGATCCGAACACGAAAGATGTCCGAAACAAAATTTCAGACACAACCGGGTCGGACGCTCCGACAAACCAGATCCGAGACCCATAACAAAGGATCCGAAGGATCCGGGACACTACAGCCCTCCCCCCTTAAACGAATTTCGTCCTCGAAATTCAAGGACAAGGCACAAGGACGGGGGAAAGACTCACACAAACAAATAAGGATACAGCTCCCGCATCTCATCCTCGCGCTCCCAAGACGCCTCGCCGCCAGAATGACGCTACCAGACCACCTTAACCAAAGGAATAACCTTGTTCCGCAGGCGCTGCTCTCGCCGATCCTCAATGCGAACAGGAAACTCCGGAAGGGATAGATCTGGGGTCACCTCAGGCCAAACGGCATCCTCGAGAACATGAGAATCATCGGGCATGTACTTCCGAAGCATCGACACGTGGAACACATCATGTACGGCGGAAAGCTCCGGAGGTAGCTGCAACCGATAAGCAACTTCCCCAACGCGCTCAACGATGGGAAAGGGACCAATGTAGCGGGGACTCAGCTTCCCACGCCTACCGAAGCGCATTACGCCCTTCATGGGAGACACTCTCAGGAAAACTCGATCTCCCACAATAAAGCTGAGGGGTCGCCTCCTCCGATCGGCATAACTCTCCTGCCGGCTTTGAGCTGCCAACATCTTCTGCCGAACGAGATGCACCACCTCAACACACTGCTGCACCAACTCTGGTCCGGTCAAGGCACGCTCGCCCACCTCGAACCAATCAAGCGGAGTCCGACAATGTCGCCCATACAACGCCTCATAAGGAGCCATACCAATGCTCGAATGATAGCTGTTGTTGTAGGCAAATTCCACTAATGGCAAATGGTGGGTCCAACTCCCCTGCCACTCCAAGCAACACGCTCGCAGCATGTCCTCCAAAGTCTGAATGGTCCGCTCAGACTGACCATCCGACTGAGGATGATAGGCCGAGCTGAATGCCAACTCGGTGCCTAGAGCCTTCTGGAAGCTCCTCCAGAATCCAGAAGTGAAACGGGGGTCACGATCCGATACAATGGAGATAGGAACTCCATGCAACGGGACGATCCGCTCCACATACAACCGAGCCAAACGCTGTACGCTCCAACTGACTTTGACCGGCAGCAATCGCGCCGTCTTTGTCAGTCTATCCACTAGCAACCAGATACTATCCTCCCCACTAGACGTCCTCGGTAGCCCAACCACAAAATCAGTGGTCACATGGTCCCACTTCCAAGCAGGAACATCCAAGGGCTGAAGTGTGCCTCCTGGTCGCTGGTGCTCAGCCTTCACCTGCTGACAGGTCAAACACCTGGCCACAAATTTTGCAACATCTCTCTTCATGCCAGGCCACCAAAACTACCTCTTCAGGTTCTGGTACATCTTAGCCGATCCGGGGTGAACGACATATCGACTCCCATGAGCCTCGCGCAAAACCGTACGCCGTACCTGCCCCTCGGCCGGAACGTACAACCTACCTCTGAATCTCACAGCTCCATCCTCACCAAACTCCACCTCGGCCATCGACAGAATACGGGGTAGCTCGGGGTCCGCTCGCTGGGCCTCAGTCACCTGTCGACGCACCGCGGGCGTGACAGTCAGACTCGCAAGGACAGTCGAACCCTGGTCCTGAGGGACCTTGAGCCTAAAAGTCATGGCCGGGACCTGCTCCCAAAGCTTCCACTTCCTCAACAACATCTGACTGATCGTCACTCTCCTGCTCAGAGCATCAGCCACGACGTTCATCCTGCCAGGCTGATAAGACAGAGTAACGTCATAATCCTTCATGTACTCCATCCATCTCCTCTGTCTGAGGTTAAGGTCCTTCTGCGTGAACACATACCTCAAACTCTGGTGATCAGTGAAGAGCTCAAACCGCTCGCCGTACAAATAATGCCTCCAAATCTTCAGAGCGAAGATCACCGCTGCCAACTCAAGATCATGAGTAGGGTAGTTCGCCTCATGTGGCTTCAACTGCCGCAACGCATACGCCACAACTCTCCCATGCTGCATCAACACAGCACCGAGGCCTACCCCGGAAGCATCTGTACACACCACGAACCCACCCGAGCCAGATGGCAACACCAAAATCGGAGCAGTGGTAAGCAATCTCTTCAGCTCCACGAAGCTCCGCTCACACTCCTCCGTCCAGACGAACTGCACCTCCTTCCGCGTAAGCCTGGTCATCGGGGCCGCAATACGAGAGAAATCCTGAATAAACCGCCGATAATAACCTGCAAGCCCCAAGAAACTCCGAATCTCCGTGACAGAACTCGGCCTCGGCCACTGCACCACCGCCTCGACCTTGGCCGGGTCCACGGAAACACCATCACCAGAAATAACATGTCCCAGAAAGTGCACCTCTCGGAGCCAGAACTCGCACTTGCTGTACTTGGCATACAACTGGTGATCGCGCAGGGTCTGCAATACCGCTCTCAAATGCTGTACATGCTCCTCAGCAGACCTCGAATACACGAGGATATCATCCACAAACACGACCACAAACTGGTCCAAGTACGGACGAAACACCCTATGCATCAAGTCCATGAATGCTGCGGGGGCATTGGTGAGCCCGAACGGCATCACCAAGAACTCATAATGCCCATACCTCGATCGGAACGCCGTCCTCTCCACGTCTGACTCTCGGATCCGCAGCTGGTAATAACCCGATCTCAAATCGATCCTCGAAAACACCTGGGCCGACTGAAGCTGATCGAACAAGTCATCAATCCGCGGCAACGGATACCTGTTCTTGACAGTCACCTGGTTTAACTGACGGTAGTCGATGCACAGCCTCAAACTACCATCCTTCTTCTTCACAAACAATACCGGCGCACCCCACGGGGAATAACTAGGACGAATATACCCCTTGGCCAGCAACTCCTGCAACTGCGCCTTCAGCTCTCGCAACTCAGCAGGCGCCATCCGATAAGGGGCCTTCGACATAGGCGCCGTACCCGGCACCACCTCAATCACGAAATCAATCTCTCGCTGCGGTGGCATCCCTGGTAGCTCCTCGGGGAAAACATCAGGAAACTCGCACACGACAGGAATGTCCTCTACCTCAGGACCCTGCCGCTCGACCAAAACCACGGATGCGAGAAAACCCTGACAACCTGCATCAAGCAAACGACGTGCACGAAAAGCCGAAATAAGCAAGCGGGAAGAGGAAGACCGAATACCTTGGAAATAGAAGGTGGGTCCACGGGGCTGTCGGAAGTAGACCTTCTTCGAGCCACAATCCACCAAGGCATGATGAGCCTCGAGCCAATCCATGCCCAAAATCACATCGAAGTCCTGGAGCGGTAACGCGTAGAGTCTAACCAGCAAGTTCCGCCCTTCCACCCACACAGGTACCTTCTCAAAGCAGTACGGGGTGACCATGAAGTCACCGGTAGGCAACTCTACCGCCAAGTCACAGGACACCTCGGTCACCGGGTCCTCCACGCTCTGAGCGAAAACCTCCGAGATGAACGAATGAGAAGCACCTGAATCGAACAAAACACGAGCCGCACAACCCAAAATCGAGAGAGTACCTTCCACCAAATGCGATGCCTCAGCCTCCGCCCTGGTCAGATGAGTCACTCTACCTCGGGATCTCTGCCCACCCATAGTAGCTGACCGTGCCAACTGAGGGAACTGTCCCTGCTGCTGGTACTGTTGCGGCTGTGCTGACGACTGCTGGGGCCGAAACTGCTGCTGCTGCTGAAACTCGTGCGGCTGGCGCGGTCTCTGCGGACAGTCACGTGCCATGTGCCCTGGCTGGTCGCACCTGAAGCAAATCACGGGCGCGGAACACGGTCTGCCTGGATGAGAACCACCGCACCTGGGACAGCCATCTCGCGAACCGGTCATCGAACTCTGACGCTGAAAAGCCGCAGGCTGCTGAACACTGCCCAACGACTCCTGCCCCGACTCCTTACGATCCTGACGCCTCTTGCTAAAACCAGCTTCCTTAAGCAACTTCTTAAGCTTCGACTTGAAGGATGAACCTGGCGCCGGAGCCGCAGTCTGTGTCGCCACTGATCCACCTGCTGAGAGCTGGGCGGTACTCTGCTGCTGCATCCCTGTCGGCTGGCTGAAATCTGCCTGCACCTGACTAGCACTGCTCTGCCCTCGAACCTTCTGCAAATCTCTCTCCAGCGCCGCTGCTGCCTTACATGCCGCATCCAAACTGGTCAAACCCGACGCAAGAAGATGATGCCTCAACTCTAGCCTCAGACCACTAACAAACTGATCAGTCTTCACCTCCTCGTCCGCCATGATATGAGGAGCATAACGGCCCAACTCGATAAACCTGGCACGGTACTCCATCACCGTCATGTCACCCTGAGTCAGCTCCATGAACTCTCGCAACCTCTGCGACCTGACAAAGGACGGACAGAAGGCTCGCTCGAAAGCCGTGACGAACTCCTGCCATGCAATCTGCCGAAGAGGACGAGATCGGAACACTGAACCCCACTCCGATGTCCACCAAGTACGGGCCGATCCCTGAAGATGATGAGTGGCCAGCGCCACCTGCTCCTCCTCGGAATACTCCATCGCACTGAAAATCCGCTGCACATCATCCAGCCACTCTCTGGCCACCTCAGGATCTGACTGCCCACCAAAAGAAGGAGGCTGATACAGCAAAAACTCCTTCAGCACACGACCGCGACCACCTCGAGCCTGATCCTCACCAGCTTCGCCACCCTACTGCTGATGACCTCCCTGCTGCTGACCTCCCTGCCGCTGCTGAAACACACACTCAAACATGCCTCGGAAGAAATCGTCCATCCCTGGAGCTCTCGCATCTCTAGATACACCCTCAGAAATCGAAGCCCTGCTCTGCTCCTCCGGACCCCCACTAGACTCTCCCTGCTGGGCACGAGTCCTCCTCCGTGGCGCCATAACACACCTGGCATCAAAAGCACCGGAAATCAATAAAACACACGACCCTAAGCCAGTCGCCGACTGTACAGGACATTCATGGACCTTCTGGACCACTGCAATTCGTTCCAAGTTCCGATATACCTCCACAACCTCGCTCTGATACCAGCTGTGACGACCCGAGGATCCAAGTACCGGAAAGGAACCGGCGCGTCTCGAATCTCGGCCCGCCAACCCACGAGCCAGAAGACTCGGAAGGGTAGAAAGGAGTGGTGTGGGGTATAAGAGAAGCTGCAACGTCCACAGAGATAGCACAATAATCAAAAGGAAATGCACATAATAATAAATAATTCAAACTGCTACAAGGTCCACAGTGTCTCATGTCCAAAGAAAGTACAGTCAACAGGAAAGAAAGTACAACTACACGGGGCATCCCCCGGCGTACAACAACACGGGGCATCCCCCGGAGTACAACTACGCGGGGCATCCCCCGGCTCTGGCAGACTGGCAACTAACCCTGGCTAGAAGAACCACGCTGAAACTCGGCCGCGCCTCCCGTCGACCCCGCCTCACCTGAAGAGCAGGGGTGAGCCTCATCTCATTGGCCCAGTAGGGATCCCGCGAATCCCCACCTCGCACGAAAAACGAGGAAGAAGAAGACAACCCTACCAACCGAGAGTACGGTAGAACCGATGAGCTAAAGTAAATAAACGGAAAAGTCGCCTACTCTAACGGTACCGTAGTACGGAACCTCGGTCCAACAAAACACGAGTCCACGCCTGCCAGTGAACAGGAGCACCATCCACAAGAAGAACGACCGGATGCGTCCCCTGACGTCTTACACCGCGTCACAAGTGTCTAGCTACAACGCCCCGGGCGTGAGACTCAGACACGCAACAAGTACCACAACAAGGACTAGCTGGGGTCGCACTCGTCAGTGCGTGCCCTAAGCCCCCAACTATGTGTGCACACACAGACCATCTGCTCTAGGTCGGGTCCTCTAGCTGGTTTTCCCCCCCACCGGACTCTGGTGGCAAAGGCAAGGGGCCCTACGGTAACCAGCCTAAAAACCGCGTCACACTGGGTCTCGCTCTCCACCACTCCCAGGTGGGTCCGCACACGCGTGCGCAGAAAGCTACGACTAGTGGACAGGTCACTGGAAGTAAGGACTAATCCACGGAAACCACCGACCAAGCACTAGCACAGACTCACGATGATCATACGATGGGCATAGATGCCGGGGACACGCATGAGGTCCAACCGTCCCTCAAGTCACGCGGCACCCTTACCGAGGTAACTGACTCTCCGGGGAACCCCGGGCGCCCCTGTGGCTCTCACTGGGTGCCCACGGCATCCCTAGGGCCACACGCCACAACCGGGTCCGCAACTCGCCCAACCGGAGGTCACGCTACCCGCAAAAACACGGTTCGGGGGAGGGGATGGTCGCGCTAGGTATCCCTAGCGCGACACCGAAGAACGCGCTAGCTAAGGCTAGCGCGATCTTCCATGTCGCGCCGCCCAAAGCCAGCGCGTTCACACCTGAACGCGCTAGTTTTGGGTAGCGCGATCTGGACATCGCGCTACCTGAACCAGGCGCGTTCCCCACCGCCTTACTGTTCATCTTCTCAGACGGACACGCTCGGACGACATGGCGCGTTCATCAAGAACGCGCCACTGGACTATAGCGCGACAACGGGCCGAGCCCGGTTCGCGAACTACGGCCGGAAATCACAAAACCACGCCCATTCACCCCCTTTGGTGAAGGGAAAACAATGGGGAAACACCCCATAACGACCTAGCATGCATCTAGGACCCCCAAATCGATCAAAAACCTCATGAATCGACGGATCCGGCGCTCAAACCCCAACATGGAAATAACCCTCCCGGCATGAATCTAGCCCCTCTCGGCCTCTCCACGGCCTAGAAATCGCGGGGGAATGCTAGAAAGAGGGTAAGGATTCGTCCCCCTACCTCAAGGAAGCTCGAAATCCACCGAACCACCGCCGAAATCAAAGATGAAGCTTTTACTCCCACGAACGCCCCGCCTCTCGCCGCGAAAAGCACGCCACCGGGACCGCCTTGCCGCCGCCGCCGCCACGCCGTTGCCGGAGTGAGGGGGGCCGCGTCTCGGTCGCCCGGGGGAAGAAGATCGGCCGCGGGGGAGGGGGAGCTCTCACGGTGAAGGAAGGAGGAAGAAGAAGAAAAGAAAAGGTAAAAAGGAAAAAGAAAAAGAATTGATATATAAGGAAAATCCGGAAAATCGGAAAAATCCCGAAAAATAGAAAAGTACACCTGCTCGACCGTCTCGACGCGCTGATCGCAACGGTACCACTCGCGGGCTGGCGAACGACCCGGTTCACCCGCTACAGGGTTCCGAAGGATTCGCCGAAACCCGTACGCGGAAATCGGAAAACACGCACGGGAAAGCCGCGGACACACTCCGGGCCTCCGAAACGACTCCGGATCGCACCGATCCGAACACGAAAGATGTCCGAAACAAAATTTCAGACACAACCGGGTCGGACGCTCCGACAAACCAGATCCGAGACCCATAACAAAGGATCCGAAGGATCCGGGACACTACACAGTCGACCTGGACACGCTGTCCAAGGTGCAACCCCGACCATCCGATCACGGGTACCGCACAACAAGACCCAACCTCGGTAAAGCCACTAGCACTAATCTCATGACGCGAAAACCAACACACGCGTCACGGCGAACCAACCGAAACTCAACGGTCAACACGACCGAAACCCGAAGGTCAAAGTCACGGAAACTGACAGTCTGTCACTCCGTACTCGACAGGAGTACCACCCACTAGAAGCACAGCCGGTAGCGTCCCCTGACGTCTTACACCGCACCGCAGGTGAACCGCCTGACGTGGTAGGTCCTACCTGAGGCACGAACACCGTACAAGTAACCACAAACAAGTAACTAGCTGGGGTCACGCCCGTCGACGTGGGTCCAACCGCCCCCAATCACGTGTGCAAACACAGACCTTGCGTCACTAGGTCTGGTCCTCTGACCGGTTTTCCCCCGTAGCCGGACTCTGACTACCGACGAGGGGCCTACGGTAACCGGTCCATAAACTCTCTCAAAGGGTAAGCCTCTCCACCTACTCCCAGGTGGGACCACTCGCGTGTAAGCAGGCTACGACTAGTGGAGGGTCACTGAAGGAGTAGACTCTCAACGGAAAACAACGTCTGAATCCGACAACGTACGGGGACCACCCCACGTACCGGCCCCGTCGCACGGTGACCACAATCGGAGAAGAAACAGGACTCGCAGTCCACGGTCACGCACGCACCGTGCGCGAGAGTCGAGAAAACTCGAGTGGCACTTAAGCCACTGGACTCTGGACAGTCCTCTAGACACACTACAGCCAACGGTCCTTGAGTCACAAGACTCGGGGTCAAGACCGTTGCACGCAACAGCACAAGGCCGTCAATCTAGTCCAATCTCTAGGTCTAAAATCACGGTAGCACGAGTACCGAGACAACACATGAGTTGCCAAGACCATTCCCTTGGGAAGGGAATGCAAGGGACAAAGGCCACTCACACGGGCCACACGGAAAACACAGAAGCACGATTCCCAAGGTAGCACACAAGCCGCCACGACGATTTCCCATCTTGAAGCAAGCGGGAAACCTCCATCCCCAGGCCGGACAACTGGACTCACAGTCCAAGGCCAAACATATGGCCCACACGGGAATCACCTTCCAAAGGAACCCACGATATGCGGGGGAGACCCCACCACACACACACCGACACACGGTGACTCGATCAAGCGTAACACAAGAGCCCGGAACACGTGGGGTCACCCGGACCCACCACACCTACGGGCACACTAATCGGGGTAACACGGTCCCTCCTGACACCCCAAAAAAACACAGACACAGAACCCATGGGGTGTCCGGGATACTCACAAGGCCGTAGGTCGACCACTGGGTCCCAACCGGGTCGACCGGAGACCAACACAATGCGAACGGAATGCTAAAGGTCACCCGGACCCTTAAGCGTATGGGCACATAAAACGAGGTAAACGAAACCTCCAGACACCCCAAAACACGGTCACGGAACTCCACTGGGTGTCCAAGGCACACACGGCCCACGAGGAGCACGATCAGTCGCAGACCGCCCGCCCCGGGCAACCCGACTGGTCCCTCCAAGAACGCGCTAGACGTGCATAGCGCGTTCAGCCAGAACGCGCTATACGTGCCTAGCGCGTTCAACACGAACGCGCTTCATGACCATAGCGCGACCAGGCCAGGTCGTGCTATGATCCTATAGCGCGACAACCAGAACGCGCTGGGGCCGTAAGGCGCGACCCGAACCGCCTTACTGTTCATCTTCTCCGATGAACGCACCCTATCGGGGCAGCGCGACCTTCAAGAACGCGCTACTGGAGTATAGCGCGTTCTCAGTCCGCGCCCGGAAATGGTAGAAACCGCGGGAAAAGCCATGCCACGCCCCGTTCACCACCAGGTGAAGGGGAAACAAAAGGGGAAACCTTCCCCAAGCCCCCAGGCATGCATCTAAACCCCTGGATCGCCCAAAAACACCATAAAACGGGAGATCCGGCTCACACCCCAAAAACACACATTTTCCCCAAAACGCCCCGTTTAGCCCGCTCGGCTCACCACGGCCTACGAAACTTGCGGGAAAGGAAGTACACGGGCTGAGGGTCCATCACCCTACCTCCACCGAAGATTACGCGCACCGTGGACGCCGATCCACGAAGAAAACGCTGTTGAAGCCTCGCCGTTCCACGAACTCACGGCCGAGCTTCCACGCGCCTTCACCGCCTCGATCCTCATCCATCCTCGCCCGTACCTCGCCCGCGCCGTCCCCACCTCGCCCGTACTCCGCCCCGTCGGCCGTCGGAGAGAGAGGGAGAGAGGAGAGAGCGTGAGAAGAGAGAGGGAGAGAAAAGAGAAATGAGAGGGGAGAGTGAAAAAAGAGTTATATATAGGAAAATCCAGAAATTCAGAAAAATCTAGAAAAATAGAAAATCACACCCTCGCGATCCTCAGAGCGCACCGATCGCAACGGTACCACACACGCCCATGTGAACGGCCCGGTTCACCCACAACGAGGTTCCGAAGGGAAAGCCGAAACCCACGCCGGGAATCGGAAAACACACGCGGAAAAAGCCACGGAACGCCTCCGGGCCTCCGAAACGACTCCGGATCGCGCCGATCCAAACATGAAAGATGTCCGAAATAAAATTTCGGACACAACGGAGTCAGACAATCCGAGAAATCAGATCCGGGACCCACGAAAAAGGATCCGAAAAATCCAGGGCATTATAGCCCTCCCCCTTAAAGAAATTTCATCCTCGAAATTCAGGACCTAGCACAAAGTCACAGGGGAAGAACACTGAACCAACTGACACGCTGTCAGAGCCCCAGCACAGAAAACATCGATTCTCACGAAAAAACCGATCCTGAGGGACACCGCCAGACTTACAATCACAAGCAACACCTCGCTCCTCGCGCCGAGCACACAGGCCAACAGAGCAGGCATATACCGCAGGACACAGTCCGGCATCACCTCAGACAACGCAAGAATCCACCATGGAGCCGCAGCCACAATCTCGCTCACCGAGGAATCACAACCCTCGACACGAGCAACAGCTACCAATCCAACCTATGGTCGGCAGACAAATTGCACAACAGCTTCGCAGCCAGCTGACAGATCGCATACCCTCCTCAAGGGAGCAACAAAAACAGAGCCTCCACCAGCTCAAGCAGTCATCCCAGCAGACCGTAACCAGCTCATCGGCTCCACACCAAGGAACACCTCACACATGGCAAGCCGAAAGCCGGACATAACACTGCGCCAACTCTTGTCAGAAGACAACCTTCGACAAAGCCCAGATCCCATCCGGAAAGGCACATTACAGAAACGACCACCAAAGGTCTCGCTGGCACACGGCTCTCGCCACGCTCGAGCCCGACAACAAGCACCTTCTATCTCTGAAAAGACCATCAACCGGTCACCAATTGCTCGTCAACGGAAAACCTCCGCTTGCTCAGCTTCTTCCTTCTTTCTTGGTCCTCGACCGGGTCCGAAGAAAACATTCCAAACCTCGGCAAGCCATCCGTCGACTCACACACAGACTGATGCCAACCTCTCAGAAGGCCTCCGCCCTAAGGCGTCACCCTTCCATCTGGTCTCATCAAATCCTTCGATCCATCCAAGTGGACACCTGCCAATCCCGATTCCGCCCTTACCACAGAGCCACGGGACACCACCTGAACAGAGCTCACGGGTCCCCAAGCAACTAACATCTTACCGTCACAATCCGACAAGACCGTAGAACCAACAGGAACCCACAGCCTGCCAGAGACCACTTCCCCAAAAATGATCTCATCCGAGGACACGACTGGGAACACAAGTCGGGCGCCAAGCCACCGACTCTGACCAACACGTCCTCGACCTCCATCAGGCGACATCCTCAACAACCTCATCCAGGTCCAACACCGACGCCTGACACGGCTTCCAACATAGGAACAAGGTAATCATGCAGCGCACTAGTCAGCACATTCCCCAACACTCCATCCTGCCAGTGCCAACAACCATAATACCACGAGCAACGGCACGGCAACAACACGTTTCACACCGAGGAACCCATCCTCCGATGCTCAACGCGAACTCAGGAATCCGCCCGTAGCAACCAACGCTACGATCTTGAACCAGTGGGTTACAAGCCCACCAAGCTTCCGCTGCGCACTCAGATCCGCGCGCACAGTCGGGAAAGCAAAACACCGCCCAACCAGCACTCGTCCTTCCGGAAAAGCGCCAGTACACCCTCACACAACAAGGGAATGGGCACAACTTCTCACAGGCAACCACCCTGCCAAGACAAGGAGCACGTCTCACACGGACTTCATGGCACACAAGGCCAACCAATCCGAACACACAATGCAAGACGACGATCCTTAGCCGAACGCAATCTCTCCAACCAAAGGAGAAACCAGCGCACTTTCGACCAACGGAAGAACTCCACGCTCGACCTGACCTTGAACCTCGTGCACGCTGGAAACAGCACCATCCAGCACCAAGGAAAACCATCGCTTCCATCAGGTCAGTGCCTCCGACACACTCGACGAGTGTCACGTCGGACCACCATCACGGCACCTCTCGATGCACCACCGTTGCAATTCCTCAACTGCAACACGCCACGCAAAGAGCCGCAACACGAGCCATAACGACAACCGTCGACGCTCAACCTCGAGTCCCGAAACTCACCGCGGAACCTTCACATCTCAAACCAACTCCAAGGCGAACACACCCCATTCGCACACAAGAGCGCAAGAGCAAGACTTACTGGGACACCACAGCCCAATCCTGTCTCGAAATCCATAAAACAATCGGGACCGACACGTCATTTCTGACGCCACAGAGCACGACAAGGACATCAGGCTCGATAAATCAGCAGCTCACTGAGAAGACATTCCGCTCACCGGAGCACACTTCTCGATCAAAACACCTCAGGGGTTGGATAAATCTCAAGCTGGAGTGGCCAAAACCGACATCAGCTCCCTCGAAGCACGCTCACGGCCTCTTAACCATGAACAGTCCTCTCCAGCCACCTGACCACGCCGCAGGTTCCTCGAACGCAGCACCGCGAGCTTACACCTGCCAGCAACCTCTGCCCAACGCAGCACAACCAGGGCCACCACTGATGAGGGAGAAGGCTCTCGACCTCGATCCTTAGACCCCATGCTGGCATGAAAGCCGCGAACAACAACCACCTTCACAGCGCCGCACAGCGCACTCAAGCTCTCAAGCGAGAAACAAGCATAAAACCCTAAGCCAGCTGCCGACTGTACTGAACCTTATGGACTCTGATCACTATAATATTTCGAATCTCTATGTACGCCCACAACCACCGCTCTGATACCAGCTGTAACGACCCGAGAATCCGATTACCGGGAAGGCCCGATAACCCGAGACTCGCACCGCCGCCCACGAGCCGGGAGGGCTCGGAAGGGCTAAAAGGAGTGTGGAGGCACAAGGAAATAGGAAATAAAGCAGGACAATTCAACAATTAACAGGAATAAATAAACAACTACAACAGAGTCCAGTCCAACAGAAAGTACAGTCTAAAGCAGTAAAACGTACCACATGCCAAGTGAACACTCGGCCCGGCAAGCTGGCAACTGAAAACTTCCGCCCCGCACCCTCGAACCTCGAGGAAGAACCGCCACACCTGAAAAGCAGGGAATGAGTCTCCAAAACAGAGACTCAGCAGGGATCCCGCGGAACCCCAACAGGAAACAACAGCGGTAGCGGAAAGGAAGCTACAACTACAGTAGGAACAACAAACCGGTGGCCGGTCAAAAACTCGGCACTACAGCTACTCCTACTGCCAGAATGCAGACCTCGATCACACAGTCGAAGCAACCGAACCACGCTAGTACCACCTACCGAAGTAAGAACACACGGCAACCACGCCGTAGAGGCCTGTCCCCCGGACGCAGCCGACCTGGACACGCTGTCCAAGGTGCAACCCCGACCATCCGATCGCGGGTATCGCACAACAAGACCCAACCTCGGTAAAGCCACTAGCACTAATCTCATGACACGAAAACCAACACACGCGTCACGGCGAACCAACCGAAACTCAACGGTCAACACGACCGAAACCCGAAGGTCAAAGTCACGGAAACTGACAGTCTGTCACTCCGTACTCGACAGGAGTACTACCCACTAGAAGCACAGCCGGTAGCGTCCCCTGACGTCTTACACCGCACCGCAGGTGAATCGCCTGACGTGGTAGGTCCTACCCGAGGCGCGAACACCGTACAAGTAACCACAAACAAGTAACTAGCTGGGGTCACGCCTGTCGACGTGGGTCCAACCGCCCCCAACCACGTGTGCACACACAGACCTTGCGTCACTAGGTCTGGTCCTCTGACCGATTTTCCCCCGTAGCCGGACTCTGTCTACCGACGAGGGGCCTACGGTAACCGGTCCACAAACCGTCTCAAAGGGTAAGCCTCTCCACCTACTCCCAGGTGGGACCACTCGCGTGTAAGCAGGCTACGACTAGTGGAGGGTCACTGAAGGAGTAGACTCTCAACGGAAAACAACGTCCGAATCCGACAACGTACGGGGACCACCCCACGTACCGGCCCCGTCGCACGGCGACCACAGTCGGAGAAGAAACAGGACTCGCAGTCCACGGTCACGCACGCACCGTGCGCGAGAGTCGAGAAAACTTGAGTGGCACTTAAGCCACTGGACTCTGGACAGTCCTCTAGACACACTACAGCCAACGGTCCTTGAGTCACAAGACTTGGGGTCAAGACCATTGCACGCAACAGCAGAAGGCCGTCAATCTAGTCCAATCTCTAGGTCTAAAACCATGGTAGCACGAGTACCGAGACAACACACGAGTTGCCAAGACCATTCCCTTGGGAAGGGAACGTAAGGGACAAAGGCCACTCACACGGGCCACACGGAAAACACAGAAGCACGATTCCCAAGGTAGCACACAAGCCGCCACGATGATTTCCCATCTTGAAGCAAGCGGGAAACCTCCAGCCCCAGGCCGGACAACTGGACTCACAGTCTAAGGCCAAACACATGGCCCACACAGGAATCGCCTTCCAAAAGAACCCACGATATGCGGGGGAGACCCCACCGCACACACACCGACATACGGTGACTCGATCAAGCGTAACACAAGAGCCCGGAACACGTGGGGTCACCCGGACCCACCACACCTACGGGCACGCTAATCGGGGTAACACGGTCCCTCCTGACACCCCAAAAAAACACAGACACAGAACCCATGGGGTGTCCGGGATACTCACAAGGCCGTAGGTCGACCACTGGGTCCCAACCGGGCCGACCGGAGACCAACACAATGCGAACGGAACGCTAAAGGTCACCCGGACCCTTAAGCGTACGGGCACGTAAAACGAGGTAAATGGAACCTCTAGACACCCCAAAACACGGTCACGGAACTCCACTGGGTGTCCAAGGCACACACGGCCCACGAGGAGCATGATCAGCCGCAGACCGCCCGCCTCGGGCAGCCCGGCTGGTCCCTCCAAGAACGCGCTACACGTGCATAGCGCGTTCAACCAGAACGCGCTATACGTGCCTAGCGCGTTCAACACGAACGCGCTTCATGACCATAGCGCGACCAGGCCAGGTCACGCTATGATCCTATAGCGCGACAACCAGAACGCGCTGGGGCCGTAAGGCGCGACCCGAACCGCCTTACTGTTCATCTTCTCCGATGAACGCGCCCTATCGGGGCAGCGCAACCTTCAAGAACGCGCTACTGGAGTATAGCGCGTTCTCCGTCCGCGCCCGAAAACGGCAGAAACCGCGGGAAAGCCATGCCACGCCCCGTTCACCCCCAGGTGAAGGGGAAACAAAAGGGGAAACCTTCCCCAAGCCCCTAGGCAAGCATCTAAACCCCTGGATCGCCCAAAAACACCATAAACGGGAGATCCGACTCACACCCCAAAAATACACATTTTCCCCAAAACACCCCGTTTAGCCCGCTCGGCTCACCACGGCCTACGAAACTTGCGGGAAAGGAAGTACACGGGCTGAGGGTCCATCACCCTACCTCCACCGAAGATTACGCGCACCGTGGACGCCGATCCACGAAGAAAACGCCGTTGAAGCCTCGCCGTTCCACGAACTCACGGCCGAGCTTCCACGCGCCTTCACCGCCTCGATCCTCATCCATCCTCGCCCGTACCTCGCCCGCGCCGTCCCCACCTCGCCCGTACTCCGCCCCGTCGGCCGCCGGAGAGAGAGGGAGAGAGGAGAGAGCGTGAGAAGAGAGAGGGAGAGAAAAGAGAAATGAGAGGGGAGAGAGAAAAAAGAGTTATATATAGGAAAATCTGAAAATTCAGAAAAATCCAAAAAAATAGAAAATCACACCCTCGCGATCCTCGGAACGCACCGATCGCAACGGTACCACACGCGCCCATGTGAACGGCCCGGTTCACCCACAACAAGGTTCTGAAGGGAAAGTCGAAACCCACGCCGGGAATCGGAAAACACACGCGGAAAAAGCCACGGAACGCCTCCGGGCCTCCGAAACGACTCCGGATCGCGCCGATCCGAACACGAAAGATGTCCAAAATGAAATTTCGGACACAACGGAGTCAGACACTCCGAGAAATCAGATCCGAGACCCACGAAAAAGGATCCAAAAAATCCGGGGCATTACAGAGATGATCCGGGAATTAGCGGATGCCGGCCCGTCAGTGGTCCTACCATCTTTTGGAGATGAGCCCGGACCAGTGACTTCTGTGCTCCCAGTCACCGTTGAGGACACGTTGAGTAGACCACCGCCGTTGCTGACGAAGGTGCCTCTCCCCTCTTTGCCGACCGTAGTGTCGGCCTGTACGGTGGGGCTGGTGGAGTCCTCCAGTGTGGGACCATTAGGTATGTAGCTGAGCACTTGATCGCTTTAGGGTGGATTGTTTGACTTCTCCACCTGTGCTGAGCTTTGACTGGGATGGATTGTAGGTACCTCTTCCCCTCTGGAGGAAGGAGAGCTCCCTCGGGATACGGACCGGCCATCAGGAGATGAGCCTCCCGTCCCAGCTACTGTTGAGGGCGACGAGGAGTTTGTTGACATTGAGGGGGTTTCCGAAGGGGACGCCCTGACTGGTGAGCTTCTTCCCTGGCACCTTCGACTAGGGAGCTATCTTTATGTGAGGCTGGACTTGATAGTGGTCTAATTTGGTTTCCCGATGCATAGGTGCCCATGATTTGCCCATGGCCGGGGGTTCATCAGAGAGCTTGTCTGGCTCTTCAGAGGGTGGCAGCGCCACGATGGAGACTGACGAGAGCTCGAGCTCGAGCTCTTCTTCCTCCGAGGCTAATTCTGTCGAGGACGCCGAGATGGAGGCGGCGTTGGAAGTTATATGCAGCTTCTTTTTGTCTTCGTATCGGCTTTGATACAGAGTTTATGGCAGAGTGCTAATATTTTTGTGTTGTGTCCAGGACTGGAGTCTGAGGAGGAGCACACGCCGGCTCCCGGCGAGGAGGGTCGAGGGGAGCCCTCTGTCACCTCAATGGCCATTGGGGAGGACCGGGTTGTAGGGGAGTCCCTACCCTCTCCGACTCCAACAGAGGATACTGCCGGGGTGGAGGAGAGGTTGCCCTCACCGACCCAGAGCAGGGAAGTTATAGGCGTGGCAGGAGCCACACCAGGTGAGGGTCCGGACCTTTCTCAAGTTTTTCACCTTGTTTTGTCATAGGGAAGCCCTGAACATTGTTGACCCGTTTGGTGTTCGATGGGGTTGTACAGGTCCTTCCGACGTTCTGGCTGAGATGGGTCACTCCTCTCTCGAGCTGGGGATCGAGTGGCCTACAATCGTTTCACCACCGAAGCCGCTGCTGGATGCCAGCGTAGGTGCAGCCTTACTTTAGCGACCCCGGGGCTATGTAGAGGGTGATCTCCTGCCTTCCCCAGAGGAGCTTTGGCAGCGGCTGAGGGAGTGCACACGCGGCTACCACAGCCTTGGATTCCCTCGTGGGCCCTGAATGTCTGGCTTGGCCGGCATCTGGGCGGAGTACCTGCGGCTTCTGGACGCTCAGGAGTAGCGGGCACAGCGACTGGCGGCCATCCGGGAGGTGCAGGAGCAGTGTGTTCAGCTTGCGTCAGCTGTGACCGAACAGAGGAGGCTTGCCGACGCGGTGGTGTCTCTTGCTCAGGACCGTGCCAGGCAGCTGAGCGAGGCGACCAGCAGAGCGGAGACCCTGTAGAAGGCCTTAGAGGAGCAGCGGCAAGCCGTAGAGCTTGCTAGAGCTGAGTGGCAGACTGCCGAAGCCGGAGACGAGGCCAGTGTTTAGCTCGCGTCGACCTTAGAGGCGGAGCTCGCAGCTGCGGAGTTTCGCTTGGCAGAGCTGGAGGGGAGCGGGCCTAGGCCGTGATTGTATCACTTCTCTTCCCCCTTTTTGTTACCTGGACTGTATGTCTTTTTGTTACCCCAAGGGCATGTCTTGGGCTTTCTTGTATAGAGTATCAATGACAAACTCCAGATTTTAACTTTGTTGTTTGTTGAACTGTTCTCCCCCCTAGTCCGTGGAATAGGGTTGAGTACAAGAGGTGGCTACCACTTACTGTCGGCCATGCTTGATTGTTTTAACACGTACCAGCGTAAGGCGCAACGTACTGGGTTTTATTCGAAACTGGAGCTGGGATAAAAAATTGGGTGGAGAGAGTGGTGTGACTGGGTTCTGAGTACTGGGAACTGAGTGCTGGTTTCTGGGAAGTCGGGGGAAAATCCCTAGCGTAGGGTTGGAGTAGGCCCATCAAGACGTGGCAGCCTACTTGGTTAAGGTCGGGAACTGATTCTGGGATGTATCAGTCGTAGGTTGACACCTGAGTGTTGGTCATTTGTATGGCGTTAGCCAGTAATGTAGCTCTTCTGGACTTGAGAAACTGGGACTGAGCTGGCCGAATGGCCTCAAAAGGCATCACAGCCGAGGGTCGTGATCGGGACTGGGACTGGGACTGGTTGGCCCACCCGTGGAGGGATGGTGACCGAAACTGGAGCTGGAAGCTGGCGGCTAGCCCGTAAGGGCGTTGTAGCCGGTGACTGGGATTAAAAAACTGGCGGCTGGCCTGTGAAGGCGTTGTAGCCAAAAACTGGGATCGGAGGCCAGCGGCTGGCCTGTAAAGGCGTTGTAGCCGAAAACTGGAGTTGAAAGCCGGAGGCTAGCCTGTGAAGGTGTTGTAGCCGAAAACTGGAGTTGAGAGCTGGCGGCTAGCCTGTGAAGGTGTTGTAGCCGAAGCTGAAACTGGAGACTGGCGGTTGGCCTATAGAGGCGTTGTAGCCGAAGCTGAAACTGGAGACTAGCAGCTGGCCTGTAGAGGCGTTGTAGCCGAAACTGAAACTAGAGTTGGCGATGACCGACCCTCAGGGGTGTAGTGGCCACCATTGTTGTGGAGTGATGTTGAGCTCGCCGTCGGAGCGTGTAATAGCCAACGGCTTTGCAAGTGAAGAATAGAGAGGGAGAGAGAGTTTTTTTTCTCTTTACCAGCCCTACCGCCCTTGCGGGTTTTCGCCAGAGCTGGCCCCCTTTGGCTTTTTCCGGTGCGCCCTTGCGGGTTTTCACACCGAGGGGTTACCCGATTTTACCTAAGGCACCCTTTCGGGTTTTCACCTTAGCTGGGTTAGTGGCAATTTTTGCACCTAGTCGGTTCCCTATAATGTATTCGACCAGGCCCGCCGGAGTATCTCTATTTTTAACACCCACTTTTTTTCTCTCTTTTTTTTCTTGAGACTGCCGTCCATAGCATGCCGCTGTCAGGGGACGTAACCTGAGCCTGGAAGGTATGGATAGCTGTGTAATGCCGTGGATCCTTGGTAGGTCTTGCTGGATCTTCATTGGGTCTTTTGGATTGGTTTCGGTGAGTTTCGGTTCGCTTTGGTGGCTTCCGAGTTGAGCTTTACGAGCCGTGTGGGTTTTTCTCTCGTACTAGTTACGGAACCCTACGGTGAGTTTGTTTGTCAATTCTCGAACTCGTGGATGCTACAACGACGATGTACTCTTCGAGCCGGTCGTTTCGACTATTTTTACGTATTTTTCTGAATTTGTGCATTTTCGGCACATTTTCGGAATTTTCAGAAATTAGGAAAATTTCCTAATTTCCTAATTTCTTTTCTTTTTCTTTCCTTTTCTCTCTCCTCTCTTCTCATTCGCCGCCGCCGTCTCTCTCTCTTCCGTTCTCTCTCATTTCGCCTCCTCGGCTCCGGCTGCAGACGGGGTGCCTAGGGGCATGTGTTGGGGACGTGGTGGAGCTGGCTGGGTGCGCGATGAGGCGAGGATCGGATCGATTCTGGCGCGATCCCGAACGGTGGATTCTAAGCCGGTGGTTCGGTTCGTGGCGTGATTTTCGGCGAGGTTTAGTCCTTTCGGGGCTAGGTTTCTTCGGTGGAGGTAGGGTGACTGATCCTGACTTCTTCCTCTCAGTTTTCCCCGCCATTGCACGTCGTTCGGTAAGGAAACGGCCGAGTTTGGGCTTGTTTAGTCTAAACCGTGATTTTCGAAGTTTTAAAGGTTTGCCGAAAAACGGCAACCATTTGTAGCTCGGTTAGTGTTGAACTTACCGCAGGGATGTTAGGATCCCATCCGCATTAGTTTTGTGTTGATCGGTGATCATTCGAGGTCGGTTGGAGCCCGGGAACCCCGTTGATCCATTTAGGGTGGATTCATTAGAATCGCCCGGATCTTGAGTTTTTGAGCTTGCATGTGGGCTTTTTAGCCTTCTAATGTTGTTTTTCATCGTCTACGTGTGTTTCCCCTGTGTTTCGGCGTGAATGGGGCGTGGAACGGGCCGATTTGGCCGTTCCACTGTTTTCCCGCTGTGACCGATGTAGCGGTCGTTTCAGTGGCCGTTACTTGGCTCTGACGGCCCTACGATAGACCGCCACTTTGTTTGACGTTTTTGAGCTTTCTGGCTTCTGGGTGCGTGACGGCCCTGGGGTGGCGCGTCACACCCATGTAACGCGCCTAGGCTGGGGCGTTACATTCGTTTTGTCGTTTTGTTTTGGGGTTAAGTCAGTTCCTCTAACGCGCTTGACCCAGTGCGTTATATGGATGTAGCGCGCCTGCCCCAGGCCGTTACATTCCGTTTGACCGATGTTGACCATTAGAGGCGGTGCCTCTGACGGTGGTGCCCCTATGCATTGGGTGAGTGTAATGTGCCTGCCCCTGGCTGTCACACTCTGTTTTGGCCGAGTTAGGGTGGCTACGTGCTGTTATGTTTGTAACGGCCCCTACCCTGTGCGTTAGGCCTGTGTAACGCGTCCTCTCTGGACCGTTACTTGCTGGTTTAGCTGAGTGGGGTGGTTACGCCGTTGGATGTAACGGTGGGGACCCTGTGCGTCAGGCGTTTGTAACGCGCCCTGTGTTGGCCGTTACATGCCTCTCAGCAGTGATTTGTGCTTTGGTTGTGGGTGTGTTGGCCCTGACACGCCTGGTCTTGTGCGTCAGGTGGCTGTAACACACTCGCTCCCATGCGTTAGTTCGTTGTAACGCGCCCCATCTAGCGCGTTACTTGCTTCGTGTGTTTTGTGTTTTGAGGGTTGTTGGCCCTGACGGCCCCGATCTGGCGCGTCAGGTGTGTGTAACGTGCCCGGTGCTGGCCGTTACTCGTTGTTTTCTGTGTTTAGAGTTGGATAGGGCGGTGTGTGTGATGACTTGTCGCCCGACCGTCACTTTGTGTGTAACGGCCCAGGTCTAGACCGTCATATGTTTGTAGCGGTCTAGGGGTGGTGCGTTACATGCCTTGTGCTCTGATTTCCGTTCCTTCAGTTTCTGCTTGTCTTGGCTTGTCCTTGTGGTCTGCCCGTTGTCCCGTGGACGTCTTTTGACGTCCTATGAGGGTTAAAACTACGTTGTAAGGTGGCCAGGAGTCTTCTTACTTGAGGTAGGATTCTCTTTCCTACTTTTGAGCTTTGTTGTTAGGTTCTGGTCAACCCGGTGTGACCCGGTGGTTGACGTGTGACCTAGTGTGTGCGTGTCTTGGCAGTTCTGTCTGGCCCGAGACACTGGTTCTGGATGCCTCGAGGTATTGCCTTACCTCGTTTTGTGTGTCCAATTATGCTGAGGGTTTCTGGTTTTCCCTCAGGTCTCCGTGTGTTGTTTTTTGCGGAGCGTGGTTTCTTCTGGCTTAGGATTAGACCGATGGGCAGCTTGTTCCGCTGTTTGTGACGATCTTGCCTTTGAGTCGTTCGACTCGGGATCGTTACGTGGTAGGTCTAGTTGCCTAGTCCTGAGTCTATCGGTAGTGGTTGTACTGCCAGTGGTGCTTCGTAGTACGTGTGACAGGGCTTCCGTAGACTGTCTGTACTTTAGCACTTGTGTTTTGGAGTCCGTGCCTTGTGAACCTCCACTAGTCGTAGCCTGTGGCATAGGCTTTTTAGTACGTCACCCACCGAGAGTGGTTGACGGGCAGTTTCCCGTTACACGATTTTTAAGATAGTTCCGTGGGCCCCAGCCAACGGTAGCATCCTACCGAGGGGAATACTAGCTAGAGGCCTGGCCTAGGTAGTGGTCAGTGTGTGCACACGTTGTCAGGGACTGAGGACTCGCGTCGACGGGCGTGACCCTGACTAGTCACTCGCAGCTTGGTACTGCGGTCCCGTGTCCGTAGTTGCCGTTCTTCCTTGGAATTGTTGTTCCTTGGACCTGGTTCTTAGTGTGTCTAGTCTCCTCCGTGCTGCAAACGGTCTGGTGGACGTGACACTTGAGCCGCAGTGTAAGACGTCAGTGGACGCATCTGGCTGTTCTTCTAGTGTGAGGGTACTCCTATCACTTGACCAGTGACTCTCGACGTTTCTCGTGCGTTACGACCTTTGCGAGTGGCCCTCTCGTGGCTGTACTCGAGGTCAGTGTCCTGTAGTGTGCGCGACGTTCTGGTCGTGCGTGGGGCTGTGTGCACGGCGTTTCTACTCGTGTTTGGTTGTCGTGTGTCTGGGTCTTCTCTAGACCTTTTTGTCTGCATTGTTGGTTTTTGCCCTCTTCTTGGTTTTGGCCGACGGACTGGTGTACCCTACCGTGTGAGTTTAGGGTTGACCGTCTGTTGCCTTTTGGAGTAGCTTAGAGTGCCGAGTTCTCCTTGGTGGCCGTGTTCCGTGTTTTGCGGCCTCGCTCTTCTTTGTTGTTGAGCTCCCCTTGCTCTTAGCCTGTTCTCTACTCCTGCTGTCCCTGTTCTGTTTACAGCTTTGTAGTGTAGCTTTTCCTGCTTTGCTACACTTGTTGTTAGTGTTGCTTCCGTTGCACTGTGTTTTTTCCAATGGGGATCCGCGTGACCCCTACTGAGTTATTGTTTAGAGACTCACCCCTGCTTTTCAGGTGGGTTTCGCCGTCTGCTCTGCTGTTCCCGGTGGAGCGCGTTGTTGTAGCTGCCAGCTGTACCTGTGTTGGGCTTCCCCCGACTTTTGTGTACGTTCTTTTCTGTCAGACTGTACTTGTTGTCTTTCCTTTGGACTAGACTCTGGTGTATAATTGTAAAATTTGAATTATTAATAAAAATGTAATTTTATTTCTGCTACTTTAGCAAACCATTCTAATGAAATTTAATTGCTTGCTGTTATATCTGTCAGTTCAATGTACTACACGACAGTCCTTTTTCCCTTCGGCGCTTTCCCACGCTTGGGAGGCCTCGCGGGTCCCATGCGGTACCACGTGTATCCGGTAGTCCTACCGGGTGCACCGGGTATCCGGAATCCGGGTCGTCACAAGCTGGATATTGTTCGTCCATTAACAAAGGGTTTTTAGAAATCCTCACACCACGGTGGCGAAGGGCCACTTTGCCATGGCAAGATATGACTGGAGTTATGGCTAGTGAATCAGGGATGGTATGGGGGAACTGGGATTATAATGAACTGGAAGGCTGCAGGGTATGTAGGATGTAGGGGTAGAGAATGATAAATGTTTGGGAATGTACCGGGATATAAGTTTACCAAGATGGTGACTGGGACCTTAACTGTCACAGGGACTGATTGATCTGTGTTGCCGAAGCAAGGGCCAAAGGCTGGCCAAACTGAGCGGGAATAGTGCAAGGCCAAATGGCGATTGGAGGGTTTGTGCCGTAGCAGTGCAAATGGATTGGAGACTGGCTCTGGATGAGGCTAACGGCCCATCAAGGGATAGGTGGAAGGCCATTCTGACTGGTGGAGAGAAGAAGATTTTCTCGTTATCGGCTCTACCGCCCTTTCGGGTTTTCGCTAGAGCCGACCCCCTTTAGCTTTTTCCGACGCGCCCTTGCGGGTTTTCACGTCGAGGGGTTTCTCGATTTTGCCTGAGGTGCCCTTTCGGTTTCCACCTCAGCCGGGTTGCTGGCCTTTTTGCCCCCAGCCACCCTATTGTGGTGAGGATGACTGGGTCTGCCGGGGTATCTCTATTTTTAACCCCATTTTTTTTAGTTTTTTTTGACTTACCTGTGAGCCTGGCGGCTAGACTGGTGCTGGTGCAGAAGTGCCCGTGTTCCCATGGTGACGGGAATGAGGGTAGGAGATTAGTCTCCGCGGATGCCTGACGGCAGCTCCGGGGAGCTGCGCTAGCTGGTTGACTGGAAATTGTAGACTGGGAGGATTGGCCGATTAGATCCTTCACGGGGAAGGACCGACCTTATTGGTGGTAGCTGGGACGTGCGCCTTAGTCCGGCTGGCACGCAAACTCATGCTCTGGTGCATAGTATAGCTTCATGTGTTTACCGTTGAGAGGCTGGAACGGTCTATGGCCTTTGTGATCAACAACCGTGTAGGCCCCACCCTCATAGACATTCTGGATGATGTATGGACCTTGCCAATTTGGCTGTAGTTTTTCACTGGAGCGCCTTGCTGTTGACACTGAAAATATTTCTGACATTTCTTAAACTTTTTTTACTTTTGCAAGTATGGAGCCCTGGCCGAAGTACCCCTATGCCGATAAGAAAAGGAAAGAAGGAAAGGAGTGGCAGAAGCCGAACAAAGATGAAGAACAAAATAAAAAAGAAGAAAAGAAAAGACGCCCGGCTCCAATGGACAGCCGCTAAAACAAGACTCAAGAGCTCAGAAAAGGCTCAGGACCATCCCCGAACGAACAAGATAAAAGCTCAGACAGCAAGGCAAGTCAGCCGATGGGTCAACCCTCACAAAAGAAGAAATGAGCACAAATGGGCCTAAACAAACAAAGTGGGCCAAAGGATGCTAAGAAATGAGTTGATGAGGTAGGGAACTGACACAGAAATGAAACTGACACGCCACTGAACCGGTATGGAGGTCAACCGACACGAAGTGAGACCTGCACGAAATGAAACCGGTGTGGGAACGCAATCGGCACGCAAACACCAACTGCCACGCCGGTTCCTCTGGGCGCCGATGGAAGCAGTGCTTCACCCCATTATAAAACCTTGCTTCGAGCACAAGAAAGGAGAGAGAGAGGATTCGAGAAGCCAATCGAAGAGAAAGGAAAAGAGGGAAGAGAAGGTCTGAGCGCCCGCTGAAGAGATCTGAAAAGAGAAAGAGAGCTGCAGAAGCCCGGGGAAGAGGATTCAAGGTGGGGTCGTCTGTCAAATGCCCTAAGGGGCTATATTTTCCCCTCCCCGTCTTTTATTTGAATATGTTTTCTTTCGTTTGGTCTGCTTCCGAACGCCATTCTTCTGATAGTATCAAATGCCAGTGTAACCCGATTGTCCAGAGGACATCATCAGTATTTAGATTCTCGTAGTCTAATTTTCCCCTCTGTACTGAAAATGTATGCGTTCTATGCGATGAAATGAAATATGAGATTATGGAGTTATTTCTCTCTCTCTGCCCCTCTGAAATCTACTGCATTCCATAACTGTTGTGGATAGATCCCTCAGATCATCTGAGTGTTTTCTGTTGCATCATCTCTGTGTTCTCAACCTCATAATCACGATGAGAGCTTGAGACAGTTCATCTCATGGCTTCTCATTCGTGAGGTAAAGAGGGATATGTTCGAATCAAAGTTCATGGAATTCGATCGATGATCTGGCTCCCAGTGAGGATTTAGAGTGACAGTCCTCTTCCCCTCTGAGTGATTTCTTCCCTTTCCGGCCATCTCAGAACCCCTGAATAAAACCCCTCGAAGCCTTTGGCGAAGCACCTCAAAATTTTTGGGGCTGGTGCGATGGATTCAGAGGGGGGTGAATGAATCTCCCCTTAAAAATAACTCCCAATTAAAAACTCAGAACACTCAGAGATGTGAAATTAAAAAAAGATTCAATTTTACCGAAACTGAAATGCAGCGATGTGTTCAATCAATTGGCTTACTCGACATATGAAGACAAATCGAGCCTAAGCATTCATCTAGCGGAAGCAAACAGTAGGCATTCAAACCACAGTGCACGAAGGAATTTTTAGGTGGTTCAGTCCGCAGACCTACGTCCACCCCACACTCAAACCCAAGTGTGGCTTCCCGCTGACTCACAGCTTGAACGGCTGGGCCTCACAGCTTGCCTACAAAAAGTTGAGCATCACAGCTTGCTGACCAGAGGAATCCTCCTCTGCAACGCTGGGGATTACAGCTTTACCCGTCCAGAGGATACCACACCTCTGCCCGCTGAGCGTCACAGCTTGCTCCGCTGACAAACAGCTTGAAATAAAGAGTGTAAGAGAAAAACAAGAAATGGGAAATCACAGCGACATAAAGCTATATACGATAAAACATAAAATGGCTCTCAAAGAGCTGACTGGCCTGGATTTGATCCACGGTCCAGTAGAGACAAAGCTTCAGAAGACTCTCTTCTTCTTCTTCTTCTTCTTTACTGCTCACTCTTTCTTTTTCGAACACTCTCCTCCTTTGCTCTTCATCTGCTCTCTCTTTTCTTCTCTCTTCTTCTGGATCGTGCAGGCTCTCTCTCTCTTTGCTTCTGCTCTTTCAGATGGGCTCCCCTACTTCGATCATCCTGCTCTTTAGGAAGAAGCTTCTTATTTATAGAGCAGTGAGGTAGGGCGTGTGCTTTCCATGATTCCCGCCCAGAGGCCTTAGTATACGTGGCGGTATCCCAGCACAATGGGTCCACATGTCACGATCAGGGTTAGACCTCCATCCTTGGATCACGTGCCCTTCTTAAGCTTCTCGAACAGATGTTCTGTCAGGTTGAACATATTATCAGTTTGAATCAATCTGAAGGAAAAGACAAGGATGCATCGAGTAAGTTTTATATTTGAACTAAGCCTGTACAGACTTGATGCACAAAATGTAGTGTGCATATAAGAAAGTATGTACAACGAGAATGAATGCACGATCATGTCATCCACGAGTGTACATACTTTGAATGCATGTAATGTATTTTGCACATGGAGAAGTGTGCACATTGAAAGTGAATGTACAGACATGCCAGCAACGAATGTATGGACTTAGCGTGCATTCGACAACAATGTATAGACTTGCTGGTGTGATAACCACTCGTACCAGCAATGGAATGTATAGACTTTAAGCGAGTGAAATGCAGTTCGCATCTATCAATGTATGCACAGCGAAGATGAATGCTCAAGCATGCTGTTCAAAGAATGTACAGACTTGCTACCTAGCAGTTAAGAATAAATGCATCATGTATAGACTTGCTTAAATGACGCATGGTCATAATAGTAAAGACTACATTGTATATGCATGAAACAACTGAATGTACTGACTATGCATATGTGTAAAGGACAACGATGCAAAAGGATGCACTGACTATGTTCACGAATGTATAGACTCGCTAAGTCACCATGTGCAGACTTAGTGTATGTGCGAGAAAAATCAATGCATAGACTATGTATATGCATGAAGAGCACTGGCTGAACTGACTTGTTCGAATGAAACAATGGAGGTTGTACAGACAGCCACCGAAGAATGTACAGACTTGAGTTGATGCAGTCTAGGCAAAACTCTGTACAGACTTTAGGTGCTTGTGTATGCATGAGGGCGATGCACTGACTATGTATATGTAATGAACACGCATTGACTTCAAAATAAAGCACCTGATGAATGCACCGATGCAGTGTATGCATATGGCAGATATTGAACTGATGCAATGTATGCAGGAGAACTAACAGTGCAGTCTATTTACCAGATCATGCATCGACTATATGACGTGCAACAACAGTTAATGTCCGATGCAAGCTACACTTGTTATGCAGGAACTAGAGTTGCACCAATGCAGAGACAGACAATGCAATGAGATGAATGTGCCCACTCTCAAATCAATCAAACAATCATGCTCATAGTGCTTGCTGACATCAAAGCCACAAATAAGATGCTCAATCAATCATTCATATACAAACACATGGTGATCAATCATTCATACTCATAGTGCTTGCTGACATCAAAGCCACAAGAAAGATGCTCAATCAATCATTCATATGCAAACACATGGTGATCAATCATTCATACTCATAGTACTTGCTGACTTCAAAACCACAGGGGCACAACAATCTCTCCCTTTTTGATGATGGCAACACTATGAGTCGCACAGACCCAAACTATTCTCCCCCTTTGACTTCATCAAAAAGAAAAGAGTTTGAGAGAGAAAAAATTAAGCATGTATAAAAAGATTGATGAAGGCACATAAGAGCTATTCTCCCCCAAAATGAAGTATGCAGGATGAGCACTAGAAGAATAAAATATAAGAACTCCCCCTATCAATGTGAATGAGTGACTACTCTTCCTTTAAATGCAGATAACCCAGAACTCCCCCTGAAGTGCGGGAATGAACTCTGGTTATCCAATGGAGCAATGTGAAATCTGCCATCACAATAAAACAGTAATGGTTGTGGCACCTTATGATTGTATGGACAGAACAATGCAGGTGAAAAGCCCACAGAACCAGAACTGGTTACAGAAACAAGATGGAAGATTCCAGCATTGTGGACAAGAGTAGGGGTGAGAAACAGTTAAAGCACAGTACATCTCAAGGAGCAATCAATCACCTGATAAGAGATAAATGTCAACAAAGGTCCTGTTGATCAAGTTGTCAGGAGTAAATCAGACCATGAGGGATTGTAAGGTATGCACCACTACAATAAGTCTTAATCATGAATAGACTCTCCTATCATAGAGGGTTATGAATTGGCAACTTGACCAACCTGATTTAATTATGATGTATACCAAATTTGTCAATTAAACTCAATACTTATATCTAAATTCAAGTTTTAATAAAGATGAACCAAATTATCAGATAACACTCAGGACCAATCATCTTTGTCTTACACGCATGATTTCAATGACTCCTTTGAGAGTTACACAGATTAGTATTGAGATTAAACACTTTTACAGGAGAATGAGTTGACAGAGTTTGCACAATATTTTCATTTGAAGCACATTATACTTTTCTTGAGCAATTTAAGTCATTTAACACATTTTTACGTGAGGCACAACACGTCTCAGGTGAAGTGACCCAGTTACTCAGTGTGATAACTGTCATTTCCTCTCAACATTGAGACCAGAGTTAGCAATAGAAATATCTTTTTTATGTGAGGAGGCATCTTGATTAGAGGCCAGACTCCCCAGTTACTCAACATAAATATGCCATTGCTCTATCAAGTTTTTCAATAAATTTTCACCAGAGATAACTATGGCACTTCATGATATAGGTTTGCTTTATTTCATTGATAGAGAACCCGTTTCTCAGTGACCAAGTCATTGCTCTAAATTTAATTTTTCCTTTTAGTCAACATTTTCCAGGCAAGTGTTTAAAACAATACTCACTCTATGTATCTCAACCAAAGTAGCCATGATTTCAAATTTTTAGATTTCAGATGAGTGAATCTAAGGTTTTCATGACACAAATGGTTTAAGTCTATTATAACTTATCATTCAGATATTTTCAAGTCATTTAAGTGCAAATCTGAGAATACATAACTCTTACATCAGTCTGATTTAGTGGTTATTCTTAAACCTATATGATAGGAGTTTCTACATGATTCTCAGACTGAATTGCATGGCCTGCAGCTTGTGTTCCTCAGATCAGATCAAAAATATAGCTGACCAAATAATCAACAATAGAAACACATCAGTCACACCAGCTAAGAAGTATGTGAAGGATGAGTGTAAGATGGTGAAAGAGTCAGCAACAAGAGAGAAGAGCATTAAAGAGAGTATATCAACAAGCAGTAGCTGAATCAGGAATTCAGACAGATCAGCTATTTCAATAATGACAGTAGAGAATTTAGGTGAACCACCTAAGTGTAGCGAGTAGATCAGATAGCTAAACAGAAAGAGTTCAAGAGGTGAAGAGATGAAACAGGAAAGCTCCCCCTGTCTAGATGCAATGGAATATCTTTTTAGGTTTTTCAAATTTTATTACATGCACTACTCTTCAAATGTGCAGTATGCAGCAAATCTAATAAAGAGTAGCAAGATCATTAAGCGACAACAGACAAGCTCTCTCTGATGCAGTGCATGATATGCAATGAAAGCACAGCTCATGATTTTAAAGTTTATGCTAGAAGAAAATTCATGCTGTTCAACCAGAGAGAGAACCTACCAAATACATCAAGTTCATTTCAAATTTTCAGAAAGTTTCAACTAAGCACCAACACAGCAACATGATATACAGTCATTTCAAAATCTCAATTTTCGGATGATGAAATCTAGAGTGTTTAGAACTGACCTGAAGAGCAGGATCATGGGGTCTTTCAATCTTTGAATGCCTTGGTTTATTGACCCCTCTTTACTCATCCCAAGGCACACCTGCAGCAAAGTAATCAGTTTGATCATGTAGGAACCCAAGCCACATTGGGTCCTGTATTAGACCTAACAGGAGTTATGAACAGTTTCTTAGCGACATTGTCATCAAAATCCATCTGATAACAATTTGCCATGAAGTGACCGAGTTTACCACAATATCTACATGAAACAGCAGATTTTCTGGTCCTATGATGCATATCAAAAGCAGCATGAGACCTATGAAACTGAGCATGAAATGTTTTGTTGTTTACATGAACTTTTTGATTATTATTCTTATACATCCAACATTCAGCAGATTTGTGACTTGGCTCACCACAGTTGAAACATGAAAGATTCACAGGTCTTTTGGCAGAGAATTTGAAGAGTTGGTTATTACCATGGCCTCTTTGGGCATGCCAACAGTCCTTGACTGTATGGCCATACTTCCCACACTTGAAGCACCTGAGATGCTTACCTCTTGAGTCACTGTACCCCCATGAAGACCTAAACCAGCACTCGACAGCTTTATGACCACGTTTGTTACAATTATAATAAATAATGTGTTAGTTTGAGGCAGACGTGTTTCTTTTGGGGTGGTGATGATGATTTGAAGTAAATTTGTCATGCATCATATCATCACTTTTCATAACACTGCAGTCATCCATATAATGACCATCCCTACCACAGTAGTGACATGATGCATGTGATTTCCTGGAGGCATGATTACTAATAGATTGACTTGATGCATATGAATGAGCAAAATGGGCATGAGCAGTGTGCATTGACCCATCAGATTCAACCGAGCTAGCAAATATTAGGACATGAACAGGAATATTCTTTACCTTCTTTGTTTGACCCTTCTTTTTCAATTTCTGACTATTCTTTAAAATTTTTGTTTGTTTTTCATTTTTCTGTGCTTTGAATTGAAATGCAGATGATGAAGGTGTTTTCAGGTTTTTGTTTTGTTTTGGGGATTGACATGAGGTACCAGCTACATCAGAGCTTTGCACAAAAGTGGTGTATAGCTGGTTTCTAGTAATTTCCTTAACATTAGAATTACTACTTATCCCCTTTCTTGAGTTATCATCCTCACCTTTCATGCCAACTTTCATTTTCCTCTTATTCTCAATAGACTTGGATGTTGATTTTTCTAGATCCTGAATTTTTGTTTCCAGAGAAGCAATATGAAGTTCATAACTGGCTATCTCCTGCTCACTGCAATTTACGCATTCACTTAGAACTTTGTTAGCAGTTTTATACTTCTCAATTTCTTCTTCTAGATTACTCAACATTTTTGATTCTTATTTGCACGCAGATTTTCCTTTTTCTAATGTGAGAAGCTTTTCGTGCATTCCAGTGTTTAACTGTTTTAATTTTTCGATTTCAGCCTTCAATTCAATGTTTTCCTCTTCAAGTTTTTCAGATTGAATTTCCTTATAGGCAGATCTTTCTCTCTCGATAGTCAGAAGCCTCTCTGAAATAACAACATTTAGGACCATGAGTTTCTTATTTTGTTCCTTCAGATCTTTATTCTCCTCAATCAACTTCTCAAATCCATCATTGCATTTTTCACTACTGGATATCAAGTCCAGTCTTTCAATCAGTTTCTCTTCTCTTTGTTCAAATTCAAGTTTATCTTTCAACAAATCTTTATTTTCCTCTCTAAGGGAAGCAATCAACTTCCTCTGCCATTCATTTTTATCATACAGATCTTCATTACGCTCTTTTAGAGCCAGGCACTTGTTGCAGATCGATGTTAAAGAGAGACCCTGCATACCTTCCATGCTCACTTTCTCTATTTCAGCTTTAAGATTTTCATTATTCCTCTGAATTTCTCCATTCCCAGCTTTCAATTTATCTAGATCAAAATTAATCATTTCCAACTCTTCCAGGTTTATCAGATGTTCATCAGTTTTATCGTTCAGCTGGTTCTCCAATTTTGATATCTTGTTTAAACAAGTTTGATTCTCAATTTTTAATGACACAATTTTTTCTTTACAATTATGAACATCCAGCATACATGCATCATAAGATTGTTTTAGATTTGGACAGTTTTCACAAGAGAATTCAGATTCATGTTGTTCAATCTTTTTCTTCAATCTTTTATTTTCAGATTTTATTTTCCTTGATAATTCAAGTAATTCTTCAAACATAGCTACCAATTCATCAAATGAGGGTTCTTCTGATCCGAAACTTACTTGAGACGCAGTTTCCTCATCATCATCTCTCCGGTCGACCATCAAGCACATCCGTTCTTGCTCTTGATCAATGATAGTTATCTTATCCATGATCTCCTTTCCAGATGCACACCTGAGAGCAAAGGGGAATTTGTCAGCGTTAACTGCATTTCTCAAAATATTGAGAACTGTGATATTATCACGGTTCTTTGATCGGTCCTCACTAGACCACTTGGTCTGATTGTGAGGTAACTTATATGGGCCTCTTGATACTAGATTCCATAGATTAGGATTGATGGAATTCAGGTAAACACAGAGGCCGCCTAGCCAGTTGCTGAAGTTAGATCCATCGTATATTGAAGGATGATCCATGAATGCCGATCGAGAAGGAATTTCAAAACTAGATGCACAAAATAGTAATGCACTGAATACAGCAGGATCCTCTGCAGATTGTTGGATCTGAATGCACAGAGACCCGTTCTGATACCAATTGTTGGGGCTGGTGCGATGGATTCAGAGGGGGGTGAATGAATCTCCCCTTAAAAATAACTCCCAATTAAAAACTCAGAACACTCAGAGATGTGAAATTTAAAACAGATTCAGTTTTACCGAAACTGAAATACAGCGATGTGTTCAATCAATTGGCTTACTCGACATATGAAGACAAATCGAGCTTAAGCATTCATCTAGCGGAAGCAAATAGTAGGCATTCAAACCACAGTGCACGAAGGAATTTTTAGGTGGTTCAGTCCACAGACCTACGTCCACCCCACACTCAAACTCGAGTGTGGCTTCCCGCTGACTCACAGCTTGAACGGCTGGGCCTCACAGCTTGCCTACAAACAGCTGAGCATCACAGCTTGCTGACCAGAGGAATCCTCCTCTGCAACGCTGGGGATTACAGCTTTACCCGTCCAGAGGATACCACACCTTTGCCCGCTGAGCGTCACAGCTTGCTCCGCTGACAAACAGCTTGAAATAAAGAGTGTAAGAGAAAAACAAGAAATGGGAAATCACATCGACATAAAGCTGTATACGATAAAACACAAAATGGCTCTCAAAGAGCTGACTGGCCTGAATTTGATCCACGGTCCAGTAGAGACAAAGCTTCAGAAGACTATCTTCTTCTTCTTCTAAACTCTTGATTTCTCTTTCTTCTTCTTCTTTTTCTTTATTGCTCACTCTTTCTTTTTCGAACACTCTCCTCCTTTGCTCTTCTTCTACTCTCTCTTTTCTTCTCTCTTCTTCTGGATCGTGCAGGCTCTCTCTCTCTCTGGTTCTGCTCTTTCAGATGGGCTCCCCTACTTCGATCATCCTGCTCTTTAGGAAGAAGCATCTTATTTATAGAGTAGTGAGGTAGGGCGTGTGCTTTCCATGATTCCCGCCAAGAGGCCTTAGTCCACGTGGCGGTATCCCAGCACAATGGGTCCACGTGTCACGATCAGGGTTAGACCTCCATCCTTGGATCACGTGCCTTTCTTAAGCTTCTCAAACAGATGTTCTGTCAGGTTGAACATATTATCAGTTTGAATCAATCTGAAGGAAAAGACAAGGATGCATCGAGTAAGTTTTATATTTGAACTAAGCCTGTACAGACTTGATGCACAAAATGCAGTGTGCATATAAGAAAGTATGTACAACGGGAATGAATGCACGGACATGTCATCCATGAGTGTACATACTTTGAATGCATGTAATGCATTTTGCACATGGAGAAGTGTGCACATTGAAAGCGAATGTACAGACATGCCAGCAACGAATGTATGGACTTAGCGTGCATTCGATAACGATGTATAGACTTGCTGGTGTGATAACCACTCGTACCAGCAATGGAATGTATAGACTTTGAGCGAGTGAAATGCAGTTCACATCTATCAATGTATGCACAGCGAAGATGAATGCTCAGGCATGCTGTTCAAAGAATGTACAGACTTGTTACCTAGCATTTAAGAATAAATGCATCATGTATAGACTTGCTTAAATGACGCATGGTCATAACAGCAAAGACTACATTGTATATGTATGAAACAACCGAATGTACTGACTATGCATATGTGTAAAGGACAACGATGCAAAAGGATGCAGACTATGTTCACGAATGTATAGACTCGCTAAGTCACCATGTGCAGAATTAGTGTATGTGCGAGACAAATCAATGCATAGACTATGTATATGCATGAAGAGCACTGGCTGAACTGACTTGTTCGAATGAAACAATGGAGGTTGTACAGACAGCCACCGAAGAATGTACAGACTTGAGTTGATGCAGTCTAGGCAAAACTCTGTACAGACTTTAGGTGCTTGTGTATGCATGAGGGTGATGCACTGACTATGTATATGTAATGAACACGCATTGACTTCGAAATAAAGCACCTAATGAATGCACCGATGCAGTGTATGCATATGGCAGATATTGAACTGATGCAATGTATGCAGGAGAACTAACAGTGCAGTCTATTTACCAGATCATGCATCGACTATATGACGTGCAACAACAATTAATGTCCGATGCAAGCTACACTTGTTATGCAGGAACTAGAGTTGCACCAATGCAGAGACAGACAATGCAATGAGATGAATGTGCCCACTCTCAAATCAATCAAACAATCATGCTCATAGTGCTTGTTGACATCAAAGCCACAAATAAGATGCTCAATCAATCATTCATACTCATAGTGCTTGTTGACATCAAAGACACAAGTAAGATGCTCAATCAGTCATTCATATGCAAACACATGGTGATCAATCATTCATACTCATAGTGCTTGCTGACATCAAAACCACAGGGGCACAACAAAAATCCCTGAATAGAACCCCTTAAAATCCTCAGATAAAGCCTCTAAAACCCTCAGCTCAAAACCCCTCCAAACCCCCAGAACCCTCGGCCTCACAAACTCTCAGAAACCTTCTATCGGCCCCTTAACGGTCTCTCGGCACGACACTCCCGGCACGACCCTCTCCCGGCGCGAGTTCCGCGCCGAGTGCTGCTCGCGCCGATTGGCCATTCACCCTCCCGACGCGACCCTCCCCCGGCGCGAGTTTCGCGTCGAGTGCTGCTCGTGCCGATTGGCCATTCACCCTCCAACGCGCCGAGACCCTCCTAGATGCCACCCATCGCGCTGAGGTTGAGGCCCCTTTGTGTTCTCCATCGCGCCGAAAGCTAACCGCACCAGACACTACCGTGCCAACGCCGTCAGGAGCCCCCGAGCCCTGTAACCACTCAGGATGAAATCCTATAACCCCGGAGAGAAGCAACAGTCTTTCACTCAATCCCCTGGGAACTAAATCAATGGGGTTAACCCCCCTACATTCTACTTCCCCATTGGCCTATGAAGTTCTGCCACTGCATGTTCTCCCATGGCCTCTTCAGGGGGATATTAACAAATACCACGATGAGTGGACACCGTTCCATCGGATTACGATCCTTTTGGATCCCGGGCTACGCCTATCTCTATTACGGATTCCGTCTCGGCTCTCCGTGGACGGTTTCATATATACCCCATCAACCCTCCGGGTACAGGGGAGATGCTGCCGGATTTTTGCGAGACATAAAGATTAACTATCGAACTGTTTATAAAATAAAATAAATAATAATAATAATAAATATACATAAACAAATAAAATACATAATAATAATAATAATAATAAAGAGAAATAAACAAACGAACAAATAAAATGAAATGAATAATAATAATAGTAATAAGTAAATAAATAAAAGAAAATACTAAACAAAACATAAAAGGAGAGTCGACGGGGGCTCCCCTCGGCGCCATTACCTCTCGACACCAAAATCACGCTGAGAGATAGGCACGTCGAGATGAAAGCCCCTCATGTATAAAAAAAAATCATGCCGAGAGGGTGCGCCGTCGATGGCACCTCGATGGGTGCTCATCAGCGCCACCCCATTCCCCCTATAAAAAAAAAAGAAACAACGCAACCAAAAGAAACACACGCATACACCTTTAGACACATACGTAAACATAAACCAAACACTAATTAATACACTAACCCACTTATGTTTAGCACGTACGTAATCCACGTTACACATGCATGTCCATGTTAACCAAATAAAAAAGGGTTTTTATGCAAACAGTGTAGCACACCCCATCATAATGTAATAAATAATACAAATACATGCATATCCGTTCCCTCCCCCATCCTATATATGCATATCCACGTAAAAAAACAATAAAATAAACAAGTCAGTCTCATTCAAAAAAATGGAGAAATGAAAAATAATTGAAATAAAAATACTCAATAAATAAATAATGGGCACATAAATCGCAACAAATAAAATAAAAGTGACAAATAAATAAAAAATGAACAAATGAATAATTGTCTAACAAATATCAATAAAGAAAAATTAAGAGGGTGCATGCATCCAATATAAAAAGATATAAAATAAATAAATAATAACTAAATCATAAATGAGTAATGAAAAGGGGAGGGCATAAATAAAATGAGAACAAAGGCAATCATGCATCTAAAATAATAACAATAATAAATAAAGAATAATGAGCATGACTGTGCTTACTCCGGAGCCCTCACCTTCCCTAGACCCCGGGTATGGGATATTAATGACGCTCCGACAATTTGTGCTTTGTTCTTGGGACTCACCCCATTTTAGCCAAGGTACGACTTTGTCACGGGCCGATAATTCACTGAATTTGATTTGTCTCGATCGGGTTTCAACCGTGTTCCTACGGTTCCTGAACAGTAAATTTGTCGTACCCCGGCATACATTACCCCAATAATATGCGCTTGCCCGAATACGGTCACACTCGACTCACCTCATGGGTCTATGTGTGTGCACCGTAATGCTATGCATAGCTTCAAAATAAGAAGGCCTTGATGCCCCGGAGCAGGATGGCGCTGCCGAAATCTCTCTCGAAGTTATAAATAAATGATCAAACAAATAATAAACGATAATATTGAATACTGTTATTTGCATGCTTGCATGATCCGATTCTCCGGTATATTAAATGGTGATTTACGAAAAGTCGGGTTATGCCCGACCGGAAGCTATCACTATGCGTGATGATGATCCTCGGACCGAGGTTCTCCGCCTCGTACCGAGAGTCAATTTAATAAATAAGTACTACCCTATTGTGTGCTTGCATGCAATTGTATCTTTAATTATATGGACCCCATGGCCTTTATTTTGGCGATTAATCAAGGGTTGTCCCTCTTTCGGAGGGGCGTAATTAACGTCGTAGCCTTTATGGTACGACGGGTTTTGGGTCCCGATACGATCACCCATAATTATCTGATTAGTCAGATGAGCGCATAATAAATTGTCACGACAGTGATTGGCACGCCTAATTAATAAACCAAATAAACATGTAAAATAAAAAAACAAATAAATATCAAATAAAATATTCTAATAAAATCTATCCCCACAAGCTGACACGCCCGGTGGGACCAAACCTCCCTTCATCTTCTCGCCAAAATAAATGGACCATGGGGTCCCCACTCAACTACTTCAAACCCTATCTACTCGTTCGTCTTGTCCTTCCCCTTTACAGGTTAAAGCGATGGCGAACGGACTATCCAGACTTGACTTTGGCCTTCGGATCATGGCCGATCATGATGCACACGGCTATCTTGCCGTGCCAACTATCTTCGGCAACTTTCCTCCGGTCGTTGGCTTCCCCAACTTCCTAGGAGTCACGGTCGTGGATCTTCTGGGTGAGGAGAGCTCGAAATCTATGAAGTTGACAACGAACAACAAACCTGCTGCCGGTAAAGTGAAGGTCAAATCAAGAAAACTTTGCTGAAGAGCCCGATGAGCGTGAGCTGCCACGTTCACCATATTACCTGCCCGACTGGGGCATATGTGAAGAGGCATGCTGGGGGCAACATAGAAAACTTCAGAAGAAGAAGAATCACTGCTACTTCCCAATGCCGACTCTCGGCATCTGGGAAGTCCATGATGATTGGGGGCATCCGGATCTACTTCCATGGCCGTGATGCCAAAATTCTGCCAGATCGGGTCATCCCAACTGTCCCCACTCACAACAGCTTCCAAGTGCTGGCTAGCTGGAGGGCAAACCTTGATGAGAACAAGCAAGGGAGGCCAAACCCAAAATCATCAAAATTCAAGCAAATGTGGGTTCCTAAAAGGACCCGAGGCACCGCATCAGGCCTGCCAGACTACAGTAATTCTACTGATGTCCCTAGAAGAGGGAGCAAGAAAGTTATGCATGAGGAGGAGATAAAAGCTACAACTTCTCCATTCAATGCTAAGACCCGTGCGAGGCAAGTTGACATCCTCAAATACTCAAGGAACTCCAATAAAGCTACTAAACTGATACAACTATCATATATGTCATATGTCCAGGACTAGACGCTGCCCCCCGCCATCTCTATAAAGCACAGTCAAGAAGACATGATTAAGGTAGTCTGGGAATATTTCCACAGCCCCGGGAAACCCGTCATGGGCCGATAGAGGTCACTCTATGCCGTCAAGGCCGAGGGAGAAGGAAAAGACAAAACGTCACCCGTAGGGGCAAATGAAAAAGAGAAGCAAGCCGAGGCTAGAAGCCTTGAAATTTATCCACAAAATGAAAAGATGAAAAGAATTTCAACAAATGAAGGGCCGACTCTCTCTAGTCAGGCCCGAAGGGGAGTCAGAAAGCACAGTAGAAGAATGTAAATCCTCACCTGTAATATGACAGGGGTGATGAGCGGGCATGGCGCCCTGCTAAATGAACAAGAAGAGCTGGCCGAGGTTGCCGAAAGAGAAGACCTGATGACAGGGCGAGGTAAAATTGAGGCTGAGTTACTGCAAGCCGCTAAGAGCAAGTGGGTTGCTGATGAAGACAACACTACTCTCAATACCAAGACAATGGCATCTGAAGAAGAAGGGGTACTCATGTCTGGATGCGCCTTTGGTGAAGCACTCGAGGGCATCAGTAGCAAAGCAGCTATGGACCACACTGTCTTAATGACGCTGCAAAGGTATCAGCAGGAGGTAGAACTGTTGGAGAACCAATTGAAAGAGAAGACTAAGCATGTTGTGGCACCCGAGCAACCTGGGGCACGATCCGAGCCGTCACGGGGAGGTTCCCACCCCACGGGTGCTCTTTCACAGGCCATTCTGTAAATTGATGATCAGAGTTGGGTTGCTCTCCAGCATTATTCCCAGTCGCTCTAGCCAGCACAGCTAAAGCCTCTTCAAATGCAGTAGCAGGCTCCCCTGTCGGAGCCTTTGCCATCTCATATTGCAACTCCAGCCACACAAGTAATGCAGCCCGCCCACCTCAGCCCTCAACCAGTGGTGCCAGTTACGGTGAATAAATCGATAGTGGAGAAGACGATCGAAGAAAGGCTAACAGAGAGGAGTGGTGCTGATTACGCCCCCTTTAACATATATGAAGTGCCATATCCAGCCTACCATGCTACTAAAAGATAGCCACCTGGCGTCAACAAACTGTCTAAATTTGACAAATTCAGTGGGCAAGGCTCCCCGAAAGAACACATCGCACACTATGTGGCAGTCATGGACGACTTGGCGGCAGACGAGTCGTACCTGCTAAAATCCTTTGGGTCTTCTCTAACAGGACCCGCCTTTGAATGGTATTCTAGCTTGCCGGCTAGATCTATTGACGACTGGCTAGATATGCAACGAAAATTCACAGAAATATTCCATGTCACCGAGGCAGAGGTGACCATGGCTGAGCTATTTGCGACCAAGCAAAAGGATGATGAAGCTGCTGCAGAATATATCAAGAGATGGAGGGATCTTAGTATGAGATGCCGGTGCCCTCCGCATTTAGAGGAAGCAATGCAGACATGTAAACAAAATCTGAAGAAAGAAGTCCTGGAAAAGATAATTGGAGTAGAAATCTGGTCTTTTGACCGATTGATTAATGTTGCAACGGAGATTGAAGACTTCTTCGCAAGATATCCCTCAGTTTCTGTCAACTCAAATCATCAGGCCAGGCAGGTTAATAAACAGCCGCTACTGAAAGCCGTACATGCTGTTAGCCTCGGGGCAAAAAGGCAAAAATGGGTACACAATCCTCCTCTCAATGGACCTACTGAATGTCAAGAAAGGCCTCCACAGCAGAAAAAAGAAAAGAAGCTCTATGCCTTCCCAAGAGACAAGACTCGAGCATTGTTCGAGTGGGCTATCAAGTATAATAAATTACTCTGCCAAAGCCAAAGAGACCGGATGATATCAAGAGAAGAGATTGATGTGACACACCCTTGGACTTAAGCAAGCAAGCACAATCGCATTCAAACGGGCCGATGTGGGCCACCGCTCTATCGTCGCTCACTCAAGCCCGGGGTGACTTGGCGATGCCAAGTAGAGGATGTGAGGGTTGGGCCCTTGCTGGTAGAGGGCCAGCAAGGCCAAGATTTGATTCCCAAAGGACGTGGAAGCCCAATTGAATGGGACCGACAAAGTGCCAAAGGCACCGGTTACACTCTTCCCCACGGTGATCACTCAAGGCAACGGGGCTTGAGGATCAAGCTCTCACTCTCACGGTCAGCGGAACTAAGAACTAATATTGAAAGATAAGCACAAATGAGAGCAAGGTTTTGGAGCACTTACTCGACCGGTTTGAAGAAAGCGGTCCCGCTCGGAGACGAGGGCGAGCGGGGAGGCGGGTGGATCCCCACACGCCGCGTCGGGGTAGCTTGACCTGCCCAAATGATTACAATACTACACCTCTCGTAGGAGGGGGGACCTTGGGGTGGGGGTTAAGTGATATTACAACTAAAACTACCTCCACACAGGGAGGGGCCTTTAGCCGGCCAAGCGGGGAGGGGAACTTGGACTAAAGGTAATGAAAAGATGACGAAGCGAATCTGCCTGCTCTCTGCGATAGGCGATAGGCAGCAAGAGTTGAGGCTGCAGAACTTGATAGGGAATTTTGATGAGAATGAGACCGGTGGGGAACTCTTTGTAACTAGAAATGGAATGCCTCAGATTTTTTTTGATTTCTTCTGACGCCGATGCTGGTCTGGGTGGAGGCTCGAATAGGGTTTCAGATTCTCGGACTGACAGCTTCAGGTTTCCAACATCAGCAAGAAGTGGATGCCCCGACACTTCCCGAACTCAGAATCAAGTACCGCCAGAGTTTTTGGAACCGTGGATACGTCCTCTTTGCAGAAGAACTGACGGGGAAGCCAAAAGATGCCGGAGAAGACCAGTGGACTCTGAACATTGATGATAGGTCGGTGCAGACTGTGGGAAGCAGAATCGCATACCCGAGGGAGAAAATTGATAACTCTGGCCCACGGATGTCGATCGAAGTTCCGCTTCTTGATTCGGAACGCATACAGGACTAGGAACAACTTTGCAGAAGAACTCTTGGCCTGATTCCTCCAAGGTTTGTTGTGGCAGAGCTTCTACTCCGGTTCAGATGCTCAGCAGGGGCAGCACTGCGCAGTTGTGGGAGAACGGATCTCCCGGGCAGCACCAAGCTCGGATGGGGATGAAACCACCGCCGTTGCGAAGAAGACCGGTAGACGCTTCTGTGGATACCTCTTGGGCCTTCATATTCGCATAGAGATGGTCGTGGTGGCTGCTGCAAGCGGCTGGTTCACCTGTAACCTCTGGACTGCAAGCTGCAACCTAGGTATAGCTTCCCATGGCTAAGGAAGAAGAAGGAGAGGGAGGCATATGGTGAAGGGGAGGTGGATGAGGGGTGGTGGGGGATGGTGGGGCAGTTGTGGAGAGTGTCTAGGGGTGGTGGAGGGGCTGGAGAAGGGGTGGCGCAAGGGTGTGTGTGCTGGTTCAGCCAAAGGGGAGGATGAGAGGAGGGTGGAGGGTGAAGTGGAGGATGGAGGGTGGAGGGAAGGAAGGGGGCGAACCTAGCCTAAGGGAGGGGAGAGGGGCGGCCAAAGTAGTGGAGGGAAGGGTTTCAAATTTCAAATGGGTCTTGGGAGGTGGAAGGTTGCATGGGGAAGAAGGAAAAATGTGTTGGAAAGAGGTGGGGGTGGTTGGTGGTTGGAGGGTGGGGTGGGGATTGGGGGTTCCCTCTTGGAACTAGGGGGAAGTGATTAAAGAGGGTGGTGGGAAGTGGGGAGGTCTTAATGGGGTAGGTGGGAGGGTGGAGGTGGTTGGGAGGTGGAGGAGAGAGAGAGAGGGGGCGAACTATGGAGAGAGAAAGTGAGAGAGGGAGAGAGAGAGAGAAGGTTGAGTGGGGGATTCTCTCCCCTAGGGTTTCTCACCCAATATTGGATTCACTCCACTAGAACTAAATAATGTGAACTCTCAAATGGAAAATTTGCATCAATTCATTAGTCCAAAATGAAGGGAATGGGGCCCTATATATAGGCAACCCACATTTTACAATAAGACCTTGACAAAAGACTCAATGATAAATAACCGAGGGGGTAGGGGGGTGCACTTGGGCCAAACCCAATGAATTGGGCCCAATAACTAACTAAACAACATAATGACTCTCAAACTTTAGGGAAATAAACACAAGACCTAGGGACATGACTCAAGTAAAATGAAAATTACATCAAATGACTCAAATAGAAAGCACAAAAAGGATATATGGGCCTTTATAGAGAGAGGCCCGAACTCAAATGACGCCGGAGTGTGAGGAAGACCCGAGCCAAAGGGAGTCACGGGTGATGCCTCCATCAGAGATGCTCCGTATTTCTGCCCCTACCATCAGATCCTCGGACATCCTATTGAAGATTGTCAAATATTCAAGGACATCATCCAAGGCTTAATGAAAAGCGGGGAGCTACAAATAGGGGAGTACAAAGTTGATTCCCCTCGCTCGCATGAAATGCCTGTGCCGAAGGCCTCAGTCAATATGATATCTATATGTCAACAACTGCTTGAAGAGGTGCCAGAGGCTTATAGTCGACACACCTATGAAGACAATATCCTGAAACATGAAAAAGAGCAAAGAAACTAGCAAACAATGCCAACAATGAGGAAAACAAGACTGGCACCTCGCTTTCCTCCAGAGGTCCGGGTTTATGGAGTCATGGCCCGTCCCACTCCGCCACCTACAGTTGCTATCTGCCATCAAACAACCCCACCAGCAATCATTAAAAGGCTAACGGACAGTAAGAAGAAACAAACCCCATCGTGGGCATATGAAGAAGCCAACTCAGCCATGGAATGGCTGCAAGCCATTACAAATGGGCCTGATAACCATGAGCAGCCAAAGAACCAGCCTATGCAGCTCAAAAAGCATGCCCCTCGAGGATGCAATGAGTCTCGCCGGTTAACAAAAAGAACTGAAGAAAAAGTAGAAAAGCTGAATGCATCAAATAGCCCACTGTGGGGGCAGGTGCCGACCATGAAAGGAAATAAAAAGAAGAGTGCAAAGGCTAAAAGGAGGAATCTTGTTTTCTTCTGCAACACATTGTCAGCATCTTCCAACAGGGCACAAACTGCTAATGAAGAAGATGAAGAAATTTGTTTTGTGCCAAAGGAACCAACTCCAGCTAAAGCTTCCGCCTCTCACCCATCTACCAGGTCTGGGAAAATGCCAAAGCAACACTCACCAGCTAATAAGAAGGCTCAATGTCATATTCCTCCACCACCTGAAATCGTAAAACACAAGGAGTTCATCTCAAAGGAGTTTGTTGTAGATGGCAATAATGACAGGAAGCCATTTATCTCAGGCAAACCGGAGGCGAAAGGCAGTAGCACTCCCGATCCCTTCTTACAAGACCCTGTCATAATGGCACTACTACACCAGAAGCAACAGGAGATTGAAATGCTACAAAAGTAGCTGAATGAAATGAACATAAATCCATATACGTCACAATTGACAAGACATCTATATGAGACATCCCAAGATAGTGCTAGCTCACCAGAAGCTTCAACGTGGCCAACAATGCCCCGAATAGTACATGATCATTCAGGGGGCATCCTCCCTCAGCCATTCCAACCCACAGTCCTCTGGGTAAGTCAGGGGGCAACTAAAGCATCTCTGGCAATGAGGTCGATGAGGCCGCATATGCAGCCAACTGCCGTACACCCGAGATCAGCAAGTCTAGTCACAATGGACAAGCGAAAGGCGGAACGAACAATGAATACAAAGACAGCTGAAGAAGAAGTCACTGAAGCCGAATTACAAGCAGCCAAACAAAAAGATAATGAGTCCGTCAGGGACTACATAAGCAGATGGAGGAGCCTTCGTGAAAGATGTAGGCACCCACCAAGTTACAAGGAGTCCGTCCAAATCTGCAAAGAGAATCTGAAGATGGAAATTCTGCGATGGGTCATTGACTCTGAAGTCACAACCTTTGAATATCTAAGTGACATCGCAGCAGAAGCTGAAGCAGTCTTTGCAAGGCTTTGCCCAGCCTCCACAAGCTCGGGTCAAAAGAATAAGCCAGCCAGCAAACAACCAGCACAAGAGGAAGGTTACACCTCAAATATTAAAGCTTTCGAATAGCAAAAGAAGAAAACAAAAGAGGCAACTAACCTTACTTCCGCCAAGACGGAAACACAAGGGTCCTCATTAAGGGGTAAAATGATAAAGCCCTATTCATTCCCAAAAGATAAGACTTCGACTCTCTTTGAGTGGGCCCTAGAATGCGGCAAAGTGGTGCTTCCGGAGTCGAAGAGACCAGACAACTCCACAAGAAAAGATAATCCACGCTTCTGTCCTGACCACCAAGTAGTGGGACATCCTATCAAGGATTGCTACGTGTTCAAGGACATCATCGAAGGCCTAATCAAGAAAGGTGAATTACAAATGGGCGAATACCAGGTGGATTTGCCACGTCTACATCAAATGTCTGTCTTCAGGCAAGCAGCCCCGCACGACATCACTGCCTCAACTGTCCCTAACAAATTTGGCTAAAGCCAACATCTAAGCATCATCCCGCATGCTTGATTATAGATATTTACAAAAAAAAAGAAAAGAAGAAGAAGAAGAAGATGAAAAAGAAGACTAAAGAATGGGAAAAAATACGAATGGCCCTATCAGCTGAGGGAATGGACACTCCCCTTATATCCGGGTCTGTACCAGATAAAGCTACCATCGTGGGATTTGTGTGGTGGAGCAAACTACTCATCCCTTCCCTGAGGAGGTGAGCGCTCTCCTACACCCCGCCTTGGTCAGTTCAAAAAGAAAGGGGAAAGAAAAAGATACATTTCATTGTTAGGTCCACCCAAGTTGGCAGCTAAAAAAAAAGAAAAAAAATCCTAAGGCAAGTATGGCCTTCCCACTCTCTAAGCAATAGGATCCCCGACAGCATTACATGATGAGTGCTTAGGGAGAATAAAATGACCATCCCATTTATGGAGACCGGAAGGACTTCATCAGTGCCGCTATCAACATGAAATGGCCCACTGGGATGCATGGCACCTTTCCATCTTCCCATCCTACAGGGACATTCCCCAGCTGTCCAACCGAAATTGACCCTCTACCCTTGGGCTCTCACACCGCTGCTGTTTCGGATTTCCTGCCCAATGTGGGCTCGTAAATCTCCCTTTTCCCTGGCATGAGATGTCCGCCCTTGCCGGGCCCAAGACGTTTACCCCATGTCCTGCCAGGCTATGTCCATAAAGCCTTTCTCATTGGCCTGAGGCACTCCACCCTAGCCAAGCTAAAAATTACCCTTTGTCCCACCGGTCCGGGTCTATAAAATATCTTCTTCGGCATAGGCACCCCGCCCTTGTTGAGCTCTGAAAATTACCCTTTGTCCCGCCAGGCTATGTCTATAAAGCCTTTCTCATTGGCCTGAGGCACTCCGCCCTAGCCAAGCTAAAAATTATCCTCTATCCCACCGGACTGGGTCCATAAAATCCTTTTCCTTGGCATGAGGCACTCCGCTTGTGCCGAGCCTTAAAATTACCCTTCATCCTACCGGGCTAGGTTCATAAAATATTTTTCCTTGACCTGAGGCACTCCGCCCGTGTTGAGCTCTAAAAAATTACTCTTTTGTCTCACTGGGCCGAGTTCATAAAATTCTTGCCCCTTGGCCTGAGGCACTCCGCCCTTGCCAAACTCTAAAATTAACCCTAGTACCACAGGTACAATAAGCAATCAAATTCATCAATAATCCCACCAAATCAAATGTCCCGCACCGCAAACGAGTCTGTGCCAGGGAGACCAAAAAATAGAACAAAAAGAAAACACAACAAAAAAAAACAAAAAAAAGAAGAAAGAAATAGACAAAAAAAATATGAAGAAATGAAGATGATGACTTAAAATAAATAAACTTAATGAATCAACAAACTCAACAAATTCAACAAAACCAATAAATTTAACAGATTTAGCAAACTCAATAAACCCAATAAATCAGGCAAAATTAATCAACCTAATTAATCAATGAACTCAATAAACCTAATAAACTCAATAAACTCAATGGAATTGACAAAATGTTCAACAAACCCAATAAACTCAACGAACTAAACCAACGAACTCAATAAACCCAACAAGTTCAATAAAACCAATAAATCTAATAAACCCAGTAAACTTAACAAATTCGATGGACTCAACAAATTCAACAAATTCAATCAATACAAACAAATAAGCTAACAAGAAGACCTCTTCACTTTGTCTCAGACCTTTTGTCTGGGCAAGGTTTGTTGACCCCGACCTCTCCACGGGTCAACGTCCATATTATATCCTGGTTTAGACCTCATGTCTTTGCCAAGCTAGTCAGCTTCGACATGACGTCGGGTTGACACCCTTGTCTACACATTCTACCCTTGTTTCAGGCTTTCTGTCTGGGCAAGGTTCGTTGACTACGACATTTCATCGGGTTGACACCAACATTTAGCCCCGGGTCTGGGCCTCTCATCCATCTATAATTTAGTCTACGCTCACCCCAGACCTTCTGTCGGGGCAGGGCCCATTGACTTTGACATGACGTCGGGTCAACATCCACACCCTATATTACCCTTGGCTTAGGCTTCACGCCTCTGCCAAGTTCGTTGGCTTCGACAGGACGTCGAGTCAACACCTATCTTACATTCTGCTCTTGACTTAGGCCTCACGCCTCTGTCAAGTTCGTTGGCTTCGACAGGACGTCGAGTCAACACTTATCCTATATTCTACTCTTGGCTAAGGCCTCACGCCTCTGCCAGGTTCGTTGACTTCGACAGAACGTCGAGTCAACACTTATCCTATATTCTACCCTTGGCTCAAGCCTCACGCCTCTGCCAAGTTCGTCGGCTTCGACAAGACGTCGAGTCAACACTTATCTTATATTCTGCCCTTGGCTAAGGCCTCACGCCTCTGCCAAGTTCGTTGGCCTCGACATGACGTCGGGTCAACATTTATATCCTATATTCCTTCCTTGACTTAGACCCCATGTCGTCGCCAACTTGGTTGACTTTGACAGTCTGTCAAGTCAACAACCGTTTTCTACCCTGGCCCAGACCCTGTGTCTCTCCCAGGCTGGTCATTTTCGACATGACTTCGAGACGACAATGGTGTTTTATGTCTGCCCGTGTCTTAGACATACCATCTAAGCAAGGTTTGTTGACTCCGACATCCCGTTGGGTCAACGTCCATATTTCACATTTGGCTCGGACCTTCCATCCGACCATACAACAAAAAGACCCTTCTACCTCTGGGTCAGACCTTTCGTCTAGCCAGTCAACAAAAAAAAACTTTCACCTTTGGCCCGGACCTTCTGTCCGACCATACAACAAAAAGACCCTTCTACCTCTGGCTCGGACCTTTCGTCTAGCCAGTCAACAAAAAAACTTTCACCTTTGGCCCGGACCTTCCGTCCGACCATACAACAAAAAGACCCTTCTACCTCTGGCTCGGACCTTTCGTCTATCCAGTCAACAAAAAAACTTTCACCTTTGGCCCGGACCTTCCGTCCGACCATACAATAAAAAGACCCTTCTACCTCTAACTCGGACCTTTTGTCTAGCCAGTCAACAAAAAAAACTTTCACATTTGGCTCGGACCTTCCATCTGACCATACAACAAAAAGACCCTTCTACCTCTGGCTCGGACCTTTCGTCTAGCCAGTCAACAAAAAAAAAACTTTCACCTTTGGCCTGGACCTTCCGTCCGACCATACAACAAAAAGACCCTTCTACCTCTGGCTCGGACCTTTCGTCTAGCCAGTCAACAAAAAAAAAAACTTTCACCTTTGGCTCGGACCTTTCATCCGACCATATAACAAAAAGACCCTTCTACCTCTGGCTTGGACCTTTCGTCTAGCCAGCCAACAAAAAAAAAAAACCTTTCACCTTTGGCCCGAACCTTCCGTCCGATCATACAACAAAAAGACCCTTCTACCTCTGGCTCGAACCTTTTGTCTAGCCAGTCAACAAAAAAAAAACTTTCACCTTTGGCTCGGACCTTCCATCCGACCATACAACAAAAAGACCCTTCTACCTCTGGCTCGGACCTTTCGTCTAGCCAGTCAACAAAAAAAAACTTTCACCTTTGGCTCGGACCTTCCATCCGGCCATACAACAAAAAGACCCTTCTACCTCTGGCTCGGACCTTTCGTCTAGTCAGTCAACAAAAAAAACCTTTCACCTTTGGCCCGGACCTTCCGTCCGACCATACAACAAAAAGACCCTTCTACCTCTGGCTCGGACCTTTCGTTCAGTCATTCAACAAAAAGACCCTTCTACCTCTGGTTCAGACCTTCCGTCCGACCATACAACAAAAAGACCCTTCTACCTCTGGCTCGGACCTTTCGTCCAGTTAGTCAACAAAAAGACCCTTCTACCTCTGGTTCGGATATTTCATCCAGTCAGTCAATAAAAAGACCTTTTCACTTTTGGTTCGGACCTTCCGTCCGACCCCTTAACAAAAAGACCCCTTGACATTTGTTTCGAACCTTTTTATTCGACCAGACAATAAAAGAGCCTTGTACCCTTGGCATCATGACATTATGTCTAGGTCAAGTTGTACGGCGTCATGGTAATTCGCCTAAGCCGTTTAAAATTTCTGTCTTGGCGTCATGGCCTTCCGCCTAAGCCAAGCTGTACGGCGTCATGGCATTTCGCCTAAGCCATTTAAAATTCTACCTTAGCGTCATGGCCTCTCGCCGAAGCCAAGCTATACGGCGTCATGGTAATCTGCCTAAGCCGTTTAAAGAGTTCTATCTTGGCGTCATGGCCTTCCACCTAAGTCAAGCTATACGGCGTCATGGCAATCCGCCTAAGCCGTTTAAAAAGTTCTATCTTGGCGTCATGACTTTCCACCTAAGCCAAGCTGTACAGCGTCATGGCAATTCGCCTAAGCCGTTTAAAATTCTACCTTGGCGTCATGGCCTTTCGCCTAAGCCAAGCTGTACGGCGTCATGACAATTCGCCTAAGCCGTTTACAATTTCTGTCTTGGCGTCATGGCCTTTCGCCTAAGCCAAGCTGTACGGCGTCATGGCAATTCACCTAAGCCATTTAAAATTCTACCTTGGCGTCATGGCATCTCGCCTAAGCCAAGCTATACGGCGTCATGGCAATCCGCCTAAGCCGTTTAAAAAGTTCTGTCTTGGCATCATGGCCTTCCGCCTAAGCCAAGCTGTACGGCATCATGGTAATTCGCCTAAGCCGTTTAAAAATTTTGTCTTGGCGTCATGGCCTTTCACCTAAGCCAAGCTGTACGGCGTCATGACAATTCGCCTAAGCCGTTTAAAATTCTACCTTGGCATCATGGCCTCTCGCCTAAGCCAAGCTGTACGGCATCATGGCAATTCGCCTAAGCCGTTTTTAAAATTCTACCTTGACATCATGGCCTCTCGCCTAAGCCAAGCTGTACGGCATCATGGCAATTCACCTAAGCCATTTAAAAATTCTGTCTTGGCGTCATGGCTTCTCGCCTAAGCCAAGCTGTACGGCATCATGGCAATTCGTCTAATCCATTTAAAAATCTTACCTTGGCGTCATGGCCTTCTGTCTAAGCCAAACTTTACGGCGTCATGGCTCTCCTCCTAAGCCGTTCAAAATTCTGCCTTGGCGTCATGACCATACATCTAAGCCAAGTTATTCGACTTCATGACCTTCAGTCAAGCCAACCATCACCATGCCGTTGGCTCGGAACTGCTGTCCGAACCAATGAACAAAAGCCCCCCTTTGGTTTTACACCAATCTTTGATCCCTCTAGGGATTTACCACAGCATATAATGCTTCTTCCCATCACTATGGCGTCAACCATCCACTTTTAAGACGGCCGTCTTGCGGGTGTACTTATTAAGCCCTTAAAACAAACAAAAGAAAAAAAAGGAGAAAGAGAAAAAAGGGAAAGAGAAAAAAATAGAGATAGAAAGAAAAAGAAGAAGAAAAAAGAGGAAAAGAAAGAGAAAACAAAAAAAGAGAGACAAAAAAGAGAGAAAAATGATATGATTTGCATGTTTGCCTGTAGTGTCTTATTAACACACCTTCCTTCAAATTTCTAAGACCACATTCCCTTCCTAAATAAAGTTGCCCGATTCCAAACATGTGTGCGTCACGACATACGCTAAAGGATGAAAAGTCGATTGTCGGTGAGTGCATACATCAAGGGGAAGAGACGTAGCTATGTTGCTAGCACAATTCGCAAGATACATCCTCGACGAAACTCCCACACCTTACGCGCAATATGAGTAACGGCCCTTAGCTATAGGGACGTCGTAAATTCTTTTTAACACTTCATGGAAGCTTAAATCTCTACGCTCATGTGAAGGGTAATCGTGAGGAAAGAGTCGCATGTCCCCTTAAAAAAAATATGAAAAAAGAAGGAAAAAAAATTGATGAGAATGAGGATGAATCCTAGTAGCCGGGAATCCCCATTGAGACACATGAGGAAACTCGCGCTGAATGGTGAAGTCCGTAATAAAATTGCTACGAAGGATGAATCCTAGTAGCCGGGAATCCCCATTGAGACACATGAGGAAACTCGCGCCGAACGGTGAAGTCCGTAATAAAATTGCTATGAAGGATGAATCCTAGTAGCCGGAATCCCTATTGAGACACATGAGGAAACTCGCGCCGAACGGTGAAGTCCGTAATAAAATCGCTATGAAGGATGAATCCTAGTAACCGAGAATCCCCATTGAGACATATGAGGAGACTCGCGCCAAACGGTGAAGTCTAAAGATTAAGAATAAATGAGGGGGTTATGCGAAGCTACCGAAAATCTAGAGTCCTGAACGTATGTGTAGGCGATGAAGTAATCCTCCAGTGTTACTTAGAACTTCTGCACGTCCCTATATCTAGGGTTCACTACTCATATGATTGCACTTTCACACTATGGAGGAATAGTCCTGGGTGTGGATCGTGGTTTATGCTATGCATATGTTCTATGCGACGTCCTCTTTACGTATGCACATCTCTCTTAGCTATGCTTCGTGAGCCGCACTCTGTCTGTGAATCATGGACGCTGTTCTTATCCTATCCCTAATATAGGGGAGCTATTCTATATACATCTAGTTTATGCGTGCGATCAATGGGTGTCTGCATGCTTGCATGAATAAATAAATAATAATAATAATAATAATAATAATAATAATAAAACACGTTCTCAGATAGGGCTGCACCTGCAGGTCCCGCTCACTCGTCCCTCATTCGCGCCACCTACGGGTGGGGAGCATTTGTTGACACTGAAAATATTTCTGACATTTCTTAAACTTTTTTTGCTTTTGCAAGTATGGAGCCCTGGCCGAAGTACCCCTATGTCGATAAGAAAAGGAAAGAAGGAAAGGAGTGGCAGAAGCCGAACAAAGATGAAGAATAAAATAAAAAGAGAAGAAAAGAAAAGACGCCCGGCTCCAATGGACAGCCGCTGAAACAAGACTCAATAGCTCAAAAAAGGCTCAGGACCATCCCCGAACGAACAAGATGAAAGCTCAGATAGCAAGGCAAGTCAGCCGATGGGTCAACCCTCACAAAAGAAGAAATGAGCACAAATGGGCCTAAACAAACAAAGTGGGCCAAAGGATGCTAAGAAATGAGTTGATGAGGTAGGGAACCGGCACAGAAATGAAACCGACATGCCACTAAACCGGCACGGAGGTCAACCGACACGAAGTGAGACCTGCACGAAATGAAACCGGTGTGGGAACGCAATCGGCACGCAAACACCAACTGCCGCGCCGGTTCCTCTGGGCGCCGATGGAAGCAGTGCTTCACCCCATTATAAAACCTTGCTTCGAGCACAAGAAAGGAGAGAGAGAGGAATCGAGAAGCCAATCGAAGAGAAAGGAAAAGAGGGAAGAGAAGGTCTGAGCGCCCGCTGAAGAGATCTGAAGAGAGAAAGAGAGCTGCAGAAGCCCGGGGAAGAGGATTCAAGGTGGGGTCGTCTGTCAAATGCCCTAAGGGGCTATATTTTCCCTTCTCCGTCTTTTATTTGAATATGTTTTCTTTTGTTTGGTCTGCTTCCGAACGCCGTTCTTCTGATAGTATCAAATGCCAGTGTAACCCGATTGTCAAGGGGACATCATCAGTATTTAGATTCTCGTAGTCTAATTTTCCCCTCTGTACTGAAAATGTATGCGTTCTATGCGATGAAATGAAATATGAGATTATGGAGTTATTTCTCTCTCTCTGCCCCTCTGAAATCTACTGCATTCCATAACTGTTGTGGATAGATCCCTCAGATCATTTGAGTGTTTTCTGTTGCATCATCTCTGTGTTCTCAACCTCATAATCACGGTGAGAGCTTGAGACAGTTCATCTCATGGCTTCTCATTCGTGAGGTAAAGAGGGATATGTTCGAATCAAAGTTCATGGAATTCGATCGATGATCTGGCTCCCAGTGAGGATTTAGAGTGACAGTCCTCTTCCCCTCTGAGTGATTTCTTCCCTTTCCGGCCATCTCAGAACCCCTGAATAAAATCCCTCGAAGCCTTAGGCGAAGTACCTCAAAATCCTTGAATAGAACCCCTTAAAATCCTCAGATAAAGCCTCTAAAACCATCAGCTCAAAACCCCTCCAAACCCCCAGAACCCTCGGCCTCACAAAACCCTCAGAAACCTTCTATCGACCCCTTAACGGCCTCCCGGCACGACCCTCCCGGCACGACACTCCCGGCACGACCCTCTCCCGGCGCGAGTTTCGCGCCGAGTGCTGCTCGCGCTGATTGGCCATTCACCCTCCTGGCGCGATCCTCCCGACGCGACCCTCCCCCTGCGCGAGTTTCACGCCGAGTGCTGCTCGTGCCGATTGGCCATTCACCCTCCAGCGCGCCGAGACCCTCCTAGATGCCACCCATCGCGCTGAGGTTGAGGCCCCTTTGTGTTCTCCATCGCGCCGAAAGCTAACCGCGCCAGACACTACCGTGCCGACGCCCTCTGGAGCCCCCGAGCCCTGTAACCACTCAGCATGAAATCCTATCACCCCGGAGAGAAGCAACAATCTTTCACTCAATCCCCTGGGAACTAAATCAATGGGGTTAACCCCCCCTACATTCTACTGCCCCATTGGCCTATGGAATTCTGCCAATGCATGTTCTCCCATGACCTCTTGAGGGGGATATTAACAAATACCACGATGAGTGGACACCGTCCCGTCGGATTACGATCCTTTTGGATCCCAGGCTACGCCCATCTCTATTACGGATTCCGTCTCGGCTCTCCGTGGACGGTTTCCTATATACCCCATCAACCCTCCGGGTACAGGGGAGATGCTGCCGGATTTTTGCGAGACATAAAGATTAACTGCCGAACTGTTAATAAAATAAAATAAAATAAATAATAATAATAAATAGACATAAACAAATAAAATACATAATAATAATAATAAAAGAGAAATAAACAAACGAATAAATGAAATGAATAAAAATAATAATAATAAGTAAATAAATAAAAGAAAATACTAAACAAAACATAAAAGGAGAGTAGACGGGGACTCCCCTCGGCGCCATTACCCCTCGGCACCAAAACCACGCCAAGAGATAGGCACACCGAGATGAAAGCCCCTCATGTATAAAAAAAACCATGCCGAGTGGGTGCGCCGTCGGTGGCACCTCGCTGGGTGCTCATCGACGCCACCCCATTCCCCCCATAAAAAAGAAGAAACAACGCAACCAAAAGAAACACACGCATACACCTTTAGACACATACGTAAACATAAACCAAACACTAATTAATACACTAACCCACTTATGTTTAGCACATACGTAATCCACGTTACACATGCATGTCCATGTTAACCAAATAAAAAAGTGTTTTTATGCAAATATTGTAGCACACCTCATCATAATGTAATAAATAATACAAATACATGCATATCCATTCCCTCCCCCATCCTACATATGCATATCCATGCAAAAAAAAAATAAATAAATAAACAAGTCATTCTCATTCAAAAAAATGGAGAAATGAAAAATAATTGAAATAAAAATACTCAATAAATAAATAATGGGCACATAAATCACAACAAATAAAATAAAAGTGACAAATAAATAAACAATGGACAAATGAATAATTGTCTAACAAATATCAATAAAGAAAAATTAAGATGGTGCATGCATCCAATATAAAAAGATATAAAATAAATAAATCATAAATAAATCATAAATGAGTAATGAAAAGGGGAGGGCATAAATAAAATGAGAACAAAGGCAATCATGCATCTAAAATAATAACAAGAATAAATAAAGAATAATGAGCATGATTGTGCTTACTCCGGAGCCCTCACCTTCCCTAGACCCCGGGTATGAGATATTAATGACGCTCCGACAATTCGTGCTTTGTTCTTGGGACTCACCCCATTTTAGCCAAGGCACGACTTTGTCACGGGCCGATAACTCACTGAATTTGATTTGTCTCGATCGGGTTTCAACCGTGTTCCTACGGTTCCTGAACAGTAAATTTACCGTACCCCGGCATACATTGCCCCAATAATATGTGCTTGCCCGAATACGGTCACACTCGACTCACCTCATGGGTCTATGTGTGTGCACCGTAATGCTATGCACAACTTCAAAATAAGAAGGCCTTTATGCCCCTCGAAGCAGGATGGCGCTGTCGAAATCTCTCTCGAAGTTATAAATAAACGATCAAACAAATAATAAACGATAATATTGAATACTGTTATCTTGCATGCTTGCATGATCCGATTCTCCGGTATATTAAATGGTGATTTGCGGAAAGTCGGGTTATGCCCGACCGAAAGCTATCACTATGCGTGATGATGATCCTCGGACCTAGGTTCTCTGCCTCGTACCGGGAGTCGATTTAATAAATAAGTACTACCCTATTGTGTGCTTGCATGCAATTACATCTTTAATTATGTGGACCCCATGGTCTTTATTTTGGCGATTAATCAAAGGTTGTCCCTCTTTCGGAGGGGCGTAATTAACGTCGTAGCCTTTATGGTACGACGGGTTTTGGGTCCCGACACGATCACCCATAATTGTCTGATCAGTCAGATGAGCGCATAATAAATTGTCACGACAGTGATTGGCACGCCTAATTAATAAACCAAATAAACAAGTAAAATAAAAAAAACAAATAAATATCAAATAAAATATTCTAATAAAATCCATCCCCACACCTGCCATGACTTCTTTTTCCTTGATCATGACGAGGTCACCTTGCTTGAAAGCTCGCTGTTTGACGAGCTTATCATTGGCCCGAGCCATGCGAGCCTAGTATACTTGTAGGTGTTTGTAGGCTTCGAGTCGCTTGCCTTCTAGATCGGTGAGCTCTTCTAGCCTCCTCTGGTACTCCTCTTCATCAGAGCCGGCAAGGCCGGTGTGGATTGCCACACGATAAGAGGTTAACTGGACTTCAATGGGGATAATTGCTTCTGTCCCGTAAGGAAGGGAGAACGGCGAGCACCCCGTGGGGGTTTTGTAGACCGTTCGATAGGCCCATAATGCTTCAAAGACCTTCTCACCCCAATCGCATTTCCGGTGGCTAACCATCTTAGCCAGGAGCTTACAGTGGGTTTTGTTGATGGCTTCCACCAAACCGTTAGCCTGGGGGTTGTAGACCGAAGAGGTTCTCCAGTCGATGTGGAATTTAGCCGCTAGCTGGTATACGGCCTTATTTTTGAATGGTGTCCCATTGTCGGAGACTATGCGACTGGGAGTACCGAATCGGTATATGATGTTGTGCCGGAAGAATCTGGAAATCACCTCGTCGGTGGCCTCTCGCAAAGGCAGAGCCTCCGCCCAACGAGAGAAGTAATCAGTGGCGGCCAAGATGTATTTATGGCCCTTGGAAGATGCCGGGAAAGGCCCCGCGATGTCCATGCCCCACTCAGCGAATGGCCAGGTGGGAGCTGTAGGACGCAGTAGGTTAGGAGGTTTTCTGGGTACTGGGCCAAAGACTTGGCATTGGTGGCATGTACGGGCATACTAGATGCAATCCGCGTACATGGTTGGCCAGTAGAAGCCCTTGAGCTTGATGTTGTGCTTCATTCGGTCTCCGGCCTAGTGCGCACCACACAATCCGGAGTGAACCTCCTGCATGACGGCTCATGCCTCGGCGAGGGAGACACATCTCAGGAGGATTGACTTGTTCTTCTCGTGGACAAGCCGATACAGGGAGTCGCCAATCAACTCATAAGAGGTTGCTCGGTGGAGTAGCTGAACCCTTTGAGCTCAGTCAGGGGGAAGCCACTCTTTCTTGAATTTGATGATGGGTGCATGCCAATCATCCTCTTCTAGAGGCGCGCTCTGGTCCAGGTCGTGGACCTCGTAAATGGTGAGACCTGTGTTGCCTTCAAGTGAGCTCGGCATCAGCCTTATGTGTTTGATGACGATGTCGACCTCACCCTTGGGCGGGAGCTTGATGGCCGCGACCAATTTCACTGAGGCATCCGCCTGAGCGTTGCTACTCCTGGGGATGTGTTCTATTTTGAAGAAATAGAACTTCTGGGTTAATCTAGTGACGGCGGTATGGTATGGAACCAACTCTGGCTTCCGCACGTCATAGAGGCCGAGGACCTGCCGGACTATCAGCTGGGAATCCCCGTAGGCTTTGAGGCATTTAATGCTCATGTGGAGAGCCATCTGGAGCCCAATGAGTAGAGCTTCCTACTCGGCTTCATTGTTGGTTAGGGATTTCATGAGGGTGCAGGAGTTGTACAAGACTCCGCCCTGAGGGGTCAGGAAGACTATGCCGGCACCTGCCATAGTGGCTGGATCCTGGTTGCTTCGGGTGATCTCTCGGGAAGCACCATCGAAGTAGAACTCCCAGCAAGGCACGCTGGTTGTGAGAGCGCTTTACTGCCAATAATGTAAAACATCTCCGCTCTGTTCAACCGGTGGTTGTGATTGAGCAGCAAGGGACTCCTTGTCGGGAGCTCCGAGCTGAAAGGCGAGTCGTCTAGCACTGGATGGGCTGCCAAGAATTCAGCCATACCCTGTCCCTTAATTGCTTTTCTGGGGACATAGGTGATGTCGTATTCCATCAATAGGAGGGCCCACCTCCCCAATCTGCCTGAGAGGATAGGTTGTCGAAGGAGATACTTCAGGGGGTCGTGCTTGGATATAAGCTCGACTTGATGAGACAGGAGGTAATGCCACAGCTTCTTAACTGCGAACACCAATGCCAAGCAGACCTTCTCCATGGGGGAGTAGCGGTACTCGGAACTGATTAGCTTCCGGCTGAGGTAATAGAGGGGTTGCTCCTTACCTTCCTCATTGATTTGCGCCAACAGAGCTCCCAACGAAGCGTCCATGGCCGCAATGTAAAGGATGAGGGGTTTACCCTTGATTGGTGCCCCCAGGACTGGAGGAGTAAGGAGATACTCCTTGATTTGCTCGAAAGCCAGTTGGCATTCCGAGTCCTACGTAAATGGGACGTCTTTCTTCATCAACTTGCTGAAAGGCGCACATCGACCGGAGAGGTTAGAGATAAACCTCCGAATATAGGTCAGCCTCCCTTGGAAGGACATGAGTTCAGTGATATTGCTGGACAGTGGGAGCTCCCGGATTACTTTAATCTTGCTGGGATCCACCTCAATTCCTCGGTACTTGACGATGAAGCTGAGAAATTTGCCACTGGATACGCCAAAGGTGCACTTCATGGGGTTCATCTTGAGTCCATATTGCTGGAGACGCTCGAAGACTTGGCGGAGGTCATGCAAATGATCTTCGCGCCTTTTAGCCTTGACGACGAGGTCGTCGACATAGCATTCGACGGTGTTGTGCAGTATCTCGTCGAATATTTTGGTCAGGGCCGTTTGGTAAGTAGCACCGGCATTCTTCAGACCGAAGGGCATGCGTTTGTAATTGAAAATCCCCTTGGGGGATCTGAAGGCTGTGTGGTTCTTATCTTTAAGGGACATCCGGATTTGATTGTAACCGGATGACCCACCCATGAAAGACAAGGCTTCATGACCGGTGGTCATATCGACCATTTTTTTTTCAAAAAAACCATACCCAGGGTTTGATGGGAGAGTGCACCCTTTACCAAAGGTAAAGAGAAAGCCACTCCACCAGTCGAACACTAGGGGGTAAATTTTATTGCTGATCAAAGGAATTACATTTACATCAAACGAATACTAGGCATACCCAGTTTATCTAATCGAGCTGCTCCCTTTATAGATGTAGGAAGCTCATCATAAGAAAAGAAAACATTACATTTGGAAATGCAAGCCAAAGAGGCTAAGGAATCAACAACTTTATTTCCTTCTATGTAGATATGATCAACTGCATCATTCTGAGTAAGTAAGCTCCAGATCTCTCTCACATAAGATAGAATGGACCATGGGCAATGAATTTCCTTTTTGATAATTTGAACTAGTGTGTTCGAGTCACATTCAATATGGACTGGCTTGACATCAACAGTATGCAGGTATTTAATGCCATCAAGTAAAGCACGTGCCTCTGCAATAAGACTATTTGACTTGCCATAGTAATGAGAAAATGCAAGAAGTGTATTGCCTCTGCTGTCTCTAATAATACCACCACCACCTGAGTCACCATTAATTTTGCATGCACCATCAGTGTTGAGCTTAAGAAAAGGCCAGGGAGGGCAAATCCACTTTATAATTTTCAGCTGAGAGCAACCGGTCAGCTGAACATTGATACCAAACTGCTCCAAAAGTTTCCTCTTGATGTTATCTGACTCCTTAAGGTTGCAGCAGCACAAGTATTTTTAACTTGAAAAATAATGTGGTGGAGGAGGTTTTGCTTGGGGATGACTTTGCCATCATATTTCGCAGCATTTCTTACTTTCCAAATCTCCCATAGACCATAGCCAATGACAGCAAGATGGAAAAGGCCGTAAGCAATTTTTGGTGGAGATTAATAGCATTTTGAAAGATGAAAGATCTCATTGAATTATTTTCCAAATGCAGTCCAAAGGTTGTAAATACGACCAAACTTGAGTTGCCAATTCACTGTGCAAGAAAATATGATTAAGAGTTTCCTCATTTTGCAAACTGCAGCAGTAGCATTTGGAGCACAGTTGCACCCCCACTCGCTGAATATTTGTATCAGTAGGCAGAGCATTGTGAGCAATTTTCCAAATATGAACAGATATTTTTTTGGGGAGCCAGTTAGACCATAGCCGGGTCCAAGGGAGGATATATTGGGTGGGCATTCTGTTAGAAATAATCTGATAGGTTGATGAGACCGTGCATTTACCAGATGAAGATAAGCTCCAGACCTGAACATCAGGATTCTGAGTCAGCTAAAAATTCTCAATGGCCGATTTGATATCCTCTGGAACCAGTCTATCCAAGAGATCATCATTTTCACTAGTAGGATGCAATAAGAAGTCATTGACTGTGATGCTAGTATTTGGGATGAGAGAAGCAGGGACAAAATCAGTCAATTTTTGATTCCCAATCTAGCTGTCCAACCAAAAAGGTGGTCATATCGACCATCGTTTCTATAATTGGGACTGGGAAGTCATCCTTCGGACAGGCTTTGTTGAGGTCCCGGAAGTCGACTCAGATGCGGACTTGACCATTCTTCTTCTTGACTAGAACTATATTGGCAAGCCAGATCGGGTAGATGCACGGCTCAATGAAGTTGACCTCCGCCATTTTATGGACTTTGGCCGAAACCTGGAGCTCCAGCTTGTGGCGCATGCGCCGCTGTGGTTGCTTGACCGAAGCGATTGAGGGAGAAATGGCTAGGTCGTGCTCCGCTATGGAGGGGTCTAGCCCTGACATCTCCTTGTACGTCCAGGCGAAGCAGTCTTTGTATTCAAGCAAGAGTTGCTTGTAGTCCTGCTTCTCTGCCTCGGTGAGGAGAGCACTGACAAATGTAGGCTGAGGGGCTTCATCTTTGCCCAGGTTGATCTCCACAAGATCGTCGACGGTCGCCTGGCCGCCGTCCTCTAGCTCGGGAGGAGAGGGTTGAAGATCGATGAAATCCTCATCATCAGTGTCGGCTTCGTGTATTTCTTGGTTCTCGAAGCCATTGACTGTTGCTGAAGGGACTGGAGAGTGGTTGCCACTGGGATCCCCTAGGGATCGATCTGGGCTGCCGACTTTTGGCCAGCAGTCATCAACTGGGGTTGTTGAGATCTCCCCAGGGTTGCCTAGCGAAGTTGACAATCTTTCGCAGCTAGGACCAGCGATATCCCCCCCCCCCCTTAGGAGGGTTTATTGAACTGGGTCCCTTGACTGGCTGAGAGACCAGAGAAGCTTCCTCTGCCCCTTTGTCTTGGCAGGGAGACTGAGAAGGTTCCCCGACGGCTTGAGCCGGGGTTCTTGCTTTGGCGGAGGTTGGGATCAGGATTTCTTCCCCCTCATCCCCGGAGCTATCGAATTTGGCTTCGACTCTAGCTCTGTCGTCGACTGATAGCATCGAACCTATGACATTAACTGCGTAGTGGATGCAGAAGTCTGTGTCCTGGTCGTAGCCAAGCCCCCTGGTATCCTTATGGAAGGACGGGGGTTGCCCTCGGACCTGGGAAGGAGTCCACAGCTGATAGAAGTATCATTGTCGGGCAGAAGTTTGCCATAGGGGAATGTGTTGTTTCAAACACATTTCTTGAATATGCGGCGATAATCACCCCACACCTGAACTGCTTCAGGGGTATCATCGGCTTGCCTAGACCAGCCGAAGTCATCATCCGGCGGGGCTTGAGGGACCATGTCTCCCTTGTAGAAGACGATGGGTTTGTCCCTGTTAGCCTTCTTCTTGTTTCGACGTTGTCGCTTGAAAGTGACAATGAAAGTCGTCAGCGACTCAACGCTATGCTCCTCGGATGCACAAGGGAACTGGATGCAGTCTGGTGGCAAGCATATACTCTTGCGGATAGCTCGACCAATGAGATTAGCCTCGAAGTCGATCTGGCGCCTCTCAGGGTGATCTGGGGTTGACTTGGAGCCGAGGCGCAGCCGGTGAAGCTTGGCCTTTTCCTTGTCAACAGAGAAGAGATCATCATCATCTTCCTCTGAGAACCAGCCATTGCTTTTGCTCTTAATCACGGGGTACAAACTAATCCTCTTGAAATAGAGCGCCGCATCGGCCAGGTTGCATTCTACCGGTGTGAACGGCGACAGGTCTGCAAAGACCTTATGTTGCTCCCCGTCCTTGGCATACTTGATGCATTGGTGGAGAGTTGATGGGACGACCCAGTTTTCATGGAGCCAGGGTCTGCCCAGTAGCATCTTGTAAGACGTGTTGGAGTCGATGATGTAGAATGTCACCTTCGAGGCGAAATCATCGGGGACTAGGTCGACGTCCACCCGGTCGAGGACGTCCTCGGTGTTCTGGTTAAAGCCGGATATCTTAACCGCCTGAACCTTCTAGAGGTATGGGGTCAGATATAGGGACTTGAACGTCTTGAGTGTCATGATGTTAACAGTGGCACCAGCGTCCGCTAGGATCCGGTTCACATCATGCCCGTTGATCTTCCCCTTCATGTAGAGAGGATGGTTGTGGCACGGAGGGGAAAGCATCATGTCTTTCTCTGTGAAGGAGATGGTGGCTGCGAAGGCTTCATAGGCAGCCGCCTTCATTTCTGTGGCATGTGCTTCGTAGATTTTCGGCTCTTGGAGTATCTTGATAAGGGTTTCCCTTAGGTCCTTACTCCAAGCGATGGCTTCCCAAATCGAAATGCTGGCAGGGAAGTGTTTCATCTGGTGGAGGACCTTCCGGTCAGCTCGGGCTCGAGCATCCTCCAAGGAGGGTAGTATGTCAGGTTGAACCTTCTGCGAGCTGCCGCGCTGTTCCCCATCAGGGAGTTGCACTACCTTACCCATACCACCGGGATCAGATTGACCTCGATCGCCAGCGGGCTCTCGGAACAGAGATGCCAATGATGGCTCTTCTAGGGGTGACTGGCGAGCGGGCTCGTCCTTGCCGGACGGTCCCGCTTACTTTGCTGCAGAAGCCGGTACTGGCGCAGGGGCTGGGAGACTGGCAGTAGTCTCGTCAATGCCAGAAGGATCAAAGATATCGGTTCCACCCCAAATTTCTACTTCCGGGATGGGAGCCGGTTCCTCCCCTCGAAAGAGGATGACTCGTTCTGGGTCGAAGGTGGATGGAGAGAGGGGTAACTCGGAAGTTCTTCCACGGCCTCTACCGCGTCCCCGGTGATGACCTCGGCTGCGACTGGTGTGCTCTTGAGCTGGCTGTTACCCCAGAGGGGCGGTAGCCCTTTGTCTCGTCCGGGAGGCTACTGGCTCATCCCGCCGAGAAGCGTTGATATTGTCAGGAGGTGGGATGGCCACCATGTTGCAGGTGCAGCGCCGAAACATTTCTTCCAGCTGCTCTGTAGTGATCTCCTTGTCTTTATAGCACAAGGAGAGCTTGTCAGGGATCACGAGTCTTTCGCCGTCCTTGAGCTTTCCGATCATCTCTTGGACCCAATTTCTGAGGCAGGCTCGTTTCTACATTTCTTCCCACGGGATGTAGCTGTCGAGTGGGAGAGCGTCGGTAGGATGAGGGGGAATGTATTCCTCCAAGTCATCAATGAGCCGCTGGAGCCTTTGGAGAGGCGTTGGCTCGGCCGGAGATTGCAGGGCGGTGGCTTGTTCTACTTGTTTCTTGAGCCGCCTCCTGAGGTTCTTCCTCCTATTTTTCTCTTGTCTCTTAGTGATAGCGATCTCCAAGGGAGTAGGAGGGAGAGGTGCTGGAGCCAGAGTTGATAAATCCTGATGAGGATATCTCTGACCTGATGCCTTTGCAAGGCGGGGTCGATGACTCTTCCTTGCCCGGATTTTGATCCAAGCGCCTTCCGCTTGTTGTATCTAGAAGGTGGCGTCGATCGCCTGCTCGATTACCTCGAGCGATAATTCCTGGTATGTCGGGATGCTGGGACTGGCATCCAAAGTCGTGTGCGCGGTTTGGTGCCTTACTCGCGGTGGCGACGGGAGCCTACGGGGAGTCGGTAGGCTGGTGCTGGCGTCCGAAGACGTGTGCGTGGTTTGATGCCTTAGCCGCGGTGGTGACGGCATTTGTTGAGAAGCGGGCAGAGAGGGGTGCTGGACGTCCTGCTCCTTAGCCTTGCCTTTGCAACCATGCTAAGAGCTAGGCCCAGCGACAACTAACGGTGTCGCAAGACATTGTCGCTCTGCATAGTTATCCCGACTCTGCGAAATGGCGGAGCCTTGTGGTGGTGGGCCCGCCACTTGAATCGAAGCCGCTGAAGACTCCGAAGATGTCTTCTTCGTACTCTGGATTGTGTCAACAAGTAGGTGGAGAGGACCCGATGGCCCGTTCGCTGAGGAGGTGTAACGGGGCTGAGGCGGGGCCTCACCCTACTTTTGCTTTCCCTTCCTATCCGCGGCCACCGGCGACGGAGATAGGATGGGAAAAGGACGAGAAAGAGCTGAAGAGCCCATCGTCGTCTCGCCCACCAGAACGTCCTCTTGGCCGAGAAGGACCCGGAGGAGCCTGGCGGTGTCTTCTTCAGAAAAAGGGAGAGACTTTAGCTCCCGCCAGGACCGCCACCGCACAGCCGAAGTGGCTGGGGTTGGCTGGCTGGCTGTTGATGCCTGAGAGCCCCCAAGGGTCGGAGGAGCAGGGGCATGGATGACGTTGACCGAGAAGTTGGTCGGCTCCGTCTCTTGAATGGTATCCCGCTCTCTACGCCTCCGCAATCGCTCGAGTGCCTCTTGGTTGTCTGTCCGAAACTCGGGCCATTCTGGAGGATGCTGGTAAGGCAGCCCGTGCCCATTTTCATGAGTTGAGTTTGACCGCTCTGGCGCATCCCTGGCAATGCTCATGGTCTCTTCGACAGCTTACCGAAGCCTGACGAGCGACATGGAGTTTCTTTCCGCATCGATCTGCTCTCATTGAATCTGTTCCTGGATGAGGTGTTGAACTTCCTCACAGGACTCGATCGGGTGGCAGATTCTAGCGTGGAAGGGGCAGTATTGGGGGTGACTACGGTCCCAATGGGTGTAGTCGGCAGGCGAGTCGTGGGACATGATTTGCCCATTCTCGACGAGAATGTCGAAGAGTTGTTGGGTTCTCTCCCTAGGGAAGGAGAGAGGTCTCTGATCATGCCAGGGCCTCCACCCGGGATACCAGATCGAACGTCCCCTCCGATTGGCCCTGGGATCCTCTGACTCGTCATTAGAAAGAGAGAATGCGGCCATCATGTGGATGACATTGGCAGAGGGGTGATCCACGCGGGCTGCCTTAGCTGGCCTGGCCCACGTATGTGGTTGCGGAGGATCGACGAGGCCGGTCTTCATTTTGACAAGACCGTCTCGGATCAGCTTCTGCGCCTGCGTCTTGAAGACGTAGCAATCTTCAATTGAGTGGCCCAGCATGCGAAGATACAGGCAATAACTGGGATTGTCGGTCTTCAGGGTCTCGTCCGGCTTGCGAATTTATGGCAGTTCGACAATCTTCTGGGCCATACAGAGGTCGAAGAGCATCTTCGTGTGTTCCTTCTTGAAGGAGAAGGGTGTCTTCGTATGCTCCGAGAAAGAGGGTGCAGCCGGCTTATCCGCTGGCTTTTTGTCAGAGCCACTAGATTCGGCCCCCATACTGACTTTGGCGGCAGGGGTGAACTCTATGATATTCACCTCCTTACCGGACTGGCGTTCTCACGCTTGTTTACCCTTTGCTGTAGTATAGCTCGGGTTATCGGGGAAGAACATCTCTATTTCGGTGACTGTAGAATTGAGTTGGTCGAAGCATTTTATATTGGTGCCGAGAAGCTTTTCGCTGACCTCGGCTGCCAGACCTCGACGAAATATGGTGATGGCGTCCTCTTGAACAGGTGGGTGAACACACCTCATGCTGAGGTCTCGCCATTTTTTGATGAAGTAGAGGGCGCCCTCGCCCTTTTTCTGCCGAAGAGAACAGAGTTCGGCTAGGGAGACCTTTCGCTCGGCTGTTTGAAATCGGTCGAGGAATTTCTTCTGGAGATCGGCCCAGTCGATGACTGAGTTGGGCTTCAGGCGGGAGTACCATTGGAAGGCCGTTCCCGTGAGCGAAGTGGTAAAGTAGCGGAGGAGGTAAGATTCGTCAACGCTAACTCACCCATGGCCGTAACATAGTAGGCTAGGTGTTCATGTGGCTACCCCTGCCCATCGAACTTTTGCAGCTTCGGGGGCTTGGAGTATTCTGGGGGAAGCTTTTTCAGCTGGTGGTGGAGCGAGTAGGGTACACTGTGGAGATCTACCGTGACATCCCCTTCACCATACTGGGCAAGCTTCGTCTCGACAATACGCTCGATCATCTGGCACTGCGCCAAAAGATTCTCTGGCACTGGCGTGTTGGAGGCTCGTAGTTGAGTCTCAACCGGGGGCGTGCCAAACCCAGTTGCCAACGGGGTTCGGGCAATCGCCGCTGAGGTGTTGGCAGCATCGCGAGCCACCAGGGGTACCGGTGCTTCAGCCTGGGGCCTAGCAGGTTGCTGTGGGTGAAGGTCTCGCTCCTGGAGGAGGTCTTGCAGGAGGGCCTTCAGATGCTGGTTCTCCTTCATAAGAGTGTCGAGGGTCACTTATTGAGCCTCGTTCGCAGGAGGGTCGTTGTTCACCGGCTCTGCGTTGATAGGAGGGTCACAGTCTTCCACCGGGACCTCTTCTGCGTGTTCCGACGCCTGCGGTCCGGCAGAAGTGCCGATGTGACCTGTTGGAGGAGGCGGCGGAGCCTGGTGGCATGGCCTCCTGAAGTGGGACAGAGGCTGGTTCAAGTCGTCAGACTGGGTGTCTGGTTGGTGTCCGGTGGTGTAGCACGTGAACACTCGAACCGCATCATTGATGAACCGGGCTGTTCGCTTCCTCCGCGAGTGACGCTCGGGGCGGACAGGCGTCCCTAGTCTGTCAAAGACCGAGATGTGTTACGGAGAGGGCTCGCTCACGATGTCAGCCGGAGGAGAACCCTAGACAGGTTGCTGGAGGGCCCGAGGACGGGCTCACCTTTGTCACCGCTGACTTGTGCGGGGGATATTGGACGACTGGACGCCCTTGGATGATGCTACTGTGAGGCCAGTCGCATCCCGCCTGATGCCGCGTATGAGTGCTCGCAGGGGGTTGGTGACACGCGCACTTCGAACAGCTTGAGCTTCTTCTAGGGTGACCCAGATTCTTCTTAAGTCAAATTGCTGATCTCCCTTGTTGCCGCTTTTCGATGAGTTGTCTTGGGAGGCCGTGTGCCTGGCTGCGGTGGGTGCCCCCGGGCTGCCGCTGAGGAACCCGCTCCTTTGAGCTTCTCCCCATCCTCTCGTGTTTGACGCAAGAGGTCGAAACGATTGGAGGAGGGGATGGTGGGAACGGTCCGCTCCTGTGGTATGATTGGTTCACCCCCATCGAGATGGATCCGCAAGTCACCGACAAGGACCGTCTTGCCAGAGTTGCGGGTTGCAGTAGCGAATTGCCTGCTTCTGCGGCCATGGCGATGCTTCTTCTGAGGAGCTGAGGAAGACTCCGCCCCAAGATGGTAGACCGAGAAGACTCAGCCTGGAGCGACCGGCAGCGTGAAGCCGTCAGTCTGAAGTGCTGGGATTGGCTCCCGGGATAAGTAACCTGCGCCGGGAGTCGGTGGCAGGGCGACTCGGGTGTAAGCCTTCGCCCGCGCTGATAGGAGTGTTGCCAATGCCCGAGATGACGCTCTTGCACCGAAAAGTGACACCGTTGGAAGTGCTGAGATGCCGATGCCCCTGGGTTGAAGACCCGCGGTAGGTGCCGGTGTAGTTTGGGCTCGGGTCGGGATGCCCGAGGAAGGTGCTGAGGAACATCGCCCCCTAGGTAGAAGACCCATGGGGAGAGCCGGTTCAACTGGAGCTCGGGATCGGGGTCCCGAGTGCAATACCGGGGGGCCGCGAACTCGGGGCTGGGAGCCGGTATCGAGTGTCAGCCTCGCCAGGATTCGGGGTCGGAAACCCGATGCAGATGTTGGGGAGCCGTAGACCCGGGGCTGAAAGCCCGTGTTGGGTACCGGCCTGGCTGGAGCTCAGGGTTGGAAACCCGAGGAGGGTGCGGGGAAGCTGTGGCCCCGGGGCTGGGAGCCCATATTGGGTACCAGCTTGGCTGTGGCTCGGGGTTGAAAACCCGAGGAAGATGCCGGGAAGCCGTGGACCCGGGGCAGGGAGCCCGTGTTGGGTGCCGGCTTGGCTGGAGCTCGGGGTTGGAGACCCGAGGGAGATGCCGGGAAGCCGTGGACTCGGGGCAGGGAGCCCGTGTTGGGTGCCGGCTTGGCTGGAGATCGGGGTTGGAGACCCGAGGAAGATGCTGCAGTCGTGACCGAAGTCTGGGTCATGGGGCCCGTGTTGGAGATCGGACGAGGCTGGCCCCGGGAGCTAACGCTTACCCGGGCCAGCGTTGATCTGGGGGCCCTATAGGGGCCCGTTGTAACAGTCCGGTGCCCGGCACTCAGGCGGGACACTGGTGCTGGAAGTGCGCATGGCACGTTGGCCACGGGAGCCAATGAAGAAACTGGCGTTGGCTGAGGAACAGCCACAGGGATCACACCCCAAAAGTAGGGTGATCCGATAATCGGGGTGAAGCTACCGAAAGCGATCGGCGTCGCCAAGTAGCCCACCTGGGCATGGGTGGCAATGACATTGGGGCCGTAGGTGACAACCGCTATGGTTGTTTGAGAGCTGGGTGCTGCAGAGGCGACCGTCGCTGACAGTCGCCGAGAGTGGTCCGATGATCAGAACGGGAACCGGAAGCTGCTAGACAATGTGCGCACGAGTGCCCTCCTCTGCCTCTCCTGCAAGGACAGGGAAAGGGCACCAGGCTTCAGGGCTGGTATAGACTTTTCTTCAACAAAAAGAAGGAAGGTGAGAGACGTCCCATCGGGCGTGCCATTCTCGCTATTGCGTGGGATTTTTTATGCCGATTATCGGGGTGAAGGAAGGGATACAGCGGGGAAGGAAAATACGGGAGTTTGATATATCTCAGGTATCCTCCTTACGGTTGCATGCCTCTCACGGCAGCATCGGGCACTCTCCTTTCACGGAAGGTCAAAAAGGGTCGATTGGCACAGAAATGTCGGGATAAGGGTTAACCGGACAGGGTGCGGGCGTGCCAGCCGATTTCTCGACAATCACTCATGGAACCAAGGGTTGATCGGGGAAGCGCCACCAGGGCGCGGCACGTGGGCTCGGGCGATCGGGCGACACGTGGAGAGAAGGGGTTCCATGGGTGCGAGTGCTTAGGCGATTGCGGGAATCGTGTACATGACGTCTTTCCCCATCGACCGCAAGCAACCGGTGTTTATTTACATCGGATTGAATCCGAATACCTTCGTTCTAAGCTGAAGAGACGTCTGTATATATGTCTAAAGTCGTGGGTAGAGGGCTGGGGGCATTCAGCAGCTATGGTTGCGCATTAGACCGAGGGGTGTTTACTGGGGTTAGGGTGTTAGGCACGGATGCCAAGTGGTGTAGATAGAAAACTGAGGGCTTCGGCATGGGTACGAGAGCACTCGTCCACTCAGCGGTGTTATACTGAGATGTATATTTCTTTACAGGAAAGCCGTAATGGCCAAGGTACAACTGGCGCATGCCACGGGACAACTCCGACGTGCTAGTCGGTCCCCGGGTTGATGCGTGATGAATGAACACATATGCGTTTTACAAAGGGTTCCTCCCATGGCGTGGGCCATGGTTGTGGTGCCGAACGGGGGCCTATGACTGGATGACTAGAGGGATACATCGATCTGGTATCTGGGCGAGGGTCGATCACGACTCGAATTGAGCGGTCGAACATGGCCTCGTAACTGCGAGAGAACATGGCATCATGACGTGTGGTTGCAACCGACAGGCACGCGAGAGGAAATCCCGGCATGAGGGGAAATCCACCAATGTCGAAATGCCTCACATATGGTGGGTGTTGACTTGTGTGTGACGGCTATATACGGCGTGAGGGGAGTGCAAACGACATACCCCCGGCGTATTAGACCGCCGAACAAGTCACCCACGCATAATTCTCCTTTGCTCATTGCTTGGAGCCGCGCTCGAAGTCCTGTGCTTGCTGTATATCTGGATTCGATTCTCCACCCCTTGAGCTCCTAAGGGCCCTTGAGCTCCTAAGGGGCTTTTATAGGGGAAGTGGAAGGGTCACAAGGGGTTTACGCGGACCAGCTCAGGGGGGTGAGCTGGTCCGCGTAAACCCAAGTGAATAGTGCTTGGGTTACGGGCTGAGAGAGAGAGAGGGGAAGGGGTTTACGCAGACCAACTAGGGGGCCTAGGCGGGTCCGCGTAAACCCCCCCCTCAGGGGGTTTAGGCGGACCAGCCTGAGGGCCCAGGCTGGTCTGCCTAAACCCCACCCGAGGAAGTTTAGGCGGGCTGGTTCTTTTCTCTTTTTTTTGATAAAAAATTAAATTTTTTTAATTAAATGGGGGGTTTACGCAGACCAGCCGGGGGGGGTGAGCTAGTCCGCTTAAACCCCCCAGGGGGGGTTTAGGCGGGTTCACTCCAAGGAGAGAGGGGGCGGTCCCCACCCTATAAAAATTGATTTTTTCGGTGTTTTTCTTCCCAATTTGACTAAGAAAGAAAAGGACAATTGTGTGGAAGGATACGTGGAGCTTACGGAGGCTCGTGTGCGCATTGACTTGCGGAATCCCCACGTGCTATCGCTCTGCGCTGCCGCGTTCACGTGTCGCCCTCTCGAACTGGTACGGCACACGAATCACGTCGTAGGATCGTAGATCGGACGAACCGGGGCTGAGTGGGGTCGTGGGACCACCGGGCTGGTGGTAGGGCACGGCCCCCAGGGAGTTCGCCCTCCCTGGGGTGCGCGCGGCCATGCCCCGGGGTGAACTGGCCCCGGGCTGGCCGTAACCTTTAGGGGTGGCCCCTGGGGGTCTTCTTGTGTCACCTGGGGACGTCTTTTGACCTACTTTGAACTTCGAGAGGCTGGCATGGGCTCGTGGGGCCGTTGTTCTTTGAGTCGTAGTGGCCGCTTGCAAGGTGTTCGGGCGAATGCCTGATACAGTCCGGGTTGCCGAACGAGGCATGTAGGTGACCGACGGGCCTTGGATTTGGCCTAGGGTCAAGGGTAGAAGTCCATAGGGGTAGGGAGGAGGCGCCTTGGGCCCATGATGTAGCGACCAGGATCCCGAATACCAGATGTACCCGGTAGAACTACCGAATACACATGATACCACTTGGAACCCGCGAGGCCTCCCAAGAGCGGGAAAGCTCCGAAGGGAAAAAAGGCATGTGTAGAGTACATTGAAGCCACAGAGATATAACAGAAGCAATTAAATTTCAATAGATCGGTTTGTTAAAGTAGCAGAAATAAAATTACTTTTTAATTAACAGTTTCAATTTAACAATTATCCACCAGAGTCAAGTCCAAAGCTAAGACAGCAAGTCTAGCACAGTACAGTCGACAGAAAAGAAAGACGTACCGAGAAGTCGGGGGAAGCCTGATGCAGGAACCAGCTGGCCACAACGACACGCAACGAGCAAGCACTCCAGGAACCACGCGGAAGCAGAACGAAAGACACCACCCCACCTGAAAAGCAGGGGTGAGTCTCGTGTCACTGGCTCAGTAGGGGTCACGCGGATCCCCACTGAAAAACACGCTGTAACATGGAACACAAAACAACAGGTGGAACAGCAGGTGTAGCAAAGCGGGAAAACTACACTACAAAGTTGTAAAGCTACTCTAGAAGCCGTAGAGAACAGACGGGGAGTAGGAGTAGGGAACAAGTACGAAAGGGGAAGAACCCGCGCCAGACAAGTGGCGGCCGAACTAACCTCGGCACCCCAAACTACTCCAAACAGTGACAGAAGGGCGACTCTGATCTAACAAAGTCAGAAGTTACCGATCTGCCAACACGGCACCAGGCCTAAGATGAAGACCTGCAAGGACCGACAAAAGGCCTACACAAGACCCACACAGACGACCGATAGACTCGACGACACACCCACGACTAGAAAGTCGTGCACACCACGCTGACCTCGGGTAGGGCCATGAGAGGGCTAACTCGGAAAGGTCACGACGCACAAGAAACGCCAAGAGTCACGTGTCACGTGACGGAAACACCTCCTCCTCACAAGAGGAACAGCCAGCTGCGCCCACTGACGTCTTATGCTGCGCCACAAGTGTCTCGCCTACGGTACCGCTAAAACCACGGTAGAGTCGCAGACACGCGTTGATCCAAAAAGGAACAGTTGCAACAACAGAACAAGTAACTAGTCAGGGTCACGCCCGTTGACGCAAGTCCTCAGACCCTGACAACGTGTGCACACACTGGCTCTAGCCTAAGCCAGGTTCTCTAGCTAGTTTTCTCCCTTGGTAGGACGCTACCATTGGCTGGGAGCCCACGGAACTAGCCTACAAACCGTGTCTCGGGAACACCCCTCCGCCATCCGCAGGCGGGTCGGCAACTCAAGGCCAAGGGCAAAAACAATCGGAGGCGCAGAAAACACAAGACTCCAAAACAAGGGCTGTAGTACAAACAGGCAAGGCAGCACTGTCACACGTACTACGAAGCACCAAGGCAGCAAGACAACAGCCAACAGACTCAGGACTAAGCAACTAGACCTACCATGTAACGATCCTGAGTCGAACGAGTCAAAGGCAAGATCGTCACTGATAGCGGAACAAGCCGCCAATCGGTCTAATCCTAAGCCACGGGAAGCAAAGCTCCACAGAAAATGACTCACGGAGACCTGAGGGAACACCGGAGACCCTCAGCACGCCTGGACACACAAATCGAGGTAACACAGTACCTCGAGGCATCCAGAACCAGTGTCTCGGATTGGACAAAACCGCCGAAACACCCACACAAGGTCACCTGTCAACCACTGGGTCACCCCGGGTTGACCGGAACCAAACAATGACGACTCAACAGTAGGAAAGAGAATCCTACCTCAAGCAAGAAGACTTCTGACCACCTCACAACGTAGTCTTAGCCCTCATAGGGTGTCAGAAGACATCCACAGGAAAATGGGCAGACCACATAGACACGCCAAGACAGTCAGAAATCAAAACGACGGAAATCAGAGCACAAGGACTGTAACGCACCACACTTAGATCGTTACACGAACGTGACGGTCTAACGCTGGCCGTTACATTCCAACCGTGACGGTCTAAAGCAGACGCGCTACAGAAACGTGACGGTCGCTGAGGAAGCCGTCACCCACACCGCCCTAACCAACTACTAAAACGCACGAGGCACGTAACGGCCTACACCAGGCGCGTTACACTGCTCTGACGCGCCCGACCCGGGCCAACAGACCTCAAACTAAAACGACAACTCGAACCACGTAACGCGCTAGACCAGGCGCGTTACACCGCCTAACGTAGCAACACAGGCACGTCAGGGCCAACTAGCTCAAGTCTAGAAACCACTGGCCGAAAGGCACGTAACGGTCCCGATCGGATGCGTTACAGACACCTAACGCACAGGGGCGTGGCCGTTAGAGCCAACGGCACAACCACCCATCTCAGCCAGAATAGCACGTAACGGCCTGGGGCAGGCGCGTTACAACGCTGTGACGCACGGGGACACCACCGTTACACAAACCGCCCCACGGTCAAACAACAAGTCAAACGCAACGTAACGGCCTACACCAGGCGCGTTACACAAGCCTGACGCACCAGGGCAGGCGCGTCAGGGGAACCAACTTAACCAAACTACTAAACGACAAAATAAGCGTAACGCATCACACCGGACGCGTCAGGAGGTTGTGACGCGCCACCCCTGGGCCGTCACACTCCCAATACCACGAAAAGCTTAAAAACGCCCAGATGCTGTGACGGTCTGTCGTAGGGCCGTCAGGGACCTCTGGCGGTCACTGAAACGACCGCTACACCGGTCATGGTGGGAAAACAGTGGATTGGCCAAATCGAGCCGTTCCACGCCCCATTCACGCCGAAGCGCAGGGGAAACAATCTAGACGATAAGAAACAACACTAGGAGGCTAAAAAGCCCACATGCAAGCACTAAAATGAGAGATCGGGGTGATTCCAACGAATCGACCCTAAACGAGCCACCGAGGTTCCCGGACTCCTACTAGCCCCGAATGACCACCGATCAACACAAAACTAGCATGGATGGGATCCAGACATCCCAGCGGTCAGTTAGACACTAACCAAACCGCGAATGATTGCCATTTTCCGGCGAATCCTGAAAACCCCAAAAACCACAGTTTTCACAAAACCGGCCCGATCTCCCTCGATCGAGCACCAAATCATGCACGGAAATAGAGGAAACGTGCAGAACAAGGTGGCGGTCCATCTCCCTACCTCCACCGAAGAAACCGTGCCCCGAAGGGGATAAACCGCGCCGAAAACCACACCGCTAGGTCCGGCTTTGAATCCACCGTTCGGGATCGCGCCAGAACCACTCCATCCTTGCCCTATCGCGCACCCAGTCAGCTCCACAGCATCCCCAACACTCGCTCCTAGGTCCTCCGTCTGCAGCCGGAGCCGAGGAAGCTCGAGAGGAGAGAAAACGGGAGAGAGAGACGACGACGGCGAAATGAGAAGGGAGGAGAGAGGAAAGAAAAGAAATAGGAAAAGAAATTAGGAATTTTCCTAATTTTTGAAAAATCCGATTTCTGGTCCTATCTCCTAAAAATACGCAAAAATAGTCGAAACGACCGGCTCGAAGAGTACATCGTCGCTGCAGCATTCACGAGTCGAGGAATTGACAACTAAACGCACCGTAGGGTTCCGTAACTAGTACGAGAGAAAAACCCATACGGATCGTAAAGCTCAACTCGGAAGCCACAAAAGCGAACCGAAACTCACCGAAACAGATCCGAAAGATCCAATGAAGATCTACCAAGGATCCAGGGCATTACATCCTCCCCTCCTTTACGAAATTTCATCCTCGAAATTTAAGGACTAACAAAGGAGAAGCAGGGAAGAACAACCCAACAACACAAACACGGAAACGACACAAATCTCGAAAAATGAAGTTCAGAGGAACATCGTCAGACCATAATCACCGGCACACGCTCTGGATCGAGCACGGCACCCAAGTGAACACAAGTCCAACACCTCCGAAAAAGGCAACGTCGCTCGCGTCTCGCAGGGAAAGAGACACGACTGCCACAACCACATCACGGAAAGTAGCAGCTTACACAAGGAGACACAGTTCTCACAGCTGACCGCTCGACCACATCATCGACTCCAGTGCCAAAGGCAACAAGAAACACCCGGCACACAGGACGCCAATGACAACACTGGAGCACAGGCACAACCAAGTAAGTCCTCACTCAGATATTACATCTAATCGAGTCGCAAGCTAACTCTAAGGAAAAAGAGTACAACAAGGCTAACCGACAAGACATGGTCCAAAACAGAAGCACAAAATCATAGAGAAACAGCGCCAAAACACCAACAACAACAGCAGCACTTGCAGAATTCCAGCTCCGCACAGAACACAGAACCATGGAACACAACTGCAAGCAGGGTCACATCAAGGCACAGGAACAGCTGAGCACACGACCACAAGGGATGGGTCACGCATTAGACTGCTCACCAAGGAGAGACCCACGACAACGAGAAACAACAATCTCAGGGAACGCAACTCAAGGACTACGAACACACCTCGAGAGCACAACACCTAAGAAAAGGAAATGCAGAGTAGAGGGTACTCAATCAGTAGGAATGCCGACAAATTCCCCAATACTCACAAATGCCAATGCTAATAGCAGAAAATCACCAGCACAGCACGGTAACAACAACGTCAAGGCACAGGAAGCCAAGACGAAGTCACATCGAGAAGAAGTAAATCTCTCGACCAGTGAGTAGCCAACTCACAAGCTTCTGCCGCGCACTCAACAACGCACACAGGCATCAGAACAACCTCGGTAGTCACATCTCAGCACACACTAGACGCCTTCGCAATCAATGAAGATCGCAAATAACACGCCACAAGTACCGATCTCGAGAACAACCGATCACCAGGAGCCCAAGTGCAACAGAGAAGAGTACCAGCTTCAGCACAAAGCACAAGGAAAAGCGTTAATCTCAGCTTACCTTCACGTCCTGACAACGGTAAATGAGCCTTCACAATACATCGGCCGCTGGACACGGCACGACAAATACGGTACACAACGGCTCTTAACACCCTTATGGAGTCCAAAGCCAAGCAACCGTATAGCAAAGAGCAGATCAGGCTCAGAACAAAGCTGTCCACACTTAAGAAGACACAGAAAAAAGGCATCACTAAGATAGAAATTCCAAGGCGAACCTTGAGAAAGATTACACCAGAAGGGACGAGAAGCAACAAGCTCAACCACGAAAGCTCACCAGGAAGGGAAATCCTAGCCTGCCTGAGCAACTTCTCTAACACGGAATCTAATCGAGCACTTCAACAGAAGCAAGACACATCAGGAGCTGAATAGACTCAAGCCGGGACGACCAAGACAACGTAAGAATGTGTACGGTCATCAGACCAAGGCTAAAGGTCAACAGCAACCTGAACAACATACAAAGAAAACCTCGAACAACGTACTACAGATTCAAGCCTTCCGGCGAACACTGCCAAGTACAATATGACCAAGACAAACACAACGACAAAAAAGAAACACCTCGTCAAAACCTGACGAGAGCAGGATCATCTCGTACAGTGCTAGAGCAGCACGCACAAGACAACATACGAAGAAAACAACGCGATAAATCATCACAACACCAAAGCCAGCTGAAGACTACAGTGGACTTTTACGACTCTAGATACTGTATATCTCAGATTCCCATGTACTTCGCACAACAATGCTCCGATAGCTCATAAAAGAACTCCGAACATCTCAGAACACTGCTCTGATACCAACTGTAGCGACCCGGATCCCGGATACCATATGTACCCGGTAGAACTACCAAATACACGTGATAGCACTTGGAACCCGCGAGGCCTCCCAAGAGCGGGAAAGCTCTGAAGGGAAAAAAGGCATGTGTAGAGTACATTGAAGCCACAGAGATATAACAGAAGCAATTAAATTTCATTAGATCGGTTTGCTAAAGTAGCAGAAATAAAATTACTTTTTAATTAACAGTTTCAATTTAACAATTATCTACCAGAGTCAAGTCCAAAGCTAAAGACAGCAAGTCTAGCACAGTACATTCGACAGAAAAGAAAGACGTACCGAGAAGTCGGGGGAAGCCCGACGCAGGTACCAGCTGGCCACAACGACACGCAACGAGCAAGCACTCCAGAAACCACGCGGAAGCAGAACAAAAGACGCCACCCCACCTGAAAAGCAGGGGTGAGCCTCGTGTCACTGGCTCAGTAGGGGTCACGCGGATCCCCACTGAAAAACACGCAGTAACACGGAACACAAAACAACAGGTGGAACAGTAGGTGTAGCAAAGCGGGAAAACTACACTACAAAGCTGTAAAATTACTCTTGAAGCCGTAGAGAATAGACGGGGAGTAGGAGTAGGGAACAAGTACGAAAGGGGAAGAACCCGCGCCAGACAAGTGGCGGCCGAACTAACCTCGGCACCCCAAACTACTTCAAACAGTGACAGAAGGGCGACTCTAATCTAACAAAGTCAGAAGTTACCGATCTGCCAACACGGCACCAGGCCTAAGACGAAGACCTACAAGGACCGACAAAAGGCCTAGAAAAGACCCACACAGATGACCGACAGACTCGACGACACACCCACGACTAGAAAGTCGTGCACACCACGCTGACCTCGGGTAGGGCCACGAGAGGGCTAACTCGGAAAGGTCACGACGCACAAGAAACGCCGAGAGTCACGTGTCACGTGACGGAAACACCTCCTCCTCACAAGAGGAACAACCAGCTGCGTCCACTAACGTCTTATGCTGCGCCACAAGTGTCTCACCTACGGTACCGCCAAAACCACGGTAGAGTCGCAGACACGCGCTGAACCAAACAGGAACAGCTGTAATAATAGAACAAGTAACTAGTCAGGGTCACGCCCGTCGACGCAAGTCCTCAGACCCTGACAACGTATGCACACACTGTCTCTAGCCTAAGCCAGGTTCTCTAGTTAGTTTTCTCCCTCGGTAGGATGCTACCGAGGGCTGGGAGCCCACGAACTAGCCTACAAACCGTGTCTCGGGAACACCCCTCCGCCATCCGCAGGCGGGTCGGCAACTCAAGGCCTAGGGCAAAAACAATCGGAGGCACACAAAACACAAGACTCCAAAACAAGGGCTGTAGTACAAACAGGCAAGGTAGCACTATCGCACGTACTACGAAGCACCAAGGCAGTAAGACAACTGCCAACAGACTCAGGACTAGGCAACTAGACCAACCCCGTAACGATCCTGAGTCGAACGAGTCAAAGGCAAGATCGTCACAGACAGCGGAACAAGCCGCCAATCGGTCTAATCCTAAGCCACGGGAAGCAAAGCTCCGCAGAAAATGACTCACGGAGACCTGAGGGAACACCGGAGACCCTCAGCACACCTGGACACACATACCGAGGTAACACAATACCTCGAGGCATCCAGAACCAGTGTCTCGGACTGGACAAAACCGCCGAAACACCCACACAAGGTCACCTGTCAACCACTGGGTCACCCCGGGTTGACCAGAACCAAACAACGACGACTCAACAGTAGGAAAGAGAATCCTACCTCAAGCAAGAAGACTCCTGACCACCTCACAACGTAGTCTTATCCCTCATAGGGTGTCAGAAGACATCCACGGGAAAACGGGCAGACCACACAGACACGTCAAGACAGTCAGAAACCAAAACGACGGAAATCGGAGCACAAGGACTGTAACGCACCACACTTAGACCGTTACACGAACGTGACGGTCTAACGCTGGCCGTTACATTCCAACCGTGACGGTCTAAAGCAGACGCACTACAGAAACGTGACGGTCGCCGAGGAAGCCGTCACACACACCGCCGTAACCAACTACGAAAACGCACGAGGCACGTAATGACCTACGCCAGGCGCGTAACATCGCTCTGACGCGCCCGACCCGGGCCATCAGGGCCAACAGACCTCAAACTAAAACGACAACTCGAACCACGTAACGCGCTAGACCAGGCGCGTTACACCGCCTAACGTAGCAATGCAGGCACGTCAGGGCCAACTGGCTCAAGTCAAGAAACCACTGGTGGAAAGGCACGTAACGGTCCCGATCGGACGCGTTACAGACACCTAACGCACCGGGGCATGGCCGTTAGAGCCGACGGCACAACCACCCATCTCAGCCAGAACAGCACGTAACGGCCTGGGGCAGGCGCGTTACAACGCTGTGACGCACGGGGACACCACTGTTACACAAACCGCCCCACGGTCAAACACCAAGTCAAACGCAACGTAACGGCCTACACCAGGCGTGTTACACAAGCCTGACGCACCAGGGCAGGCGCGTCAGGGGAACCGACTTAACCAAACTACTAAACGACAAAATAAGCGAAACGCATCACACCGGACGCGTCAGGAGGCTGTGACGCGCCACCCCTGGGCCGTCACACTCCCAATACCACGAAAAGCTTAAAAACGCATAGACGCTGTGACGGTCTGTCGTAGGGCCGTCAGGGACCTCTGGCGGTCACTGAAACGACCGCTACACCGGTCACGGCGGGAAAATAGTGGATTGGCCAAATCGAGCCGTTCCACGCCCCATTCACGCCGAAGCGTAGGGAAAACAAAGCTAGACGATAAGAAACAACACTAGGAGGCTAAAAAGCCCACATGCAAGCACTAAAACGAGAGATCGGGCGATTCCAACGAATCGACCCTAAACGAGCCACCGAGGTTCCCGGACTCCTACCGTCCCCGAATGACCACCGATCAACACGAAACTAGCATGGATGGGATCCAGATATCCCAGCGGTCAGTTATACACTAACCAAACCGCGAATGGTTGCCGTTTTCCGGCAAACCCTGAAAACCCCAAAAACCACGATTTTTACAAAATCGGCCCGATCTCCCCCGATCGAGCACCAAATCATGCACGGAAACAGAGGAAACGTGCAGAACAAGGTGGCGGTCCATCTCCCTACCTCCACCGAAGAAATCGTGCCCCAAAGGGACTAAACCGCGCCGAAAACCACGCCGCTAGGTCAAACACGGGCTTTGAATCCACCGTTCGGGATCGCACCAGAACCACTCCATCGTCGCCCTATCGCGCACCCAGTCAGCTCCACAGCATCCCCAACACTCGCTCCTAGGTCCTCCGTCTACAGCCGTAGCCGAGGAAGCTCGAGAGGAGAGAAAACGGGAGAGAGAGACGGCGGCGGCGAAATGAGAAGGGAGGAGAGAGGAAAGAAAATAAATAGGAAAAGAAATTAGGAATTTTCCTAATTTTTGAAAAATCTGATTTCTGGTCCTATCTCCTAAAAATACGCAAAAATAGTCGAAACGACCGGCTCGAAGAGTACATCGTCGCTGCAGCATTCACGAGTCGAGGAACTGACAACTAAACTCACCGTAGGGTTCCGTAACTAGTACGAGAGAAAAATCCACACGGATCATAAAGCTCAACTCGGAAGCCACAAAAGCGAACCGAAACTCACCGAAACAGATCCGAAAGATCTAATGAAGATCTACCAAGGATCTAGGGCATTACACATGAGCCTCGCCTCGTGTTGTGTGCCGCGTTGTACGGCGGGTTGGCAGGGTAGCCTCGAGTTGGCCCGAGAGCTAAAGTCGAGTGGCATGTTGCCACGTGTCTGAGGGTCGGGGGTGATCCCGACTTGCTGGGGGGCGTTGGAGAGCCCAATTAGTGTACTGGAACCACGGGGTGGCCCGTGGGTTGGTGTAGAACGGTTGAAATATACGCGCCCACTAGGTGTTCGAAAAAATGCCGAACACACGTGTGTGAGCCGTATGCGGGTGCTGCGGGCCTCCAAAGCCTGTGGTTGATTTGCTCGGGTCTCCCTTTGACCTTGTAGGGTTGAATGAAGTGCCTCGGAGTGGGTTCGCGGCTCTTTTACTGGATGCCATGTGGCGTGGCTTAGCGTCGGGGCAACCCCGGGTGATCCCGGGTGGCCATATAGAACGCGGGCAAAGCCCGTATGAGAGTGGCCAGGATTGACCCCGAACAATTATTTGTGTCGCCGCGTGTGTCACGCCCCGAGCGCGGAAGATACTCGGATATGCGCGATGAGTTTATATCAATCATGTCAATCAGAGTAGTAGTGTATTCGACACCAAAACAGAGATGCGCAAAATAGAAAGATAACCCAATCCTTTATTTCATAATTGATAGACTATTACAAATCCAATACTCTATTCAATTAAAAAGGAAAAGTACATAGTTGACTCAAGAAATATGAAAAAGACTAGATGACACTTGGAAAAGCTCTAGCTCTTTCACTCTTGACTTTCCCCATCAGTTTGACCTTCTTCGTCGAACTTACCTGAAAAGTAAGGGACAAACACGGAGTGAGCGAATACTCAGTAGGAAATTATATCTCAAGCGCTTAGCAAGGGGTCTAAGTAATTACATTTTTCATGAATGCACCATAGCTATGCATGCTCACATAAAACGACAAGATAGAGAAAGAATTTATCAATAAGACAGCAAGATGAACTAGTCATGAGCTTTCAAGAAAAGATAACAGATATTCAAGCAAGTACTTTTTAGCAAGTCATGTCAAGAACTTTGGCTATCATGTATCAAGCAAACAAGTAATTACCCTTTTTTTTTCGGGTCACGCAAGTCATGTCAAGTCAAGTACGAGTCAAGTACAAGATTTGTGTGGAATGTCCAATCAAGCTAGTCATGCACTCGGTATAATGCCAGATACCTTATTATTCAACTCCCATGGGCACAAGTACTTTCGGGTGCTCCTCCCAGGACCAGATCGGGCCCTATATGCGCAGGCATTTATCATGTATTTTGACATCCACTCTTGTATATATAGCCAATGAGGAATTTCAATAATCAAGCTTGTAGATACGTAGGATAACTTTGAGAGAATGGAGTCCAAAAATATAACATTGGACATAGAGAGGCGATAATAACGGTATAAACATGATTTATCGATGAAACTATGTGGAATTAGGTTCCCTTAACTCGGGTACCATGACAAACAAGTATGGACATTCTTTTTATAGAATTGAGGTCCACATGAACAGTATATCAAAGGCAAGATATCCTCATTCTTATTATAGAATTGAGTTCCACAAGAACATCAACAAATGGCATGATATCATCATCCCATTAAGAATTCTCATGATATACTCTTTGCATATCATAAGGGCCGGTATACCATGTTTCTTTAGAGTGACATGGCATTCAAAAGTGTAATGGGTTTTTAGGGTACAACCAGCTCAGTCGGCCTTGAGGGAATCCAAGGCGGCGAGGAGTTTTACAGAGGTCTCTATGACTAACTCGCTAGTCCAAAGGAACGGAATGTCCAATGGAGAGCTTGTATATCAATGAGAATTGAGGGTGATCGATAAAACATCATGAAACGTGGGACTATACTCACGGATTGGAATATAGTGCCAATATATGTATATAATAAAACCATCGGTTACAGAAACAGGGTAAAAACAGTTTTTATAGAAAATAACGACTTTAACTAAGTCATTAATCACATAATTAACGCCTTCAGTAAGGGCGTTTATCTATTTTTCATTTTTGCAAAATTTCAATATTTCAGTATTTTACCAAAAACGCGCCCTGGTGAGGGGCGTTTCTTTACAAGTTGACGACGTATACAGTGGTCGTTCATTCTTTACTTCAATTTTTACAATATATATATATTCAGAAATTTATCAAAAACACGCCCTGGACAGGGGCGTTACTATTCAATTCACGCCCTGAACAGGGGCGTTAGTCAAGTGAGAGACGACCTCTACAGGGTCGTGAATTCAAGAATTTTCAGATTTCAAGTATTATAATTTCCAGAAATAAGAGACATGGTCATGACAGAAAAATATCGGGATATGATCATGCACTGATTTTAGAATCATGTTTAAGTGGATATTGGATAATTAACATGGGTAATTAACAATTGAGAAAATTGGCGTCCGTGTACAGGGCGTCGAATCTGGAATTGACGACCTGGGCATGGTCGTTTCTTTCAAAGTAGCGCCCTTGTCTGGGTCGCGTATTAAAGTAGCGCCCTTTGGAAAGGGCGTTTCTTTCCAATAATAGAAACATTTAAAACTCGCGAAAACTATATGCATGAACTAATATATATGGTTTAACATAGTTATTATGGTGATTTGGGCTACAGTGCTTGAGAAAACCTACCTTGGGCAATAATCTGGATGGAGAAACGTGAAGAGATTTGATAAGAAGAACAGAGACTCCTGAACTAGATGGAACTGCTACTGAACGATGGCTTTGATGAAAAGAACGTAGATGAAGAACACTTCATTTCTTCAGGTAGAGAGCTTTTCCTACAGAGGAATATATATATACGAAACATCAGTATTTTCTTCATAATACTTGACTGAAGGTAGAGGAAAGAAGAACTTACCCTTTTGTTCTTCACAACGTTAATCTTCTTAACCTGTAAGAAGAGATGGAGAATCATTAATTCTTCATGCAACCGAAAGTAATGATAAAAAGAGATAAGAAGAACTGCTGTTCTTTACGTACCGTAGCAGCAGCAGATCGACCAAATAGCTTTAGGGTTTGATAGTCAAGGGTTTTTATAGGATTTCTAGAATCCTAATGGAGTTAGAGTTACATTGGAAGTAACACTTCCATATTAGAGTTATTACTACATTCGAACTCCTTCTCATAGTTATCAACTTACCCTGGATAAGTTCCTGGGTCGAACGGGAGACGAATTGAATTAACGACCTAGGTCAAGGCGTTGAATTTAAATTGACGCCTTGTCAGACGTCGTTACTTGTTGAAACGCGTCCACTCAAAGGGCGTTACACTTTCTTGCCCTTTTTATTTATTTTGGTCGTTTGAAATTTGACGCCTTATTATTTGGGCGTCCTTTCTTTAATTCGCGCCTGGTTGAAGGTCGCTTATTTGTAAGGTCGCGCCTTTTCCTGAGGCGTTATTTTCATTAGAGTTTAATTATTTTCCATTTCGGATTTTTATCTTTTCTTTACTTAGTCTTTTATTCTATTTTGACTTATTTTATTCTTTTAAATTTATTAGGGTTGCTACACCCTCCCCCACTTAAAAAGAATTTGGTCCCCAAATTCATAGCATATATTTACATATGGAGAGTGTAGAGTTCATACCTTCTAAAATAACTCTGGAAATCGCTTCCTCATAGATTCCTCGGTCTCCCATGTAGCTTCATGTTCTGAATTCTTATTCCATTGTACTTTTAGCATGGGAATAACCTTATTCCTTAGGGTTCGTACTTCTCGATCTAGTATTCTTATGGGCTTCTGCTCGTATGTGAAATCTTTCCGGATTACTAGATTTCCATGCTCAATAATATGTGATGGATCGTGCACATACTTCTTTAACATAGATATGTGGAACACATCATGTACTTCGGACAGTTGAGGTGGCAATGCGATGCGATAAGCAACCTCGCCAACTCTTTCTAGTATCTCAAAAGGTCCGATAAATCTTGGTGTAAGCTTGCCCTTAACACCAAATCTTCGTATTCCACGTCTAGGCGATATCTTGAGAAATACATGATCTCCAATTTGGAATTCAAGATCTCTTCTTCTCGTGTCGGCATAAGCTTTTTGTCTAGACTGAGCAACTTGTAGTCTTTCTCTGATCAATTGTATCTTCTCGGTAGTGTCCCTTACCATGTCTGGACCTAACAGTTGTTTCTCTCCAACTTCGTCCCAGCATAAGGGTGATCGGCAACTCCTTCCGTATAAGGCTTCAAAAGGTGCCATTTGTATACTTGCCTGGTAGCTATTATTGTATGCAAATTCGACCAGAGGCAAGTGATCGTGCCAGTTTCCACCAAAATCAATAATGCATGCTCTTAGCATATCCTCGACTACTTGATTGGTTCTCTCGGTCTGACCATCCGTTTGAGGATGAAAGGCTGTACTAAAGCTAAGTCTCATCCCCAACGAATGTTGTAGTCCTTTCCAAAAATGAGAAGTAAAATGGGGATCTCTGTCAGACACGATTGAAACAGGAATACCATGTAATCTGACTATTTCCTTGATGTATAGTGCAGCTAAGACATCAACAGACCATCGACTCTTGATTGGCAAGAAATGCGCTGATTTAGTCAATCGGTCAATGATAACCCATATTCCATCATGTCCTCTTTTTGATTTAGATAAACCCATGATGAAATCCATACCAATATCCTCCCACTTCCATTTAGGGATATCTAGAGGATGTAGTTTTCCAGCAGGCTTTTGGTGTTCCGCCTTGACTTGTTGGCACGTGAGACAGCGTGATACGTAGTCCGCTATTTCTCTTTTCATGTTGGGCCACCAAAAATTTCTTTTTACATCTTGGTACATTTTGGTAGATCCAGGATGAATCGTATACCTTGACCCATGAGCTTCATCTAAGACCTTCTTCTTCAGTTCTGGGCAGTCCGGTATACAAGTTCTATTCTTGAACATTAATCTTCCATCAGAAGCTAATTGGAAATCCGATTGTCCTTCTAATCTGCCCTTGATTTCTACTAATGTAGGATCATCATTCTGAAGTGCTTGTATTTCAGACAATAAATCTGACTGTATGCTTACATGAGATAATGTGACACATCTAGGGTCTGTGTCCATGCTTATATTGAGTTCAGAGAATTGCTCCAGTAATTTCCATTCTTGAATCATACAATTGGCTAACAGTGCTCTCGGCTTTCGACTAAGGGCATCTGCTACATGATTACCCTTTCCGGGATGATATTGTATATTGAAGTCGAAGTCCTTGAGATATTCCAGCCATCGTCTTTGCCTCATATTTAGTTCCTTCTGTGAGAAAAGATATTTGAGACTCTTGTGATCGGAGTATACAGTAAACTGTACTCCATAAAGATAATGTCTCCATATTTTGAGTGCAAATACTACCGCGGCCAATTCTAAGTCATGGACGGGGTAGTTCTCTTCATGCTTCTTTAATTGACGAGAAGAGTAGGCTATAACATTCCCTTGTTGCATTAGAACACACCCGAGGCCAATGCCAGAAGCATCAGTGTATACCTCGAACTTTTCTCCTTCAATTGGCAATGCTAAGATAGGAGCTGTAGTAAGATGATCCTTGAGAGTTTGGAAGCTTCTTTCACATTCCTCATCCCATTCATAACGGATCTCCTTGCGAGTTAACCTCGTAAGTGGCACGGCGATTTTTGAGAAATCCTTGATGAATCGCCTGTAATAGCCGGCAAGACCTAAGAAACTTCGGATCTCGCTAGCATTGGTCGGTCTTTCCCAGTTCCTTACAGCTTCAACCTTTGATGGGTCTACAGACAAGCCATCCTTTGATATAACATGTCCGAGAAAAGTCACTTCTTCAAGCCAGAATTCACACTTGCTAAGTTTTGCATATAATTGGTTTGTCCTCAATATTTGTAATGCAATCCTCAAATGTTCCTCATGCTCTTCCTTGGTCTTGGAATAAATCAATATATCATCAATAAAGACCACCACGAATTGATCTAAATAAGGCCTGAATATACTATTCATTAACTGCATAAAGGCAGCAGGGGCATTCGTTAGTCCGAAAGGCATAACAACAAATTCATAATGACCATACCTGCTTCTGAATGCGGTTTTATGAATATCCTCGTCCTTGATTCTTAGTTGGTGATATCCTGACCTAAGATCAATTTTGGAAAAGTACATGGATCCTGAAATTTGATCAAACAATTCATCGATTCTCGGCAGTGGATATTTGTTCTTGATAGTGAGGTGATTCAACTGTCGATAGTCGATGCATAACCTCATGGATCCGTCTTTCTTCTTTACAAATAATACAGGCGCTCCCCACGGGGAAGTACTTGGTCTAATGAATCCTTTCTTAATGAGTTCCATCAATTGCTCCTTTAACTCCTTGAGTTCAGCAGGTGACATCCTATAAGGTGCCTTTGAAATCGGACCAGCACCAGGGACTAAGTCAATGGTGAAGGCCACTTCTCTTTGCGGGGGTAATCCCGACAAATCTTCCGGAAATACGTCCGAAAATTCTTGCACTACTGGAATGTCTTCTAGCTTAGCTTCCTTAGCTTCTTTAACTGTGACAAATGCAAGGAAAGATGCACATCCTTTCCTGATGAGCTTGCTAGCTCGGAGAGCTAAAATAAGAGGGGATCTGTTCCGACCCTTGGGGCTAGTCAAGATTAGTTCTGGAAATTCCTTGAATGTAACCTTACTATTGCGGCAATCAACTGTTGCCTGATACTTGGATAACCAATATGCCTCTAGTATAACATCATACTCTTTCAGATCTAAACATATGAGATCAATAGGGAGATTTCTACCCTGAACCAATACTTCGCAGTTTTGGTAATGATGTGTAATATCAGTCTCATCATCCAGAGGAGTAGACAAAATTAACTTTATCCATTCCGGTTCTAGGGGTAATGGGTCAGCAAACTTCTTAGAAACAATAGAATGCGATGCACCAGTATCAATTAAGACATATGCATTCCTGGAACAAACTTTCAATGTACCTTCCACTAAGCCGCCTTCTTCTTCTTGCTCGGTCTCCTTGATTGCATGAAGACGAGCATTCTTGGTTACTGGGCGTTTCCCGACATCGGCTTGATCGTTAAGTAATGGGCAATCGGGAATCCGATGCTCACGACTCCCACAACGGAGACATGCTCCTAGTTTCCTCCAGCATTCTTCTGCTCTATGACCCGCTTTATCACAATGTTTGCACACTGTATTTGGAGAGGTAGTGGTGATAGAGAAGGGCTTGGTCTTCTTGAACTTTTGGTCTTGTGAGGAAATACCTCCATTGCTAGGCCTCTTCTTGAAGTTGGGTTTAAAGGAACCCGAACCTGTAACTTGTTCCTTCTTATCCTTACCACGAATCCTATCAGACAGTTCCGTGGCATCTTCTAATAGTTGAGCTCGGCGTACTATCTCCGAGTAGACTTGAATGTCCATCGGCGCCAGTTGAGTAATAGCTTGGGGCCTGAGCCCATTAAGAAACCTCCTAGCTTTCATTTTCTCGGTGCTAACTAGATGCTTAGCATACTGAGACAATCTAGAGAATTGGGCCTCATACTCGGCCACTGACAAAGATCGTTGCTTTAATGCAGCAAATTCTGCAGCCTTCTTTTTCTGAACTCGGTCCGAGAAATATTTTGCGTTGAAGTGTTCAACGAATTCCTCCCACGAAACCTGATGTTGATTTATAGTAGCCTCTATTGATTCCCACCAGCATCTAGCATCCCTTTCTAACTGAAAAGTAGCTAATAAGACCTTATCTTGATCCGTGCATTGCATAACATGGAATATTCGTTCTGTTTCCCTAATCCAGTGTTCAGCGTCATCTGGATCAGTAGAACCCGTGAACTTGGGCGGGTTCATGTTCTTGAAAATCTAGTGGAGACTTCCTGCTCGTTGTCCACCTCCTTGTGTTACTTGTTGCAGCACTTGAGTCATGCCTTGCAGTGTACGCTGCATGTTACGCCATTGAGCACGTTCGGCAGCCATTATCCTACAATTATAATAACTAGATTAATACGTGATTTGTATCTTAAAGACTAGCATTCTATGTTAACTTTAACCCTTAGTTCTACCCAATCTCACTGGTTAAAGGATTAAAACCTATCCTTGGACTTGGGTTTTTCCTAGGAATTGAATACCCTAGGCTCTGATACCACAAAAACTGTCACGCCCCGAGCGCGGAAGATACTCGGATATGCGCGACGAGTTTATATCAATCATGTCAATCAGAGTAGTAGTGTATTCGACACCAAAACAGAGATGCGCAAAATAGAAAGATAACCCAATCCTTTATTTCATAATGGATAGACTATTACAAATCCAATACTCTATTCAATTAAAAAGGAAAAGTACATAGTTGACTCAAGAAATATGAAAAAGACTAGATGACACTTGGAAAAGCTCTAGCTCTTTCACTCTTGACTTTCCCCATCAGTTTGACCTTCTTCGTTGGACTTACCTGAAAAGTAAGGGACAAACACGGAGTGAGCGAACGCTCAGTAGGAAATTATATCTCAAGCGCTTAGCAAGGGGTCTAAGTAATTACATTTTTCATGAATGTACTATAGCTATGCATGCTCGCATAAAACGACAAGATAGAGAAAGAATTTATCAATAAGACAGCAAGATGAACTAGTCATGAGCTTTCAAGAAAAGATAACAGATATTCAAGCAAGTACTTTTTAGCAAGTCATGTCAAGAACTTTGGCTATCATGTATCGAGCAAACAAGTAATTACCCTTTTTTTTCGGGTCACGCAAGTCATGTCAAGTCAAGTACGAGTCAAGTACAAGATTTGTGTGGAATGTCCAATCAAGCTAGTCATGCACTCGGTATAATGCCAGATACCTTATCATTCAACTCCCATGGGCACAAGTACTTTCGGGTGCTCCTCCCAGGACCAGATCGGGCCCTATATGCGCAGGCATTTATCATGTATTTTGACATCCACTCTTGTATATATAGCCAATGAGGAATTTCAATAATCAAGCTTGTAGATACGTAGGATAACTTTGAGAGAATGGAGTCCAAAAATATAACATTGGACATAGAGAGGTGATAATAACGGTATAAACACGATTTATCGATGAAACTAGGTGGAATTAGGTTCCCTTAACTCGGGTACCATGACAAACAAGTATGTACATTCTTTTTATAGAATTGAGGTCCACATGAACAGTATATCAAAGGCAAGATACCCTCATTCTTATTATAGAATTGAGTTCCACAAGAACATCAACAAATGGCATGATATCATCATCCCATTAAGAATTCTCATGATATACTCTTTGCATATCATAAGGGCCGGTATACCATGTTTCTTTAGAGTGACATGCCATTCAATAGTGTAATGGGTTTTTAGGGTACAACTAGCTCAGTCCGCCTTGAGGGAATCCAAGGCGGCGAGGAGTCTTACGGAGGTCTCTATGACTAACTCGCTAGTCCAAAGGAACGGAATGTCCAATGGAGAGCTTGTATATCAATGAGAATTGAGGGTGATCGATAAAACATCATGAAACGTGGGACTATACTCACGGATTGGAATATAGTGCCAATATATGTATATAATAAAACCCTCGGTTACAGAAACAGGGTAAAAACAGTTTTTATAGAAAATAACGACTTTAACTAAGTCATTAATCACATAATTAACGCCTTCAGTAAGGGCGTTTATCTATTTTCTATTTTTGCAAAATTTCAATATTTTAGTATTTTACCAAAAACGCGCCCTGGTGAGGGGCGTTTCTTTACAAGTTGACGACGTATACAGTGGTCGTTCATTCTTTACTTCTATTTTTGTAATATATATATATTCAGAAATTTATCAAAAACACGCCCTGGACAGGGGCGTTACTGTTCAATTCACGCCCTGAACAGGGGCGTTAGTCAAGTGAGAGACGACCTCTACAGGGTCGTGAATTCAAGAATTTTCAGATTTCAAGTATTATAATTTCCAGAAACAAGAGACATGGTCATGACAGGAAAAATATCGGGATATGATCATGCACTGATTTTAGAATCATGTTTAAGTGGATATTGGATAATTAACATGGGTAATTAACAATTGAGAAAATTGACGTCCGTGTACAGGGCGTCGAATCTAGAATTGACGACCTGGGCATGGTCGTTTCTTTCAAAGTAGCGCCCTTGTCTGGGTCGCGTATTAAAGTAGCACCCTTGGAAAGGGCGTTTCTTTCCAACAATAGAAACATTTAAAACTCGCGAAAACTATATGCATGAACTAATATATATGGTTTAACATAGTTATTATGGTGATTTGGGCTACAGTGCTTGAGAAAACCTACCTTGGGCAATAATCTGGATGGAGAAACGTGAAGAGATTTGATAAGAAGAACAGAGACTCCTGAACTAGATGGAACTGCTACTGAACGATGGCTTTGATGAAAAGAACGTAGATGAAGAACACTTCGTTTCTTCAGGTAGAGAGCTTTTCCTACAGAGGAATATATATATACGAAACATCAGTATTTTCTTCATAATACTTGACTGAAGGTAGAGGAAAGAAGAACTTACCCTTTTGTTCTTCACAACGTTAATCTTCTTAACCTGTAAGAAGAGATGAAGAGTCATTAATTCTTCATGCAACCGAAAGTAATGATAAAAAGAGATAAGAAGAACTGCTGTTCTTTACGTACCGTAGCAGCAGCAGATCGACCAAATAGCTTTAGGGTTTGATAGTCAAGGGTTTTTATAGGATTTCTAGAATCCTAATGGAGTTAGAGCATATTAGAGTTATTACTACATTCGAACTCTTTCTCATAGTTATCAACTTACCCTGGATAAGTTCCTGGGTCGAACGGGAGACGAATTGAATTAACGACCTAGGTCAGGGCGTCGAATTTAAATTGACGCCTTGTCAGACGTCGTTACTTGTTGAAACGCGTCCACTCAAAGGGCGTTACGCTTTCTTGCCCTTTTTATTTATTTTGGTCGTTTGAAATTTGACGCCTTATTATTTGGGCGTCCTTTCTTTAATTCGTGCCTGGTTGAAGGTCGCTTATTTGTAAGGTCGCGCCTTTTCCTGAGGCGTTATTTTCATTAGAGTTTAATTCTTTTCCATTTCGGATTTTTATCTTTTCTTTACTTAGTCTTTTATTCTATTTTGACTTATTTTATTCTTTTAAATTTATTAGGGTTGCTACAGCGTGACACAGCAAGTTGGTAGGGGACCCTTGTAGGGGCCCGCAGGGTTGTAGAAAGGGCTAGATAACCCGTGTCTTGAAGGTGTTTGGGGAAATGCCCGAACCCTTACTCCTTGTTATTTTAGCTGGGAAATGGTCCGGGTACAACAACCGCATAATGGTGACAAATAGTTATCAGTGGTGAGAAATAGGTTTCAGGGCTGACAAATGTCTCCTAAGGGTGATAAATAGATAACAAAAGTAAAAGATATGTTTTAAAGCGAAACAAAGGCGATGGTTGGCGAGCGATAAGGATGACAAATAGATGTTGTGAGTGACAAATAGCCGTTAGCAGTGACAAATAACTCTGTAACGGTGACAAATATCTCATGGCAGTGAAACTTTAAGAAAGTCAAGTTCGTTTGAAGGGTTTAACCGTGTACGGGTTTCCTAACTCTACCAATACGGATCTGAATCTTTCCTAGTCATCAAACGACACTGATTAAATGAAGCGAAACGTTTATATTATTTTTCTATCATTTTTCACAATTAGGTAGTTTTATACTATTGTTATAGTGTTACATTTATTAATTACCAATTTAATATTTTTTATCAATTTTATAATTAATTTATTATTATACTGGTACATTTATTAATTATCATTTTTATGATTTTTATCATTTTCATAATTATTTTACTATTATTATGCTGTTACATTTATTAATTATCATTTTTTATTTTTTCTTATTTTTAGTTATTTCATTATTATTTTACCGTTACATTTATTAATTATCATTTTTAATTTTTTTAGTTTTTGTCATTTTCATAATTATTTAACTATTATTATGATGTTACATTTATTAATTATCATTTTATATGATTTTTATCTTTTTCATAATTATTTTATTATTATTATTATATTATATTTATAAATTTTTAATTTATATTATTTTTTGATATTTTTATTTATTATATTATAATTACAGTATTATATTTATTAATTATCACTGTTAGACAGAAAGAAGAACAAGTTTTGAAGTTTTGGAGCCAGTAAGTTAGATAAGCCAAAATCAAACGCGACGGGTAACAGCGCATAGTGGTGAGAAATAGTCATCAGTGGTGAGAAATAGGTTTCAGGGCTGACAAATGTCTCTTAAGGGTGATAAATGGATAACAGAAGTAAAAAATATGTTTTGAAGCGAAACAAAGGCGATGACTGGCGAGCGATAAGGGTGACAAATAGATGTTGTGAGTGACAAATAGCCGTTAGTAGTGACAAATAACTCTGTAACGATGACAAATATCTCATGGCAGTAAAACTTGAAGAAACTCATGTTCGTTTGAAGGGTTTAACCGTGTATGGGTTTCCTAACTCTACCAACACGGATCTGAAGTTTTCCTAGTCATCAAACGACACTGATTAAATGAAGCGAAATGTTTATATTATTTTTCTATGATTTTTCACAATTAGGTGGTTTTATATTATTGTTGTAGTGTTACATTTATTAATTATCAATTTTATATTTTTTTTTATCAATTTTATAATTAATTTATTATTATATTGGTACATTTATTAATTATCATTTTTTTACTCTTTGTCATTTTCATAATTATTTTACTATTATTATGTTGTTACATTTATTAATTATCATTTTTATATTTTTTTTCTCATTTTCAATTATTTCATTATTATTTTACAGTTACATTTATTAATTATCATTTTTAATTTTTTTGATTTTTATCAATTTCACATTTATTTAACATTTATTAATTATCATTTTATATGAGCTTTATCTTTTTCATAATTACTTTATTATTATTTTATTATTATATTTATAAATTTTAAATTGTATGATTTTTTGGTATTTTTATTTATTTTATAATAATTATATTATTATATTTATCAATTATCATTGTTAGACAGAAAGAAGAACAAGTTTTGAAGTTTTGGAGCCAATAAGTCAGATAAGCCAAAAGCAAGCGCGACGGCTAACACCGCATAGTGGTGACAAATAGTCATCAGTGGTGACAAATAGGTTTCAGGACTGACAAATGTCTTCTAAGGGTGATAAAATGATAACAGAAGTAAAAGATATATTTTGAAGTGAAACAAAGGCAATGGCTGGCGAGCGATAAAGGTGACAAATAGATGTTGTGAGTGACAAGTAGCCGTTAGCAGTGACAAATAACTCTGTAACGGTGACAAATATCTCATGTTAGTGAAACTTGAAGAAACTCAAGTCCGTTTGAAGCGTTTAACCGTGTATGAGTTTCCTAACTCTACCAATACGGATCTGAATCTTTCCTAATCATCAAACGACACTGATTAAATGAAGCGAAACATTTATATTATTTTTCTATCGTTTTTCACAATTAGGTGATTTTATATTATTGTTATAGTGTTACATTTATTAATTATCAATTTTATATTTTTTTATCAATGTAATAATTAATTTATTATTATACTGGTACATTTATTAATTATCATTTTTATGATCTGTCATTTTCATAATTATTTTACTATTATTATGCGGTTATATGTATTAATTATCATTTTTATGTTTTTCTTATTTTTAGTTGTTTCATTATTATTTTATCGTTACATTTATTAATTCTCATTTTTTATTTTTTTAAATTTTTGTCATTTTCATAATTATTTTACTATTTCTACACTGTTACATTTATTAATTATTATTTTTATTTTTTTCTTATTTTTTGTTATTTCATTATTATTTTGCCGTTACTTTTATTAATTATCATTTTTAATTTTTATCATTTTCACATTTATTTAACATTTATTAATTATCAATCTATATGAGTTTTATCTTTTTCATAATTATTTTATTATGATTTTTTTATTTTATTTAACATTTATATTATTTTTCTATCATTTTTCACAATTAGGTGATTTTATATTATTGTTAGAGTGTTACATTTATTAATTACCAATTTTTTATTAATTTTATAAATAATTTATTATTATACTGATATATTTATTAATTATCCCTTTTATGATCTTTGTAATTTTCATAATTATTTTACTATTATTATGCTGTTCGGTTTATTAATTATCCATTTTATATTTTTTCGTATTTTCAGTTATTTCATTACTATTTTACAGCTACATTTATTAATTATCATTTTTTATTTTTTTTATTTTTATCATTTTCATAATTATTTAACTATTATTATGATGTTACATGTATTAATTATCATTTATATGATTTTTATCTTTTTCATAATTATTTTATGATTAGTATTCTATTATATTTATAAATTTTCAATTCGTATGATTTTTTGACATTTTTTTATTTTATTATAATTACAGTATTATATTTATTAATTATCACTGTTAGACAGAAAGAAGAACTGTTGTGTCCCTGTGATTTTGATGATAGCAATCACTATAAGTCTTATGAATGCATACAATTCTATTTGTGGTGCAGATGAATGTTTCATTGAAAATCCTATCTGAATTATTGCTGCATTTAAATATGGCTGTGTGGTGTGTGCTTTGGTGCATTTCATAATTACATTTATCTGGATTCTTTGATATCATATGTGTTTACTTCATTTAGAACTGCTCATTCAGAACTTGGTACATTGCTTAACTGTGAGCATGGCATAGACTGTACACTCGTCTGTCTGCATGAGTCACCAAGTCCACACATTACATCGTGTGTTTTTCATGAAGTCTATACATTGGCATGCAGCGTCTCATGAAGTATGTACATCCTCTTCAAGCATTTCAAAGTCTATACATCGCTTGGAGTTCTTTCAAGTCTATACATTGCTGAGCGTCTCACTGACTGTCTCACGCAAGTATATACAATGGCATATGCATTCAATGTAAAGCCTATACATCCTGCACCGTCTCATGCAGCATCTCAAGCCAAGTCCATACATAGTCCATCAGCATTTAGAAGTCTGTACAGCGTCCGTCTCAGCCAGCGTCTCATGCTGCGTCTTAGGCGAGTCTGTACATCGCCTTCAGACTTTCAAGTCTATACACTCCATGCTCATTCAAGTCTATACATCCACAGTGTAACTTCAAAGTCTGAACATTATCTCACTCCGTCAAAGTCCATACATTTGTCTTCTCTTCAAAGTCAGTACATTGGCATTGGGCATCCAAGTATATACATCGCCTTCTGCAAGCTTTATTTCAAGTCTGTACATATAACGACCCAGAGTTCAGGATACCGATACACCGATAACATCGATACACCGATACCAACAACTGGGGAAGCCACCCAAGAGGCTGATGAGGCCCCTGAAGGGTTAGTAGGGTTTTGTCGAGGGAATGTATAACGAACTGGAATTTGGAACGTGTAGATTACAATTACGTAATAAAATCAACACAAGTGCGGAAGCAATTCAAAATAACCAGAGTGATATATATATACTAGTCCAGATAAACAAGAGTACTAGTCCACAAGGGTACAACTACACGGGACATACCCCGGCAAAAGTACAACAAAAGCCTCAAAAGGCGGCTCAACTAAAGCTGGCAGCTAGACGCGGTCTCCAAAACAGCTTACGAAGCACCGGGAGACGACGGGCGCGGCTCACCTGAAAGGAGAAGGGTGAGTCACAGCCAGACTCAGTAGGGGTCACGCGGATCCCTACCTCGCACTAAACAAGCATTCATACATAAATAAAGGCAATTAGAGCATGCATTTAATTAAAATGACAGGCAATGGCATGAATAAACTACTCAAGCAAAGCTATAAACTCTAACTACGCAGGTAGAACAGCTAACACATGCCAAAGCTAAATAAATGCAAGTGACTAAAACTAAATCTACCAAAATAGAATAAGCCTTAACTAATCCAAACAATAAGGAAGGACAACCACTGGAGCAGAAACCAGAAGCGTCCACTGACGACTTACACTGCGTCTCAAGCACTCACAGTCGGTAAACGACAAGCTGAGCGCGTAAACAGTACCAAACCAAGTGACCAGTCGGAGTGGCACCCGTCGGTGTCAGTCCACAGTCTCCGACCACGTGTGCACACACTGACTCTAGCATGAGCCAGGCCCTCTAGCTAGTTTTCTCCCTTGGTAGGACGCTACCATTGGCTGGGAGCCCACGGAACTAGCTTACAAACCGTGTATGGGAAACACCCCTCCGCTATCCTCAAGCGGGTCGGCACTCAACAGACCTTAGGGCAACAACAGTGGTTCCATTGCATGGAAAGAAAAGCTATTCTATTGGGATATAGAAATACGCCATCGAATACTACAGTAACGTAAACATGGCATATATATAGAATGGAACGCATAACGAGAAGGCTGGCAACTATTTCAAACCAACAGGCAAGCGGCGGTCGGGTGCCCACGCGCTACATGAAAGCGACGGTCAGGGACTGGCGCGTTACACCAAGAACGACGCGTCTGTCTCCATCCGTTACTTCCGCCTGAGTTCCAGCTCAAAAAACCCAAAAGGGAATGTGACGGTAGGGGCCCTGTGCGTTACATCAATGCGGCGCGTTGGGTCACCGCCGTTACATCCACCCGAGGCCAAAACCCAACATACAGCGTTCGAAAATCAGTCGCAGGCGAAGCGACGCGCTCGCTCAGGCGCGTCGGACGGAAGCGACGGCCGGCCGACTGGCCGTCGGGCTAACCGCCTGACCTGGTCAACGCAAAATGCAAGACGAGTAACGGATGGGGATCCCACCGTTACTCTCCAAATAACGCACCCTCATCGGGCCGTTGTTTGGAAACGACGCGTCCTCTAAGGACCGTCAGGCGTGTGACGGTTCCTGGCAGGACCGTCACACAACCTGGGACACGGGCGGGTTCGGTTTGAAAATCGGAGCCCTCCCGGATGACAAAAATCGTCGGGTATCGACGTAAAAACCTGTAACCTGTCAAACCATACATCGTATACAACAATTTAACACCTAAAAACATCACATGCAATGCCTAAAAAGCATTAACTCAAGAATTTAGCTAAAACCCCACAAATAGGAAAAATGGACATTATGCATGCTACGGGGCTCTAATCGAAAGAACGAGCTAGAGGAAATGATCCTAGCAAGATCAGGATTCCATCCCCCTACCTTTTGCGAGCCGAAATCGACGAAGTGGTCGCATGCAAGGAGGAAGAGCCACGAGGCCTTCACGCTCCACCTCGCTCCCACGATCACCGAATCATGTCGAAATGGGTACCCACGCGTTCCTCTCGACGCGAGGAATCCAACGGCGCCAACCACGCCTCAAACCGACGTCGACTCGCCCGAATCCCAAGAGAAAGGGGGAGAGGCGATCGGCTAGAGAGAGAGAGCATGAGGGAGAGTGAGATCGACGAGGGAGAGAGAGGGGGTGAGGGTGAGAGATTAAAAGAAATAAAAATAAAAATAAAATATATACATAATATAATTATTATATATATTAAAATCTTATTAATATCTAATAACCCTCAATGCTCCAAATAAATCCGGAAAAATACCAGATAAATTCCTAAAAATCCAGAAAAATAGCCAGAAATCCAGAACAAATACAAGAACAAAATCCGTTAAGGATCCATTAAGGCACGGGCCTTACAGTCCCTCCCTCCTAATAAAAATTTTTCCCCCGAAATTTACAACGGAAAAAGGAGGAAACTGAGAAAGGACATATACCTTACTGGAATAAGAAAGGAAAAAGCTGACGCATCTCATCTTCGCGTTCCCAAGTGGACTCATTACCAGAGTGACGCTGCCAAGCAACTCTTACCAGAGGAATAACTTTATTTCTCAACCGCTACTCACGACGGTCTTCAATTCTGAGAGGAAACTCTGGCGCAGACAAATCAGCGGTCACTTCAGGCCAAACTGAATCATCGAGAACATGAGAAGCATCCGGCACATATTTCCTCAACTGAGATACGTGGAACACATCATGAATAGCTTGCATGGCCGCGGGTAGTTGCAGACGATAAGCTACTTGACGAATAGCCTCAACGATCGGAAAGGGCCAACATACCGCGGACTAAGCTTCCCACGCTTCCCAAACTTGGAAACACCTTTCATCGGAGATATTTTAACAAACACCATATCTCCTAGCTCAAATTGTAGTGGACGTCTGCGCTGATCTGCATAACTTTTCTGTCGACTCTGAGCCGTCAACAATCTCTGCCTGATCAGACGAACCACATCCGAACACTGCTGCACCATCTCAGGTCCTGTCAACAATCTGTCTCCAACATCAAACCAGTTCAAGGGAGTACGACATGGACGACCATATAGTGCTTCATAAGGAGCCATTCCAATACTAGAGTGAAAACTGTTATTATAAGCAAATTCAACAAGTGGCAAATGCTGACTCCACGAACCTTGCCAATCAAGGCAACACAATCTCAGCATGTCTTCCAGAGTCTGAATAGTCCTCTCTGACTGTCCATCTGACTGTGGGTGATACGCTGAACTGAAAGATAACTCAGTGCCCAAAACCTTCTGGAAACTACGCCAGAAGCCGGAGGTAAAACGTGGGTCACGATATGACACAAGTGAAACAGGAACTCCATGCAGTGGCACGATCTTCTGCACATATAGCTCGGCCAACCTCTGCACATTCCAGGCAACCTTAATTGGCAATAATCTGGCAGTTTTAGTCAATCTGTCGACAAGCAACCAGATACCATCAAAACCTTGAGAAGTTCGAGGCAAACCCACCACAAAATCTGTAGTAACATGGTCCCATTTCCACATCGGAATCTCTAATGGCTGAAGCAAACCACCGGGCTTTTGATGTTCGGCTTTAACCTGCTAACAAGTCAAGCACTTAGAAACAAATATAGCCACGTCTTTCTTCATACCTGGCCACCAGAACTGCTTCTTCAAATTCTGATACATCTTGGTAACACCTGGATGAATAGCAAAACGGGAACCATGGGCTTCATTCAGAATCTCATGCCTCAAATCATCAGGAGGAACATATAATCTGCCCTGGAAACTGACAACTAGCTCAGCATCAAATTCCACATCATATCTTGATATAACACGGGCCAAATCAGAATCAGCTTGCTGGGCCTCTTGAATCTGCTGATATACAGCTGAACCCAAAATCAAACTAGCACGAACTGCCATCTTCGGATCAGCAGGAAACTCTGCACTGAATGTCTCGCTCGGAAGCCAGTTCCACAATTTCCATTCATGAAGCAACAAATGACTGACCTGCACTTTCCTGCTCAGAGCATCAGCCACAACATTCATTTTGCCCGACTGATAGGAGAGTGTAAAGTCAAAATCTTTCATGAATTCCATTCATCGCCTCTGCCTGAGATTCAGATCTTTCTGGGAGAATATATACTGTAAACTCTGGTGATCAGTAAGAATCTGAAATTTCTCGCCATACAGATAATGTCTCCAGATCTTTAAGGCAAAAATAACTGCAGCTAGCTCCAGATCATGCGTGGGATAATTTGCTTCATGTCGTTTCAATTGCCGAGATGCATATGCGATAACTTTACCATGTTGCATCAGCACTGCACCCAGACCTACTCGAGAAGCATCAGTACAAACCAGAAAACCACCCGAGTCGGAAGGCAAAGTCAACACAAGAGAAGAAGTCAATAGCCTTTTCAGTTCAACAAAGCTAGCCTCACACTGATCCGACCAGACAAAAGGTACATCTTTACGAGTCAGTCTAGTCATCGGGGCTGTAATCTTCACAAAATCTTGGATGAATCTGCGGTAGTACCCAGCCAAACCTAGGAAGCTCCGTATTTCTGTCACAGTTCTAGGCCTCTGCCAACTTAAAACAGCATCAATCTTTGCAGGGTCCACTGCCACTCCGTCACCAGAAATCACGTGACCAAGAAAATAAATTTCCCGAAGCCAGAATTCACATTTACTGAACTTCGCATAAAGCTCGTGATCTCTTAGAGTCTGCAGAATGATCCTCAAATGCCGCACATGATCTTCATCAGAGGCAGAATAGATCAAAATATCATCAACAAAGATCACCACAAACTGATCAAGAAATGGACGAAAGATACGCTGCATTAGGTCCGTAAAAGCTGCTGGGGCATTAGTCAAACCAAACGGCATCACCAGAAATTCAAAGTGACCATATCGAGTGCTGAAAGCTGTCTTCTCCACATCAGATTCCCGGATTCGCAATTGGAAGTAGCCAGACCGGAGATCAATCCGTGAAAAGACTGTAGCAGACTGTAACTGGTCAAACAAATCATCAATCCTGGGAAGCGGATACTTATTCTTGATAGTCACCTGATTCAATTGCCTGTAATCAATACAAAGTCTCAGGCTTCCATCTTTCTTTTTCACTAATAGCACCGGGGCACTCCACGGAGAAAAACTGGGGCGAATATAACCTTTTTCAGTAATTCAAGTAGTTGTGCTCGTAGTACTTTCAATTCAGCTGGAGCCATTCGGTACGGTGCCTTTGCTAACGGGCCTGTACCTGGAATCAGTTCAATCACCATCTCTATCTCTCGCTCTGGAGGCAAGCCTGGCAACTCGTCAGGAAACACATCAGGGAACTCACAAACAACAGGAATATCACAGACATCCCGCTGTGGTTTTTCAACAGCAACCACAGAAGCAAGAAACCCCTGGCAACCTGCACTAAGCAACCTATAGGCTCGAATAGCAAAAATAATCATACGAGAAGATCGGGATCGAATACCTTGGAAATAAAAAGCTGATTTCCCCTGTGGCTGAAAATAGACTTTCTTCGATCTGCAGTCAACCACAGCTCCATAATGCTCCAACCAATCCATTCCCAGAATAACATCATAATCTGCCAACTGCAATGCATATAATCTCGCCGGCAACTGGTGATTATTGATCAAAACAGGAGACTCTTCCAAACACAAAGGTGTAATCATGAAATCTCCCGAAGGCATCTCAACATACATCTCACAAGTTATCTCTGAAGTCGGTTCCTCAATACATGCCATGAAATCCTCAGAAATAAAAGAGTGAGTAGCACCAGAATCAAATAAGACACGAGCTGAAAGACCATAAAGCATAATCGTACCTTCCACAAGATGGGCTGCAACAACATCAGCTCTAGTCATATGAGAAACCTTGCCTTTCTGCTTCTTAGATCCAGCTGAGGATTGCTGAGAAGACGCCAACGCTTGAGAAAAGAACTGTTGTTGAGCTTGCGGTGCAGGAGGAGGTCTGAATTGCGACTGCTGAGGTTGAGAAAACTTAGGAGCTTGCAATTGTTTCGGCCTCAGCGGGCAATCCCGAACCACATGACCCGGCTGGTCACACCGAAAGCAAACAACGGGAAGAGAACACGGCTGGCCCTTGTGATGACCACCGCATCTCCGACACGTCCATGGCTGACTGACAGCTGAGCTCTGACGAGTCTGAGTAGAAGGTGCTGTCGGCTGCTGAACTACATCTGTACCGGATGGCTGCTGGAAAAACTTCTTCTTCTTCTTGAACCTCTTAAACTTGGTCTTGGAAGGAGAGGAAGCACTGCTAACCTCTGACTGGACTGAGGGAACACCTGGCACTGGTGGTCGGTACGCCTGCTGAGACTGTACTGCGGGCTGAACTAACCCTGCCTGAGGATATCCACCCGGCCTCGTCATTTCCAGCTCAAGTGCCACAGCTGTCTGGCACGCACTATCAAGGTCTGTAACACGACTTGCAATCAGGGGCATCTTTAACTCTGGCCTCAAACCTTGCAAGAATTGCTGTGTCTTTAAAGCTTCACTAGCCAGCACATGGGGCGCATACTGACCCAATTCCATAAACTTATTCCGATACTGAAGCACCGTCATACTGCCTTGAGTCAGCTCCATAAATTGATACATCTTTGCCATTTGTAAACAGGCAGGAGTGTAGGCACACTCGAAAGCAGCTGCGAACTCTGCCCATGTGATCTGCCGAAGAGGTCTTGAATGAAAAGCAATCTGCCACTCGGCTTTCCACCACGTAATGGCCGTACCCTGGAGTTGAAAGGCGGCAAGCATAACCTTCTCATCTTCAGCACATTCCATCGAAACAAATACACGCTCGATCGCATCCAGCCATTGCCTCGCAACCTCTGGATCAGCTTGACCATCGAAAGGAGGCGGATTGAACATCAGGAATTCCTTCAAAGCCTTGCCTCGACTGCCAGGCACTTCAACCTGAGGAGCAACAATCGGCGCTGGAGGAGGAACAATTGGGACAGCAGGAACAGTAGGAACTGCAGGAGGAGGTGCAGAACCGCTATCTTCCCAGGACGAGGAACTCGAGGAGGTCATCCTCGACGAGGCGGCATAATTACTCTGCCGAGATCATAAAACAACAATAAAATCCATCAATCATACAGAAAACACCCTAAGCCAGCAATAGACGACACAGGACTAGCTCTGGATAAACACAAATTTCAATTCCTTATACAATTCCTCAAACATCAGCTCTGATACCAACTGTAACGACCCAGAGTTCAGGATACCGATACACCGATAACATCGATGCACCGATACCAAGAACTGGGGAAGCCACCCAAGAGGCTGATGAGGCCCCTGAAGGGTTAGTAGGGTTTTGTCGAGGGAATGTATAACGAACTGGAATTTGGAACGTGTAGATTACAATTACGTAATAAAATTAACACAAGTGCGGAAGCAATTCAAAATAACCAGAGTGATATATATATACTAGTCCAGATAAACAAGAGTACTAGTCCACAAGGGTACAACTACACGGGGCATACCCCGGCAAAAGTACAACAAAAGCCTCAAAAGGCGGCTCGACTAAAGTTGGCAGCTAGACGCGGTCTCCAAAATAGCTTACGAAGCACCGGGAGACGACGGGCGCGGCTCACCTGAAAGGAGAAGGGTGAGTCACAGCCAGACTCAGTAGGGGTCACGCGGATCCCTACCTCGCACTAAACAAGCATTCATACATAAATAAAGGCAATTAGAGCATGCATTTAATTAAAATGACAGGCAATGGCTTGAATAAACTACTCAAGCAAAGCTGTAAACTCTAACTACGCAGGTAGAACAGCTAACACATGCCAAAGCTAAATAAATGCAAGCGACTAAAACTAAATCTACCAAAATAGAATAAGCCTTAACTAATCCAAACAATAAGGAAGGACAACCACTGGAGCAGAAATCATAAGCGTCCACTGACGACTTACACTGCGTCTCAAGCACTCGCAGTCGGTAAACGACAAGCTGAGCGCGTAAACAGTACCAAACCAAGTAACCAGTCGGAGTGGCACCCGTCGGTGTCAGTCCACAGTCTCCGACCACGTGTGCACACACTAACTCTAGCCTGAGCCAGGCCCTCTCTGCCTTGGTAGGACGCTACCATTGGCTGGGAGCCCACGGAACTAGCTTACAAACCGTGTATGGGAAACACCCCTCCGCTATCCTCAAGCGGGTCGGCACTCAACAGACCTTAGGGCAACAACAGTGGTTCCATTGCATGGAAAGAAAAGCTATTCTATTGGGATATAGAAATACGCCATCAAATACTACAGTAACGTAAACATGGCATATATATAGAATGGAACGCATAACGAGAAGGCTGGCAACTATTTCAAACCAACAGGCAAGCGGCGGTCGGGTGCCCACGCGCTACATGAAAGCGACGGTCGGGGACTGGCGCGTTACACCAAGAACGACACGTCTGTCTCCATCCGTTACTTCCGCCTGAGTTCCAGCTCAAAAAACCCAAAAGGGAATGTGACGGTAGGGGCCCTGTGCGTTACATCAATGCGACGCGTTGGGTCACCGCCGGTACATCAACCCGAGGCCAAAACCCAACATACAGCGTTCGAAAATCAGTCGCAGGTGAAGCGACGCGCTCGCTCAGGCGCGTCGAACGGAAGCGACGGCCGGCCGACTGGCCGTCGGGCTAACCGCCTGACCTGGGCAACGCAAAATGCAAGACGAGTAACGGATGGGGATCCCACCGTTACTCTCCAAATAACGCACCCTCATCGGGCCGTTGTTTGGAAACGACGCGTCCTCTAAAGACCGTCAGGCATGTGACGGTTCCTGGGAGGACCGTCACACCACCTGGGACACGGGCGGGTTCGGTTTGAAAATCGGAGCCCTCCCGGACGACAAAAATCGTCGGGTATCGACGTAGAAACCTGTAACCTGTCAAACCATACATCGTATACAACAATTTAACACCTAAAAACATCACATGCAATGCCTAAAAAGCATTAACTCAAGAATTTAGCTAAAACCCCACAAATAAGAAAAATGGACATTATGCATGCTACGGGGCTCTAATCGAAAGAACGAGCTAGAGGAAATGATCCTAGCAAGATCAGGATTCCATCCCCCTACCTTTTGCGAGGCGAAACCGACGAAATGGTCGCATGCAAGGAGGAAGAGCCACGAGGCCTTCACGCTCCACCTCGCTCCCACGATCACCGAATCATGCCGAAATGGGTACCCACGCGTTCCTCTCGACGCGAGGAATCCAACGGCGCCAACCACGCCTCAAACCGACGTCGACTCGCCCGAATCCCAAGAGAAAGGGGGAGAGGCGATCAGCTAGAGAGAGAGAGCGTGAGGGAGAGTGAGATCGACGAGGGAGAGAGAGGGGGTGAGGGTGAGAGATTAAAAGAAATAAAAATAAAAATAATATATATATAATATAATTATTATATATATTAAAATCTTATTAATTTCTAATAACCCTCAAAGCTCCAAATAAATCCGGAAAAATACCAGATAAATTCCTAAAAATTCAAAAAAATAGCCAGAAATTCCAGAACAAATACAAGAACAAAATCCGTTAAGGATCCATTAAGGCACGGGCCTTACAGTACAGCCTACTGTCTTAATTTGCGTCTCATGCATCGTCTCTCAAGCATTCAAAGCCCATGCATTGAAGTCGAAGTCTGTACAGCCGACCGTCTCATTCAGCGTCTTTGCAAGTCTGTGTATTGCTTGCATTTAGACAAGTCTGTACATCAGACTGTTTCATCAGCAAGTCTAAACATTGGGATGTAGCTTGCTTGAAGTGAAGTCTACACATTGATTCACTGCTCATGCCTTCACTCAGAGTCTGTACAGCCATTCCTTGAGTCCAAGACTGTACATCGCCTTCAATGCATCAAGTCTATACACTGGACTGTGCTCATAAAGTCTGTACAACGTGAGTTTCAGTTCTTAAAGTCTAGACATTCTCCCGTTCAAATCCTTCAAAGTCTATACATCAGTTTGATTGAGTAAGTCTGTACAGCATGCCTTGTTGTTCACAGCCTTTAAAGTCTGTACATCTGCTTCGCATCTGCAAGTCTGTACATTGGCTTCATATCATAAAGTTTGTACATTGGCATCTGCTCCTACGTTGCACTTCCAAGTCTGCACATTGGGTTCTTTACCTACGTTCAGCTTTGAAAGTCTGCACATTGGTAGTTTTACCAACGTTGCCTTGCCAAAGTCTATACACTGTGTTTGTTCAAGTCTGTACAGACTTAGCCTTGTTCTAGTCTGTACATCGACCAGCTATAATTGGCAAGTCTACACATCGTGATTTCATCATGTCTGTACAGCCTCTTCATTGAAAGTCCACTCATCACTCAAGTCTATACTATGCACACTTGCTTTCTTGCATAAAGTCCATACACTGCACTTGGCTTGTGTTCTTCACACCAAGTATGTACAGCCTGTGCTCGCTGCAGTCAAGTCTACACACTCGATTGCCTTGCTTTGCTTCAAGTCTGTACAGTCTCTCCCTCAGCAAGTCTATACACTAGGGTCGTCAGCTGCAGGGACATGATGTCTGTACATTGGGTGCTCATGCATTGCTCTCATCGAAGTCTATACATCCGATAGGCTTGTTACAAGTCTGTACACCGAGGACGCTTGAAGGCTTCCAAGTGTATACACTCTACACACTTGGTTAACTAATGCATTTAACTGCAAGTATATACATTGAGATCGCATAAAGTCTCACAAGTCTATACACTCACTCAGTGTTCACACTTGCTCATTTGCTGCTTATAAAGTCTATACAGGCTTCAATGTCTTAGGGAACGTCTCATGCCTTTGCCAAATTCTATACAGTCTGTATCTTCGTTGCATTGCATGCATCATGGTTTAAGTCTAGACATTGCCTCAGGCTGAGCAAGTATATACATTGCATGTTCGTTCAATCAAGTCCATACACTGAGCAAGTATATACATTGTCTGCCTGTCGATTGAAGAGTCTATATGTAACGACCAGAGTTCAGGATACCGATATACCGATAACATCGATACACCGATACCAAGAACTGGGGAAGCCACCCAAGAGGCTGATGAGGCCCCTGAAGGGTTAGTAGGGTTTTGTCGAGGGAATGTATAATGAACTGGAATTTGGAACGTGTAGATTACAATTAAGTAATAAAATTAACACAAGTGCGGAAGCAATTCAAAATAACCAGAGTGATATATATATACTAGTCCAGATAAACAAGAGTACTAGTCCACAAGGGTACAACTACGCGGGGCATACCCCGGCAAAAGTACAACAGAAGCCTCAAAAGGCGGCTCGACTAAAGCTGGCAGCTAGACGCGGTCTCCAAAATAGCTTACGAAGCACCAGGAGACGACGGGCGCGGCTCACCTGAAAGGAGAAGGGTGAGTCACAGCCAGACTCAGTAGGGGTCACGCGGATCCCTACCTCGCACTAAACAAGCATTCATACATAAATTAAGGCAATTAGAGCATGCATTTAAATAAAATAACAGGCATTGGCATGATTAACTAATCATAAGAAAGCTGTAAACTCTAACTAAGCAGGTATAACAGCTAACGCATGCCAATAATCAGTAAATGCAAGCGACTAAAGCTAAATCTACCAAGTAGAATAAGCCTTAACTAATCCAAACAATAAGGAAGGATAACCACTGGAGCAGAAACCAGAAGCGTCCACTGACGACTTACACTGCGTCTCAAGCACTCGCAGTCGGTAAACGACAAGCTGAGCGCGTAAACAGTACCAAACCAAGTGACCAGTCGGAGTGGCACCCGTCGGTGTCAGTCCACAGTCTCCGACTACGTGTGCACACACTGACTCTAGCCTGAGCCAGGCCCTCTAGCTAGTTTTCTCCCTTGGTAGGACGCTACCATTGGCTGGGAGCCCACGGAACTAGCTTACAAACCGTGTATGGGAAACACCCCTCCGCTATCCTCAAGCGGGTCGGCACTCAACAGACCTTAGGGCAACAGCAGTGGTTCCATTGCATGGAAAGAAAAGCTATTCTATTGGGATATAGAAACACGCCATCAAATACTACAGTAACGTAAACATGGCATATATATATAGAATGGAACACATAACGAGAAGGCTGGCAACTATTTCAAACCAACAGGCAAGCGGCGGTCGGGGACTAGCGCGTTACACCAAGAACGACGCGTCTGTCTCCATCCGTTACTTCCGCCTGAGTTCCAGCTCAAAAGACCCAAAAGGGAATGTGACGGTAGGGGTCCTGTGCGTTACATCAATGCAACGCGTTGGGTCACCGCCGTTACATTCACCCGAGGCCAAAACCCAACATACAGCGTTCGAAATCAGTTGCAGGCGAAGCGACGCGCTCGCTCAGGCGCGTCGGACGGAAGCGACGGCCGGTCGACTGGCCGTCGGGCTAACCGCCTGACCAAGTCAACGCGAAAAGCAAGACGAGTAACGGATGGGGATCCCACCGTTACTCTCCAAATAACGCACCCTCGTCGGGCCGTTGTTTGGAAATGACGCGTCCTTTAAGGACCGTCAGGCATGTGACGGTTCCTGGCAGGACCGTCACACCACCTGGGACACGGGCGGGTTCGGTTTGAAAACCAGAGCCCTCCCAGACGATAAAAATCGTCGGGTATCGACGTAGAAACCTGTAACCTGTCAAACCATACATCGTATACAACAATTTAACACCTAAAAACATCACATGCAATGCCTAAAAAGCATTAAACTCAAGGATTTAGCTAAACCCCCACAAATAGGAAAAATGAACATTATGCGTGCTACGGGACTCTAATCGGAAGAACGAGCTATAAGAAATGATCCTAGCAAGATCAGGATTCCGTCCCCCTACCTTTTGCGAGCCGAAACCGACGAAATGGTCGCATGCAAGGAGGAAGAGCCACGAGGCCTTCACGCTCCACCTCGCTCCCACGATCACCGAATCATGCCGAAATGGGTACCCACGCGTTCCTCTCGACGCGAGGAATCCAACGGCGCCAACCACGCCTCAAACCGACGTCGACTCGCCCTAATCCCAAGAGAAAGGGGGAGAGGCGATCGGCTAGAGAGAGATAGCGTGAGGGAGAGTGAGATCGACGAGGGAGAGAGAGAGAGAGGGGGTGAGGGATTAAAAGAAATAAAAAATAAATTAAAATATATATAATATAATTATTATATATATTAAAATCTTAGTAATTTCTGATAACCCTCAAGGCTCCAAATAAAATCGAAAAAATACCAGATAAATTCCTAAAAATCCAGAAAAATAGCCGAAAATTCCAGAACAAATACAAGAACAAAATCCGTTAAGGATCCAATAAGGCACGGGCCTTACAGTCCCTCCCTCCTAATAAAAATTTCGCCCCCGAAATTTACAACGGAAAAAGGAGGAAACTGAGAAAGGACATATACCTTACTGGAATAAGAAAGGAAAAAGCTGACGCATCTCATCTTCGCATTCCCAAGTGGACTCATTACCAGAGTGACGCTGCCAAGCTACTCTTACCAGGGAAATAACCTTATTTCTCAACCGCTGCTCACGACGGTCTTCAATTCTAAGAGGAAACTCTGGCGCAGACAAATCAGCTGTCACTTCAGGCCAAACTGAATCATCGAGAGCATGAGAAGCTTCCGGCACATATTTCCTCAACTGAGATACGTGGAACACATCATGAATAGCTTGCATGGCCGCGGGTAGTTGCAGACGATAAGCTACTTGACCAATAGCCTCATTTTTCATAATTAGGTGGTTTTATATTATTGTTATAGCGTTACATTAACTAATTACCAATTCAATATTTTTATTCAATTTTATAATCAATTTATTATTATACTGGTACATTTATTAATTATCATTTTTATGGTCTTTATCATTTTTATAATTATTTTATAATTATTATGATGTTACATTTATTAATTATCATTTTTATATTTTTTCTTATTTTTAGTTATTTCATTATTATTTTACCATTACATTTATTAATTATCATTTTCAATTTTTAATTTTTATCAATTTCATAATTATTTAACTATTATTATGATATTACATTTATTAATTATCATTTTATATGATTTTTATCTTTTTCATAATTATTTTATGATTAGTATTCTATTAAATTTTTAATTTTTTAATTTGTATCATTTTTTGATATTTTTATTTATTTTATTTGAATTATAGTATTATATTTATTAATTATCACTATTAGACAGAAAGAAGAACAAGTTTTGAAGTTTTGGAGCCAGTAAGTCAGATAAGTCAAAATCAAACGCGACAGCTAACATCGCATAGTGGTGACAAATAGTCATCAATGATGAGAAATAGTTTTCATGACTGACAAATGTCTCCTAAGGGTGATAAATGGATAACATAAGTAAAAGATATATTTTGAAGCGAAACAAAGACGATGGCTGGCGAGCGATAAAGGGTGACAAATAGATGTTGTGAGTGACAAATAGTCGTTAGCAGTGACAAATAACTCTGTAACGATGATAAATATCTCATGGCAGTGAAACTTGAAGACACTCAAGTTCGTTTGAAGGGTTTAACCGTGTAAGGGTTTCCTATCTCTACCAATACGGATCTGAATCTTTCCTAATCATCAAACGACACTGATTAAATGAAGCGAAATGTTTATATTATTTTTCTATCATTTTTCATAATTAGATGGTTTTATATTATTGTTATAGTGTTACATTTATTAATTATCAATTTAATATTTTTTTATAAATTTTATAGTTAATTTATTATTATACTGGTACATTTTATAATTATCATTTTTATGGACATTATCATTTTCATAATTATTTTACTATTATTATGCTGTTACATTTATTAATTATCATTTTTATATTTTTTTCTTATTTTTAGTTATTTCATTATTATTTTACCGTTACATTTATTAATTATCATTTTTAATTTTTTAACTTTTGTCATTTTCATAATTAATTAACTATTATTATAATGTTACATTTATTAATTATCATTTTATATGATTTTTATCTTTTTCATAATTATTTTATGATTATTATTCTATTATATTTATAAATTTTCAATGTGTATGATTTTTTGATATTTTTATTTATTTTATTATAATTACAATATTATATTTATTAATTATCACTGTTAGACAGAAAAAGAACATGTTATGATGTTTTGGACCTAGTAAGTTAGATAAGTCAAAATCAAACGCGACGGCTAACACCGCATAGTGGTGACAAATAGTCATTAGTGGTGAGAAATAGATTTCAGGGCTGAGCTGTAAGGCCCGTGCCTTAATGGATCCTTAATGGATTTTGTTCTAATATTTGTTCTGGAATTTCTGACTATTTTCCTGTATTTTTAAGAATTTTTCTGGTATTTTTCGGATTTATTTGGAGCTTTGAGGGTTATTAGAGATTAATAAGATTTTAATATATATAATAATTATATTATATATATTTTATTTTTATTTTTCTTCTCTTTTAATCCCTCACCCTCACTCTCTCTCTCTCTCCCTCGTCGATCTCACCTCACTCTCTCTCTCTCCTCTCGCCGATCGCCTCTCTCCCCTCCCCTTGGGAAGCAGGCTTTTTGGCGCCAGATTGAGGCGTGGGAGGTACCGGTGGATTCTTCGCGTCGCGTGGATCGCGTGGACGCCCACCTCGGCGTGTTTCGTGGCTCGTGGGAGCGAGGTGGAGCGTGAAGGCCTCATGGCTCTTCCTCCTTGCATGCGGCCTTTTCGACCGTTTCGGCTTGCAAAAGGTAGGGGGATGGAATCCTGATCTCGCTAGGATCATTTCCTATAGCTCGTTCGTTTGATTAGAACCCCGTAGCATGCTTAATGTTCATATTTCATAACTTTGGGGTTTTAGCTTAATTCTTGAATTTGATGCATTGTGGGCTTTGCATGTGTGGTATTTGGGTATTATTTTGTTGTTTGGGTTGAATGGTTTGACAGGTTACAGGTTTCTACGACGTTACCCGATGATTTTTATCGTCCGGGAGGGCTCCGGTTTTCAAACCGTACCCACCCGTGTTCCAGGTGGCGTGACGGTCCTGCCAGGAACCGTCACACGCCTGACGGTCCTTAGTGGACGCGTCATTTCCAAACAACGGCCCGATGAGGGTGCGTTATTTGGAGAGTAACGGTGGGATCCCCATCCGTTACTCGTCCATCGTTTTACGTTTACCGGGTGAGGCGGTTAGCCCGACGGCCAGTCGGCCGGCCATCGCTTCCGTCCGACGCGCCTGAGCGAGCGCGTCGCTTCGCCTGCGTCTGATTTCGAACGTTGTACGTTGGTTTTTGGCCTCGGGTGGATGTAACGGCGGTGACCCAACGCGTTGCATCGATGTAACGCACAGGGCCCCTACCGTCACATTCCCTTTTTGGCCTTTTGAGCTGGAACTCAGGCAGGAGTGACGGAAGGAGACAGACGCGTCGTTCTTGGTGTAACGCGCCAGCCACCGACCGTTACTTTCATGTAGCACGTGGGCATCCGACCGCCGCTTGCCTGTTGGGTTTAATAAGTTGCCAGCCATTTGTTATGCGTTCCCTTACGTAATTGTGCCATGTTTATGTTGTTTCATTGTTCGAGGGCATGTTTCTTATACCAATAGAGTAGCTTTTCTTTCCATGGAATGAAGCCACTGTTGTTGCCCTAGGTCTGTTGAGTACCGACCCGCTTGAGGATAGCGGAGGGGTGTTTCCCATACACGGTTTGTAAGCTAGTTCCGTGGGCTCCTAGCCAATGGTAGCATCCTACCAAGGGAGAAAACTAGCTAGAGGGCCTGGCTCAGGCTAGAGTCAGTGTGTGCACACGTGGTCGGAGACTGTGGACTGACACCGACGGGTGCCACTCCGACTGGTCACTTGGTTTGGTACTGGTTACGCGCTCAGCTTGTCGCTTTGTCGACTGCGAGTGCTTGAGACGCAGTGTAAGTCGTCAGTGGACGCTTCTGGTTTCTGCTCCAGTGGTTGTCCTTCCTTATTGTTTGGATTAGTTAAGGCTTATTCTATTTTGGTAGATTTAGTTTTAGTCGCTTGCATTTATTTAGCTGTGGCATGTGTTAGCTGTTCTACTTGCTTAGTTAGAGTTTACAGCTTTACATGAGTAGTTTATTCATGCCATTGCCTGTTATTCCAATTAAATGCATGCTCTCATTGCTTTTATTTATGCATGAATGCTTGTTTAGTGCGAGGTAGGGATCCGCGTGACCCCTACTGAGTCTGGCTATGACTCACCCTTCTCCTTTCAGGTGAGCCGCGCCCGTCGTCTCCCGGTGCTTCGTGAGCTGTTTCGGAGACCGCGTTTAGCTGCCAGCTCTAGTCGGGCCGCCTTTTTGAGGCTTTTGTTATACTTTCGGCGGGGTATGCCCCGTGTAGTTGTGCCCTCGTGGACTAGTACTCTTGTTTATCTGGACTAGTATTTATATATATCACTCTGGTTATTTTGAATTGCTTCCGCACTTGTGTTAATTTTATTACTTCTTTGTAATCTACGCGTTCCAAATTGCAGTTCGTTATACATTCCCTCGACATAACCTTACTAACCCTTCAGGGGCCTCATCAGCCTCTTGGGTGGCTTCCCCAGTTCTTGGTATCGGTGTATCGATGTTATCGGTATACCGGTATCCTGAACTCTGGGTCGTTACAGTTGGTATCAGAGCCGATGTTTGAGGAATTGTATAAGGAATTGAAATTTGTGTTTGTCCAGAGCTAGTCATGTGTCGTCTATTGCTGGCTTAGGGTGTTTTCTCTATGATTGATGGATTTTATTGTTGTTTTATGATCTCGGCGGAGTAATTATGCCGCCTCGTCGAGGAAGACCTCCTCGAGTTCCTCGTGCTCCTCGAGATGCGCCCAGGGAAGATAGTGGTTCTGCACCTCCTCCTGCAGTTCCTGCTGTTCCCGTTGCACCAGTTGTTCCTCCTCCAGCGCCGATTGATGCTCCTCTGGTTGAAGTGCCTGGCAGTTGAGGCAAGGCTTTAAAAGAGTTCCTGATGTTCAATCCGCCTCCTTTCGATGGTCAAGCTGATCCAGAGGTTGCGAGGCAATGGCTGGATGCGATTGAGCGTGTATTTGTTTCGATGGAATGTGCTGAAGATGAGAAAGTTATGCTTGCCGCTTTTCAACTCCAGGGTGCAGCCATTACGTGGTGGAAAGCCGAGTGGCAGATCGCTTTTCGTTCTAGACCTCTTCGGCAGATCACGTGGGCAGAGTTCGCAGCTGCTTTTGAGCGTGCCTACACTCCTGCCTGTTTGCAAATGGCAAAAATGTATCAATTCATGGAGCTGACTCAGGGCAGTATGACTGTGCTTCAGTATCGGAATAAGTTTATGGAATTGGGTCAGTATGCGCCCCACGTGCTGGCTAGTGAAGCTTTGAAGACACAGCAATTTTTGCGAGGTTTGAGGCCAGAATTGAAGATGCCCCTGATTGCAAGTCGTGTTGCAGACCTTGATAGTGCGTGCCAGACAGCTGTGGCACTTGAGCTAGAGATGACGAGACCGGGTGGATATCCTCAGGCAGGGTCAGTTCAGCCCGTAGTACAGTCTCAGCAGGTGTACCGACCGCCAGCGCCAGGTGTTCCCTCAGTCCAGTCAGAGGTTAGCAGTGCTTCCTCTCCTTCCAAGACCAAGTTTAAGAGGTTCAAGAAGAAGAAGAAGTTTTTCCAGCAGCCGTCCGGTACAGATGTAGTTCAGCAGCCGACAGCACCTTCTAGTCAGACTCGTCAGAGTTCAGCTGTCAGTCAGCCATGGACGTGTCGGAGATGCGGTGGTCATCACAAGGGCCAGCCGTGTTCACTTCCCGTTGTTTGCTTTCGGTGTGACCAGCCGGGTCATGTGGTTCGGGATTGCTTGCTGAGGCCGAAGCAATTGCAAGCTCCTCCGTTACCTCAACCTCAGCAGCCGCAATTCAGACCTCCTCCTGCACCGCAAGCTCAACAGTTCTTCTCTCAAGCGTCGGCGTCTTCTCAGCAATCCTCGGCCGGATCAAAGAAGCAGAAGGGCAAGGTTTCACATATGACTAGAGCTGATGTTGCAGCCCATCTTGTGGAAGGTACGATTATGCTTTATGGTCATTCAGCTCGTGTCTTATTTGATTCTGGTGCTTCTCACTCTTTTATTTCTGAGGATTTCATGGCATGTATTGAGGAACCGACTTCAGAGATAGCTTGTGAGATGTATGTTGAGATGCCTTCGGGAGATTTCATGATTACACCTCTGTGCTTGGAAGAGTCTCCTGTTATGATCAATAATCACCAGTTGCCGGCGAGATTATATGCTTTGCAGTTGGCAGATTATGATGTTATTCTGGGAATGGATTGGTTGGAGCATTATGGAGCTGTGGTTGACTGCAGATCGAAGAAAGTCTATTTTCAGCCATAGGGGAAATCAGCTTTTTATTTCCAAGGTATTCGATCCCGTTCTTCTCGTATGATTATTTCTGCTATTCGAGCCTATAGGTTGCTTAGTGCAGGTTGCCAGGGGTTTCTTGCTTCTGTGGTTGCTGTTGAAAAACCACGACAGGAAGCCAGTGATATTCCTGTTGTTTGTGAGTTCCCTGATGTGTTTCCTGACGAGTTACCAGGCTTGCCCCCAGAGCGAGAGATAGAGATGGTGATTGAACTGATTCCGGGTACAGCTCCCTTAGCAAAGGCACCGTACCGAATGGCTCCAGCTGAATTGAAAGTACTACGAGCACAGCTACTTGAGTTACTGGAAAAGGGTTATATTCGCCCCAGCTTTTCTCCGTGGAGTGCCCCAGTGTTGTTTGTGAAGAAGAAAGATGGAAGCCTGAGGCTTTGTATTGATTACAGGCAATTGAATCAGGTGACTATCAAGAATAAATATCCGCTCCCCAGGATTGATGATTTGTTTGACCAGTTACAGTCTGCTACTGTCTTTTCACGGATTGATATCTGGTCTGGCTATTTCCAATTGCGAATCCGGGAATCAGATGTGGAGAAGACGGCTTTCAGCACTCGTTATGGTCACTTTGAATTTCTAGTCATGCCGTTTGGTTTGACTAATGCCCCAACAGCTTTTATGGACCTGATGCAGCGTATCTTTCGTCCATTTCTTGATCAGTTTGTGGTGATCTTTGTTGATGATATTTTGATTTATTCTGCCTCTGATGAAGATCATGTGCAACATTTAAGGATCGTTCTGCAGACTCTAAGGGATCACGAGCTTTATGCGAAGTTCAGTAAATGTGAATTCTGGCTTCGGGAGATTCATTTTCTTGGTCACGTGATTTCTGGTGACGGAGTGGCAGTAGACCCTGCAAAGATTGATGCCGTGTTGAGTTGGCAGAGGCCTAGAACTGTGACAGAAATACGAAGCTTCCTCGGTTTGGCTGGGTACTACCGCAGATTCATCCAAGATTTTGCGAAGATTGCAGCCCCGATGACTAGACTGACTCGTAAAGATGTACCTTTTGTCTGGTCGGATCAGTGTGAGGCTAGCTTTGTTGAATTGAAAAGGCTATTGACTTCTTCTCTTGTGTTGACTTTGCCTTCCGACTCGGGTGGTTTTCTGGTTTGTACTGATGCTTCTCGAGTAGGTTTGGGTGCAGTGCTGATGCAACATGGTAAGGTTATCGCATATGCATCTCGGTAATTGAAACGACATGAAGAGAATTATCCCACTCATGATCTGGAGCTAGCTGCAATTATTTTTACCTTAAAGATTTGGAGACATTATCTATATGGTGAGAAATTTCAGATTTTTACTGATCACCAGAGTTTACAGTATATATACTCCCAGAAAGATTTGAATCTCAGGCAGCGCCGATGGATGGAATTCATGAAAGATTTTTACTTTACACTCTCCTATCAGCCGGGTAAAATGAATGTTGTGGCTGATGCTCTGAGCAAGAAAGTGCAGGTCAGTCATTTGATGCTTCATGAATGGAAATTGTGGAAATGGCTTCCGAGCGAGGCATTCAGTGTAGAGTTTCCTTCTGATCCGAAGATGGCGGTTTGTGCTAGTTTGATTTTGGGTTCAGCTCTATATCAGCAGATTAAAGAAGCTCAGCAAGCGGATTCGGATTTAGCCCGTGTTATATCAAGATATGATGTGGAATTTGATGACGAGCTGGTTGTCAGTTTTCAGGGCAGATGGTATGTTCCCGCTGATGTTGATTTAAGGCATGAGATTCTGAGTGAAGCCCATGGTTCCCGTTTTGTTATTCATCCAGGTGTCAGCAAGATGTATCAGAATTTGAAAAAGCAGTTCTGGTGGCCGGGTTTGAAGAAAGACATGGCTATATTTGTTTCTAAGTGCTTGAATTGTCAGCAGGTTAAAGCCGAACATCAAAAGCCAGGTGGTTTGCTTCAGCCATTAGAGATTCCGATGTGGAAATGGGACCATGTTACTATAGATTTTGTGGTGGGTTTGCCTCGGACTTCTCAAGGTTTTGATGGTATCTGGTTACTTGTCGACAGACTGACTAAAACTGCCAGATTATTGCCGATTAAGATTGCCTGGAATGTGCAAAGGTTGGCCGAGCTGTATGTGCAGAAGATCGTGCCACTGCATGGAGTTTCTGTTTCACTTGTGTCAGATCGTGACCCACGTTTTACCTCCGGCTTCTGGCATAGTTTCCAGAAAGCTTTGGGCACTGAGTTAGCTTTCAGTTCAGCGTATCACCCTCAGTCAGATGGACAGTCAGAGAGGACTATTCAGACTTTAGAGGACATGCTGAGATTGTGTTGCCTTGATTGGCAGGGTTCGTGGTGTCAGCATTTGCCACTTGTTGAATTTGCTTATAATAATAGTTTTCACTCTAGTATTGGAATGGCTCCTTATGAAGCACTGTATGGTCGTCCTTGTCGTACTCCTCTGAATTGGTTTGATGTTGGGGACAGATTGTTGACCGGACCTGATATGGTGCAGCAGTGTTCTGATGTGGTTCGTCTGATCAGGCAGAGATTGTTGACGGCTCAGAGTCGACAGAAAAGTTATGCAGATCAGCGCAGACGTCCACTACAATTTGAGCCAGGAGATATGGTGTTTGTTAAAATATCTCCGATGAAAGGTGTTTCCAGGTTTGGGAAGCGTGGAAAGCTTAGTCTGCGGTATGTTGGCCCTTTTCCGATCGTCGAAGCTATTGGTCAGGTGGCTTATCGTCTACAACTACCTGCGGCCATGCAAGCTATTCATGATGTGTTCCACGTATCTCAGTTGAGGAAATATGTGCCGGATGCTTCTCATGTTCTCGATGATTCAGTTTGGCCTGTGGTGACTGCTGATTTATCTGCACCAGAGTTCCCTATTAGAATCGAAGACCGTCGTGAGCAGCGGTTGAGAAATAAGGTTATTCCTCTGGTAAAAGTTGCTTGGCAGCGTCACTCTGGTAATGAGTCCACTTCGGAACGCAAAGATGAGATGCATCATCTTTTTTCTTTCTTATTCCAGTGAGGTATATGTCCTTTCTCAGTTTCCTCCTTTTTCTGTTGTTGTAAATTTCGAGGGCGAAATTTTTATTAGGAGGGAGGGATTGTAAGTCCCGTGCCTTAATGGATCCTTAATGGATTTTGTTCTAATATTTGTTCTGGAATTTCCGACTATTTTCCTGTATTTTTAAGAATTTTTCTGGTATTTTTTCGGATTTATTTGGAGCTTTGAGGGTTATTAGAGATTAATAAGATTTTAATATATATAATAATTATATTATATATATTTTATTTTTATTTTTCTTCTCTTTTAATCCCTCACCCTCACTCTCTCTCTCTCTCCCTCGTCGATCTCACCTCACTCTCTCTCTCCTCTCGCCGATCGCCTCTCTCCCCTCCCCTTGGGAAGCAGGCTTTTTGGCGCCGGATTGCGGTGTGGGAGGTACCGGTGGATTCTTCGCGTCGCGTGGATCGCGTGGACGCCCACCTCGGCGTGTTTCGTGGCTCGTGGGAGCCAGGTGGAGCGTTAAGGCCTCGTGGCTCTTCCTCCTTGCATGCGGCCTTTTCGACCGTTTCGGCTTGCAAAAGGTAGGGGGATGGAATCCTGATCTCGCTAGGATCATTTCCTATAGCTCGTTCGTTTGATTAGAACCTCGTAGCATGCTTAATGTTCATATTTCATAACTTTGGGGTTTTAGCTTAATTCTTGAATTTGATGCATTGTGGGCTTTGCATGTGTGGTATTTGGGTATTATTTTGTTGTTTGGGTTGAATGGTTTGACAGGTTACAAGTTTCTACGACGTTACCCAACGATTTTTATCGTCCGGGAGAGCTCCGATTTTCAAACCGTACCCGCCCGTGTTCCAGGTGGCGTGACGGTACTGCCAGGAACCGTCACACGCCAGACGGTCCTTAGTGGACGCGTCATTTCTAAATAACGGCCCGATGAGGGTGCGTTATTTGGAGAGTAACGGTGGGATCCACATCCGTTACTCGTCCGTCGTTTTACGTTTACCGGGTGAGGCGGTTAGCCCGACGGCCAGTCGGCCGGCCGTCGCTTCCGTCCGACGCGCCTGAGCGAGCGCGTCGCTTCGCCTGCGTCTGATTTCGAACGTTGTACGTTGGTTTTTGGCCTCGGGTGGATGTAACGGCGGTGACCCAACGTGTTGCATCGATGTAACGCACAGGGCCCCTACCGTCACATTCCCTTTTTGGCCTTTTGAGCTGGAACTCAGGCAGGAGTGACGGATGGAGACAGACGTGTCGTTCTTGGTGTAATGCGCCAGCCACCGACCGTTACTTTCATGTAGCGCGTGGGCATCCGACCGCCGCTTGCCTGTTGGGTTTAATAAGTTGCCAGCCATTTGTTATGCGTTCCTTAACGTAATTGTGCCATGTTTATGTTGTTTCATTGTTCGAGGGCATGTTTCTTATACCAATAGAGTATCTTTTCTTTCCATGCAATGGAGCCACTATTGTTGCCCTAGGTCTGTTGAGTACCGACCCGCTTGAGGATAGCGGAGGGGTGTTTCCCATACACGGTTTGTAAGCTAGTTCCGTGGGCTCCTAGCCAATGGTAGCGTCCTACCAAGGGAGAAAACTAGCTAGAGGGCCTGGCTCAGGCTAGAGTCAGTGTGTGCACACGTGGTCGGAGACTGTGGACTGACACCGACGGTTGCCACTCCGACTGGTCACTTGGTTTGGTACTGGTTACGCGCTCAGCTTGTCGCTTTGTCGACTGCGAGTGCTTGAGACGCAGTGTAAGTCGTCAGTGGACGCTTCTGGTTTCTGCTCCAGTGGTTGTCCTTCCTTATTGTTTGGATTAGTTAAGGCTTATTCTATTTTGGTAGATTTAGTTTTAGTCGCTTGCATTTATTTAACTGTGGCATGTGTTAGCTGTTCTACTTGCTTAGTTAGAGTTTACAGCTTTACTTGAGTAGTTTATTCATGCCATTGCCTGTTATTCCAATTAAATGCATGCTCTCATTGCTTTTATTTATGCATGAATGCTTGTTTAGTGCGAGGTAGGGATCCGCGTGACCCCTACTGAGTCTGGCTGTGACTCACCCTTCTCCTTTCAGGTGAGCCGCGCCCGTCGTCTCCCGGTGCTTCGTGAGCTGTTTCGGAGACCGCGTCTAGCTGCCAGCTCTAGTCGGGCCGCCTTTTTGAGGCTTTTTTTGTACTTTCACCGGGGTATGCCCCGTGTAGTTGTGCCATCGTGGACTAGTACTCTTGTTTATCTGGACTAGTATTTATATATATCACTCTGGTTATTTTGAATTGCTTCCGCACTTGTGTTAATTTTATTACTTCTTTGTAATCTACGCGTTCCAAATTGCAGTTCGCTATACATTCCCTCGACATAACCTTACTAACCCTTCAGGGGCCTCATCAGCCTCTTGGGTGGCTTCCCCAGTTTTTGGTATCGATGTTATCGGTATACCGGTATCCTGAACTCTGGGTCGTTACATGAGCAATATCTCCTAAGGGTGGTAAATAGATTACAGAAGTAAAACATATGTTTTGAGGCGAAACAAAGACGATGGCTGACGAGCGATAAGGGTGACAAATAGATGTTGTGAGTGACAAATAGCCGTTAGCAGTGACAAATAACTCTATAACGGTGACAAATATCTCATGGCAGTGAAACTTGAAGAAACTCAAGTTCGTTTGAAGGGTTTAACCGTGTATGGGTTTCCCAACTCTACCAACACGGATCTGAAGCTTTCCTAGTCATCAAAGGACACTGATTAAATGAAGCGAAACGTTTATAATATTTTTCTATCATTTGTCATAATTAGGTGATTTTATATTATTATTGTAGTGTTACATTTATTAATTATCAATTTTATATTTTTTTATCAATATTATAATTAATTTATTATTATACTGATATATTTATTAATTATCATTTTTATGGTCTTTGTCATTTTCACAATTATTTTACTATTATTATGCTGTTACATTTATTAATTATCATTTTTATGTTTTTTCTCCTTTTCTGTTATTTCATTATTATTTTACCGTTACATTTATTAATTATCATTTTTATTTTTTTTTAATTTTTATCATTTTCATAATTATTTAACTATTATTATGATCATCATCATCATCATCGTCATCATCAGAGCCTTATCCTAATTAATTGGGGTCGGCTACATGAATCCTGTTCCGCCAAAGATTTCTATCAAGTGCAATATTCATATTTAAACTCAAGGAACTAATATCCTTCCTAATAACATCGCACCATCTCATTTTAGGTCTTCCTCGAGCTCTTTTACTAGCATCCACTAAGATTTGGTCACATCTTTTAACCGGCGCTGAGTTAGGGCGACGAAACACATGTCCAAATCATCTGAGTCTATTTTCTCTCATTTTTGATGGGGACATCCCTTGCCCCTCCATATTTTCTGAAGCTCGGATTGATCGTCGGTGTACGCCATTATGTTCCTCATGTCTTTGTGAGTCGAGTCATGTAATTTTCTTATTTTTGTTTGAGTCTTAAACATGTAATTTTCCCTTTATTGAGTCATGTACCGAGGTTAGAAAGTCATTTTTCTAAGTCTTGAAGTCATTATGTTGGTTTGATAGGTTAATGGGCTCAATTCATTGGGCTAGGCCCAGGGGCGCCCCTCCCTTGGACTGTTTGGTCATTAGTTAGTTTGTCAGGGTCAATTTGGTCTTAGAAAAAGTGTGGGGTCTATAAATAGCCCCACCCCTCTCTCATTTGTAACAATTATGCTTGAATATTGAATCCAGAAAATTTCCACACCTTCTAGTTCCCTCTCAATATCTCCATCTCTCTCTCTCTCTTACTATCACTCTCTCTAAGTAGGTTGTGCCCCCTCTCTCTCTCCTCTCCACCCCAATTTCAAAATTCATTCTCTCTCCTCCCCATTCACCCCTCATTAAGGCCCCTTCCCCTTCCCCATACACTCATTCAATTCCCCCTCCAACCCCTAGGTGGAAACCCCTTCTCCTAGGCACCTTTCCACTCTCCCAAGCAACCCTCCCTCTCCCCAAGACTGAAAGAGCCCTTCCCTAGGCCAAATTTCGAATTTCCCTCTCTCTTGGGCTGTGCCCTTTCATCTCCCCACCTCCCTAACCACCCAAGGTCGCACCCCCCCTTCCCCATCCACCAAATAACCCCTTGTTCATGCCCTTCCCCACACCCTCTCCTCCACCTATTCTGTCCATGTTGCAGGTTTCAGAAAAGCAGTGATTTGCAGTAGCAGCTACGACTTCCCCTGAAGGCTCCCGGTGGCATATCTTATATTGCTGGAATCGTCTCCAAGTCTTCTTTCCAACGGTGGTACTCCTGCCTGCATCCGAGTTTCGAGCTGTCCGGAGGAACGTCATCTTCAACGACTGCGCAATCTGTCCCAGACTGAAGGCCAGAGCGATCTTGGAAGCCGTTCAGCGGCCAACCTTGGAGGAATTCGATCACGTTTCTTCTACAAAATTCTTCTTCGTCTAGTCCTCCATCAGTAGCAGAAGGAACGATGCCAATCGCCTGCACGAGCTATTTGTTCTGAATTTCTTTGCCGGAGTGTGCAGTCTGCCCCCTGCAGGTCCAGGTTCGACCTATCTTCACTTCTCCGGCCACCATTCTCCTCTCCGACCTCGGATTGTGGCCCCGTCAATTTCTGCTCGAAGCTACTCCGACCAAGATCGCGTCACCACCAGTTTCGTTTGATTTGGAGTTTGGGAGCGACCGCAGTGCCTTCTGCAATCCACTGTATCAGTTCTGCATCAGTCAGAGGTAGAGTGTTACTGTCCTGCTCCAGTCGCCGGTCCGATCAGCCCCGAGTTCCAGAGCTTCCCAAAAAATTCAAGCATCATCCTCAGCCAGCCGGGGAACTTTTGGCACTGGTTTCATCAAATTTGGAGCTCGGTTGAGTCCGTGGCAGCATCTTCATCGACAACCTGTTCAGCAAAACTGAAGAGTGGCAGAACCGGCGAAGCTTGGAGAGTCGGCGTTCTCTTCATAATTTCCCCACCCCGCTTTGCCGGCTGAAGGCCCCTCCCTGCGTGGAGGTAATATTAGTTGTAATAAGTCTAACCCCCACCCCAAGAGCCCCCCTCCTGCGAGAGGTGTAGTTCATGTAATAATATTTTCACAGATTTGAAGCGACACCGACGCGGCTTGCGGGCCTAAACCCTTGCCTCCCCGCTCGCCCCCGTCTTCGGCCGGAGTTGGCGTCTTCACGCCGGCTAGGTGAGCCTTGGTCCCCCTTTCCTTGCTGGTCAATATCACTTGCTTAGCTTAGTATTCTTGCTTTGATGCGTCGGACGGAGAGCGAGGGCCCGGCCCAAATTGCCGAACACGTGAGTGTCCATCGCGGGCGAGTTGTGAGCGAGCCATTTCAACCCACACCCATGGTGTGACGGCCACCCATGAGTGGGCATCCCTGGCCCAATTGGGGTTCTCCCCAAGCTTGCCAAGCACCGGAGCATCATTGTCCCACCTCGGACCCTCTCCATTATCGTTTAGTTGCCCACGGGCACAAGTGTGCACCAAGCGAGTGAGCCGCTCGAGTGGTATCATCGCCAATTTGCTTGCTTGCAACCTTAGGTCCAAGGGTCATATTGTCTTGTGGTCATCACCCCAAGGTGGTGTCACATCATGTGGTATCAGAGCAAGTTCACAACTTGTCTCTATCAAGTTGGTCCTAGGACGCTCATATGCATTTAGAGTCTTCGGTTGCATCTCTTTTGCCCACTAGCATGGCTACTTCATGTAAGTCACATCTATCTCACTCGGCCCTCCGCAAAGGTCCGATTGACACCCCTTTGGACAAAGTCCTATTTGAGGACCTTATCTTTAACAGATACCACCCTAGTGCATATTTAGAGTGGGAGGAAAACATGGATAAATACTTTAAAAGGAATCCAATGACTGAACCCATGAAAATCTACCTTGCCAAGAGTCGACTTGCGTACCATGCCGAGGATAGGTGGAAGTTCATTGAACAATTTAGGAGGGTTATGAGGCTAGAGCCTATTAACACATGGGAGAACATGAGAGCCGAACTTAGGAAAGTCTACACTCCCCGACCTCCTCCCTCCTACCCGGGTTACCAAAACTCGAGGAGCACTCCCACTCCTCTAACCCCACCCGTCCAAACCCTTACCACTAGAACCCAAGTGTCCAAGGCCTCCACCTCCCCACCTAACCCCATGAGGGTCCCCACACCCCAACCAAACCCCCCTTCCCTAACCTACACTAGTCAAGCCCCTTTAGCCCCCACTTCCACCCCAAACGATCCCAAGGACAAGAGACCCCTAACCGACCCAATTCCCTCCATGGTGACCACCACTTATCCAACCCTCACCATTAAAAACCAAGTGGACACCGCGTCCACCCCTCCATCTAGGCCCATAATGGCCACCACCCCCAAACCCAAAACCCCTCACCAAACCCGTACCCCACAAGCCCCCTTGACCACCACCACAAACCCACCATCGTCCCCAAAAAGGGACACATCTCCCAAAACAAATCAACCCAAAACCCCTCACCCAACCCACCTCCCACTTCCTACACCAATCTTTCCCCAACCTAGGCCTCCTCTACTTCCCCTTCCTATCCCAACCCAAGCCCATGCTTGTTCACCACCCCGGGTGTGTCATACGCTAGCTATCACCAAACCACCCACCATAGATCCCCCTACTCCATTAGCAATAGAAGTTGCTACCCACACATCTACCCAAGTGGAGAAGGATGCCCATCCGAATCCACCTCCCAACATAGAGGAAATCCAAAGGCCAAACAACTCACACACTTCTAGCCTAGCTCCTCTAGAGACACCCAACCTCACCATAGATAAGTCCATACTCCAATGGCTCAAGAAAGGTCTCACCATTCCTAGTTCACAACCATGCCACCTACCCATGGGATATCAATCCCAAATCATTCCCATTCAGCCACATGTCACTTATCAAACTTCCTATTGTGTGGAAGATTTGGGAGACTTAGTGAACTACCTACATTGGTAAATTCACTTGACCAATATGCTAGCCTTGAGGCCGTCCGAAACTAACACCATTAGCCTAGCATATCCCTCCATTGGCTCCATCACTTCCATCTACACTAATGGCCAAGTTACTAGTGAGATCATCCTCTTTCTTCCTATGGAGGAAGAACCTATCCTAGTCCACTCCCCAACCATTAAGATCCCAAGTGCTTTGATCGGTCAACCCATTTGCAACCTTGGCCCAATTATTGAGGAGGATGACTCACCATTCGAGGACCTTGAGAGCATAGAGTACCCCTACCAAGGTGACCCTTACCATGATCCCTTTGACCCTTTTCTATGAGAGCCTAGATCTCAATGTAACCCACTCACCTTATTCACCACCCACCTTACCCTACCCTTACCACCCATGATAACCCAAAACCTTCCCTTCCTAGAATTGGGTTACACCAAAGAAGCCTTAACCATAGGCAACATACACAATGGGATTGATAGATGGCCCCACTCCATGATGTCTCCCTTCTTAGATCCCTTTGACTCATACGAATGGAAGCTCAAGGGCCACCCCACACCTATGCACATAGAAGTCATCACTAGGATTGAAATGCATGTGCATAGGCATACCACCCCACTTGACATGATTAGAAAGTCGGGTCCATTCATTCATATCACCCACATGTCAAGAAGAAAACATGAGTGGTCAATATTTGGTTGTAATGGTCCACCATCATTCATCATAAATCTCAAGCATGTTAGGAGCATTCATGGATGTTCGGGTCCCCCGGCACTCATCACACTCACACATGAAAGGGACACCTATGGATGCCCCAGTCCTCCCAAGACATTCAAAGTCTTCATAACATCAATGCATGATAGGTCTACATGTGGTTGCCTTGGACCACCTTTGCATACCACGCACTACTCACTCACACCGCATCTTAGTACATGGCATATGCATCAAAACATGCATCAAGCAAAAAGCGGTGAGAATTACAAAAAGCGGGCAAAAACTCGTGAGCGCCACTTGAAATTCCACGTTGGCGACTTGATGATGATGATGATTTTGGAGTGGCTCTACTCTAGGGTCACCTCCAATTTGAGGGCACGAGGACTTGGACCTTGCCAAGTTTCGAGTGGCCTTGGCACCCGGCTTGCGGGTTGAACTTACCAATGGGTTTTGGGATTCATCCCACTTTCCACGTGGCGGATCCGGCACCCTCTAAGGGTACCGCGGTGGATCCTAGTGAGTGTCTTGAGCCTACACCTATCCTTGTGAGAGACACCCTCGGAGTGCCACCAAAAACTAGCCCGAGAGCCCGACGTCAGCACATGGCGGCAATACTAAGCAAAGCAAGATCTCTTCGCCAGCCTAAGGGTGTGTCCGAGCCACTTTGTCGAGTGGAAGCACCATTCCTCGGCTATGGACATGGGTCGAGTTTGGAGAACAAGGTTCGCCCGGAACTGCGTTAGGGATGCTACTTCCTCGGTGGACCCATACTCGACAGGGTCGAGTTTTCCCCACCCCGGGGGTATGATGGGGACATCCCTTGCCCCTCCACATTTTCTGAAGCTCGGATTGATCGTCGGTGTACGCCATTATGTTCCTCATGTGTTTGTGAGTCGAGTCATGTAATTTTCTTATTTTTATTTGAGTCTTAAACATGTAATTTTCACTTTATTGAGTCATGTACCGAGGTTAGAAAGTCATTTTCCTAAGTCTTGAAGTCATTATGTTGGTTTGATAGGTTAATGGGCCCAATTCATTGGGTTAGGCCCAGGGGCGCCCCTCCCTTGGACTGTTTGGTCATTAGTTAGTTTGTCAGGGTCAGTTTGATCTTAGGAAAAGTGTGGGGTCTATAAATAGCCCCACCTCTCTCTCATTTGTAGCAATTATGCTTGAATATTGAATCCAGAAAATTTCCACACCTTCTAGTTCCCTCTCAATATCTCCGTCTCTCTCTCTCTCTTACTATCACTCTCTCTAAGTAGGTTGTGCCCCCTCTCTCTCTCCTCCCCACCCCAATTTCGAAATTCATTCTCTCTCCTCCCCATTCACCCCTCATTAAGGCCCCTTCCCCTTCCCCATGCACTCATTCAATTCCCCCTCCAACCCCTAGGTGGAAACCCCTTCTCCTAGGCACCTTTCCACTCTCCCAAGCAACCCTCCCTCTCCCCAAGACTGAAAGAGCCCTTCCCTAGGCCAAATTTTGAATTTCCCTCTCCCTTGGGCTGTGCCCTTTCATCTCCCCACCTCCCTAACCACCCAAGGTCGCACCCCCCCTTCCCCATCCACCAACTAACCCCTTGTTCATGCCCTTCCCCACACCCTCTCCTCCACCTATTCTGTCCCTGTTGCAGGTTTTAGAAAAGTAGTGATTTGCAGTAGCAGCTACGACTTCCCCTGAAGGCTCCCGGTGGCATATCTTATATTGCTGGAATCGTCTCCAAGTCTTCTTTCCAACGGTGGTACTTCTGCCTGCATCCGAGTTTCGAGCTGTCCGGAGGAACGTCATCTTCAACGACTGCGCAATCTGTCCCAGACTGAAGGCCAGAGCGATCTTGGAAGCCGTTCAGCGGCCAACCTTGGAGGAATTCGATCACGCTTCCTTCTAAACAATTCTTCTTCGTCAAGTCCTCCATTAGTAGCAGAAGGAAAGACGCCAATCGCCCGCACGAGCTATTTGTTCTGAATGTCTTCGCCGGAGTGTGCAGTCTGCCCCCTGCAGGTCCAGGTTCGACCTGTCTTCACTTCTCCGGCCACCATTCTCCTCTCGACCTCGGATTGTGGCCCCGTCAATTTCTGCTCGAAGCTACTCCGACCATGATCGCGTCACCGCCCGTTTAGTTCGATTTGGAGTTCGGGAGCGACCGCAGTGCCTTCTGCAATCCACTGTATCAGTTCTGCATCAGTCAGAGGTAGAGTGTTTCTGTCCTGCTCTAGTCGCCGGTCCGACCAGCCCCGAGTTCCAGAGCTTCTCAAAAAATTCAAGCATCATCCTGGGCCAGCTGGGGAACTTTTGGCACTGGTTTCATCAAATTTGGAGCTCGGTTGAATCCGTGGCAGCATCTTCATCGACAACCTGTTCAGCAAAACTGAAGAGTGGCAGAACCGGCGAAGCTTGGAGAGTCGGCGTTCTCTTCATAATTTCCCCACCCCGCTTGGCCGGCTGAAGGCCCCTCCCAGCGTGGAGGTAATCTTGGTTGTAATAAGTCTAACCCCCACCCCAAGAGCCCCCCTCCTGCGAGAGGTGTAGTTCATGTAAAAATATTTTCACAGATTTGAAGCGACACCGACGCGGCTTGCGGGCGCAAACCCTTGCCTCCCCGCTCGCCGCCGTCTTCGGCCGGAGTTGGCGTCTTCACGCCGGTTAGGTGAGCCTCGGTCCCCCTTTCCTTGCTGGTCAATATCACTTGCTTAGCTTAGTATTCTTGCTTTGCTGCGTCGGCCGGAGAGCGAGGGCCCGGCCCAAATTGCCGAACACGTGAGTGTCCATCGCGGGCGAGTTGTGAGCGAGCCATTTCAACCCACACCCATGGTGTGACGGCCGCCCGTGAGTGGGCATCCCTGGCCCAATTGGGGTTTTCCCCAAGCTTGCCAAGCACCGGAGCATCATTGTCCCACCCCGGACCCTCTCCATTATCGTTTAGTTGCCCACGGGCACAAGTGTGCACCAAGCGAGTGAGCCGCTCGAGTGGTATCATCACCAATTTGCTTGCTTGCAACCTTAGGTCCAAGGGTCATATTGTCTTGTGGTCATCACCCCAAGGTGGTGTCACATCAATTTTGCTATCAATTGGAGATATCCCTAAGTCCTTACGGATGCGCTCATTCCTAATCTTATCTTTCTTAGTCTTGCCACACATCCATCTCAACATCCTCATCTCTGCTACACACATTTTATGGATGTGTTCCTTTCGTACTGCCAAACACTCGGTACCATATAACAAAGCAGGTCTCACAGCCGTTCTATAAAACCTCCCTTTGAGTTTCACAGGCATATGACGATCACAAAGGACACCTGATGCACTTCTCCATCTTAACCAGCCTGCCTTAATCCTATGTGTAACGTCATCATAAATCTCCCCATTCTCTTGTATAATAGACCATAAATATCGAAAGGTACTACTCTTCGGAATGTTATGTCCATCAATTAGAACCATGTCTTTCTGAACCACTCTCCCATTACTAAAATTACAGTGCATAAACTCTGACTTACTCCTACTAATTTTAAAATCTTTAGACTCCAAGGCAAGTCCCCAACGCTCTAACTTAGCATTTAGAGCATCAATACTCTCATCAATTAAAACAATATCGTCTGCAAATAGCATACACCAAGGGATATCTTCATGCAATTGTTTAGTTACTTCATCCATAACTAAGGCAAAGAGATAAAGACTTAGTGTAGAACCTTGATGCAAACCTATAGAAACGAAAAATTCACTAGTCTCCCCGACAATAGTTCGAACACTAGTAATAGCACCGCTGTACATATCTTTAATCAAATCAACATATCCTTGAAAGATTCCTTTCTTTCTTAATGTCTACCAAATCAATTCTCTCGGTACTTGATCGTACGCCTTCTCTAAATCAAGAAAAACTATATACAAATCTTTTCTCATCTCTCTATACTTCTCCATTAGCTGCCGTAGTAAGAAAATAGCTTCTGTAGTAGATCTATTTGGCATAAAACCAAACTGATTTTCCGATACAGTAGTCATACATCGGAGGCGTTTTTCAATTACTCTTTCCCAAAGTTTCATAGTATGACTCATAAGCTTAATTCCACGATAATTATTACAACTTTGAATATCTCCTTTATTTTTATAGAAAGGAACTACAACACTTTTTCTCCAAACTTCTGGCATTCTCCGTTCCTTTAAAATTTTATTAAAAAATTTAGTTAGCCACTGAATACCAATATCTCCTGGGCCTTTCCATACTTCAATAGGTAAGCCATATAATCCTAAGGTCTTGCCCACTTTCATTTTTCTTAAAGTATCCTCCACTTCTGACATCTTAATACGCCTGAAATATTGATATTTATCAAATATTGTGGACTCTTGGGTACCTTCTAGAGATAAATCCTTGACGGAATCTCCATTAAGTAACTTCTAAAAATAGCTATGCCACCTCCCTTTAATCTCAAGATCCTTAGTTAAAACCCTTTGATCTTCACCTTTAATGCACCGAACATGATCTAAATCTCTAGTTTTCCTTTCTCTTAATTTAGCAAGTTTAAATATGTCCTTTTCACCCTCTCGGGTTCCTAATTTATTATATAAATCTTCACATGCCTTTGATTTAGCTTCGCTAACTATTTTCTTAGCTCTCTTTTTAGCGATTTTATAGGCTTCTAGGGTTTGGTCATTTTTGTTAGTTTGCCAAACTTTAAAGTATTCATTTTTTACTCTAATGGTATTCTGAATTTCCTCACTCCACCACCAAGTCTCTTTGTCTAAATTCTTTTTACCTTTAGATTCGCCTAAGAGTTGTTTTGCAACCCCCGTTATACAATTTGTAACATTATTCCACATTACATTAGTTTCTTATTCTAAATTCTAAATATTTTCCTTTAATAGATGATTTTTAAATGTTTCTAAACTTTTACTTTTTAAATTCCACCATTTAATCATGGAATAATTACTTATAATGATCTTTCTTTTGAATTTAGGGATAGTGACATCCATTACTAACAATCTATGTTGAGGGGCTAGACTCTCACCAGGAATAACTTTACAATCTTTACATAAGACTCTATCGACCTTCCTAATGAGAAAATAGTCAATTTGACTTATATGTGTTCCACTCTTGTATGTTATTAAGTGTTCGTCCCTCTTCTTAAAGAAGGTATTAGTAATTGCTAGATCATAGGCCACAGTAAAATCAAGAATAGTGTTACCCATATCATTTCTATTGTCAAAACTAAACCCTCCATGAATCCTCTCATAGCCTCTATTATCTATACCCACATGACCATTAAGATCCCCTCCAATAAAGATTCTCTCTTCACTAGGGATATTTTGGATCAAACTATCAATAGCCTCCCAAAATTACTTTTTAATGCTCTCTTCTAATCCTACTTGAGGTACATATACACTAATTATATTCAAAATATCCCCACCTAAGATAAGTTTAATTAACAGTAGTCTATCCCATAATCTATTTACTTCCACAACTCTGTCTTTTAAGTTTTTATCTATTATTATAGCAACACCATTTCTAGAGTTATTATTACCCGTATATCAAAATTTATATCCATCAATGTCTTTAGCTTTATGTCCTTTCCACCTAGTTTCTTGTAGGCAAGCTATGTTAACCCTCCTGTCCTTCATTAACTTAACTAATTTTATGATGTTACTTTTATTAATTATCATTTTATATGATTTTTATCTTTTTCATAATTATTTTATGATTATTAGTCTATTAAATTTTAAAATTTTCAATTTGTATCATTTTTAACATTTTTATTTATTTTATTATAATTACAGTATTATATTTATTAATTATCACTGTTAGACAGAAAGAAGAACATGTTTTGAAGTTTTGGAGCTAGTAAGTCAGATAAGCCAAAATCAAACGCGACGGCTAACACCGCATAGTGGTGACAAATAGTCATCAGTGGTGAGAAATAGGTTTCAAGACTGACAAATATCTTCTAAGAGTGATAAATGGATAACAGAAGTAAAAGATATATTTTGAAGCGAAACAAAGGCGATGACTGGCGAGTGATATGGGTGACAAATAGATGTTGTGAGTGACAAATAGCCGTTAGCAGTGACAAATAACTCTGTAATGGTGACACATATCTTATGGCAGTGAAATTTAAAGAAACTTAAGTTCGTTTGAAGGGTTTAACCGTGTATCGGTTTCCTAACTCTACCAACACGGATCTGAAGCTTTCTTAGTCATCAAACGACACTGATTAAATGAAGCGAAACGTTTATATTATTTTTCTATCATTTTTCATAATTAGGTGATTTTTTATTATTTTTATAGTGTTATATTTATTAATTATCAATTTTATATTTTTATTAATTTTATAATTAATTTATTATTATACTGATACATTTATTAATTATCATTTTTATGGCCTGTGTCATTATCATAATTATTTTACTATTATTATGCTATTACATTTATTAATTATCATTTTTATATTTTTTCTCATTTTCAGTTATTTCTTTATTATTTTACCGTTACATTTATTAATTATCATTTTTAATTTTTTTAATTTTTATCATTTTCATAATTATTTAACTATTATTATGATGTTACGATTTCTTAATTATCATTTTATATGATTTTTATCTTTTTCATAATTATTTTATTATTATTATTCTATTATACTTATAAATTTTTAATTTGTATGATGTTTTGATATTTTTATTTATTTTATAATAATTACAGTATTATATTTATTAAGTATCACTGTTAGATAGAGAGAAGAACAAGTTTTGAAGTTTTCGAGCCAGTAAGTCAGATAAGTCAAAATCAAGCGCGACGGCTAACACCGCATAGTGGTGACAAATAGTCATCAGTGGTGAGAAATATGTTTCAGGGTTCACAAAGGTCTCCTAAGGGTGATAAATAGATAACAAAAGTAAAAGATATGTTTTGAAGTGAAAAAAGGCGATGGCTGGCGAGCGATAAAGGTGACAAATAAATGTTATGAGTGACAAATAACCGTTAGCAGTGACAAATAACTCTGTAACGTTGACAAATATCTCATTACAGTGAAACTTGAAGAAATTCAAGTTCGTTTAAAAGGTTTAACCATGTAGGGGTTACCTAACTCTATCAACACGGATCTCAAGCCTTCCTAGTCATCAAACGACCCTGATTAAATGAAGCGAAACGTTTATATTATTTTTCTATCATTTTTCATAATTATGTGATTTTATATTAGTGTTATATTTATTAATTATCAATTTTCAATTTTTTTGTTAATTTTATAATTAATTTACTATTATACTGATATATTTATTAATTATCATTTTTTATGGTCTTTGTCATTTTCATAATTATTTTCTATTATTTTACTGTTACATTTATTAATTATCATTTTCAATTTTTTTGGTTTATGTCATTTTCACAATTATTTAACTATTATTATGATGTTATATTTATTAATTATCATTTTATATGATTTTTTCCTTTTCATATGTATTTTACTATTATTATTCTATTATATTTATAAATTTTTAATTTGTATGATTTTTCTATATTTTTATTTATTTTATTATAATTACAGTATTATATTTATTAATTGTCATTGTTAGACAGAAAGAAGAACAAGTTTGCAAGCCCAACAGACGGTGAGGAACACGACGGCCGGGCACGATGCAGATCTTCGTGAAGACCCTAACGGGGAAGACCATCTGTAGCGACCCGGATTCCGGATACCCGGTGCACCCGGTATAAATACCGAATACACGTGATATCACATGGGACCCGCGAGGCCTCCCAACCGCCGGAAAGCGCCGAAGAGAAAAGGAGTGTGTGGAATACATTGAAGCCAGCAGATATAACAGTAAGCAATTAAATTTCATTACAATGGATTGCTAAAGTAGCAGAAATAAAATTACTTTTTCATTAAACATTCAAGTTTACAATTATACACCAGAGTCCAGCCCAAAGGAAAGACAACAAGTCTAGCACAGTACAGTCTGACCGGAAAGAAACGTACACAAGAGTCGGGGGAAGCCCGACGCAGGTACAGCTGGCAGCTACAGCAAACGCGCTCCACCAAGGACATCAGAGGTGGACGGCAAAACCCACCTGAAAAGCAGGGGTGAGTCTCAACAGAAACTCAGTAGGGGTCACGCGGATCCCCACTGGAAAAACGCACAGTGCAACGGAAGCAACTACGGAAACAGCAAGTGCAGCAAAGCAGGAAAGGCTACACTAAAAAGTTGTAAACAGAACAGGTACAGCAGGAGTAGGGAACATGCTAAGAGCAAGGGGAGCTCAACAACAAAGAAGAGCGAGGCCGTGAAACACGGGACAACGGCCACCGAGGAGAACTCGGCACCCTAAGCTACTCCAAGCGGCAACAGACGGTCAACCCCAAACTCACACAGTAGGGTAACCCAGTCCGTCAGCCAAAAGAAAGGCGAAGGCAGACGCCGACGCCGAAAACACAGACAAAACACGACAGGAGACGTCGTGCACGCAGCCCCACGCATGACGAGAATGTCATGCCAACGACAGAACACTGACCTCGAGTACGGCCATGAGAGGGCAACTCGCAATGGTCACAGCACACAAGAAAACGCGAGAGTCACAGCACCGAGTGACAGGAGCACTCTCCTCCCAGAAGAACAGCCAGAAGCATCCACTGATGACTTACACTGCGCCATAAGTGTCATGTCACTCAAGGACAAGACACACCAAGAACCAGGTCCGAGGAACAACAGTTCCAAGGAAACATGGTACCACAACACGAAACTACAGCACCAACTACGAGTGACTAGTCAGAGCCACGCCCGTCGGCGCAAGTCCCCAGTCCCTGACCACGTGTGCACACACCGACCTCTACCTAGGTCAGGCCTCTAGCTAGTATTCCCCTCGGTAGGACGCTACCGTTGGCCGGGGCCTACGAAACTAGCTTAAGAACCGTACATACCAAACGCAACAGAAAAACCCCTCCACCACTCCCGGTGGGTCGTCAAAAGCCTAGGGCTACAACTAGTGGAGGCTCACAAGGAACAGACTCCGAAACACAAGTGCTAAAGCACAGACAGTCTAAGAAAAGCCCTGTCTCATGCACCACAAAGCACCCAGGCAGTCAAGCAACCGCCAACAGACTCAGGACCAGGCAACTAGACCTACAATGTAACGATCCCTGAGTCGGACGACTCCAAGGCAAGATCATCACAAACAGCGGAACAAGCTGCCAATCGGTCTAATCCTAAGCCAGAAGAAACGACGCTCCGCAGAAAAGAACACACGGAGACCTGAGTGAAATACCAAGAACCCTCAGCACAGTTGGACACGCAAACCGAGGTAGAACAACACCTCGAAGCATCCAGAAGCAGTGTCTCGGACAGGACAGAACCGCCAAGACACGCATAAACAAGGTCCCACGTCAACCACTGGGTCAAACCGAGTTGACCTGAACCAAACAACAGCAGCATGCAAAAGTAGGATCAAGAATCCTAACCACAAGCAAGAAGACTCCTGGCTACCTTACAACGTAATCTTAGCCCTCATAGGACGTCAGGAGACATCCACGGAACAACGGGCAGACCACAAGGCCAAGCCAAGACACGCACGAATCGACGGGCGGAAAACAAAGGCACAAGGAATGTAACGCACCAGCCTTAGACCGCTACAAGCAAGCGACGGTCTAGCCTAGGGCCGTTACTTCCCAAACAACGGACGGGAATCAATCCGTCACACACACCACCCTGACAAACCTACAAAACCACACTAACCAAGTAACACACAACACCAGGCGCGTTACAACCAAACGACGCACGGGGGGTAGGCGCGTTATTCTCAACGTGCACAGCCACCCTCAACCCAGTACAAAACAACAAACGATGGCCAGGAGCAGGCGCGTTGTACCACAACGACGCATGGGGGCACAACCGCTACATCCAACGGGCACAGCCACCCAAGCTCGGCCAAAACAGAATGTAACGGCCAGGGGCAGGCGCGTTACACTCAAACAATGCACGGGGTACGACCGCTGGAGGCACCGCCTCAACAGGTCAAACGTCGGTCAAACAGAAAGTAACGGCCATGGCAGGGCGCATTACATCCATCTAACGCACTGGGTTAAGCGCGTTAGATCAACCGACTCAACCCCAACATAAAACGACGAAGGCAAAGTAACGCACTAGCCTAGGCGCATTACAAGGAACCGACGCGCCACCCTAGGGCCGTCACTCACCCAAAAGCCAGAAAGCTCAAAAATGCCAAACGAAGTAACGGTCTGTCGTAGGACCGTCAGAAGCAAGTAACGGCCACTGGAACGACCGCTACTTCCCATACGGCGGGAAAACAGAGGAACGGCCAAACCGGCCCCTTCCACGCCCCATTCACGCCGAAACGCAGAGGAAACACACCTAAACGATAAATAACAACATCAGGGGACTCAGCTCCAAACCCCACATGCAAGCTCAAAAACGCAAGATTCGGGCGATTTAGACAAATCGACCCTAAGTGGGTCACCGAGGTTCCCGGGCTTCTACCGGCCTCGAATGAACACCAAATCACACGAAATCAACGTGGGTGGGATCCTAACATCCCAGCGGTCAGTTAGAACCTAACTACGCCGCAAATGGTCGCCGTTTACCGGCCGACCCTAAAAACCACGAAAATCACGGCTTAGGCAAACCAAGCCCAAACTCGGCCGTTTCCTTGCCGAACGCCGTGCAATGGCAGGGAAAACGGAGAGGACGAAGTAAGGATCAGTCACCCTACCTCCACCGAAGAAACCGTGCCCCGAAGGGACTAAACCACGCCGAAAACCACTAGCGAACCGATTTCACCGGCTTTGAATCCACCGAACGGGATCGCGCCAGAATCGATCTAATCCTTGCTCCATCGCGCACCCAGCCAGCTCCATCACGTCCCCAACACGTGCCTCTAGGTCCTCCGTCTGCAGTCGGAGCCGAGGAGGCGAACGGGAGAGAAAACGGGAGAGAGAGACGACGGCGGCGAATGAGAAGGAAGAGAGAGGAAAAGAAAAGAAATAGAACAGAAATTAGGAAATTTTCCTAATTTCCGAAAATTCCGAAAATGCGCCGAAAATGCACAAATTCAGAAAAATACACAAAAATAGCCAAAACGACCGGCTCGAAGAGTACATCGTCGCTGTAGCATCCACGAGTTCGAGAATTGACAAACAAACTCACCGTAGGGTTCCGTAACTAGTACGTGAGACAAACCCACACGGCTCGTCAAACTCAACTCGGAAGCCACAAAAGCGAACCGAAACTGAACGAAACCCATCCAAAACAGATCCGAAAGATCCAACAAAGATCCCACAAGACCTGCAAAGGATCCAGCAAAGATCTACCAAGGACCCAGGGCATTACACCATCACCCTCGAGGTGGAGAGCAGCGACACCATCGACAATGTCAAGGCCAAGATCCAGGACAAGGAAGGGATCCCGCCGGACCAGCAGCGCCTGATCTTTGCCGGGAAAGCAGCTCGAGGATGGTCGCACCCTCGCAGATTACAACATCCAGAAAGAGTCGACCTTGCATCTGGTGTTGAGGCTGAGGGGAGGTATTATCGAACCTTCGCTCATGGCACTGGCGAGGAAGTACAAACAAGATAAGATGATCTGCCGGAAGTGCTATGCCAGGCTTCACCCAAGGGCTGTGAACTGTAGGAAGAAGAAATGCGGTCACAGGAACCAGTTGAGGCCCAAGAAGAAGGTCAAGTAAGCTGTTCCGGGACGAAACACTTGCCATGTGAATGAGAGTAGCATAAGGGTTGTGCAAGCGTCTATTCGTGGACATTTTATTTGTGTTCTAAAATTTTGTTCTTTCCATGTGATCATGACTTCAAGTTGTAGTGTTTGAAACTGTTTGCACCATTTCCAGTTCTGCATACTGCCTTAAAAAAAAAAGAAAGAAGAACAAGTTTTGAAGTTTTCGAGTCGGTAAGTCAGATAGATCAAAATCAAGCGCGACAGCTAACACCGCATAGTGGTGACAAATAGTCATCAGTGGTGAGAAATATGTTTCAGGGTTCACAAAGGTCTCCTAAGGGTGATAAATAGATAACAGAAGTAAAAGATATGTTTTGAAGCGAAACAAAGGCGATGGCTGACGAGCGATAATGGTGACAAATAGATGTTGTGAGTGACAAATAACCGTTAGCAGTGACAAATAACTCTGTAATGGTGACAAATATCTGATGACAGTGAAACTTGAAGAAACTCAAGTTCGTTTGAAGGGTTTAACCTTGTATGGGTTTCCTAACTCTACCAATACGGATCTGAATCTTTCTTAGTCATCAAACGACACTGATTAAATGAAGTGAAACGTTTATATTATTTTTCAATCATTTTTCACAATTAGGTGATTTTATATTATTGTTATAGTGTTACATTTATTAATTACCAATTTTATAGTTTTTTATCAATTTTATAATTAATTTATTATTATACTGGTACATTTATTAATTATCATTTTTATGATCTTTGTCATTTTCACAATTATTTTACTATTATTATGCTATTACATTTATTAATTATTACATTTATATTTTTTCTTATTTTCAGTTATTTCATTATTATTTTACTGTTACATTTATTAATTATTATTTTTAATTTTTTAATTTTTGTCATTTTCATAATTATTTAACTGTTATTATGATGTTACATTTATTAATTATCATTTTATATAAATTTTATTTTTTCATAATTATTTTATGATTATTATTCTATTATATTTATAAATTTTCAATGTGTATGGTTTTTGACATTTTTATTTATTTTATTATAATTATAGTATTATATTTATTAATTATCACTGTTAGACAGAAAAAAGAACATGTTTTGATGTTTTGGAGCTAGTAAGTCAGATAAGCCAAAATCAAACGTGACGGCTAACACCGTATAGTGGTGACAAATAGTCATCAATGGTGAGAAATATGTTTCATGGCTGAGAAATGTCTCATAAGGGTGGTAAATAGATAAGAGAAGTAAAAGATATGTTTTGAAGCGAAACAAAGATGATGGCTGGCGAGCGATAAGGATGACAAATAGATGTTGTGAGTGGCAAATAGCCGTTAGCAGTGACAAATAACTCTGTAACGGTGACAAATATCTCATGGCAGTGAAACTTGAAGAAACTCAAGTTCGTTTGAAGGGTTTAACCGTGTATGGATTTCCCAACTCTACCAACACGGATCTGAACCTTTCCTAGCCATCAAACAACACTGATTAAAATGAAGCGAAACGTTTATATTAGTTTTCTATCATTTTTCATAATTAGGTGATTTTATATTATTGTTGTAGTATTACATTTATTAATTATCAATTTTATATTTTTATCAATATTATAATTAATTTATTATTATACTGATATTTATTAATTATCAGTTTTATGGTCTTTGTCATTTTCATAATTATTTTACTATTATTATGCTGTTACATTTATTAATTATCATTTTTATATTTTTTCTCATTTTTATCAATTTCATTATTATTTTACCGTTACATTTATTAATTATTATTTTCAATTTTTTTAGTTTTTATCATTTTCATAATTATTTAACTATTATTATGATGTTACATTTATTTATTATCATTTTATATGGTTTTTATTTTTTTCATAATTATTTTATTATTATTATTCTATTATATTTATAAATTTTTAATTTGTATGATCTTTTGGTATTTTTATTTATTTTATTATAATTATAATATTATATTTATTAATTATCATTGTTATACAGAAAGAAGAACAAGTTTTGAAAGTTTGGAGTTAGTAAGTCAGATAAGCTAAAATCAAGCGCGACGGCTAACACCGCATAATGGTGACAAATAGTCATCAGTGGTGAGAAATATATTTCAGGGCTGACAAATATCTCATAAGGGTGATAAGTGGATAACAAAAGTAAAAGAGATATTTTGAAGTCAAACAAAGGCGATGGCTGGCGAGCGATATGGGTGACAAATAGATGTTGTGAGTGACAAATAGCCGTTAGCAGTGACAAATAACTCTGTAACGGTGTCAAATAGCTCAGAAAAATGAGAAATACCGACGGTATTATCCGACTAAAAAGTTTTCGCGGAAATATGTCGGAATGATACGACTTTCTTGGTTTGTTTGTTATTTTCTTGCCTATGTGACAAATTATTTTATTTATTGATTATCATTTTTATAGATTTTTTTATTATTATATTTATTTTCTCTTTTGGGTTCACCTTCCGTATGTGAGTGCAGCGAGTAAAATGAATTATAAGGGTGATGAATGCATATTATTGGTGACAATATAAGTTGACAGAGGCAACAGATGCACATTAGTGGTGACACATAGGTTGACAGGGGCGACAAATGCGCATGAGGGGTGACAAAAGGCTCTTAACGGTGAAAAAATGCACAAAGGCGACGGCTCCTAGGGGCAAAGGCGTACGGCTCCTGCATGCTATGAGAGTGAAGGATGTCTATTGGTGGTGACAAATATACTAACAGGGGGGACAAATGCGCATGAAGGGTGACAAATGGATCCTAACGTTGAACTATGAGCATGAAGATAAGGCCTACTAATATTAGAACCATCGACAAACACTGCTACTTATAGGAGAAGAACTCCCCTTCGTAAAGGTAACCCCTACCTGTGATGGATGGTATCCTTCATTTGATGGCAACCACATCACACAAAGATCAAGCATCCATCCTGCAAAGAAAGGTTGCAGAAAAAGAAATTATATTGATAGGGGAAAAGGGTACAAGCAGTTACTCGTCCTCTTTGGGACGGAACCTGTCAGGTTGGAGGCTCAACCCCCCCTTGTTACAAAACACGCGGTCCACCTTCGCTAAGGCGTCCTGCCACCCTTGCAGGTACCCCTGCTTGTACCCCTCCGAAAAGTCGCCGCCGTTGCTTTCCCCTGATGGCTGGTCCGGCACCGGTAGGGCTTCCTTTCAGAAGCACAGCCTTTTGGCAGGAACCTACTGTAACGCCCTGGATCTTGATGGATCTTTTGCAGGTCTTGTTGGATCTCTGCTGGATCTTTTAGATCTGTTTCGGATTGGTTTCGTTGAGTTTCGGTTCGCTTTTGTGGCTTCCGAGTTGAGTTTGACGAGCCGTGTGGGTTTTTCTCACGTACTAGTTACGGAACCCTACGGTGAGTTTGTTTGTCAATTCTCGAACTCGTGGGTGCTGCAGCGACGATGTACTCTTCGAGCCGGTCGTTTTGGCTATTTTTACGTATTTTTCTGAACTTGTGCATTTTCGGGACATTATCGGAATTTTCAGAAATTAGGAAAATTTCCTAATTTCTTTTCTATTTCTTTTCTTTTCCTCTCTCCTCCTTCTCATTCGCCGCCGTCGCCTCTCTCTCTCCCGTTTTCTCTCCCGTTCGCCTCCTCGGCTCCGGCTGCAGACGGAGGACCTAGAGGCACGTGTTGGGGACGTGATGGAGCTGGCTGGGTGCGCGATGGAGCAAGGATCGGATTGATTCTGGCGCGATCCCGAACGGTGGATTCAAAGCCGGTGAAATCGGTTCGCGAGCGGTTTTCGACATGGTTTAGTCCCTTCGGGGCACGGTTTCTTCGGTGGAGGTAGGGTGACTGATCCTTACTTCGTCCACTCCGTTTTCCCTGCCATTGCACGACGTTCGGCTAGGAAATGGTCGAGTTTGGGCTTGGTTTGCCTAAATCGTGATTTTCGTGGTTTTTAGGGTCGACCGGTAAACGGTGACTGTTTGCGGCGTAGTTAGTTTCTAACTGACCGCTGGGATGTCAGGATCCCATCCACGTTGATTTCATGTCGTTTGGTGTTCATTCGAGGCCGGTAGAAGTCCGGGAACCTCGGTGACCCACTTTGGGTGGATTTGATGAAATCACCCGGATCTTGAGTTTGTGAGCTTGCATGTGGGGTTTTTAGTCCCCTGATGTTGTTATTTGGCGTTTAGGTTTGTTCCCCCTATGTTTCGACGTGAATGGGGCGTGGAACGGGCTGGTTTGGCCGTTCTTCTGTTTTCCCGCCGTGACCGATGTAACGGTCATTCCAGTGGCCGTCACTTGTATATAACGGCCCTACGACTGACCGCTACTTCGTCTGAGGTTCTTGAGTTTTCTGGCTTTTGGGTGAGTGACGGCCCTAGGGTGGCGCGTCGCTTCCCTGTAACGTGCCTAGGTCTGCGCGTTACTTCGCTTGTTGTCATTTTGTTTTGGGGTTAAGTCGGTTGGTCTAATGCACTTGACCCAGCGCGTTAGACGGATGTAACGCGCCTTGCCCTGGCCGTTGCTTTTCGTTTGACCGACGTTGACCATTAGAGGCGGTGCCTCCAGCGGTCGTGCCCCTGTAAGGCCCATGCCTTAATGGATTCTTATTGGATTTTGTTCTAATATTTGTTCTAGAATTTCCGGCTATTTTTCTGGATTTTTAGGAATTTGTCTGGTATTTTTTCGGATTTATTTGGAGCTTTGAGGGTTATTAGAGATTAATAAGATTTTAATATATATAATAATTATATTATATATATTTTAATTTTATTTTTCTTCTCTTTTAATCCCTCACCCTCACTCTCTCTCTCTCTCCCCGTCGATCTCTTTCACCCTCTCTCTCTCCTCCGCGATCGCCTCTCCCCCCCTCTCTTGGGTTGCAGGCTAATCGCCGGCGGATTGAAGCGTGGTTGGTGCCGTTGGATTCCTCGCGTCGAGAGGAGCGCGTAGGTGCCCATTTCGGCGTGGTTCGGTGATCGTGGGAGCGAGGTAGAGTGTGAAGGCCCCGTTGCTCTACCTCCTTGCATGCGGTGTTTTCGTCGGTTTCGGCTCGCAAGAGGTAGGGGGATGGAATCCCGATCTCGCTAGGATCATTTCCTATAGCTCGTTCTGTTGATTAGAACCCCATTGCATGCTTAATGTTCATATTTCCTAGTTTTGGGGTTTTAGCTAAATTCTTGATTTTTAATGCTTATTAGGCGTTGCATGTGGTGTTTTTAGGTGTTATTATGTTGTTTGGGTTGTATGGTTTGACAGGTTACAGGTTTCTACGTCGTTACCTGACGATTCCTATCGTCCGGGAGGGCTTCGGTTTTCAAACCGTACCCGCCCGTGCTCTAGGTGGTGTGACGGTCCTGCCAGGAACCGTCACACACCTGACGGTCCTTAGTGGACGTGTTAATTCCAAAAAACGGCCCAACGAGGGTGCGTTATTTGGAGAGTAACGGTGGGGCTCCCATCCGTTACTCGTCCGTTGTTTTACGTTGACCAGGTGTGGCGATTAGCCCGGCGGCCTGTCGGCCGGCCGTCGCTTCCGTCCGACGCACCTGGGCGAGCGCGTCGCTTCGCCTGCGTCTGATTTCGAACGATGTATGCTGGGTTTTGGCCTCGGGTGGATGTAACGGCGGTGACCCAACGCGTTGCATCGAAGTAACGCACAGGGCCCCTACCGTCACATTCCCTCTAAGGCCCTTTGAGCTGGAACTCAGGCGGAAGTAACGGATGGAGGCCGGTGCGTCGTTCTTGGTGTAACGTGCCAGCCCCCGACCGTCACTCTCATGTAGCGCATTGGCTCCCGACCGCCGCTTGCCTGTTGGTTTGGAATAGTTCCAAACCTTCTTGTTATGCGTTCCTCTATATATATGTGCCATGTTTACATTGTTTTATTATAGGATGGCATGTTTTTCATACCAATAGAGTAGCTTTTCTTTCCATGCGATGGAGCCACTGTTGTTGCCCTAAGGTCTGTTGAGTGCCGACCCGCTGGAGGATAGCGGAGGGGTGTTTCTCATACACGGTTTGTAAGCTAGTTCTGTGGGCTCCCAGCCAATGGTAGCGTCCTACCAAGGGCGAAAACTAGCTAGAGGGCCTGGCTCAGGCTAGAGTCAGTGTGTGCACACGTGGTCGGAGACTGTGGACTGACACCGACGGGTGCCACTCCGACTGGTCACTTGGTTTGGAACTGTTTGCTCGCTTTGCTTGTCGCCTCGCCGACTGCAAGTGCTGGAGACGCAGTGTAAGTCGTCAGTGGACGCATCTGGTTTCTGTTCCGGTGGTTGTCCTTCCTTGTTGTTTGGATCAGTTAAGGCTCATTCTATTTTGGTAGATTTAGTTTTAGTCGCTTGCATTTATTCGCTGTGGCATGTGTTAGCTGTTCTACTTGCTTAGTTAATGTTTACAACTTTACTTGAGTAGCTTATTCATGCCATTGCCTGTTATTCTATTTAAATGCATGCTCTAATTACTTTTATTTATGCATGGATGCTCGTTTAGTGCGAGGTAGGGATCCGCGTGACCCCTACTGAGTCTGGCTGTGACTCACCCTTCTCCTTACAGGTGAGCCGCGCCCGTCGTCTCCCGGTGCTTCATGAGCCGTTTTGGGGACCGCTTCTAGCTGCCAGCTGTAGTCGAGCCGCCTTTTTGAGGCTTCTCTTGTACTTTTGTCGGGGTATGCCCCGTGTAGTTGTACCTTGTGGTCTAGTACTTTGGTTTATCTGGACTAGTATATATATATATCACTCTGGTTATTTTGAATTGCTTCCGCACTTGTGTTAATTTTATTACTTAATTGTAATTTGCGCGTTCCAAATTGTAATTCGTTATACATACCCTCAGCACTTTCCTCCAAACCTTTCAGGGGCCTCATTAGCCTCTTGGGTGGCTTCCCCAGTTCTTGGTATCGGTACATCGATGTTATCGGTATATCGGTATCCTGAACTCTGGGTCGTCACAGCTGGTATCAGAGCGTAAGTTGAGGATTGTATAAGGAATCGGAATTTGCGCTTGTCCAGAGCTAGTCCTTGGTTTCGTCTATTACTGGCTTAGGATGTTTTCTGCGTGATTGATGGATTTATTATTGTTTTATGTTGTTGGCAGTGCAATTATGCCTCCTCGTCGAGGAAGACCTCCTCGAGTTCCTCGTGTTCCTCGAGATGCGCCCCGGGAAGATAGTGGTTCTGCACCTCCTCCTGCAGTTCCAGCTGTTCCAGTCGCTCCTCCAGCGCCGATCATTACTCCTCCTGTTGAAGTGCCTGGCAGTCGAGGCAAGGCTTTAAAGGAATTCCTGATGTTCAACCCGCCTGCGTTCGATGGTCAAGCTGATCCAGAAGTGGCAAGGCAATGGTTGGATGCGATCGAGCGGGTGTTTGTCTCGATGGAATGTGCTGAAGATGAAAAAGTTATGCTTGCTGCTTTTCAACTCCAGGGTGCAGCCATTACGTGGTGGAAGGCCGAGTGGCAGATCGGTTTTCATTCAAGACCTCTTCGGCAGATCACTTGGGCAGAGTTCGTTGCTACTTTCGAGCGTGCTTACACTCCCGCCTGTTTACAAATGGCGAAAATGTATCAATTTATGGAGCTGACGCAGGGAAATATGATGGTGCTTTAGTATCGAAATAAGTTTATGGAATTGGGTCAGTATGCGCCCCATGTGCTGGCTAGAGAAGCTTTGAAAACCCAGCAATTCTTGCGAGGTTTGAGGCCCGAGTTGAAGATGCCCCTCATTGCCAGTCGTGTTGCAGACCTAGATAGTGCGTGCCAGACAGCGGTGGCACTTGAGCTGGAGATGACGAGACCGGGTGGATATTCTCAGGCAGGGTCAGTTCAGCCCGCAGTACAGTCTCAGCAGGCTTACCGTCCGCCAGTGCCAGGTGTTCCCTCAGTCCAGTCAGAGGTTTGTGGCTCTTCCTCTCCTTCCAAACCCAAGTTCAAGAGGTTCAAGAAGAAGAAGAAGTTTTTCCAGCAGCCGTCCGGTACAGATTCTATTCAGCAGCCGACATCACCTTCTTCTCAGACTCGGCAGAGCTCAGCTGTCAGTCAGCCATGGACGTGTCGGAGATGCGGTGGTCATCACAAGGGCCAGCCGTGCTCTCTTCCTGTGGTGTGTTTTCGTTGTGACCAGCCTGGTCATGTGGTTCGAGATTGCCCGCTGAGGCCGAAACTGTTGCAGGTTCCCCAGTTTTCTCAACCTCAGCAGTCGCAGTTCAGACCTCCTGCACCACAAGCTCAACAATAATTTTTCTCTCAAGCGTCGGCGTCTTCTCAGCAATCTTCAGTTGGTTCAAAGAAGCAGAAAGGCAAGGTTACTCATTTGACTAGAGCTGATGCTGTTGTGTCCCATCTGGTTGAAGGTACGATTATGCTTTATGGTCATTCAGCTCGTGTCTTATTTGATTCTGGTGCTTCTCACTCTTTTATTTCTGAGGATTTTATGGCATGTATTGAGGAACCGACTTCAGAGATAGCTTGTGAGATGTATGTTGAGATGCCTTCTGGAGATTTCATGATTACACCTTTGTGTCTGGAAGAATCTCCTGTGATGATTGATAATCACCAGTTGCCGGCGAGATTGTATGCATTGCAGCTGGCAGATTATGATGTTATTCTGGGAATGGATTGGTTGGAGCATTATGGAGCTGTGGTTGATTGCAGATCGAAGAAAGTCTATTTTCAGCCTCGGGGAAAATTAGCCTTTTATTTTCAAGGTATTCGATCCCGTTCTTCTCGTATGGTTATTTCTGCTATTCGAGCCTTCAGGTTGCTTAGTGCAGGTTGCTAGGGATTCTTAGCTTCTGTGGTTGCTGTTGAAAAACCACGACGGGATGTTTGTGATATTCCGGTTGTTTGTGAGTTCCCTGATGTGTTTCCTGACGAGTTGCCAGGCTTGCCTCCAGAGCGAGAGATAGAAATGGTGATTGAACTGATTCCGGGTACCGGCCCCTTAGCGAAGGCACCGTACCGAATGGCTCCAGCTGAATTGAAAGTACTGCGAGCACATCTACTTGAGTTACTGGAAAAAGGTTATATTCGCCCCAGCTTTTCTCCGTGGAGTGCTCCAGTGTTGTTTGTGAAGAAGAAAGATGGAAGCCTGAGACTTTGTATTGATTACAGGCAGCTGAATCGGGTGACTATTAAGAATAAGTACCCGCTTCCCAGGATTGATGATTTGTTTGACCAGCTACAGTCTGCTACTGTCTTTTCACGAATTGATCTCCGGTCTGGCTATTTTCAATTGCGGATCCGGGAATCCGATGTGGAGAAGACTGCTTTCAGCACTCGATATGGTCACTTTGAATTTCTGGTTATGCCGTTTGGTTTGACTAATGCCCCAGCAGCTTTCATGGACCTGATGCAGCGTATCTTTCGTCCATTTCTTGATCAGTTTGTGGTGATCTTTGTTGATGATATTCTGATCTATTCTACCTCTGATGAAGATCATGTGCAGCATTTGAGGATCGTTCTGCAGACTCTAAGAGATCACGAGCTTTATGCGAAGTTCGGTAAATGTGAATTTTGGCTTTAGGAAATTCATTTTCTAGGTCACGTGATTTCTGGTGATGGAGTGGCAGTGGACCCTGTAAAGATTGATGCTGTTTTGAGCTGGCAGAGACCAAAGACTGTGACAGAAATAGGAAGCTTTTTAGGTTTGGCTGGGTATTACCGTAGATTCATCCAAGATTTTGTGAAGATTGCAGCCCCGATGGCTAGACTGACTCGTAAAGATATATCTTTTGTCTGGTCAGATCAGTGTGAGACTAGCTTTGTTGAATTGAAAAGGCTATTGACTTCTTCTCCTGTGTTGACTTTGCCTTCCGACTCGGGTGGTTTTCTGGTCTGTATTGATGCTTCTCGAGTAGGTCTGGGTGCAGTGCTGATGCAACATGGTAAAGTTATCGCATATGCATCTCGGCAATTGAAATGACATGAAGAAAATTACCCCACACATGATCTGGAGCTAGCTGCAGTTATTTTTGCCTTAAAGATCTGGAGACATTATCTATATGGTGAGAAATTTCAGATTCTTACTGATCACCAGAGTTTACAGTATATTTACTCCCAGAAAGATTTGAATCTCAGGCAGCGCCGATGGATGGAATTCATGAAAGACTTTGACTTTACACTCTCCTATCAGCCGGGTAAAATGAATGTTGTGGCTGATGCTCTGAGCAGGAAAGTGCAAGTCAGTCATTTGATGCTTCATGAATGGAAATTGTGGAAATGGCTTCCGAGCGAGGCATTCAGTGTAGAGTTTCCTTCTGATCCGAAGATGGCAATTTGTGCTAGTTTGATTTTGGGTTCGACTTTGTTTCAGCAGATTAAAGAAGCTCAGCAAGCGGATTCTGATTTAGCCCGTGTAATATCAAGATATGATGTGGAATTTGATGACGAGCTGGTTGTCAGTTTCCAGGGCAGATGGTATGTTCCCGCTGATGATGGTTTGAGGCATGAGATTCTGAGTGAAGCCCATGGTTCCCGTTTTGCTATTCATCCAGGTGTCACCAAGATGTATCAGAATTTGAAGAAGCAGTTCTGGTAGCCAGGTATGAAGAAAGACGTGGCTACTTTTGTTTCTAAGTGCTTGACTTGTCAGCAGGTTAAAGCCGAACATCAAAAGCCAGGTGGTTTGCTTCAGCCATTAGAGATTCCGATGTGGAAATGGGACCATGTTACTATAGATTTTATGGTGGGTTTGCCTCGGACTTCTCAAGGTTTTGATGGTATCTGGTTGCTAGTCGACAGATTGACTAAAACTGCCAGATTGTTGCCGATTAAGATTGCTTGGAATGTGCAGAGGATGGCCGAGCTGTATGTGCAGAAGATCGTGCCACTCCATGGAGTTCCTATTTCACTTGTGTCAGATCGTGACCCACGTTTTACCTCCGGCTTCTGGCGTAGTTTCCAGAAAGCTTTGGGCACTGAGTTAGCTTTCAGTTCAGCGTATCACCCTCAGTCAGATGGACAGTCAGAGAGGACTATTCAGACTCTGGAAGACATGCTGATATTATGTTGCCTTGATTGGCAGGGGTCATGGAGTCAGCATTTGCCACTTGTTGAATTTGCTTATAATAATAGTTTTCACTCCAGTATTGGAATGGCTCCTTATGAAGCACTTTATGGTCGTCCTTGTCGAACTCCTCTGATTTGGTTTGATGTTGGGGACAGATTGTTGACAGGACCGGACATGGTGCAGCAGTGTTCTGATGTGGTTCGTCTGATCAGGCAGAGATTGTTGACGGCTCAGAGTCGACAGAAAAGTTATGTAGATCAGCGCAGACGTCCACTACAATTTGAGCCAGGAGATATGGTGTTTGTTAAAATATCTCCGATAAAGGTTCCAGGTTTGGGAAGCATGGAAAGCTTAGTCCGCGGTATGTTGGCCCTTTTCCAATTGTTGAAGCTATTGGTCAGGTGGCTTATCGTCTGCAACTTCCAGCGGCCATGCAAGCTATTCATGATGTATTCCACGTGTCTCAGTTAAGGAAATATGTGCCAGATGCTTTTCATGTTCTCGATGATTCAGTATGGCCTGAGGTGACTGCTGATTTGTCCACGCCAGAGTTTCCTATCAGAATTGAAGACCGTCGTGAGCAGCGATTGAGAAATAAGGTTATTCCTCTGGTAAAAGTTGCTTGGCAGCGTCACTCTGGTAATGAGTCCACTTGGGAGCGTGAAGATGAGATGCGTTAGCTTTTTCCCTTTTTATTCCAGTGAGGTATACGTCCTTTCTCAGTTTCCTCCTGTTTTTGTTGTTGTAAATTTCGAGGGCGAAATTTTTATAAGGAGGGAGGGACTGTAAGGCCCATGCCTTAATGGATTCTTATTGGATTTTGTTCTAATATTTGTTCTGAAATTTCTGGCTATTTTTCTGGATTTTTAGGAATTTGTCTGGTATTTTTCCGGATTTATTTGGAGCTTTGAGGGTTATTAGAAATTAATAAGATTTTAATATATATAATAATTATATTATATATATTTTAATTTTATTTTTCTTCTCTTTTAATCCCTCACCCTCACTCTCTCTCTCTCTCCCCGTCGATCTCTTTCACCCTCTCTCTCTCCTCCGCGATCGCCTCACCCCCCCTCTCTTGGGTTGCAGGCTAATCGCCGGCGGATTGAAGCGTGGTTGGCGCCGTTGGATTCCTCGCGTCGAGAGGAGCGCGTAGGTGCCCATTTCGGCGTGGTTCGGTGATCGTGGGAGCGAGGTAGAGTGTGAAGGCCCCGTGGCTCTACCTCCTTGCATGCGGTGTTTTCGTCGGTTTCGGCTCGCAAGAGGTAGGGGGATGGAATCCCGATCTCGCTAGGATCATTTCCTATAGCTCGTTCTGTTGATTAGAACCCCATTGCATGCTTAATGTTCATATTTCCTAGTTTTGGGGTTTTAGCTAAATTCTTGATTTTTAATGCTTATTAGGCGTTGCATGTGGTGTTTTTAGGTGTTATTATGTTGTTTGGGTTGTATGGTTTGACAGGTTACAGGTTTCTACGTCGTTACCCAACGATTCCTATCGTCCGGGAGGGCTTCGGTTTTCAAACCGTACCCGCCCGTGCTCCAGGTGGTGTGACGGTCCTGCCAGGAACCGTCACACACCTGACGGTCCTTAGTGGACGCGTTAATTCCAAAAAACGGCCCAACGAGGGTGCGTTATTTGGAGAGTAACGGTGGGGCTCCCATCCGTTACTCGTTCGTTGTTTTACGTTGACCAGGTGTGGCGGTTAGCCCGGCGGCCTGTCGGTCGGCCGTCGCTTCCGTCCGACGCACCTGGGCGAGCGCGTCGCTTCGCCTGCGTCTGATTTCGAACGCTGTATGTTGGGTTTTGGCCTCAGGTGGATGTAACGGCGGTGACCCAACGCGTTGCATCGAAGTAACGCACAGGGCCCCTACCGTCACATTCCCTCTAAGGCCCTTTGAGCTGGAACTCAGGCGGAAGTAACGGATGGAGGCCGGTGCGTCGTTCTTGGTGTAACGTGCCAGCCCCCGACCGTCACTCTCATGTAGCGCGTTGGCTCCCGACCGCCGCTTGCCTGTTGGTTTGGAATAGTTCCCAACCTTCTTGTTATGCGTTCCTCTATATATATGTGCCATGTTTACATTGTTTTATTATACGATGGCATGTTTTTCATACCAATAGAGTAGCTTTTCTTTCCATGCGATGGAGCCACTGTTGTTGCCCTAAGGTCTGTTGAGTGCCGACCCGCTGGAGGATAGCGGAGGGGTGTTTCCCATACACGGTTTGTAAGCTAGTTCCGTGGGCTCCCAGCCAATGGTAGCGTCCTACCAAGGGAGAAAACTAGCTAGAGGGCCTGGCTCATGCTAGAGTCAGTGTGTGCACACGTGGTCGGAGACTGTGGACTGACACCGACGGGTGCCACTCCGACTGGTCACTTGGTTTGGAACTGTTTGCGCGCTTTGCTTGTCGCCTCGCCGACTGCAAGTGCTGGAGACGCAGTGTAAGTCGTCAGTGGACGCATCTGGTTTCTGTTCCGGTGGTTGTCCTTCCTTGTTGTTTGGATCAGTTAAGGCTCATTCTATTTTGGTAGATTTAGTTTTAGTCGCTTGCATTTATTCAGCTGTGGCATGTGTTAGCTGTTCTACTTGCTTAGTTAATGTTTACAGCTTTACTTGAGTAGCTTATTCATGCCATTGCATGTTATTCTATTTAAATGCATGCTCTAATTGCTTTTATTTATGCATGGATGCTCGTTTAGTGCGAGGTAGGGATCCGCGTGACCCCTACTGAGTCTGGCTGTGACTCACCCTTCTCCTTACAGGTGAGCCGCGCCCGTCGTCTCCCGGTGCTTCGTGAGCCGTTTTGGGGACCGCTTCTAGCTGCCAGCTGTAGTCGAGCCACCTTTTTGAGGCTTCTCTTGTACTTTTGCCGGGGTATGCCCCGTGTAGTTGTACCTTGTGGTCTAGTACTTTGGTTTATCTGGACTAGTATATATATATATCACTCTGGTTATTTTGAATTGCTTCCGCACTTGTGTTACTTTTATTACTTAATTGTAATTTGCGCGTTCCAAATTGCAATTCGTTATACATACCCTCAGCACTTTCCTCCAAACCCTTCAGGGGCCTCATCAGCCTCTTGGGTGGCTTCCCCAGTTCTTGGTATCGGTACATCGATGTTATCGGTATATCGGTATCCTGAACTCTGGGTCGTCACAGCCCCCGTGCGTTGTTTGAGTGTAACACGCCTGCCCCTGGCCGTTACATTCTGTTTGGCCGAGCTTGGGTGGCTATGCCAATTAGATATAACGGATATGCCCCCATGCGTCATTGTGTTATAGCGCGCCTGTCTCTAGCTGTCGTTTGTTGTTTTGTGCTGGGTTGAGGGTGGCTGGGCACGTTGATAGTAACGCGCCTTCCCCCGCGCGTCGTTTGGCTCTGACACGTTTCCCTTGTCGCGTCGTTTGGCTGTAACGCGCCTGGTGTTGCGCGTTACTTCGCTTTGGTTGTGGGTGGCTGTGCACGTTGTGAATAACGCGCTGGCTCCCATGCGTCATTTGTTTGTAACGCACTTAAGCCCGTGCGTTACATTGATGTAACGCGCTCGGCGCCGGCCGTTACATTCTTCGTGTTTGATAGGTTGGTTAGGGTGGTGCGAGCGACGGCCTGTCGTCCGACCGTCGTTTGGGGTGTAACGGCCATGGTCTAGACCGTCACATGCTAGTAGCGGTCTAGGGCTGGCGCGTTACATACCTTGTGCTTCGTCTTCCGTGATTTCGGTTTTTGTTTGTCTTGGCTTGTCCTTGTGGTCTGCCCGTTGTTCCGTGGATGTCTCTCGACGTCCTATGAGGGCTAAGACTACGTTGTAAGTGGCCAGGAGTCTTCTTACTTGCGGTAGGATTATTTATCCTACTTTTGCTTGTATTGCTGTTGGGTTCATGTCAACCCGGTGTGACCCAGTGGTTGACATGTGACCTTGTGTGTGTATGTCTCGATGGTTGTGTCCGGCTCGAGACACTGCTTCTGGATGCCTCGAGGTGTTGTTCTACCTCGACTTGCGTGTCCAGACGTGTCTGAGGGTTCTTGGTGTTTCCCTCAGGTCTCCGTGTGTTGTTTTCTGCAGAGTGTTATTTCTTGTGTGGCTTAGGATTAGACCGATTGGCGGCTTGTTCCGCTGCCTGCAACAATCCTACCTTTGAGTCGTTCGACTCGAGATCGTTACGTTGTAGGTCTAGTTGCCTGGTCCTGAGTCGGTTGGCGGTTGTTTAGCTGCCAGGGTGTTTTGTGGTGCACGAGATGGGTCTTTCTTAGACTGTCTATGCTTTAGCACCTATGTTTTTGAGTTTGTGTCTTGTGAGCCTCCACTAGTTGTAGCCCTAGGCTCTTGCCGACCCACCGGGAGTGGTGGAGGGGGTTTTTCCTGTTGCGCTTGGTACGTACGGTTCTTAAGCTAGTTCCGTAGACCCCGGCCAGCGGTAGTGTAACGACCCAGAGTTCAGGATACCGGTATACCGATAACATCGATACACCGATACCAAGAACTGGGGAAGCCACCCAAGAGGCTGATGAGGCCCCTGAAGGGTTAGTAAGGTTATGTCGAGGGAATGTATAACGAACTGTAATTTGGAACGCGTAGATTACAAATAAGTAATAAAATTAACGTAAGTGCGGAAGCAATTCAAAATAACCAGAGTGATATATATAAATACTAGTCCAGATAAACAAGAGCACTAGTCCACTAGGGCACAACTACACGGGGCATACCCCGGCAAAAGTACAACAAAAGCCTCAAAAAGGCGGCTCGACTAGAGCTGGCAGCTAGACGCGGTCTCCGAAACAGCTCACGAAGCACCGGGAGACGACGGGCGCGGCTCACCTGAAAGGAGAAGGGTGAGTCACAGCCAGACTCAGTAGGGGTCACGCGGATCCCTACCTCGCACTAAACAAGCATTCATGCATAAATAAAAGCAATGAGAGCATGCATTTAATTGGAATAACAGGCAATGGCATGAATAAACTACTCAAGTAAAGCTGTAAACTCTAACTAAGCAAGTAGAACAGCTAACACATGCCACAGCTAAATAAATGCAAGCGATAAAACTAAAGCTACCAAAATAGAATAAGCCTTAACTAATCCAAACAATAAGAAAAGACAACCACTGGAGCAGAAACCAGAAGCGTCCACTGACGACTTACACTGCGTCTCAAGCACTCGCAGTCGACAAAGCGACAAGCTGAGCGCGTAACCAGTACCAAACCAAGTGACCAGTCGGAGTGGCACCCGTCGGTGTCAGTCCACAGTCTCCGACCACGTGTGCACACACTGACTCTAGCCTGAGCCAGGCCCTCTAGCTAGTTTTCTCCCTTGGTAGGACGCTACCATTGGCTAGGAGCCCACGGAACTAGCTTACAAACCGTGTATGGGAAACACCCCTCCGCTATCCTCAAGCGGGTCGGTACTCAACAGACCTAGGGCAACAACAGTGGCTCCATTGCATGGAAAGAAAAGCTACTCTATTGGTATAAGAAACATGTCCTTTAACAATGAAACAACATAAACCTGGCACAATTATGTAAAGGAACGCATAACAAAAGGTTGGCAACTTATTAAACCCAACAGGCAAGCGGTGGTCGGATGCCCACGCGCTACATGAAAGTAACGGTCGGAGGCTGGCGCGTTACACCAAGAACGACGCGTCTGTCTCCGTCCGTCACTCCCGCCTAAATTCCAGCTCAAAAGGCCCAAAAGGGAATGTGACGGTAGGGGCCCTGTGCGTTACGTCGATGCAACGCGTTGGGTCACCGCCGTTACATCCACCCGAGGCCAAAACCCAACGTACATCGTTCGAAATCAGACGCAGGCGAAGCGACGCGCTCGCTCAGGCGCGTCGGACGGAAGCGACGGCCGACCGACTGGCCGTCGGGCTAACCGCCTCACCCGGTCAACGTAATACGACGGACGAGTAACGGATGGGGATCCCACCGTTACTCTCCAAATAACGCACCCTCATCAGGCCGTTGTTTGGAAATGACGCGTCCACTAAGGACCGTCAGGCGTGTTACAGTTCTTGGCAGGACCGTCACGCCACCTGGAACACGGGCGAGTACGGTTTGAAAACCGGAGCCCTCCCGGACGATAAAAATCGTCGGGTAACGTCATGGAAACCTGTAACCTGTCAAACCATACAACAAAATAATACCCAAATACCACACATGCAAAGCCCACAATGCATCAAATTCAAGAATTAAGCTAAAACCCCAAAATTATGAAATATGAACATTAAGCATGCTACGGGGTTCTAATCAAACGAATGAGCTATAGGAAATGATCCTAGCGAGACCAGGATTCCATCCCCCTACCTTTTGCAAGCCGAAACGGTCGAAAAGGCCGCATGCAAGGAGGAAGAGCCACGAGGCCTTCACGCTCCACCTCACACCCACGAGCCACGAAACACGCCGAGGTGGGCGTCCACGCGATCCACGCGATGCGAGGAATCCACCGGTACCTCCCACGCCTCAATCCAACGCCAAAAAGCCTGCTTCCCAAGGGGAGGGGAGAGAGGCGATCGGCGAGAGGAGAGAGAGTGAGGTGAGATCGACGAGGGAGAGAGAGAGAGTGAGGGTGAGGGATTAAAAGAGAAGAAAATAAAATTAAAATATATGTAATATAATTATTATATATATTAAAATCTTATTAATCTCTAATAACCCTCAAAGCTCCAAATAAATCCGGAAAAATACCAGAAAAATTCCTTAAAATCCAGGAAAATAGTCAGAAATTCCAGAACAAATATTAGAACAAAATCCATTAAGGATCCATTAAGGCACGGGTCTTACAGTCCCTCCCTCCTAATAAAAATTTTGCCCGCGAAATTTACAACAACAGAAAAAGGAGGAAACTGAGAAAGCAAATATACCTCACTGGAATAAAAAGGGAAAAAGCTGACGCATCTCATCTTCGCGTTCCCAAGTGGACTCATTACCAGAGTGACGCTGCCAAGCAACTTTTACCAGAGGAATAACCTTATTTCTCAATCGCTGCTCACGACGGTCTTCAATTCTAATAGGGAACTCTAGCGCAGACAAATCAGCAGTCACCTCGGGCCAAACTGAATCATCGAGAACATGAGAAGCATCTGGCACATATTTCCTCAACTGAGATACGTGGAACACATCATGAATAGCTTGCATGGCCGCAGATAGTTGTAGACGATAAGCCACCTGACCAATAGCTTCGACGATCAGAAAAGGGCCAACATACCGCGGACTAAGCTTTCCACGCTTCCCAAACCTGGAAACACCTTTCATCGGAGATATTTTAACAAACACCATATCCCCTGGCTCAAATTGTAGTGGACATCTGCGCTGATCTGCATAACTTTTCTGTCGACTCTGAGCCGTCAACAATCTCTGCCTGATCAGACGAACCACATCAGAACACTGCTGCACCATATCAGGTCCGGTCAACAATCTGTCCCCAACATCAAACCAATTCAGAGGAGTACGACACGGACGACCATACAGTGCTTCATAAGGAGCCATTCCAATACTGGAGTGAAAACTATTATTATAAGCAAATTCAACAAGTGGCAAATGCTGACACCACGAACCCTGCCAATCAAGGCAACACAATCTCAGCATGTCCTCTAAAGTCTGAATAGTCCTCTCTGACTGTCCATCTGACTGAGGGTGATACGCTGAACTGAAAGCTAACTCAGTGCCCAAAGCTTTCTGGAAACTGTGCCAGAAGCCGGAGGTAAAACGTGGGTCACGATCTGACACAAGTGAAACATGAACTCCATGCACTGGCACGATCTTCTGCACATACAGCTCAGCCAACCTTTGCACACTCCAGGCAATCTTAATCGGCAACAATCTGGCAGTTTTAGTCAATCTGTCGACAAGTAACCAGATACCATCAAAACCTTGAGAAGTCCGAGGCAAACCCACCACAAAATCTGTAGTAACATGGTCCCATTTCCACATCGGAATCTCTAATGGCTGAAGCAAACCACCTGGCTTTTGATGTTCGGCTTTAACCTGCTGACAAGTCAAGCACTTAGAAACAAATATAGCTACGTCTTTCTTCAAACCCGGCCACCAGAACTGCTTTTTCAAATTCTGATACATCTTGGTGACACCTAGATGAATAACAAAACGGGAACCATGGGCTTCACTCAGAATCTCATGCCTCAAATCAACATCAGCGAGAACATACCATCTGCCCTGAAAACTGACAACCAGCTCGTCATCAAATTCCACATCATATCTTGATATAACACGGGCTAAATCAGAATCCGCTTGCTGAGCTTCTTTAATCTACTGATATAAAGCTGAACCCAAAATCAAACTAGCACAAACCGCCATCTTCGGATCAGAAGGAAACTCTACACTGAATGCCTCGCTCGGAAGCCATTTCCACAATTTCCATTCATGAAGCATCAAATGACTGACCTGCACTTTCCTGCTCAGAGCATCAGCCACAACATTCATTTTACCCGGCTGATAGGAGAGTGTAAAGTCAAAGTCTTTCATGAATTCCATCCATCGGCGCTGCCTGAGATTCAAATCTTTCTGGAAGTATATATACTGTAAACTCTGGTGATCAGTAAAAATCTGAAATTTCTCACCATACAGATAATGTCTCCAAATCTTTAAGGCAAAAATAACTGCAGCTAGCTCCAGATCATGAGTGGGATAATTCTCTTCATGTCGTTTCAATTGCCGAGATGCATATGCGATAACCTTACCATGTTGCATCAGCACTACACCAAAACCTACTCGAGAAGCATCAGTACAAACCAGAAAACCACCAGAGTCGAAAGGCAAAGTCAACACAGGAGAAGAAGTCAATAGCCTTTTCAATTCAACAAAGCTAGCCTCACACTGATCCGACCAGACAAAAGGTACATCTTTACGAGTCAGTCTAGTCATCGGGGCTGCAATCTTCGTAAAATCTTGGATGAATCTGCGTTAGTACCCAGCCAAATTGAGGAAGCTTCGTATTTCTGTCACAGTTCTAGGCCTCTGCCAACTCAACACGGCATCAATCTTTGCAGGGTCTACTGCCACTCCGTCACCAGAAATCACGTGACCAAGAAAATGAATCTCCCGAAGCCAGAATTCACATTTACTGAACTTCGCATAAAGTTCGTGATCCCTTAGAGTCTGCAGAACGATCCTCAAATGCTGCACATGATCTTCATCAGAGACAGAATAGATCAAAATATCATCAACAAAGATCACCATAAACTGATCAAGAAATGGACGAAAGATACGCTGCATCAGGTCCATAAAAGCTGCTGGGGCATTAGTCAAACCAAACGGCATGACTAGAAATTCAAAGTGACCATAACGAGTGCTGAAAGCCATCTTCTCCACATCCGATTCCTGGATTCGCAATTGGAAGTAGCCAGACCGGAGATCAATCCGTGAAAAGACAGCAGCAGACTGTAACTGGTCAAACAAATCATCAATCCTGGAGAGCGGGTATTTATTCTTGATAGTCACCTGATTCAATTGCCTGTAATCAATACAAAGCCTCAGGCTTCCATCTTTCTTTTTCACAAACAACACTGGAGCACTCCACGGAGAAAAGCTGGGGCGAATATAACCCTTTTCCAGTAATTCAAGTAGTTGTGCTCGCAGTACTTTCAATTCAGTTGGAGCCATTCGGTACGGTGCCTTTGCTAAGGGAGCTGTACCCGGAATCAGTTCAATCACCATCTCCTTCTCTCGCTCTGGGGGCAAGCCTGGCAACTCGTCAGGAAACACATCAGGGAACTCACAAACAACAGGAATATCACTGGTTTCCTGTCGTGGTTTTTCAACAGCAACCACAGAAGCAAGAAACCCCTGGCAACCTGCACTAAGCAACATATAGGCTCGAATAGCAGAAATAATCATTCGAGAAGAACGGGATCGAATACCTTGGAAATAAAAAGCTGATTTCCCTTGTGGCTGAAAATAGACTTTCTTCGATCTGCAGTCAACCACAGCTCCATAATGCTCCAACCAATCCATTCCCAGAATAACATCATAATCTGCCAGCTGCAATGCATACAATCTCGCCGGCAATTGGTGATTATCGATCATAACAGGAGACTCTTCCAAGCACAGAGGTGTAATCATGAAATCTCCCGAAGGCATCTCAACATACATCTCACAAGCTATCTCTGAAGTCGGTTCCTTAATACATGCCATGAAATCCTCAGAAATAAAAGAGTGAGAAGCACCAGAATCAAATAAGACACGAGCTGAATGACCATAAAGCATAATCGTACCTTCCACAAGATGGGCTGTAACAGCATCAGCTCTAGTCATATGTGAAACCTTGCCCTTCTGCTTCTTTGATCCGGCCGAGGATTGCTGAGAAGACGCCGACGCTTGGGAAAAGAACTGTTGAGCTTGCGGTGCAGGAGGAGGTCTGAATTGCGGCTGCTGAGGTTGAGGAAACTAAAGAGCTTGCAATTGCTTCGGCCTCAGCGGGCAATCCCGAACCACATGACCCGGCTGGTCACACCGAAAGCAAACAACGGGAAGAGAACACGGCTGGCCCTTGTGATGACCACCGCATCTCCGACACGTCCATGGCTGACTGACAGCTGAACTCTGACGAGTCTGAGTAAAAGGTGTTGTCGGCTGCTGAACTACATCTGTACCGGACGGCTGTTGGAAAAACTTCTTCTTCTTCTTGAACCTCTTAAACTTGGTCTTGGAAGGAGAGGAAGCACTGCTAACCTCTGACTGGGCTGAGGGAACACCTGGCGCTGGCGGTCGGTACACCTGCTGAGACTGTACTGTGGGCTGAACTGACCCTGCCTGAGGATATCCACCCGGTCTCATCATCTCTAGCTCAAGTGCCACAGCTGTCTGGCACGCACTATCATGGTCTGCAACACGACTTGCAATCAGGGGCATCTTCAATTCTGGCCTCAAACCTCGCAAAAATTGCTGTGTCTTTAAAGCTTCACTAGCCAGCACATGGGGCGCATACTGACCCAATTCCATAAACTTATTCCGATACTGAAGCACAGTCATACTACCCTGAGTCAGCTCCATGAATTGATACATTTTTGCCATTTGCAAACAGGCAGGAGTGTAGGCACGCTCAAAAGCAGCTGCGAACTCTGCCCACGTGATCTGCCAAAGAGGTCTAGAACGAAAAGCGATCTGCCACTCGTCCTTCCACCACGTAATGGCTGCACCCTGGAGTTGAAAAGCGGCAAGCATAACTTTCTCATCTTCAGCACATTCCATCGAAACAAAAACACGCTCAATCGCATCCAGCCATTGCCTCGCAACCTCTGGATCAACTTGACCATCGAAAGGAGGCGGATTGAACATCAGGAACTCTTTTAAAGCCTTGCCTCGACTGCCAGGCACTTCAACCGGAGGAGCATCAATCGGCGCTGGAGGAGGAACAACTGGTGCAACAGGAACAGCAGGAACTGCAGGAGGAGGTGCAGAACCACTATCTTCCCTGGGTGCATCTCGAGGAGCACGAGGAACTCGAGGAGGTCTTCCTCGACGGGGCGGCATAATTACTCTGCCGAGATCATAAAACAACAATAAAATCCATCAATCATACAGAAAACACCCTAAGCCAGCAATAGACGACACAGGACTAGCTCTGGACAAACACAAATTTCAATTCCTTATACAATTCCTCAAACATCGGCTCTGATACCAACTGTAATGACCTAGAGTTCAGGATACCGGTATACCGATAACATCGATACACCGATACCAAGAACTGGGGAAGCCACCCAAGAGGCTGATGAGGCCCCTGAAGGGTTAGTAAGGTTATGTCGAGGGAATGTATAACGAACTGCAATTTGGAACGCGTAGATTACAAATAAGTAATAAAATTAACGCAAGTGCGAAAGCAATTCAAAATAACCAGAGTGATATATATAAATACTAGTCCAGATAAACAAGAGTACTAGTCCACTAGGGCACAACTACACGGGGCATACCCCGGCAAAAGTACAACAAAAGCCTCAAAAAGGCGGCTCGACTAGACCTTGTAGCTAGACGCGGTCTCCGAAACAGCTCACGAAGCACCGGGAGACGACGGGCGCGGCTCACCTGAAAGGAGAAGGGTGAGTCACAGGCAGACTCAGTAGGGGTCACGCGGATCCCTACCTCGCACTAAACAAGCATTCATGCATAAATAAAAGCAATGAGAGCATGCATTTAATTGGAATAACAGGCAATGGCATGAATAAACTACTCAAGTAAAGCTGTAAACTCTAACTAAGCAAGTAGAACAGCTAACACATGCCACAGCTAAATAAATGCAAGTGACTAAAACTAAATCTACCAAAATAGAATAAGCCTTAACTAATCCAAACAATAAGGAAGGACAACCACTGGAGCAGAAACCAGAAGCGTCCACTGACGACTTACACTGCGTCTCAAGCACTCGTAGTCGACAAAGCGACAAGCTGAGCGCGTAACCAGTACCAAACCAAGTGACCAGTTGGAGTGGCACCCGTCGGTGTCAGTCCACAGTCTCCGACCACGTGTGCACACACTGACTCTAGCCTGAGCCAGGCCCTCTAGCTAGTTTTCTCCCTTGGTAGGATGCTACCATTGGCTAGGAGCCCACGGAACTAGCTTACAAACCGTGTATGGGAAACACCCCTCCGCTATCCTCAAGCGGGTCGGTACTCAACAGACCTAAGGCAACAACAGTGGCTCCATTGCATGGAAAGAAAAGATACTCTATTGGTATAGGAAACATGCCCTCGAACAATGAAACAACATAAACCTGGCACAATTACGTAAAGGAACGCATAACAAAAGGTTGGCAACTTATTAAACCCAACAGGCAAGCGGCGGTCGGATGTCCACGCGCTACATGAAAGTAACGGTCGGAGGCTGGCGTGTTACACCAAGAACGACGCGTCTGTCTCCGTCCGTCACTCCCGCTTGAATTCCAGCTCAAAAGGCCCAAAAGGGAATGTGACGGTAGGGGCCCTGTGCGTTACGTCGATGCAACGCGTTGGGTCACCGCCGTTACATCCACCCGAGGCCAAAACCCAACGTACAGCGTTCGAAATCAGACGCAGGCGAAGCGACGCGCTCGCTCAGGCGCGTCGGACGGAAGCGATGGCCGGCCGACTGGCCGTCGGGCTAACCACCTCACCCGGTCAACGTAATAAGACGGACGAGTAATGGATGGGGATCCCACCGTTACTCTCCAAATAACGCACCCTCATCGGGCCGTTGTTTGGAAATGACGCGTCCACTAAGGACCGTCAGGCGTGTGACGGTTCCTGGCAGGACCGTCACGCCACCTAGAACACGGGCGAGTACGGTTTGAAAATCGGAGCCCTCCCGGATGATAAAAATCATCGGGTAACGTCGTAGAAACCTGTAACCTGTCAAACCATACAACCCAAACAACAAAATAATACCCAAATACCACACATGCAAAGCCCACAATGCATCAAATTCAAGAATTAAGCTAAAACCCTAAAATTATGAAATATGAACATTAAGCATGCTACGGGGTTCTAATCAAACGAACGAGCTATAGGAAATGATCCTAGCGAGATCAGGATTCCATCCCCCTACCTTTTGCAAGCCGAAACGGTTGAAAAGGCCGCATGCAAGGAGGAAGAGCCACGAGGCCTTCACGCTCCACCTCGCTCCCATGAGCCACGAAACACGCCGAGGTGGGCGTCCACGCGATCCACGCGACGCGAGGAATCTATTGTGCTCCTGGTTTTGATGATGACAACCATGAAATATGAATGATGTATTCAATTCAATGATGAATTAAAGTTTGATTCCATAAATGCTTTCACTTGATTTCATCCTTGTGCTAGAAAGGAACAGGGTCGACGCCGGGAGCTAACAGCGTCCACGCAGCAGTCGAAGAAGCCTTCACCAATATCTTCACAAGTTGCTCCACTGCGTCAACGCCAAGATAGAGCTGCGTCGACGCAGCAGTTACAAAGAGAGAAGCAATGGCTTACTCGTATATTCTGATGCGTCAACGCCTTGATCAAGCAGCGTGAACGCAGCAGTTCAAGCATTCCTTGTCGTAGCCTCTGGAGGACCTTGGCAGCGTCGACGCTGCAGTTCGATGAGTCGACGCTGCAGTACGATGGATTGCCACAACTGTATGAAGCGCAACTAATGAGTGGACGCAGCTGCTTCTTGCGTCAACGCACTCAGCATGAAACCTGAAGCTTGAAGAAGGGTGCGTTAACTCCTTGGGGCAAGAGGGTCGACGCCATCTAATCCAAGTTGCAGAGCACGATAAGTGGATCCCACCTTCAGTCACTATCTGCCACATCAGCCAACAGCGGATAAGGTCTCGTAGCTTCTACCACTCCAGAAGGTTCCCCACGTGAGCAATCATAAGGATAACCTGAAAATCAGGGTGGTGGCCCACCTGCCTCACGTGAACTAAGTTGTGCGCGGGAAGACCAGAAAACAGGATCACCCGAGAAGAAAAGAAAATAGACGTGAGAGGAAAAAGTGTAGAAGGATAATATAGGCGAAGAGCAGAACAAAAGAGGTGGATCGCAGAACGAGAGAGGCTCAGAGAAGAACTGGACGAAGGCTGCTGAAGAACCAGATCAGAAGATCATCGCGCCACCAAGACTCCTACATTCCAGACGGAGGAGATTCAAGGATCGAAGCTCATGCGTATGGACATGGATCTCTCCGTTGGTGGTCTAAATTCCGCTGCGTCCAAGTGCTGAAGTTTGATTTCTTATCTTTTAGTTTTCTTATTGTTTTTTAACATTGTATTCCTCTCTTTCACTGGATTTAGTGAAGAGAGGGTGATTCTGATTCAGCGGGCTGTGCTGAGATCAGGGGTATTAAGGCTGTGTGCCTTCAAGCTGTTTGACAGCGGATCTGAGGATTTGTTCCTCGTTATTTTCTATTGGGGTAGTCAACAGTGTAGAGGAATTATTTCCTCGGTTTAGCAAAGCTGTGAAGCTCAACAGGGTTCCTCACTAGTTGAGTGGGGAGGTGGACGTAGGTCTCCATTGGGTGACCGAACCACCTTAAAATTGCGGTCTCTTGTGTGGTTTGGTTTTATCTTCGCAATCTGTTCCTCGCTAGATGCATGATAGGCACGTTCTCTGATTGTCTTGATTCAGTAATTCAATTAATCATCTAGGTGTGGTGCTTCTGATTCAAATTGCTCTATTATAAATTTTATAAGGTCAACCTATTCACCCCCTCCCCCTCTAGCTTGATAGTCCTCTCGATCCAACACGTGGTATCAGAGCGCCAGGCTCTCTTGCAAAGGTTTCACAGCCTAGAGAGAACTAATGGAGAACAGAGGACTCATGCATGAGGGGTACACAGTGAATAGGCCACCGTTTTTTGATGGGACTAATTATTCGTACTGGAAAAATCGCATGCAAGTAAAGAGCGCAGGATCATGAAATCTGGAGAGTAGTGAGCAAAGGGCCATACCAAATTGAAGGCGATGAAGAACTCTGGGTGAAGGAGCAAATTCGAAAGTCAAACATAAATTGGCAAGCTATGAACATTATGCAGTGCTCACTCCATCCCAAGGAATTCTCGCGTGTATCCTCATGCTCCAGCGCAAAAGAAATGTGGGATAGACTCGAGGTAATCTACGAAGGTACCTCAAGGTAAGAGAGACAAAAGCTAACATGTTAATTTCAGAATATGAATCTTTTCGGATGAAACCTGAGGAAAGTGTATCTGAAATGTATGCCAGACTAACTCTTCTTGTGAATGGTCTTAAAGGTTTGGGAAAGATCTACAGTGACTATGAGGTAGTTAGGAAGATTCTTAGATCCCTAACTCCAATCTGGCATACCAAAGCCACGGTCGTTGAGGAATCAAGGAACCTTCCCACCACCAAACCAGACGAGCTAATAGGTTCTCTTATGGTTTATGAACTGAACTTAAAAAGAGCAGATGAGGACATGAAGAAGGAAAAACCCCTTGCATTGAAGGCTGGTTCCAGCAGCAAGGAAAGCTCAGATGAGAGTCAGTCACCTTCATCTGATGATGACTCAAGTGAAATAGCCATGCTTACTAGAAAATTCAGAAAATTCTTAAGAAAGGGAGGTAAGACTGATAGATATAAAGGATATCAGGTAAGAACTAGCTCAAAACTCAAGCCAGATAATCCTAAGAAATCTGATAAAGTTGTTTGCTACAAATACAGGAAACAAGGACACATCAAGTCAGAGTGTCCTGAGAATGTGAAAAAGACACAGTCAAAGTGGAGAAATAAAAAGCCCAAGGCCATGGTAAGCACTTGGAGTGATGAAGAAAAAGATGAAGATGAAGAAAGCACCTCTGAAGAAGAAAGCGAGGTGAAAATGTGCTTCATGGCAAATGGTGATGATCAAGTCGAGGTAACCTCTCCCTTTGCAGACTTCTCCTGTGATGATTGGGAAGAAGCTTTTAACGAATTGCTGGATAAGTATGAAGATGTTAAAAAGAAAAATAAATATCTAAAGAAAAAAAAAACTCAAACCAGTCCAGAAGATGATTTGAATGAAAGAGTCAAAACACTAGATGCTGAAATCGTGTGTCTAAAAAGGGACTTGGAAGAAAAAGATGAGTATAAGAGACAGCTAATTGAAATAAAGAGAGAAAATGATTTTCTATTGAAGATGCATGATGAATTGAAATTAAGAATGCAGAAATTAGAAAAAGAAGTGAAAATTGCTGAAGAGAAATATGAGGCCATTTGTGGAGTCAATGCAAAACTTCAAGAGAATCTGAAGAAATTAGAGGAAGAGAACCTAAGCAAACAAGCATCCCTCGAAAAAATGACACAGGGTAAAGACAACCTTGATGCTGTTATGGGAATTAAGTGCAACTTTGGAAAAGAAGGGCTTGGATTCAATCCTACTAAAAAGAAAGAACTGGGAGCTAGATTGGTGACATTTGTCTCTGGGAAGGACATATCTGAAGAGAGGCAAATGGATGAAAACAAAAAGGATAAGAAGAATGAGAAAGGATCAAAACAATCTAATGAAATAAGAAAAGAAAAAGGAAATGAGAAAGGGAAGGCAACATTGAATGTTAACAAACAGAAAAGCACATTCATGTTCAAATATGCCTCTTCAGGTCAATATAGGAATCCTAGATTTGATTCATCAACCCAACAGCAATCCTATAGAAGATCAGAAGGATTAAGGCGTGGTAGAAGTCAACCGCGTCAACGCACTGCTCACATGGCGTCAACGCACCTAGCCTTCCAGAAAGGGCATTCGGTTAGAAATACTCAGATGCGTCGACGCAGTCACTACCATGAGTCAACGCAGTACATGTACCAGAACCCTCATGATAGTTATGGCAGGTGGATGAGTCAACGCAGCAACACTAAAGGGTCTACGCACTCAACTCTCAATCAACCAAGAAGCATGCATTCATCTAGAGTCTTTAAGTCAAATTTCCCTAATACTTCATGGAGTCATCACTATCAATGGCACAGGAATAATCACAAGTCTGTCAAATCATTGAACTCACCATATCAAAGACCTACTCAACAGCAACTATGGATCCCCAAGAGCTTGATATCCTACCTGAACACGTCCTATGGTTTGAAGGGACCCAAGTATATCTGGGTTCCAAAATCTCTTGTGTAATGTGTTTTGCAGGAGTGTCTTGCAGCTGTACATAATATGTGGTATCTCGACAGCGGCTACTCAAGGCACATGACGGGGGATAAAGCAAAATTTTGTGTCTTGATAGAGAAAGACGGGGGTCATGTTACATTTGGTGGAAACAATAAAGGGAAAATTATTGGAAAAGGTAAGGTAGGTAAAAATCCTTCGAATTTCATTGATGATGTGTTACTTGTTGATGGCTTAGAATATAATCTTCTTAGCATAAGCCAGCTGTGCGATAAAAGAAATAAAGTTGTGTTTGATGATCACACATGCACCATTTTAGAGACAAGTTCTGAAAAAGTTAAATTCATTGGAAAAAGAATAAACAACATGTATGTGGTAGATCTAGATGACCCTGCGCACAACAATCTGTGTCTTGCTGTGAATAAAAGTGAACTTGCTTGGCTGTGGCACCGCAGACTAGGGCATGCTAGCTATAGTGTCTTGCATAAGTTAGCAAAGTTTAACATGGTGAAAGGTCTGCCAGATGTATCATTTAAACGAAATGACAAAGTCTGTAGCGCATGCACTCAAGGTAAACACACCAGAAAATCATTTAAGTCCAGACTTGAAACTCAATCATCTAAACCTTTTGAACTCATTCATATGGATTTGTTTGGACCAACTAGAACAGCTAGTGTGAGTGGAAATAAATATGGATTTGTTCTAGTGGATGATTTCTCTAGGTTTACTTGGGTGTTCTTTCTAACTCACAAGAATGATGCATTTGAAGAATTTCAAGTGTTGTGACCCCTCTATGTTGATGATGTTGACACTTGCTCTATTCTTTGGCAACACCATTGTTTTGATTGATTGGCAACTAATTTTGATTTGATGAAATTGCTCCATCAGATTGACTATGTGTTCTTTGCTTTTAATACACTGATGTCTGCAATTCTTACTGTCATAAGTCCACACACTGCATCTCAATTAAATTGGTTAAGTGTGCACAGCGTCAACGCATCATGTTACAGCGTCAACGCACCGTTGGCTTTGAACCTCAGAGTCTGTACATCCGAATTGCCCTTGATCTGGTGAAATGTATACACTCATTCACTGTAGCCTTCACACATTCAAGTCTATACATTCATCACTTACTTTTCACTCAAGGCAAAGTCTATACACTGGGGTCTTTTCCCTACGTGTCTTAGGCGAAGTCTGAACATTCGATTCTGAAGCCTGAAGTCTATACAGTCCAGCCTAGTCCTACGATCAAGGCTTTAGGTACACTCAACTCTGTACATTGGATTCGCTTCATCAAGTCTGTACATCGCTTCATGTCCCCAAAGTCTGCACATCAACAGTGATCTTTGAAGTCTGTACACTGCTTCAGGAGCTTCAAGTCCACACATCGCTCAAAGTCTGTACAGAGTCCAGCGTCTTCGTTAGTGTCTCAGGCATTAGGCCAAGTCTGTACATCATTCAATATCTAGAGTTTCATGAAGTCTGTACATCAGACTATCACTGCAAGTCTGTACGTTGCATTCGCCTTCACAAGTCTATACAACGAAGCATATACACAGCAATGTACATACTTATATCTTAAGACTTCTTTCTTGTTGCTGAAGGGATAGGGTCGACGCCTAGAGCTTAAAGCGTCCACGCATCAGTAGACGAAGCATTCGATGTCTTCTATTGTGTCAACGCCACAAGCAAGCAGCGTCGACACAGCAGTTAAAGAAGCAGAGACTCTTACAAGCTATTCCATTGCGTCAATGCCACAATTGTGCAGCGTCGACGCAGCAGCTAAAGAGACGAAGCAAATGGCGTACTGGAATGCTTCACTGCGTTAACGTCATTGATTGACAGCGTCGACGCAGCAAGCCAGATTGCTTTCATGGAACACGTGATCTGAGAACTCTATACATCGGACTGAGGAAGCTAATGAGGGGCTCGTGATCCTAGAAGGACAATGTACCCAGATGAGGACACGTGTACTGACACTCCATTGGATGCTGCCACGTGGTCCAAATTGCTGGGCGGGAAACGTGGAGGGCACACGCCCTACCTGCTGCTGCTGCTGGTATATAATGAAACCTTCGTCTTCAGATGGAGGTTGATCGTGATCGAAGCAGAGAGCAGAAGCTGAGAGAAGAAAAAGGGAAAAAGAAGAGAGAGCTTCCACGATCCAGTAGAAGAAAAAGAAAAAGAGAGAAGAAGAAGATACATAGAAGAAGAAGAAGAAATAGAGAAGAAGGAGAAAAAGAGAGAGGAAGAGATCGTGAGAGATTGAGTTAAGAGAGAGCTGATCGAGAGTGAGAGTGAGAGAGTGTGTATCTCAGTCTCGTGGTTCAAAACCAGAGCTGAGCTTTGCTCTTTAAGAGCTATATTGCATTTGGGTTTTGATTTTTCGTTTTGATTCTGTCTTTCATTTTCGATCATTGCTTCATCAAGCTGTGTGTCAGCGGTTTGCAGTGGAGGACTCCACTGGACGGGTTAAGTTGTATTTCCCCAGCGGTTGCAGAGGATCAGATCCTCTGATCGGCAAGCTGTAAGGCCCAGCGGTTGTAGGCTAAGCTGTATTGCCCAGCGGACGCAAGCTGTGCTGCGCAGCAGGAAGCCATACTCGGTTGAGTATGGGGTGGACGTAGGTCGTTGACCGAACCACCTAAAAATTGTGTGTGCATTGTGTTTGTGTTTTGTGTGTGATCTGTGTACGACGGGAATTTCTTGTTTATTATCCTTTGTTTAGATTAACTGATGTTTGCCTAAATTCCACTTTAGAACTTACAGTAGTTTTTAAATTAGGCAAGTTGATCTATTCACCCCCCTCTAGATCCACACTCTGTGGAGATAGACTGCGTCCATCTAACCCAACACTTGGTATCAGAGCCTAACTCTTCTGCAGGGACTCATCGCCCGAAGAGAATAGGCAGAGATGGATGCTCGAGGGATGACTGCCGAAGGTCACTCAACAACGAAGCCCCCATTCTTTGATGGATCAAACTACGCATACTGGAAGAACCGTATGCAAGTGTTCCTCAGGGCTAAGGATTATGAGATTTGGAAGATTGTCAGCAAGGGACCTTATGAGCTGTCCCCGAATGAAGATGTATGGACCAAGGAGGAGATCAGAAGGTCCACGCTGAATTGGAGTGCTATTAATGCTATCCAGTGCGCTCTGCATCCTACAGAATTCTCCCGTGTGTCTGCTTGCAAATCAGCTAAGGAGATGTGGGATGCGCTGGAAGTAATTCATGAAGGTACATCTCAAGTAAGAGAGCAGAAGGCCAATCTTCTTGTATCTGAGTATGAAGCCTTCAAGATGAAGCAGAACGAGTCCATCAGCGAAATGTACGCTCGGCTGACTGTCATAACCAATGGCCTCAGAGGTTTTGGGAAACCTCAGGCAGAGTATGATGTAGTAAGGAAAATTCTGCGCTCCCTGACTCCCAATTGGCACACCAAAGCAACTGTGATGGAGGAGTCAAGGGACCTGCGTAATACAAAATCTGATGAGCTAATTGGCTCACTTATGGCATATGAGATAAACATGCCAAGGACAGATGAAGTCGAGAGGAAGAGGAAGCCGATAGCGCTGAAGGCTAGTTCCAGCAAATCAACAAAATCCAGCTCCAGTAGCTTTTCATCATCAGAGGAGAACCTAAATGAAGAGGAAGATGTGACTCGATCTGAGATAGCCTTGATGACTAGAGAGTTCAGACGATTTCTCAGAAAGGGAGCAGGATGGTTCGGTCAGAAGAAATACAGTGGTGATCGAAAGGATAAAAGGTATAAATCTAAACCTGCAAAGAAAAATGAAGTTAATGTTTGTTATCAATGCAGGAAACCAGGGCATCTGAAAATTGACTGTCCAGACAATCAGAAACATAAGGACAGGTCAAAGAAGAAAATCAAGAAGGGAAGAGCTATGATCACCACGTGGAGTGATGAAGATGAAGGCTCTTTCAGCAACAGCTCAGATAGTGAAGCCGAATCTGAACAGCCCATTTGCCTTATGGCAACAAGCTCCGAAGATAGAGAGGAGGACACAGATGAGGTAATCACTAGATTTGAAAGCTTCACAATTGCTGATTGGGTAGATGCTTATCATGACATAGCTGATAGAGCTGATGATATTAGAAAAGAGAATAGGCATCTTAGAAGAAAAATCAATTCCATGCAAAATGATAAAACACTAACCGATAAAATTACATGTTTGGAATCTGAGATTGATGAATTGAAACTCGCATGTTCTGAAGAAGATAAAATCAAAAATGAGTTAAAAGCTTCTAAGGAAGAGAATCTAAGGCTTGAAAATGAAATTGATCAATGGAAGCTGAAGATTCAGAAATGTGAAAGTGAAGTCAAAATTATCTCTGAAAAATATGAAGCTGTCCTCAATGTCAACAATGAGCTGAAAAAGGCTATTGATGAACTTCAGAAAGACAATGAGGATAAAATGAAAACCATTGAGAAAATGACCCAAGGAACAGATAACTTAAATGCCTTGTTAGGGTCAAAGGTTAACTTCAGAAAGGAGGGCCTAAAATTTAATTCTAGTACAACAAAAACATTCGGAATGAAAACAATTTCATTTGTTGCTCAAAAGGAAAAGGGACCTCTAATTAGCATGAACTCAACAAATTTAATGAACAAAACTGCTAATCTAAAAAAGACCAGTGCTGAGGAGAAGGGTAAACAAAAACTCAATGAGCCTAGTAGAGCTAGCACATCTAAGCAGAATCCTAGGGCTCAGACTCAGGTTAGGGGTCAACCTACACAGTCCAGTAAACCCCAGGTCAAGGTAACCAAGTCTCCACCTACATCTCCACCTCTGAAGAAGGCCCAATACAAACCTGTGTATAGGTCAGCAGGTTCCAAATTACAGGGGAGACAGTGCAGCTAGGAGACAACCCAATTATTTTTATCAACCCAGAGCTCAGACCCACTCACAACCAACCTACTTCAATATGTCAGATTGGTCTAGAACTCAGGGTAAGTTTACAGGTCTTGCATACCAGGGTGCTCAATACCAAAGACCTTACAGTGTAAATTAGGTAAATGGGTATGGTTACTGGACATCTAGAAACCAACATTTCCATAGCCAGCCCAGGAACTACTATGGCCAAAATCTTGTGAACACACCCTGGCCAAGGCACTGGCATAGAAATAACAGTACGGTCAATAAACATGCCGCTGCCAAGAAGAAAAGGAACAACAACAAAGAAAATCTGTAGGATCCACTGAACTAAACACATTTAAACAAATGTGGATTCCGAAACATTTGCTTTCCTGTTTTGCTTCTAGTTCATTTACATTGGAGCCCAATCAGTCTTGGGTTCCAAACTTCTCTACCTAATTGTGTATGCAGGTATGCCTGGCAGCCAATAACAACTTGTGGTACATGGATAGCGACTGCTCCAGGCATATGACAGGAGATAAGGCCAAATTTTGCATACTGACTGAGAAAGTAGAAGGTCTTGTCACCTTTGGAAGCAACACAAAGGGTAGGATTATCGGATCAGGTAAGGTAGGTAAGTGTTCCACCTGCTGCATTGATGATGTCATGCTGGTTGAAGGGTTAGCCTATAATCTACTTAGCATTAGCCAATTATGTGATAAAGGGTACAATGTTTTATTCAATTCTCAATGCTGTAAGGTTTTTGAACCTGACTCTGATATTGTCAAATTTTCTGGAAAAAGAATAAACAATACTTACATGATAAATTTAGATGAAATTCAACACTCTAACCTTTGCCTTACTGCCAGTAGAGAAGACATGGTATTTTTATGGCATCGTAGGTTAGGTCATGCTAGCTACACTGTTTTGCATAAATTAAATAAGCATGGCATGGTTAGAGGACTTCCTGAAGTCTCATTCAAGAAAGAAAACAAAATCTGTGATGCATGCACTCAATCAAAGATAACTAGAAAGTCATTCAAGTCTAGAACTGAAAATCTGTCTTCCAAACCCTATGAGCTGATACATATGGACCTTTTGGGTCAACTAGATCTGTCAGCCTATCAGGGATGAGATATGGGTTTGTCTTGGTAGATGACTTTTCTAGGTATACTTGGGTTTACTTCTTATCTAATAAGAGTGATGCTTTCTCAGAATTTCAGGAGTTCTATGTTAAAAAAAATCAGAAAATTGAAAATATTTTGTCTGATCATGGAGGTGAGTTTGAAAACTCACAATTTGATGAATTCTGCAAGACAAATGGAATCAACCACAGGTTTTCATCACCAAGGACACCTGAGCAGAATGGTGTTGTGGAGAGAAGGAACAGAACCCTAGTGGAAATGGGTCGTACACTCCTTGTCGAAGGTGGTCTACCAAGGAAATTTTGGGCTGAAGCAGTGAACACTGCCTGTTATGTAATTAACAGAGCCATGGTAAGACCTTCTACCCAGCAAACACCATATGAGATATTAAAGGGAAAGAAACCTTCTATTGCCCACTTCAAGGTTTTTGGTTGTAAATGTTTCATTCACATAAATGATAAAAAGGACCTTGATAAATTTGAACCTAAAGGAGAACCAGGAATCTTTCTTGGCTATTCTGAAAACACCCGAGCATACAGAGTGTACAATCTGAACTCTAAAACTGTTGAAGAATCTCCACACTTAGTCTTTGATGAATCCTTGGCAAATTCTAATGTTGGTCAATGCAGGAATGAAACCAATGGTGAAATTCTGAAGGAAGGAGATCCTGCAGACAAATCCGAGGATGAAGAAGAACATAAAGAGCTTAATGAAGAGGAGCCTACAGTTCAGGGGGAGGTAAATCAAGTTCATGATACTCCAATTGCAAATATTAGATATCTCAAGGATCATCCTGTAGATAATGTTATTGGAAATCTGCATGACCCTCCTAGGACTAGAGGCCACTTAAGAATTCAACATGAACTGAATACTTATACTTTTGTATCAAACACAGAACCCAAGTCCATTGACCATGCTCTCCAAGATGTGCATTGGATTAATGCCATGCATGAGGAGCTCAATCAATTTGACAGGAATAAGGTGTGGGTTTTGGTTCCACCTCCTGATCATGAAACAGTCATAGGGACTAAATGGGTATTTAGGAACAAAACTGATGAAGGAGGGAATGTCACTAAAAATAAAGCCAGACTTGTAGCTCAGGGGTACAATCAGGAATTTGGAATAGACTTTGAAGAGTCTTTTGCCCCTGTAGCTAGGTTAGAAGCAATAAGAATTTTATTGGGTTATGCATGTTCCCTAGGAATAAACCTTCAGCAGATGGATGTGAAATCTGCTTTTCTAAATGGGGAAATTAATGAGGATGTATATGCGAGACAGCCTCCTGGGTTTGAATGTTTAGATTCTCCTAATCATGTTTACAAGCTCAATAAAGCTCTCTATGGTTTAAAGCAAGCTCCTAGAGCTTGGTATGACAGGTTGAGCAAATTCCTCACCGACAAGAACTTCACAAGAGGTATAGTTGATCAAACATTGTTTACCAAGGTAAGCCATCCAGATATTCTTATCATTCAGATTTATGTGGATGACATTGTGTTTGGGTCAACTAACCCCAAATTGTGTGTGGAATTCTCTCAAATAATGACTGATGAATTTGAAATGAGCTCAATGGGTGAGCTCAGACTATTTCTTGGACTGCAGGTTACACAAACAGAAGATGGCGCCTTCATCTCTCAGTCAAAGTATGTAAAGAACTTATTGAAAAAGTACAAAATGGACAACCTCAAGGAAATGGCTACTCCAATGGGTACCTCAACCAGTTTGGATGAAGACTCTAAAGGTAAACATGTGAACCAAAGGCTATACAGAGGTATGATAGGATCTCTTCTCTATCTTACAGCATCTAGGCCTGATATACAATTTGCTGTGTGTTTATGCTCTAGATTTCAGGCAAGTCCTAAAGAAAATCACTTTAAAGCTGTGAAAAAGATTTTTAGGTATTTACTAGGCACCCAAGAACTAGGTCTCTGGTATCCTGCTAAATGTGAGTTAGAGCTTCTAGCCTACACTGATGCAGACTATGCTGGGTGTCGAGTAGAGCGAAAAAGTACTAGTGGCTACTGTCAATTCCTTGGTAGCTGTCTAGTGTCTTGGGCATCTAAGAAGCAACACACGGTAGCATTATCCACAGCTGAAGCTGAGTATGTTGCAGCATGTAATTGTGCAGCCCAATTACTTTGCATTAAGCACCAAATGCCTGATTATCAGATAAATCTGGGATGCATTCCACTTTTATGTGATAATACTAGTGCTATATGTCTTGCTAAAAATCCTGTTCACCATTCTAGGACTAAGCATATAGAGATAAAATATCATTTTCTTAGAGATGCTGTAAATAAAAAGGAGATTGAAATGAATTTCATAGAAACTGAAAAACAAATTGCTGATATTTTTACTAAGCCTCTTGGGAATGAAAATTTTAAGTTTCTTAGAAGAGAACTTGGCTTATGTAAATTTCAACATGATGAATGATTGCTTAAACGATGCGAATAAAATCTCTGATGTGTACTTAATTTTGATTGCTTGGATAAATCATGTGGCTGTGAATGTGGATGTAGAACTGTCCTGCATTGCATATATTCAGGGGGAGCTTGTCGAGTCTTTGCAAGTCTTTGCATATCATTCATTCATAACCTATGCATAAGCTCTCTCTCTTAATTAATTCTTGCCATGTTGCATGCATATAGACAGGGGGAGTATTGCTAGAAATTCAGAGTGGTTTCAACCTTCTTGAAGTCATTCAACCTTTAATTCTGAATATTTGTCTCTGACATTATGGCAATCTGTTGGTCAGTTCTGATTTCTAAGCAGTAGATAATGGACTTCTTCATTTATAAGAATTTGAAATGTTCAAAGACTGATGTAATGGTTTAAATCTTATAATGGTTGGAGTTTAAAGATTGCAATCAGTATATAAGAAAGTTGAAAATTGATAAAACTCTCAACCTCTTTCTTATTTCATGTTAGACAAAGCTAATCATATCTGAAATCTGAAAACTCATCTGAAATCATGATAGAGAGGTTAAGTATGTGTATTGTTCTTGAACAAGTCATTCTGAAACATAAAAAGGACAGCTAAGAAAGCTATTGAAAACATTGAAAATCATTGAAAATTAATATTGGCAGAGCAATGACTGATAAATCACTGAGAAACTGAGTGATCCATCAAAGAAGTGGACAACACTCATGTCATGAAGTGTATCAGCTATCTCTGTTTAAAATGTTCTAAACAGCAGGCTGGTTTCACTGAGTACCTGGGGGTAACTGGCGTCTGATAAACGTGTACCCTCACACAAAAAGGTGTAACTCAGTTCTGTTGAATTTGATCATATGCAGAATGGTCCATCTTGTTGAGTATCTAGGGGTATTGGCGTCTTATAAACGTATACCCTTACGCAGAAAGACTTGTGGTACCTGAATTCTCAATATAATTTAATATTGATAATGCTGCTCCTTCAAAAGAAAAGTTCATGAGTGTCAATTTGTTTAGCTTCAATACATGACTTGATTTCTCTCAATATTTTTATGAGATTATGAAAGTAAGATATTATGAAACTGAATCTTTCATGCAAATATGATTCTGGTTTATGGTTATGTTTTATCATGCACAGTGACCTTATCTATTACTTGTAGTGTATGAACTCCAAATTTTATCATCTTTAAACCAGAACTCTTTCTGACAGCAGTCTCTAATTTCATATGACTGAAGACTCTATGCTTTAGAATGCTTATTCATGAACTACTTGTTCAGAATGCCAATCAGCTCTTCTCTTGATTCCTCCATTGTATTTAACTTTTCCCTCCTCTTTGTTGATGGCAAAGGGGGAGAATATTGTCTAGGGGATGTATAGGGGGAGAATACATATCTGTGTCAATTCTGAATTCATTCCAAGGGAGAGTTTGAGGCAGTGAGTTGCATGCATTCATAGCATCTGCATGTCAATTTGCATAACACATCATGTCTTTCATCAAACATATATATCTATGACAGGTTGTTGCTACTCTACTTTATATGGGGTTGCCATCATCAAAAAGGGGGAGATTGTTGTGACCCCTCTATGTTGATGATGTTGACACTTGCTCTATTCTTTGGCAACACCATTGTTTTGATTGATTGGCAACTGATTTTGATTTGATGAAATTGCTCCATCAGATTGACTATGTGTTCTTTGCTTTTAATACACTGCTGTCTGTAATTCTTACTGTCATAAGTCCACACACTACATCTCAATTAAATTGGTTAAGTGTGCACAGCGTCAACGCATCATGTTACAGCGTCAACGCACCGTTGGCTTTGAACCTCAGAGTCTGTACATCCGAATTGCCCTTGATCTGGTGAAATGTATACACTCATTCACTGTAGCCTTCACACATTCAAGTCTATACATTCATCACTTACTTTTCACTCAAGGCAAAGTCTATACACTGGGGTCTTTTCCCTACGTGTCTTAGGCGAAGTCTGAACATTCGATTCTGAAGCCTGAAGTCTATACAGTCCAGCCTAGTCCTACGATCAAGGCTTTAGGTACACTCAACTCTGTACATTGGCTTCGCTTCATCAAGTCTGTACATCGCTTCATGTCCCCAAAGTCTGCACATCAACAGTGATCTTTGAAGTCTGTACACTGCTTCAGGAGCTTCAAGTTCACACATCGCTCAAAGTCTGTACAGAGTCCAGCGTCTTCGTTAGTGTCTCAGGCATTAGGCCAAGTCTGTACAGCATTCAATATCTAGAGTTTCATGAAGTCTGTACATCAGACTGTCACTGCAAGTCTGTACGTTGCATTCACCTTCACAAGTCTATACAACGAAGCATATACACAGCAATGTACATACTTATATCTTAAGACTTCTTTCTTGTTGCTGAAGGGACAGGGTCGACACCTGGAGCTTAAAGCGTCCACGCATCAGTAGACGAAGCATTCGATGTCTTCTATTGCGTCAACGCCACAAGCAAGCAGCGTCGACGCAGCAGTTAAAGAAGCAGAGACTCTTACAAGCTATTCCATTGCGTCAACGCCACAATTGTGCAGCGTCGACGCAGTAGCTAAAGAGACGAAGCAAATGGCGTACTGGAATGCTTCACTGCGTTAACGTCATTGATTGACGGCGTCGACGCAGCAAGCCAGATTGCTTTCATGGAACACGTGATCTGAGAACTCTATACATCGGACTGAGGAAGCTAATGAGGGGCTCGTGATCCTAGAAGGACAATGTACCCAGATGAGGACACGTGCACTGACACTCCATTGGATGCTGCCACGTGGTCCAAATTGCTGGGCAAGAAACGTGGAGGGCACACGCCCTGCCTGCTGCTGCTGCTGGTATATAATGAAACCTTCGTCTTCAGATGGAGGTTGATCGTGATCGAAGCAGAGAGCAGAAGCTGAGAGAAGAAAAAGGGAAAACGAAGAGAGAGCTTCCACGATCCAGCATAAGAAAAAGAAAAAGAGAGAAGAAGAAGATACATAGAAGAAGAAGAAGAAATAGAGAAGAAGAGAAAAAGAGAGAGGAAGAGATCGTGAGAGATTGAGTTAAGAGAGAGCTGATCGAGAGTTAGAGTGAGAGAGTGTGTATCTCAGTCTCGTGGTTCAAAACTAGAGCTGAGCTTTGCTCTTTAAGAGCTATATTGTATTTGGGTTTTGATTTTTCGTTTTGATTTTGTCTTTCATTTCCGATCATTGCTTCATCAAGCTGTGTGTCAGCGGTTTGCAGTGGAGGACTCCACTGGATGGGTTAAGCTGTATTTCCCCAGCGGTTGCAGAGGATCATATCCTCTGATCGGCAAGCTGTAAGGCCCAGCGGTTGTAGGCTAAGCTGTATTGCCCAGCAGACGCAAGCTGTGCTGCGCAGCAGGAAGCCATACTCGGTTGAGTATGGGGTGGACGTAGGTCGTTGACCGAACCACCTAAAAATTGTGTGTGCAGTGTGTTTGTGTTTTGTGTGTGATCTGTGCGCGACGGGAATTTCTTGTTTAGTATCCTTTGTTTAGATTAACTGATGTTTGCCTAAATTCTGCTTTAGAACTTACAGTAGTTTTTAAATTAGGCAAGTTGATCTATTCACCCCCCTCTAGATCCACACTCTGTGGAGATAGACTGCGTCCATCTAACCCAACATCAAGCATTCTTCAAGAATGTGCAACAGGATGGTAAGTTTGCCATTTCATCTATCTTGTCAGATCATGGAGGAGAATTTGACAATTCTGAATTTGATGATTTTTGCAGAGTCACAGGAATTACACACAAGTTCTCATCTCCAAGAACTCCTGAACAAAATGGGATTGTAGAAAGAAGAAATAGAACCCTTGTGGAAATGGCAAGAACTATGCTAATTGAAGGACAACTCCCAAGGAAGTTCTGGGCAGAGGCGGTAAATACAACTTGTTATATTGTGAACAGGGCAATGGTAAGACCTCAGTCCAAAAAGACTCCATATGAATTAATGAAGGGTAAGAAACCTTCTGTTGCTTATTTTAGAGCCTTTGGATCAAAATGCTTTGTTCAAAATAATGACAAACGGACGTTGGACAAATTTGAACCTAAAAGTGAACCTGCCATCCTTCTAGGATATTCTAGTCACTCTAGGGCCTACAGAGTCCTAAATCTAAAAACACATGCTGTTGAAGAATCACCTCATATTGTGTTTGATGAAATGAATGAAAATTCTAAGATTGAGGAATCATGTAGGGATGAAGATGAAGGGAATTTCCTTAAAGAAAAAGAAGAACAGAATCTCCAAGATGAAGAGACAAGGCCAAATGATGATCATGCAGAATCAACCCACCATGGTGATGCAGGTATAAATGAAGGTAACTCTCTAACTGATGTCAGGATGCTAAGGGATCATCCTTTATCCAATGTCATTGGTAACTTGCATGAACCTGTTAGAACTAGATTTCATTTTAGAGGTGTTGAGGAAATGGATAATCTAGCCCTTGTCTCTCAAATTGAACCAAAAAATGTTACTGAAGCATTGAAAGATAGTAATTGGATAAACGCAATGCATGAAGAATTACATCAATTCAAAAGAAAAAAGGTGTGGTATCTTGTGCCAAGACCCAAAGAGCTTGCTGTAATTGGAACTAAATGGGTCTTCAGAAATAAACAAAATGAAAATGGAATGGTAGTTAGGAATAAAGCTAGGCTGGTAGCACAGGGTTATAATCAAGAATTTGGCATTGACTTTGAGGAATCCTTTGCTCCAGTAGCTAGATTAGAAGCCATTAGATTATTACTTGCTTATGCTTGCTGTCATGGAATAATGTTATATCAAATGGATGTGAAGAGTGCTTTTCTAAATGGGTCAATAAAGGAAGAAGTTTATGTTGAACAACCTCCTGGTTTTGAATGCACAGAAAATCCTAACCATGTGTACAGATTGGACAAAGCTCTATATGGACTCAAACAGGCACCTCGAGCGTGGTATGATAGACTCAGCTCGTACCTCACAGAGAAAGGCTACTCTAGAGGTAAAGTGGACCAAACTCTGTTCACCAAGGTAAGGAATTCAGATATTATTCTGGTTCAAATTTATGTTGATGATATAGTTTTTGGTTCCACTAAAATCAGCATGTGTGAGGAGTTTGCCAGTTTAATGACCACTGAATTTGAAATGAGTCTAATGGGTGAGCTTAAATTCTTTCTAGGTCTTCAAATCACTCAGAGCAAGGAAGGATGTTTCATCAACCAGGCAAAGTACATCTCTGAGTTGCGTAAGAAATACAAAATGGAAAATCTGAAAGCAATCAGCACACCTATGAGCACCACTACAAACTTGGATGCAGATTTGACAGGTAAACAGGTTGATGCAAAAACATATCGAGGTATGATTGGTTCACTCCTCTATCTTACTACATCTAGGCCAGATATTCAATTTTGTGTATGCATGTGTGCTCGTTTTCAATCTGATCCTAGAGAATCCCACTTAAGTTCTGTCAAGCGTATCTTTCGATACCTTGCTGGAACTCGAGATTTAGGGATTTGGTACCCTGCGTCTTGTTCTTTTGAACTTGTATCCTATTCAGATGCAGACTATGCTGGATGCAAACTGGACAGGAAAAGCACGAGTGGCTATTGCCAATTTTTGGGAGGATGTTTGATTTCTTGGGCTTCCAAGAAACAGCACTCAGTGGCACTATCCACTGCAGAGGCAGAATATGTCGCTGCAGGGAGTTGTGGTACTCAAGTGTTGTGGATCAAACACCAACTCCAAGATTATCAAACTGATCTTGGGTGTGTCCCCATATTGTGTGATAACACAAGTGCCATAAACCTGGCCAAAAATCCTATCCAGCACTCTAGGACCAAACACATAGAAATTAGACACCATTTCTTAAGAGATGAAGTGATAAAAGGAAATTTTAAACTCATATTTGTTGAATCACAATCTCAATTGGCCGATATTTTTACCAAGCCTCTGAACAATGATAGATTCTCTTATCTTAGAAGAGAGCTTGGTCTGTGCAATTATAATATGGATGCCTGATTTGTGTGCCTGACTTATCTTCTAGAATATGAATGATTAAATTTATCTTGGTTTGAAGTGTATCTGTCATAAACTCAGGGGGAGCTTAGTCTTCTGTGCTTGGTATGTCTAACTCTCCATCAATAAACTCATAATGAATATAGTTTCAGCATGATACTCATTTTAATGGCTGTTACAATTTCATTCATGCACGGTCTGAGGGGGAGTTAGCTTCAGACACCTTCTTGGTGTCAAAATGATGAACAAAGTGCAGAGTTGTTATTGCTGGTTGGTTGGTTGAGTTAACGCAGTGTGGAAATAGGGTTAACGCACCAGACAGCTTGTTCTTTGAGAATCTGGTGTGAAGTGTCTCTGGCTGGTTGAATGAGTTGACGCAGCAATGAGACTGAGTTGACGCTGTGTTCAGTATTTTCGGAAACATAACTCATCTATGAGCGGCCTTGATGGATGAGTTAACGCAGTTATAAGGCTGGGTCAACGCAGCAGTGTTATATTCTCTTCTTTTGGAGACTTCCCTATCTCAAAACAACTTGCTCTGTTCATTTATCTCGTCCCTTCCGTTCTTATCTCTCAATAAAGGCTCCTTGACATTCTTGTATGAGGGAAAAACTCTAGAGAACTGAGATATGTAGACGATTTCTTAAATTCAGGGGGAGTTACAGTGAAAATTCCTATTGAGTTGAGATATGTTCTGAACAGCTCTATGAAAAGCTAATGATAGGAGATCCATAATTCTTATGGTGTTTGAATTCAAGAACTTTTGAACCCAATAATACACTATGTTTGGAATAAAAGCTGAACAATTTAATAAAACCAGGACCTTGTCATCTCTCAAACCTTATATTGTTCAACAGTAAAGAAACCACTGTGTGTAGAGGAATTTAATATTTGTATTGGTAATAAAACCAAGATATTGAGTATAAAAGCTGTAGAAACAATCTCTTACACATGTTATAAAATGCAGAGCAATGGTGGCTATTCACTGAGAAACTAGCCCTATGCACCAAAGAAGTGCTAAAGAGCAAGTCATGAGGTGCGCCACTATCTCTGTCTTCAAGTGAAAAATAAACCATTTCAGAGCAATGGTAACTATTGACTGAGAAACTACCTTCAAGCACCTATGAAGTGCTGATAGGCATGTCATGACGTAAGTTGCCAACTCTGATCCATCTATGCAGAATAGTTTGCTATGCTGAGTAACCGGGGACTCGGGTGTCTAATAAACATGTGTACCCGTGTCAAAAGGCTAGCCATACTTGACTGCAAATGAAAACGTAAAATAAGTTGAAAATGCTGCAAATGTGAAAAATAATGAAAACATGTAAGTGTGATTGATCTGAAGCTCGTTATTCAACTTGGTCTGTTATCAATGCCAGTTAAATTTCTCTCCCTCTCCAAAAGGTAACTTGAAATTGACAAATATAAGGAACAGAAATGAAAATGGTTCTAGTGTGAAAAGAGTTCCTCTTTTTCTCCAGGCAGGTGCCTTTGGTGGTTCATATTTTTTTTTAATTCAATGCTTTAAGATTATTTCTTCTCTTTATCATTAATTGAATTGGAGCCTATTTACACATCTCTCTCATGGGAACTAGATCTGCAATACTTAAAAATCCTTGACTATGAGCATCTCTACTCCATATCTCAGTATCTTAAGAAAACTCCCAGTACAGATGACCTTCTTGCTACTCTTCTTGCATATATTCAGTTGTTTCTGCTTCACTGCGTCGACGATGTATCCCTTGGCGTCAACGCAACGTTTCTAGAACCACTTTTACTTTTTCCGGTTCGCGGACTTGAACCGGCTGAACCGCCCACTAAAAAGGGTTTCGAAACTCCTTTAAAAGCGGAACGTGACCGCCGTTCGTCTTCATTTCCTTTGAAAGCCTTTGTCGTTCTATCTTCCGAGCTCTCCCAAACCCTTTCCTGTTTCATTCTTCCTCATCCCGCTGCCATGGCTCCTCCGACCTCTACTCACAAGGGAAAGAAGAAGGCAGAGGATCATCCAAGAAGCTCAGCATCAGCAGAAGACAATCTGGAGCCCCGCTCCAAAGCTGCTCACGATAAAGGGAAGCGGAAAGAGATGCGTCCACGCGCTCCGAGCCCGCCAACCAAAAAGAGAAGGGAATCTGATGTCAGGACAGACAAGAAGGGTTCATCTGCAAGTGCTGCAACGGGACAGAGCTCATTTACCGTCACTGTGGACGAACCTCTGAAGGTTCTTATTTCCCGGTATATTGCTGCTACCGACCATCAAATGCTTGACGTTTTTCCGGAACTGTTTCCTACCTTGGACTATCAGGGATGGTGGTCCTTTGTTACAACCCACAAGGTATATTACCCCACCCTGGTCAGAGAGTTCTACAAAAATTTGAAATATGAACCTCAAGTTCCAAAACTCACATCAACTGTCCGGAATGTCAGTTTTGAGTTATCCAATAAATTGTTTGCCAAAGCCTGGAAGATCCCCAAGAATGGAGTTCAACTACATAGCTTTGAGTATGATGAGCATGAAGCTTATGCTCTCCTGACTGATAAACTGAGTGATCCCTCCAATGTCAGGGAAACTTATTTGTCCAGTCTCAAAGCAAATCAATTCCCTCCTTTGAATAGACTGCTCCACCACATTTGCACATCAATGGTCACACCACAGAGCAGTGGTAGGGAAAGGGTGACTGAGATGCAGAGATTTCTACTTTACTGTATGCTGAAGAGAATACATATTTCCCTGTCGGATGTAGTTATTCAAACCATGGGGTCATGCTTGACACAATCCAGAACACTTCCATATGCTGCTCCCTTGACTGCTATTTTTTGAAAAGTGGGAGTAGACTTTGGTTCTGAGAAGAAAATAATCATTCCTCAAGGGAATGTTTACACACTTTCTTATATTCAGAAATTTATGGGTTTTAAAGTTATTGATGGTAAGCCAGTTCGAACTCTTCCTAGTCAGCAAACAGCTCCATTAGAAACAGGCACTGCGGATGCTAGTCATGCACACAGGACAGAGGTACCAATTCCTCCTGTGGTGAGAGAAGAAAGACAAGAGGGGAGTTCAGCAAGAGAAGAGCATGAATTTGAGGAACCATTTGCTCAATCATCAAGCCCTCAGCTGGAAACTGGGCAAGCCAGTGGCACTGCACCTTCATTGGAACCGCTTATGACTGGAGCTATTGGAATTTATAGAAGACCTTTTCCAACTTCTGATGAAGCTCCACCTCCAGCCACTGTTGAAGAGATGTTTGCACACATGACAATGATGCTGCAACGTCAGGATGCCAAAATGGACAAGTTAATGGAGTTTACAAGCTATCATCTCAACAAATTGACTTCTCAGATTATCCAATTTGAAGTCTCTGTCTTATCCGAGTGGCAAAAATTCCTACTAACCAAGATGCTATCTGACCAAGCTACAAGGAAAGTCCTGCAGAACATATCAACTCTTCTTGACAAGCTATCTAAACTGGTGACTGATATGCACAGTAATCAAGCTTCATTTTTTCAATCCCTTGCCAAGATCACTGACTTATGCTTTGATGTGAGGATAGCTGTTGAAACCATCAAAGGTCCTGTCAATGCAGTTCCCCAATGCCTCAAGGCAATGTTAGAAAAGATTGACAAAGTGATTGCAGCAATTCAGTCAATTGGGGAACTCTCTAAGTCATCAGCTGAACTTCCTTCTGCCATTGACAGTGTACGCTCCACTTTAAGTCATCAACTGGGTGAATTATCTCAGGATATCCGAGATTTACTAGCCAGAGATCCAGCTGGCCAGCAGCAGCCTCGCTAGCCAACTACTCAAGGGCAATCCTCTCGGCAGCAACAACAACCTCCTTCTGCCAGAAGATACAATCGCTTCTTCCACCCTTAAGATAGCTATTCCACGTTTACTCCCCTTCTTGATGAGGTCAAAGGGGGAGAATGTTTATGAATGCATCAATCATGAAGTCAAGCTGCATCTGCATCAATCATATTGACTAACTTGAATGAATATTTTTCTCTTTGTCTGGTTCTATAATGTAAATTCTTGAACTTGAATGAATGACAAAATTATACTTTGATTTAGTCAATGATTTGATTTCCTGTTAATCTGAAGCTTTTTGCTTGATTTGAATAACCTTGACTGTTTAGATGCAATGTTATGAATGGCATTCAACTCATAGTTGCCATCATCAAAAAGGGGGAGATTGTTGTGCCCCTGGTTTTGATGATGACAACCATGAAATATGAATGATGTATTCAATTCAATGATGAATTAAAGTTTGATTCAATAAATGCTTTCACTTGCTTTCATCCTTGTGCTAGAAAGGAACAGGGTCGACGCTGGGAGCTAACAGCGTCCACGCAGCAGTCGAAGAAGCCTTCACCAATATCTTCACAAGTTGCTCCACTGCGTCAACGCCAAGATAGAGCTGCGTCGACGCAGCAGTTACAAAGGGAGAAGCAATGGCTCACTGGTATATTCTGATGCGTCAACGCCTTGATCAAGCAGCGTGAACGCAGCAGTTCAAGCATTCCTTGTCGTAGCCTCTGGAGGACCTTGGCAGCGTCGACGCTGCAGTTCGATGAGTCGACGCTGCAGTACGATGGATTGCCACAACTGTATGAAGCGCAACTAATGAGTGGACGCAGCTGCTTCTTGCGTCAACGCACTCAGCATGAAACCTGAAGCTTGAAGAAGGGTGCGTTAACTCCTTGGGGCAAGAGGGTCGACGCCATCTAATCCAAGTTGCAGAGCACGATAAGTGGATCCCACCTTCAGTCACTATCTGCCACATCAGCCAACAGTGGATAAGGTCTCATAGCTTCTACCACTCCAGAAGGTTCCCCACGTGAGCAATCATAAGGATAACCTGAAAATCAGGGTGGTGGCCCACCTGCCTCACGTGAACTAAGTTGTGCGCGGGAAGACCAGAAAACAGGATCACCCGAGAAGAAAAGAAAATAGACGTGAGAGGAAAACGTGTAGAAGGATAATATAGGCGAAGAGCAGAACAAAAGAGGTGGATCGCAGAACAAGAGAGGCTCAGAGAAGAACTGGATGAAGGCTGCTGAAGAACCAGATCAGAAGATCATCGCGCCACCAAGACTCCTACATTCCAGACGGAGGAGATTCAAGGATCGAAGCTCATGCGTATGGACATGGATCTCTCCGTTGGTGATCTAAATTCCGCTGCGTCCAAGTGCTGAAGTTTGATTTCTTATCTTTTAGTTTTCCTATTGTTTTTTAACATTGTATTCCTCTCCTTCACTGGATTTAGTGAAGAGAGGGTGATTCTGATTCAGCGGGCTGTGCTGAGATCAGGGGTATTAAGGCTGTGTGCCTTCAAGCTGTTTGACAGCGGATATGAGGATTTGTTCCTCGTTGTTTTCTGTTGGGGTAGTCAACAGTGTAGAGGAATTACTTCCTCGGTTTAGCAAAGCTGTGAAGCTCAGGAGGGTTCCTCACTAGTTGAGTGGGGAGGTGGACGTAGGTCTCCATTGGGTGACCGAACCACCTTAAAATTGCGGTCTCTTGTGTGGTTTGGTTTTATCTTCGCAATCTGTTCCTCGCTAGATGCATGATAGGCACGTTCTCTGATTGGCTTGATTCAGTAATTCAATTAATCATCTAGGTGTGGTGCTTCTGATTCAAATTGCTCTATTATAAATTTTATAAGGTCAACCTATTCACCCCCTCCCCCTCTAGCTTGACAGTCCTCTCGATCCAATAGAATCCACCGGTACCTCCCACGCCTCAATCCGGCGCCAAAAAGCCTGCTTCCCAAGGGGAGGGGAGAGAGGCGATCGGCGAGAGGAGAGAGAGAGTGAGGTGAGATCGACGAGGGAGAGAGAGAGAGTGAGGGTGAGGGATTAAAAGAGAAGAAAAATAAAATTAAAAAATATATAATATAATTATTATATATATTAAAATCTTATTAATCTCTAATAACCCTCAAAGATCCAAATAAATCCAGAAAAATACCAGAAAAATTCCTTAAAATCCAAGAAAATAGTCAAAAATTCCAGAACAAATATTAGAATGAAATCCATTAAGGATCCATTAAGGCACGGGTCTTACAAGTAGCGTCCTACCGAGGGGAATACTAGCTAGAGGCCTGGCCTAGGTAGTGGTCAGTGTGTGCACACGTGGTCAGGGACTGGGGACTTGCGCCGACGGGCATGGCCCTGACTAGTCACTCGCAGTTGGTGCTGTAGTTTCGTGCTGTGGTACCATGTTTCCGTGGAACTATTGTTCCTCGGACCTGGTTCTTGGTGTGTCTTGTCCTTGAGTGACATGACACTTGTGGCGCAGTGCAAGTCGTCAGCGGACGCATCTGGCTGTTCTTCTGGGAGGAGGGTGCTCCTGTCACTCGGTGCTGTGACTCTCGCGTTTTCTTGTGCGCTGTGACCTTTGCGAGTTGCCCTCTCGTGGCCGTACTCGAGGTCAGTGTTCTGTCATTGGCATGACATTCTCGTCATGCGTGGGGCTGCGTACACGACGTCTCCTGTCGTGTTTTGTCTACATTTTCGGCGTCGGCGTCTGCCTTCGCCTTTCTTTTGGCTGACGGATTGGGTTACCCTACTGTGCGAGTTTGGGGTTGACCGTCTGTTGCCGCTTGGAGTAGCTTAGGGTGTCGAGTTCTCCTCGGTGGCCGTTGTTCCGTGTTTTAAGGCCTCGCTCTTCCTTGTTGTTGAGCTCCCCTCTCCTGCCTGTTCCCTACTCCTGTTGTACCTATTCTATTTACAGCTTTGTAGTGTAGCTTTTCCATCTTTGCTGCACTCGTTGTTTCTGCTGCTTCCGTTGTACTGTGCGTTTTTCCAGCGGGGATCTGCGTGACCCCTACTGAGTTTCTGTTGAGACTCACCCCTGCTTTTCAGGTGGGTTTCGCCATCCGCCTCTGCTATCCTTGGTGGAGTGCGTTTGCTGTAGCTGCCAGCTGTACCTGCGTCGGGCTTCCCCCGACTCTTGTGTACGTTTCTTTCCGGTCAGACTGTACTGTGCTAGACTTGTTGTCTTTCCTTTGGGCTGGACTCTGGTGTATAATTGTAAATTTGAATGTTTAATGAAAATGTAACTTTATTTCTGCTACTTTAGCAATCCATTCTAATGAAATTTAATTGCTTACTATTATATCTGCTGGCTTCAATGTATTCCACACACTCCTTTTTCCCTTCGGCGCTTTCCCGCACTTGGGAGGCCTCGCGGGTCCCATGCGGTATCACGTGTATTCGGTATTTATACCGGGTGCACTGGGTATCCGGAATCCGGGTCGCTACAGTTGGTATCAGAGCAGTGTTCTGAGATGTTCGGAGTTTCTTTTCTGAGCTATCAGATCATTGTCGTGTGAAATACATGGAAATCCAGATATACAGTTACCATAGTCCTTAAGGTCCAGTACAGTCTCTTGCTGGCGTAGGTGTTGCGATGTTTATCGCGGTGGTTTCTGTGTGTGGTCTTGTGCGTGCTTGGTTGGCACTGTACGAGATGGTTTTGCTCTCGTCTGGGTGTGACGAGGTGCTTCGTTTGGTTTTGAAGTTTGTCTCGATCGTGTTGCACTTGGCAGTGTTTGTCGGTTGGCATGAACCTACAGTGCCTTGTTCGAGCTATTTTCTGTGCTTTTGCTCAGGTGGCTTATGACTTTTAGCGTTGGTGTGATGGCCATGCACGTTCTTACGTTGCTTTGGTTGCCCCAGCTTGAGTCTGTGTAGCTCCTGATGCATCGTTGTTTCGGTTGTCTCGATTTTTGTGTTGCCTCGATTGAGAAGTTGCTCGAGCGAACCTGGGATTTTCCCTTCCTAGTGAGCTACTGTTGTCGAGCTTGTTGCTTCTCGTTCCTCTTGGTGAAGCTTTTTCGAGGTGAGCCTTGGAATTGCTGTCTTAGTGGTGCCTTTGTCCTGTGTCTGCTTAAGTGTAGACAGCTTTATTTTGAGCCAGATCTCTCTTTTCTTGTACGGTTGCTTGGCTTTGGACTCCATAATGGTGTTAAGAGCTATTGTGCACCGTATTTGTCGTGCCGTGTCCAGCGGCCGATGTGTTGTGAAGGCTCATTTGTTGTTCCAGGACGTGAAGGTAAGCTGAGATTAGCATCTTTCGTTGCTCTGCGCTGAAACTGGTGCTCTTCCTTTGTTGCACTTAGGCTCCTTGTGATCGGTTGTTCGCGAGATCGGTGCTCGTGGCGTGTTAATTGCGTTCTTTGTTGATTGCGATAGCGCCTGGTATGTGCTGAAATGTGATTACCGATGTTGTTTTGTTGCCTGTGTGCGTTGTTGAGAGCGCAGTGGAAGTGTGTGGGTTGGCTACCCACTGGTCGAGAGGTTTTTGTTCCTTCTCGATGTGTCTTCATCTTGGCTTCTTGTGCCTTGACTTTGTCTGTTGCCGTGCCATTGTTTGTGGTTTTTTGGTGTTGGCATTGGCATTTGCGAGTGTTGGGGAATTTGTTGGCATTCCTACTGATTGAGTACCCTTTTGCTCTGCATTTCTTTCTTGGGTGTTGTGCTCTCGAGGCATGTTCGTAGTCCTTGAGTTGCTTTCCCCGAGATTGTTGTCTTTTCTCGTTGTTGTGGGTCTTCTCTTGGTGAGCAGTCTGATGCGTGACCTGTCTTTGTGGTCGTGTGTTCAGCTGTTCTTGTGCCTTGTTGTGACCCTGCTTGCAGTGTGTTCTGTGGTTCTGTGTGTTGTACAGGGCCGGAATCCTGCAGGTGTTGCCGTTGTGTTGTTTTGGCGCTGTTTCTTTATGATTTTGTGTCTCTGCCTTGGACCATGGTCTTGTCTTGTCAGTTGGCTTGCTGTACTCCCTTTCTTGGGTAGAGTTAGCTTGCGACTTGATCAGATGAAATATCTGAGTGAGTGCTGACTTGATTGTGTTTGTGGTCCAGTGGTGCTTTGGTCGTTGGCGTCCTGTGTGCTAGGTGTCCCCTGTTGCCTTTGGCACTGGAGCTGATGATGTTGCGAGCGGTCAGCTGTGAGGATTGTGTCTCCTTGTGTAAGCTTTCGCTTGCCGTTCTGTCATTGTGTTTTTCGGTGTTGATTCTTGGTTGTTGTGGCAGTCATGTCTCCGTTCCTGGTGAGACGTAAAGCGACGTTGCCTTTGCTTCGGAGGTGTCAGATGTCTTCACTTTGGTGCCATGCTCGTGATGTGGACTTGCTGTCTCGGAAGCTGAGTGTGTAGCTGTAATTGCGGTCTGACAGTGTTCCTCTGAGCTGTGTTTTCTCGAGATTTGTGTCATTTTTCGTGGTTGTATTGTTGGGTTGTTCTTCCCTTGCTTCTCCTTTGTTAGTCCTTAATTTCGAGGGTGCAATTTCTTAAAGGAGGGGAGGGTGTAACGCCCTGGATCTTGATGGATCTTTTGCAGGTCTTGTTGGATCTCTGCTGGATCTTTTAGATCTGCTTCGGATTGGTTTCGTTGAGTTTCGGTTCGCTTTTGTGGCTTCCGAGTTGAGTTTGACGAGCCGTGTGGTTTTTCTCACGTACTAGTTACGGAACCCTACGGTGAGTTTGTTTGTCAATTCTCGAACTCGTGGGTGCTGCAACGACGATGTACTCTTCGAGTCGGTCGTTTTGGCTATTTTTGCGTATTTTTCTGAACTTGTGCATTTTCGGCGCATTTTCGGAATTTTAGAAATTAGGAAAATTTCCTAATTTCTTTTCTATTTCTTTTCTTATCCTCTCTCCTCCTTCTCATTCGCCGCCGTCGCCTCTCTCTCTCCCGTTTTCTCTCCCGTTCACCTCCTCGGCTCCGGCTGCAGACGGAGGACCTAGAGGCACGTGTTGGGGACGTGATGGAGCTGGCTGGGTACGCGATGGAGCAAGGATCAGATCGATTCTGGCGCGATCCCGAACGGTAGATTCAAAGCCGGTGAAATTGGTTCGCGAGTGATTTTCGGCATGGTTTAGTCCCTTCGGGGCACGGTTTCTTCGGTGGAGGTAGGGTGACTGATCCTTACTTCGTCCTCTCCGTTTTCCCTGCCATTGCACGACGTTCGGCTAGGAAACGGTCGAGTTTGGGCTTGGTTTGCCTAAACCGTGATTTTCGTGGTTTTTAGGGTCGGCCGGTAAACGGTGACTGTTTGCGGCGTAGTTAGTTTCTAACTGACCGCTGGGATGTCAGGATCCCATCCACGTTGATTTCATGTCGTTTGGTGTTCATTCGAGGCCGGTAGAAGCCCGGGAACCTCGGTGACCCACTTTGGGTGGATTTGATGAAATCACCCGGATCTTGAGTTTGTGAGCTTGCATGTGGGGTTTTTAGTCCCCTGATGTTGTTATTTGGCGTTTAGGTTTGTTCCCCCTACGTTTCGGCGTGAATGGGGCGTGGAGCGGGCTGGTTTGGCCGTTCCTCTGTTTTCCCGCCGTGACCGATGTAACGGTCATTCCAGTGGCCGTCACTTGTATATAACGGCCCTACGACTGACCGCTACTTCGTCTGAGGTTCTTGAGTTTTCTGGCTTCTGGGTGAGTGACGGCCCTAGGGTGGCGCGTCGCTTCCCTGTAACGTGCCTAGGTCTACGCGTTACTTCGCTTGTTGTCATTTTGTTTTGGGGTTAAGTCGGTTGGTCTAACGCGCTTGACCCAGCGCGTTACACGGATGTAACACGCCTTGGCCTGGCCGTTGCTTTTTGTTTGACCGACGTTGACCATTAGAGGCGGTGCCTCCAGCGGTCGTGCCCTCGTGCGTTGTTTGAGTGTAACGCGCCTGCCCCTGGCCGTTACATTCTGTTTGGCCGAGCTTGGGTGGCTATGCCAGTTGGATATAACGGATATGCCCCCATGCGTCGTTGTGTTATAGCGCGCCTATCTCTAGCCGTCGTTTGTTGTTTTATGCTGGGTTGAGGGTGGCTGGGCACGTTGATAGTAACGCGCCTTCCCCCGCGCGTCATTTGGCTCTGACGCGTTTCCCTTGCCGCGTCATTTGGCTGTAACGCGCCTGGTGTTGCGCGTTACTTCGCTTTGGTTGTGGGTGACTGTGCACGTTGTGAATAACGCGCTGGCTCCCATGCGTCATTTGTTTGTAACGCACTTAGGCCCGTGCGTTACATTGATGTAACGCGCTCGGCGCCGGCCGTTACATTCTTCGTGTTTGATAGGTTGGTTAGGGTGGTGTGAGCGACGGCCTGTCGTCCGACCGTCGTTTCGGGTGTAACGGCCCTGGTCTAGACCGTCACATGATAGTAGCGGTCTAGGGGTGGCGCGTTACATACCTTGTGCTCCGTCTTCCGTGATTTCGGTTTCTGTTTGTCTTGGCTTGTCCTTGTGGTCTGCCCGTTGTTCCGTGGATGTCTCTCGATGTCCTATGAGGGCTAAGACTACGTTGTAAGTTGCCAGGAGTCTTCTTACTTGCGGTAGGATTGTTTATCCTACTTTTGCTTGTATTGATGTTGGGTTCATGTGAACCCGGTGTGACCCAGTGGTTGACATGTGACCTTTTGTGTGTGTGTCTCGATGGTTGTGTCCGGCTCGAGACACTGCTTCTGGATGCCTCGAGGTGTTGTTCTACCTCGACTTGCATGTCCAGACGTGTCTGAGGGTTCTTGGTGTTTCCCTCAGGTCTCCGTGTGTTGTTTTCTGTGGTGTGTTGTTTCTTGTGTGGCTTAGGATTAGACTGATTGGCGGCTTGTTCCGCTGCCTGTAACGATCCTACCTTTGAGTCGTTCGACTCGGGATCATTACGTTGTAGGTCTAGTTGCCTGGTCCTGAGTCGGTTGGTGGTTGTTTAGCTGCCATGGTGCTTTGTGGTGCATGAGACGGGTCTTTCTTCGACTGTCTGTGCTTTAGCACCTGTGTTTTTGAGTTCGTGCCTTGTGAGCCTCCACTAGTTGTAGCCCTAGGCTCTTGCCGACCCACCGGGAGTGGTGGAGGGGGTTTTTCCTGTTGCGTTGGTACGTACGGTTCTTAAGCTAGTTCGTAGGCCCCGGCTAGTGGTAGCGTCCTACCGAGGGGAATACTAGCTAGAGGCCTGGCCTAGGTAGTGGTCAGTGTGTGCACATGTGGTCAGGGACTGGGGACTTGCGCCGACGGGCATGGCCCTGACTAGTCACTCGCAGTTGGTGCTGTAGTTTCGTGCTGTGATACCATGTTTCCTTGGAACTGTCGTTCCTCGGACCTGGTTCTTGGTGTGTCTTGTCCTTGAGTGACATGACACTTGTGGCGCAGTGTAAGTCATCAGCGGATGCATCTGGCTGTTCTTCTGGGAGGAGGGTGCTCCTGTCACTCGGTGCTATGACTCTCGCATTTTCTTGTGCGCTGTGACATTTGCGAGTTGCCCTCTCGTGGCCGTACTCGAGGTCAGTGTTCTGTCGTTGGCATGACATTCTCGTCATGCATGGGGCTGCGTACACGACGTCTCCTGTCATGTTTTGTCTGTGTTTTCGGCATCGGCGTCTGCCTTCCCCTTTCTTTTGGCTGACGGATTGGGTTACCCTACTGCGTGAGTTTGGGGTTGACCGTCTGTTGCCGCTTGGAGTAGCTTAGGGTGCCGAGTTCTCTTCGGTGGCCGTTGTTCCGTGTTTTACGGCCTCACTCTTCCTTGTTGTTGAGCTCCCCTCTCCTGCCTGTTACCTACTCCTGCTATACCTATTCTATTTACAGCTTTGTAGTGTAGCTTTTCCTGCTTTGCTGCACTCATTGTTTCTGCTGCTTCCGTTGCACTGTGCGTTTTTCCAGTGGGGATCTGCGTGACCCCTACTGAGTTTCTGTTGAGACTCACCCCTGCTTTTCAGGTGGGTTTCGCCGTCCGCCTCTGCTATCCTTGGTGGAGTGCGTTTGCTGTAGCTGCCAGCTGTACCTGCGTCGGGCTTCCCCCGACTCTTGTGTACGTTTCTTTCCGGTCAGACTGTACTGTGCTAGACTTGTTGTCTTTCCTTTGGGCTGGACTCTGGTGTATAATTGTAAATTTGAATGTTTAATGAAAATGTAACTTTATTTCTGCTACTTTAGCAATCCATTCTAATGAAATTTAATTGCTTACTATTATATCTGCTGGCTTCAATGTATTCCACACACTCCTTTTTCCCTTCGGCGCTTTCCCGCGCTTGGGAGGCCTCGCGGATCCCATGCGGTATCACGTGTATTCGGTATTTATACCGGGTGCACCGGGTATCCGGAATCCGGGTCGCTACAGTTGGTATCAGAGCAGTGTTCTGAGATGTTCGGAGTTTCTTTTCTGAGCTATCAGATCATTGTCATGTGAAATACATGGAAATCCAGATATACAATTACCAGAGTCCTTAAGGTCCAGTACAGTCTCTTGCTGGCGGAGGTGTTGCGATGTTTATCGTGGTGGTTTCTGTGTGTGGTCTTGTGCGTGCTTGGTTGGCACTGTACGAGATGGTTTTGCTCTCGTCTAGGTGTGACGAGGTGCTTTGTTTGGTTTTGAAGTTTGTCTCGATCGTGTTGCACTTGGCAGTGTTTGTCGGTTGGCATGAACCTGCAGTGCCTTGTTCGAGCTGTTTTCTGTGCTTTTGCTCAGGTGGCTTATGACTTTTAGCGTTGGTGTGATGGCCATGCATGTTCTTACGTTGCTTTGGTTGCCTCAGCTTGAGTCTGTGTAGCTCCTAATGCATCGTTGTTTCGGTTGTCTCAATTTTTGTGTTGCCTCGATTGAGAAGTTGCTCGAGCGAACCTAGGATTTTCCCTTCCTGGTGAGCTACTGTTGTCGAGCTTGTTGCTTCTCGTTCTTCTTGGTGAAGCTTTTTCGAGGTGAGCCTTGGAATTGATGTCTTGGTGGTGCCTTTGTCCTGTGTCTGCTTAAGTGTAGATAGCTTTATTTTGAGCCTGATCTCTCTTTTATTGTACGGTTGCTTGGCTTTGGACTCCATAATGGTGTTAAGAGCTGTTGTGCACCGTATTTGTCGTGCCGTGTCCAGCGGCTGATGTGTTGTGAAGGCTCATTTGTCGTTCCAGGATGTGAAGGTAAGCTGAGATTAGCATCTTTCGTTGCTCTGCGCTGAAGCTGGTGCTCTTCCTTTGTTGCACTTAGGCTCCTTGTGATCGGTTGTTCGCGAGATCGGTGCTCGTGGCGTGTTAATTGCGATCTTTGTTGATTGCGATGGCGCCTGGTATGTGCTGAAATGCGATTACCGATGTTATTTTGTTGCATGTGTGCGTTGTTGAGAGTGCAATGGAAGTGTGTGGGTTGGCTACCCACTAGTCGAGAGGTTTTTGTTCCTTCTCGATGTGTCTTCATCTTGGCTTCTCGTGCCTTGACTTTGTCTGTTGCCGTGCCATTGTTTGTGGTTTTTTGGTGTTGGCATTGGCATTTGCGAGGGTTGGAGAATTTGTCGGCATTCCTGCTGATTGAGTACCCTTTTACTCTGCATTTCTTTCTTGGGTGTTGTGCTCTCGAGGCGTGTTCGTAGTCCTTGAGTTACGTTCCCCGAGATTATTTTCGTTTCTCGTTGTTGTGGGTCTTCTCTTGGTGAGCAGTCTGATGCGTGACCTATCTTTGTGGTCGTGTGTTCAGCTGTTCTTGTGCCTTGTTGTGACCCTGCTTGCAGTGTGTTCTGTGGTTCTGTGTGTTGTACAGGGCCGGAATCCTGCAGGTGTTGCCGTTGTGTTGTTTTGGCGCTGTTTCTTTATGATTTTGTGTCTCTGCCTTGGACCATGGTCTTGTCTTGTCAGTTGGCTTTCTGTACTCCCTTTCTTGGGTAGAGTTAGCTTGCGACTTGATCAGATGAAATATCTGAGTGAGTGCTGACTTGATTGTGTTTGTGGTCCAGTGGTGCTTTGGTCGTTGGTGTCATGTGTGCTAGGTGTCCCCTGTTGCCTTTGGCACTGGAGCCGATGATGTTGCGAGCTGTCAGCTGTGAGGACTGTGTCTCCTTGTGCAAGCCGCCGCTTGCCGTTCTGTCATTGTGTTTTTCGGTGTTGATTCTTGGTTGTTGTGGCAGTCGTGTCTCCGTTCCTGGTGAGACGTAAAGCGACGTTGCCTTTGCTTCGGAGGTGTCAGATGTGTTCACTTTGGTGCCATGCTCGTGCTGTGGACTTGTTGTCTTGGAAGCTGAGTGTGTACCTGTAATTGTGGTCTGACAGTGTTCCTCTGAGCTGTGTTTTCTCGAGATTTGTGTCATTTTTCGTGGTTGTATTGTTGGGTTGTTCTTCCCTTGCTTCTCCTTTGTTAGTCCTTAATTTCGAGGGCAAAATTTCTTAAAGGAGGGGAGGATGTAACGCCCTGGATCTTGATGGATCTTTTGCATGTCTTGTTGGATCTCTACTGGATCTTTTGGATCTGTTTCGGATTAGTTTCGTTGAGTTTCGGTTCGCTTTTGTGGCTTCCGAGTTGAGTTTGACGAGCCGTGTGGGTTTTTCTCACGTACTAGTTACGGAACCCTACGGTGAGTTTGTTTGTCAATTCTCGAACTCGTGGGTGCTGCAGCGACGATGTACTCTTCGAGCCGGTCGTTTTGGCTATTTTTGCGTATTTTTCTGAACTTGTGCATTTTCAGCGCATTTTCAGAATTTTCAGAAATTAGGAAAATTTCCTAATTTCTTTTCTATTTCTTTTCTTTTCCTCTCTCCTCCTTCTCATTCGCCACCGTCGCCTCTCTCTCTCCCGTTCGCCTCCTCGGCTCCAGCTGCAGATGGAGGACCTAGAGGCACGTGTTGGGGACGTGATGGAGCTGGCTGGGTGCGCGATGGAGCAAGGATCGGATCGATTCCGGCGCGATCCCGAACGGTGGATTCAAAGCCGGTGAAATCGGTTCGCGAGTGGTTTTCGGCATGGTTTAGTCCCTTCGGGGCACGGTTTCTTCGGTGGAGGTAGGGTGACTGATCCTTACTTCGTCCTCTCCGTTTTCCCTGCCATTGCACGACGTTCGGCTAGGAAACGGTCGAGTTTGGGCTTGGTTTGCCTAAACCGTGATTTTTCGTGGTTTTTAGGGTCGGCCGGTAAACGGTGACTGTTTGCGACGTAGTTAGTTTCTAACTGACCACTGGGATGTCAGGATCCCATCCACGTTGATTTCATGTCGTTTGGTGTTCATTCGAGGCCGGTAGAAGCCCGAGAACCTCGGTGACCCACTTTGGGTGGATTTGATGAAATCGCCCGGATCTTGAGTTTGTGAGCTTACATGTGGGGTTTTTAGTCCCCTGATGTTGTTATTTGGCGTTTAGGTTTGTTCCCCTTACGTTTCGGCGTGAATGGGGTGTGGAACGGGCTGGTTTGGCCGTTCCTCTGTTTTCCCGCCGTGACCGATGTAACGGTCATTCCAGTGGCCGTCACTTGTATATAACGGCCCTACGACTGACCGCTACTTCTTCTGAGGTTCTTGAGTTTTCTGGCTTCTGGGTGAGTGACAGCCCTAGGGTGGCGCGTCGCTTCCCTGTAACGCGCCTAGGTCTACGCGTTACTTCGCTTGTTGTCATTTTGTTTTGGGGTTAAGTCGGTTGGTCTAACGCGCTTGACCCAGCGCGTTACACGGATGTAACGCGCCTTGCCCTGGCCGTTGCTTTTCGTTTGACCGACGTTGACCATTAGAGGCGGTGCCTCCAGCGGTCGTGCCCCCGTGCGTTGTTTGAGTGTAACGCGCCTGCCCCTGGCCGTTACATTCTATTTGGCCGAGCTTGGGTGGCTATGCCAGTTGGATATAACGGATATGCCCCCATACGTCGTTGTGTTATAGCGCACCTATCTCTAGCCGTCGTTTGTTGTTTTGTGCTGGGTTGAGGGTGGCTGGGCACGTTGATAGTAACGCGCCTTCCCCCGCGCGTCGTTTGGCTCTGACGCGTTTCCCTTGCCGCGTCGTTTGACTGTAACGCGCCTGGTGTTGCGCGTTACTTCGCTTTGGTTGTGGGTGGCTGTGCACGTTGTGAATAACGCGCTGGCTCCCATGCGTCGTTTGTTTGTAACACACTTAGGCTCGTGCGTTACATTGATGTAACGCGCTCGGCGCCGGCCGTTACATTCTTCGTGTTTGATAGGTTGGTTGGGGTGGTGCGAGCGACGGCCTGTCGTCCGACCGTCGTTTGGGGTGTAACGGCCCTGGTCTAGACCGTCACATGCTAGTAGCGGTCTAGGGGTGGCGTGTTACATACCTTGTGCTCCGTCTTCCATGATTTCGGTTTCTGTTTGTCTTGGCTTGTCCTTGTGGTCTACCCGTTGTTCCGTGGATGTCTCTCGACGTCCTATGAGGGCTAAGAGTACGTTGTAAGTGGCCAGGAGTCTTCTTACTTGCGGTAGGATTGTTTATCCTACTTTTGCTTGTATTGCTATTGGGTTCATGTCAACCCGGTGTGACCCAGTGGTTGACATGTGACCTTGTGTGTGTGTGTCTCGATGGTTGTGTCCGACTCGAGACACTGCTTCTAGATGCCTCGAGGTGTTGTTCTACCTCGACTTGCGTGTCCAGACGTGTCTGAGGGTTCTTGGTGTTTCCCTCAGGTCTCCGTGTGTTGTTTTTTGCGGAGTGTTGTTTCTTGTGTGGCTTAGGATTAGACCGATTGGCGGCTTGTTCCGCTGCCATTAACGATCCTACCTTTGAGTCATTCGACTCGGGATCGTTACGTTGTAGGTCTAGTTGCCTGGTCCTGAGTCGGTTGGCGGTTGTTTAGCTGCCATGGTGCTTTGTGGTGCACGAGACGGGTCTTTCTTAGACTGTCTGTGCTTTAGCACCTGTGTTTTTGAGTTCGTGCCTTGTGAGCCTCCATTAGTTGTAGCCCTAGGCTCTTGCCGACCCACCGGGAGTGGTGGAGGGGGTTTTTCCTGTTGCGTTTGGTACGTACGGTTCTTAAGCTAGTTCCGTAGGCCCTGGCCAGCGGTAGCCTTCTACCGAGGGGAATCCTAGCTAGAGGCCTGGCCTAGGTAGTGGTCAGTGTGTGCACACGTGGTCAGGGACTGGGGACTTACGCCGACGGGCATGGCCCTGACTAGTCACTCGCAGTTGGTGCTGTAGTTTCGTGCTGTGGTACCATGTTTCCTTGGAACTGTTGTTCCTCGGACCTGGTTCTTGGTGTGTCTTGTCCTTGAGTGACATGACACTTGTGGCGCAGTGTAAGTCGTCAGCGGACGCATCTGGCTGTTCTTCTGGCAGGAGGGTGCTCCTGTCACTCGGTGCTGTGACTCTCGCGTTTTCTTGTGCGTTGTGACCTTTGCGAGTTGCCCTCTCGTGGCCGTACTCGAGGTCAGTGTTCTGTCGTTGGCATGACATTCTCGTCATGCGTGGGGCTGCGTACACGACGTCTCCTGTCATGTTTTGTCTGTGTTTTTGGCATCGGCGTCTGCCTTCGCCTTTCTTTTGGCTGACGGATTGGGTTACCCTACTGCGTGAGTTTGGGGTTGACCGTCTGTTGCCGCTTGGAGTAGCTTAGGGTGCCGAGTTCTCCTCGGTGGCCGTTGTTCCGTGTTTTACGGCCTCGCTCTTCCTTGTTGTTGAGCTCCCCTCTCCTGCCTATTCCTTACTCCTGCTGTACCTGTTCTATTTACAGCTTTGTAGTGTAACTTTTCCTGCTTTGCTGCACTCGTTGTTTCTGCTGCTTCCGTTGCACTGTGCGTTTTTCCAGTGGGGATCTGCTTGACCCCTACTGAGTTTCTGTTGAGACTCACCCCTGCTTTTCAGGTGGGTTTCGCCGTCTGCCTCTGCTATCCTTGGTGGAGCGCATTTGCTGTAGCTGTCAGCTGTACCTACGTCGGGCTTCCCCCGACTCTTGTGTACGTTTCTTTCCGGTCAGACTGTACTGTGCTAGACTTGTTGTCTTTCCTTTGGGCTGGACTCTGGTGTATAATTGTAAATTTGAATGTTTAATGAAAATGTAACTTTATTTCTGCTACTTTAGCAATCCATTCTAATGAAATTTAATTGCTTACTGTTATATCTGCTAGCTTCAATGTATTCCACACACTCCTTTTTCCCTTCGGCGCTTTCCCGCGCTTGGGAGGCCTCGCGGGTCCCATGCGGTAACACGTGTATTCGGTATTTATACCGGGTGCACCGGGTATCCGGAATCCGGGTCGCTGCACCTACTCTGACGAAGAATCTGACTTCTCAGACGACGACATCTTCACGAGAGTGTCTTTGACCGCCAAAGGAACTCAGTGATGCGGGACGGACCACGGAAACGACAAGCTCGCGATTGTCCCTTAACGAGGGAAGCGTCAGACGTGTGCGGTTGAGAAACCGGCAATGAGCTAGGGTGACCGGCTCTCTTTTGTGCCCAGATCGGGTCACGGGACGGTCACTCTCTCTCTCGCAGCAGCGATAATAAATATCATATAGCGAGCTAGATATCCCTACACATGCTCTCTAGCAGCGGCATAAAGATATATATACGAAAGAAAGCAAATGCCGAGAAGGGAGCGGAAACGATACCTCCACGCTACCGGGCGTGGGGAAGACGGACCCGGCCGAACTCGTACTCCCGAGAGGGTTAATACACAATTATTACAGCAATGGACTACTGCCCACTCCACGCAGGAGGTAAAGGGCTACACAAGTGGGTCCGGGAGGACCGATTTCGGGTTGACGGGCGGCTTCACGCGTAGCTTCGGCAGCACACGTACTCGCGACCGTGGGGCCCGCATGCTGGCCGGAGGGGCCGTGTGGCACCCGGTGGCACCACTATGGTGGGGACGCTTGGGGAAGTGCTCCCTGGGCTGGCGGCACGCTGGAACCTCGACCGGAAGCCGGGCGGCTCCGATCGGCACCCGCCGGACTAGCTTCCCACGGATCTGCAGCTTCTGATTTCCAGCGCGTGTTCTGGCGAGAACGGACGCTGCGATCAACCCCGATGTCGGATCGACACGAAACTGGCGCTGTTAGAAAGCTAACTCGAAATACTTCAAGATAGGACTGGAGAGAGACGCTGGATCTTCACGGATCTGGGCCTTAACTATTTTTGAAGCTGCTGTTGTATAGTACCTGAACCCTCAGATCAACAGGGAACTTTCCTATGGATTACCTTTGACTGCGAGGTAGACGTCCGAATCTGAAGTTGGGTTCTTCAGCAAAGTTTTAGGAAGTCAAAAGAGGAAACCAGAACTATTTTTATATCTGGAACATATGGTGGCCTGGATTTTCTAGAGAGTTTACACTGGACTATGGTCGGATCTGGACTGATGCAGACAGAACTATAGATGAGTTGGGACAGAAATTTCTAAAAATATGAAACGAACTTTCTAAATTCCACGAAAATTTGGAGAGGTAGAGGAGGGTGGACAGAACTCCCAGTAAAATTGGGGGCTCCAAGAAAATTAAAAGGTTGTCTGGAAATGGAAAACGCAGGGAAACTATCACTGTAGACAGAGATCTGGCAGAACTAGAATGACAGTTTGAACGAAAATGGAAAAATACCAAATGAAGGAAATATGACTTGAAATTTTTTGTGAAGATAAGGGTTCGAGACGTGAACCACTCCTAAAAATTGCAGCTCCAGAGGAGGAGGGAGGTGGGAGCAGAAATTCATGGAAGTTGCCTCTGTCTTGGTTGGATAGATTACCGAAGACGGCTCGAAGATCGTCACCTGCTCACTACGAAGTGCTATGGGCTAATGGTGGACACTCCGGGTGGGGCACTCTCAAAATGGGAGGAGGCGGCTTGAAGACTCACTAGGAATCACCGCTGGGTCCCTGTAGGTGACTGATCCGGGTATAGAGGTAGAACCGTTCCTAAACTCCTCGAGTGAGTCTACTCGCTTTCACACTCATAAGGGACTGACATCGACGAGCTTGCACACGACACATGCAGACTCACCATGCACTAACACATATATGCAAACCACACAAATAAGAAACCGACTCATGACTCGAGACAAATCTATGGTTAGTCTGACCCGTACATGTTAGACGGCGGACCAGGACACCCGAACGTATGCCATGCATGCATCTGACGTAACCGATGGTTGACATCATGCGGAAATCCTAGACCTCCTAAGGTGGGCCATGCATGCATATGGGATGTGGATGTGGGAGGACCAAGAGTATTTCCCCTGGATGATGGTGTATCTTGTAGGTGTACGGGCTTGGTGGGCGTTGATGACCCGGCCCGTGGGGTAGGAGTGTGATAGTGGACTCCCTCTAAGAAGTGAAGTATATATGGAGGGTTTAAGGATCCACTAGGGAATGGGTCAAAGGGATCAAAGAAGGAATGACCCCTTGTGGTGGGTTCCCACAAGTCACGGTCCCACGTGTAGAAGTTTTGAAGGTGTGGATAGTCACTTTCTTGAATTGTGACGGGTGGGACGGGGATCGTAGGCAAGAAGTATGATTCCTCCCTCGGACAAAAGGGTATGAATTCAGGCTCGTCCGGTAGCGGGAGAAGTAGAAAAACCTCCGTGGTGACACAACCCACGGTGCACTCAGAGGTAATGGACCCGAAGGCCGGATGGGTGAAGCAAAGACTAGCGGGTTGGTCAAAGCCTCGCGCCAAAAGATGCGTCAATTTCCATTGTGAATCTAATCCCATGACAAGATCGTCCAATGTGTCAACATGGTGACTAGATCGAAATGTGGTATGGAAGGAGTTGACCGGCACTAAAGGGAGGATGGGGTCCATGGATGAAAGGGAGGTGGGACCAAGTCATCCTTGAGCCAACTAAAAAGTGGCTCGGCGATGTATAGTGTACCCGTTAGAAATACGGGTGGCTCGGACCTTGGTGGCTCCAAATGAGATGGTTCCGAATCACGTTCGGACATAGAGGGTGGTGGCATTGGAGCTCTCGAGGGTGATGGAGGCGTGGTATCCATGGTGGGAAGAGGGCTTGGGGATGCTAGAGGTGGGGCCGGGTGAAGACTACCGGCTATGACGGCCTTGGGCTCGGGTTGGAGTAGTGCCCTCTCAATCCTATCCAGCCCGTCCGTAAATTGTTTCAAGATCTCGGCAAGGGTGCAGGTTGGAGTAGGGACCTTGATGTGGACTCGCTCCTCGTCCCTCGGCCTAGGTGGGGTCCTAGGCTCGGCTATAAGCAGGGCTTCCACTCGGTTTGAGGTACTTGAGTGGGTTGGGATGGGGGTGCCAAGGGGAGGTTGGTTGGAGGTGACTGGGCGGGCCACTAGATTGGGGTCACCTTGGTGGGCTTGGACGGTGGTGAAGGGGTGGGATTGGGTAGAGGTGTGGCCCACTTGATTGTGGGTGAGTTGGTGGGGTTGGTGAGTGGTATGACCTCCGTGGTTGGAGGTAGGTGGGCGGGGAAAGTAGGCCCTCCTAAGCACTCTCTTCATTTCCCACCATGACTCGATGGGCCTTAGATTCCTATCCTCCTTCCAATATTTGATGTCCCTCCATGTTTCGGCGGCTTCACCAAAAAGTCACCTTTTGGCAACATCGACTTGCATGGGCCCGTACATATTGTACACCTCGAAGTAGTCATCCATAATGACTTCCCACTCTAGGTAGTCACCTGGGTCATCGGACCCGTAGAAGTCCCGGGTTTCGGGCCTAGTGGGGTGATTCGGGTGGTCCTTCCATTTGAGATAGTATCGCCACCATGGATAAGATCCGGGTGTTCGGTAATCCATGGGACACGGGGAAGCTAGTGGATGGCCATGTCGACACTAGTAGATAAACCAACTAGACAATAGACTACAACCCTAGACATGACGACTAAGACTCGGTACGTGGCGGAGCTAATCGATCCGAAGATCACTCGCGCAAGTGTGCGGCCTTCCCGATAGGCGTAGCCTAACGTTCGGACAACACCTTTTGATATACCGACTAATGGTATGCAAATGCAACTCCTAAGACCGACTTAGACACTTAGACTTAAATGACACTCTTTTTTTTTTGATTTTAGACACCCTAGACTCAAACTCGCTCTGATACCAAATTGATGCGGGATGGACCACGGACACGACAAGCTCTTGATTGTCCCTTAACGAGGGAAGAGTCGGACGTGCGCGGTTGAGAAATCGGCAATGAGCTAGGGTGATCGGCTCTCTTTTGTGCCCGGATCGGGTCACGGGACGGTCACTCTCTCTCTCGCAGCAGCGGTAATAAACATCATATACCGAGCTAGATATCCCTACACATGCTCTCTAGCAGCGGCATAAAGATATATATATGAAAGAAAGCAAATGCCGAGAAGGGAGCGGAAACGATACCTCCACGCTACCGGGCGTGGGGAAGACGGACCTGGCCGAACTCGTACTCCCGGGAGGGTTAATACACAATTATTACAGCAATGGACTACTGCCCACTCCACACAGGGAGGTAAAGGGCTACACAAGTGGGTCCGGGAGGACCGATTTCGGGTTGACGGGCGGCTTCACGCGTAGCTTCGGCAGCACACGTACTAGCGACCGTGGGGCCCGCGTGCTAGCTGGAGGGGCCGTGTGGGACCCGGTGGCACCACTATGCTGGGGACGCTTGGGGAAGCGCTCCCTGGGCTGGCGGCACGCTGGAACCTCGACCAGAAGCCGGGCGGCTCCGATCGGCACCCGCCGGACTAGCTTCCCACGGATCTGCAGCTTCTGGTTTCCAGCGCGTGTTCGGCGAGAACGGACGCTGAGATCAGCCCCGATGTCGGATCGACACGAAACTGGCGCCGTTGGAAAGCTAACTCGAAATACATCAAGATAGGATTGGAGAGAGACGCTGGATCTTCACGGATCTGGGCCTTAACTATTTTTGAAGCTGCTATTGTACAGTACCTGAACCCTCAGATCAACAGGGAACTTTACTATGGATTACCATTGACCGTGAGGTAGACGTCCGAATCTGAAGTTGGGTTTTTCAGGAAAGTTGTAGAAAATAAAAATAGGAAACCAAGACTATTTTTATATCTAGAACATATGGTGGCCTGAATTTTCTAGAGAGTTTACATTGGACTGTGGTCGGATCTGGACTGATGCAGACAGAACTGTAGATGAGTTGGGACAGGAATTTCTAAAAATATGAAACAAACTTTCTAAATTCCACGAAAATTTGGAGAGGTAGAGGAGGGTGGACAGAACTCCCAGTAAAATTGGGGGCTCCAAGAAAATTTAAAAGTGGTCGGAAATGGAAAACTCAGGGAAACTATCACTGTAGATAGAGATCTGGCAGAACTAGAATGACAGTTTGAACGAAAATGAAAAAATACCAAATGAAGGAAATATGACTTGAACATTTTTTTGAAGATAAGGGTTCGAGAGGTGAACCACTCCTGAAAATTTCAGCTCCAGAGGAGGAGGGAGGTGGGAGCAAAAATTCGTGGAAGTTGCCTATATCCTGGATGGACAGATTACCGAAGACGGCTTCGCGGCGGCTCGATGGCGGTACGAACGGCGGCGGCGGCGGCACCGGTGAACTCAGAGATTGAGGGGGAGGAGATAGAGGTGATCCACTCTAGAAATGGGGGTTGGGGAAGAGGAAAGCCAGAGGGAGAGAGCTGGGGGCGCAAGGAGCTCCAAGGAACACAATTAATTTTCTTCTTTTCACTAATTTTCAATTGGAAAATACACCCTTTTATATGCTATGAATCTAATCCATTCTCCACCATTAGATCTAGGGATGGGGAGTGGATGGCCTAGATTAAGTGTGATCAACACACACAAAAAATAAAATAATACAAGTGGAATGGGGCGCCCCCTTTACTAGGGTAAAGGGGTTGAATGGGTAGATAGCCTACCTTTGAAAATTTTAACCCCTTGTCTCCCATGTGGTCAATTGGCATTCAACCCTCTAGATGGCTACCTAGTATGGTTGACCAGCCCCACATAGGTGACATGGACCAATGGGAAAGGGCTGAGGGCCCCCTAGCTGGACCTACTACACAATTGCACAAAAACCCACATAGTCCAAGGGAATGACGCATTGGCTTACAAAGCCGTACATTTGCGTACATACTTTCCCAAGGATATGAACACAAACTAAAAGGACATAAATGCAAAAGAAAATGTACATGCTCGACGTCGATTCCCATCACTCAGGATGTCCTTAGGGTTCCCCCACCGAGTCTCTATTTTTAGGAAGGAGACGAAACCCCCAGATGGTAAAAGAGTCTTCGTGCCTCCCTAACTTTGTGGAAATCGAAGCGACGGGACCGCGAAAATCGTTCCATCTCCTTCAACTTTTCTGACTCTCGGTCCTTCCTTTTTGTCGGTCATGAGATCGCTTGGACTGAGGTTCCTTTCATCTGGATACATCAGCCGCATAGTAGACGAGAGGCCAGAGAGAGATACTGTAACGGCTAACACCGCATAGTGGTGACAAATAGTTACCAGTGGTGACAAATAGGCTTCAAGACTAACAAATATCTCGTAAGGGTGATAAATCGATAACAGAAGTCACAATATGTGATGAAGCGAAACAAAAGCGACGCCTAGCGAGCAATAAGGGTGACAAATAGCTCGTTATGAGTGACAAATAGCCATTTGAAGTGACAAATAGCTCTGTAATAGTGACAAATAGCTCATGGCAGTGAAACTTGAAGAAACTCAAGTCGTTTGAAGGATTTAACGGTGTCAACGAGTAAAATGTCCAGTACATTATTTCCCTATGCAGACCAAGCGTAGTACACTTTCTTACCTACAACAACAGTAATAACAAAGTAACTAATATGAAGAGGAGCAACACTACTAGAGTACATAATAGAACAACAACAATACAAGGCACATTTGACATTTGTGTAGTCTGTTGGCGTAGTGCCTGGTTCCTTGAATCATAGTCAGGCCCGGGACTTGCATGTTATGTAGGCATGGGCCTTTCCTATAGTTGAGAATGATCAACATACATATGTCTGCTATTGCCAACCCCATTTATAGCAGCATGTGCTTCCTCTACCGAGTGAAAACCCTTATAACGAGCTTCAGGGTATCCATTCACTTGGACAAAGCATTCGGGCCAACTATAATACACACCGGGTTCGCGACCAACCCACACTACATAGCATTTATACCTTCCCATTTTCTAAACCTCAATTCTCTGCATGTAAGGTGTTATAAAAGACAATAGGTATGGCAGACATAATAATTGCAGCAAATTTAATATGAAGTCCAATCCATAAGAGCAAGTTTGTAGATCAGAAAGCATGTAGGTTTAAGGTTACACTACATGAAGCATGATATAGTGGGGTAGGGGATTTTAGTCTGCTAGTTCAAGTGCATGAACAAGGTTTATGTCATGTGAATTAACACCCAATCAACCATAAGCAATAGTATGTCTTAATGTGGTGGAATAAAATTTGAAAATATTTACATGCTTTCCTGGCAAGTAATTAGAAAATGGAAGTCCATTTCCGTGTGCTCTTATCAAAGCAAGGTAGATGTTAGGCCCAATACAGTGTACAGAGCATACACAAAGCATGGTAGAGGTCTAACGAAAAATAATACTTGTGCAGAGGTTAAGAACAAAACAACCACTGCATCCGTTTAATATGAAACTACTCAGAGCATATCATATAAGAACATATGAAAGGCCTATAAAATGCATAAATATGGAAGATGATTAAAAAAAGGAAGAGGGCATCTGCAGCAGGAACCAGTGACGACAAGGGACCGAGGAGGATGCAGAGGAGACATGCTCTTCTGCTGGGGAAGCCACCGCTACGCGCACTGATGAAGGGGATGACATTGCGGAGGAGCCTTAAGAACTTAAAATAGAAGAGCGGGTGTCAATGTAGGGTCACGAGCGGGATCGGTGTGTCTATTTAACACATCGCTGCAATGGAGGTGGTAACATGGCACCTCGGGAGTAGAAAAAAGAGGAACGTCGGGAACCCTAACCGAATGATCGTCGCTCGATCGGAGCATATTGCAGAGGTGATTGGACAAGAGAGGGTGTAGGCAAATACACTGGATAAGGGTGAAAATTACCTATCAGTGGTGACAACTAGATCTGCAGAGTAGACAAATACACTGGTAAGGGTGAAAAATAGATCCTAGAGATAACCAATGAAAAGCAAAAGGAGCTGAAAGGAGGAATCAAGTTCACAAGAGGACAAAAATGTGAACAGTGTATCAAGAGTTTATAGAGCAATCAGAAGAAGAACGAAGGGACTTGGTCAATCCCAAGACAGTCAATGTCGACTCGTCAAGGTCAACGCCAGCCAAAGAGGACTCCAGAAAGCTCAACTTTTTCTTGACTACATACAGTCATGAGGTCCCAGTCAAAGTCAAAGATTAATGAATAGATTAGTCAGCTATAGTGATCCAGGTCAAAGACAAGCAGCTAATGGAGAGAAAAGTAGGCAACGGCTAGTCATGTGGTAAGATAAGAGTGATAAATATGTAGTAAGGGTGACAAATAGCCTATATGACTGACAAATGGACGATAAGTGTGTAAATTAGCCAGTAAGGCTGACAAATGGGCTGAAATGGTGAATCACAGGCTCGGCGTGTCTGGCACACGTTCAACTCGAAGGCCAGGGGCCCAGACTTTACACGTGATCCGAGGCTACCCTGTCAGAGGTATATTCTCACTCATGGGACAAGGATATTTCCATATTTTAGCCTGATCATCTATTATTCACCCTTTGTCGCCTCTTTTACGCCAGTAAGGCCTATTTTTCACCATTGGCCACCTATTTGTCACCCTTAAAGCGTAGCCAAAGCCCTTTTCATCCAGCAGGTGACTTGGGTTTTTCTCTTCAGCAGTCTGAATTGGAGTCGGCTCCACAGTCGACTCTAGGCGACACTTGTGCAAGTAAAGCCTTCATCTTTTCACACTTCAACATAGTTCCTTAACCAAACTTGAATCTGTCTTCAGAAAACTCATTGATATTCATGAATTAACATTATAAAGCACGCACATTAACAACATTAAAACATATAAAACTTTGAAGATCACAATGTATGACAAAAGAAATTTCAATGAAGAGAGGTATGCCACATTCTGAGGTTTGAGACGTGAAATATTTAAGATCTTGTATTTCCAAAGGTAATGAGGTCGGCCCCAAACCAGACTCTAAACATATTACAATCACCCTCATTAAATGTCCATGATGTCTCCCCCTTCCTTGATAATTCTTGAACATATTTCAGTATATAAATGGCACAGTTGAGGCTTCCATCTGCCTGTTGGGGACATTCGTTGTCGAATATAAGATCCCATTTCTCAACTCCCTCGAATGCCCCATAGAGCTCCAGAGACCCCCATACAACTGCAGCCTGTAAATGAAAGGTTATAAATTATTAAGGAATAATTAAAAGATAATATAAATATCTATGATTTCAGGTACATGGATAACAAAAAGTACCCAATTTCTTGTAGTGGCATCATGGATGGCCATGCCTCTCATGGAATTATATGAGACAAAGCGGCGATTCTCTATGTCAACAGCAAGTAGATGCCAGTGACCTCCAGAGTGTAACACGAAAAATAAATATTTGTTCTTATGCAGTTCTGATAATTCAACATTCTCATAGGCGGACTCCAACAATTCGTTGGATTTTTCGTAATTGGCCGCTGTCCTGCCGTTTATGTGATTCACTAAAGTGGTGGGAAAACAAACCCACTGATGAAAGGTGTCAGATGCATTGAATCGTGAGTGGAGGAGATACATCATGGCGTCGATCACCTGCAAATTAACAATCACGATTCTATTAGTAGTAGAAACACAAGTTCAAGGTAGGGCGAGCGACAAAAAAATCACAAGTTTCCAAAAAAAGTACCATATCATCTATCATCTGGCTGTACAATAGATCAATGACATGACGACGGTTCAAAACAATCCTGTTCTGTAATTGAAATATGGGGCCACTATATTAGACAAAAATTTTCATGGTAGTCAGAGTAAGGCGGATCAGGATAATTACAGAAACTATAAGAGGACAACTTACTCAATATCTCCCGAGGCACAAGCATCAATGAATTCATTCACAATCGTGTTATCTGTCGACTTTAGCCGGCCTTTGTAGATCCAATCAGTACTCTGTATGAGCTTTCTGTAAGGGTCGGCTTCATCTCCCTTCTACATTTATGCCAATATACCAATTCTAGATTCTATACTGTAATAAGTAGGAACAACGCAGACTCACCTTCTTCTTCCCCCGTCCTGCAGTTTTCTTTGCAGGTGCTCGACGTTTCCGCACGGGCTTCTCGTCCCGTTGATGAAGGGACTGAGAAAAGACACCTTCACGATGGTCACCATGCCCATTGGTCACCTCCATCTGAGCTTGGGTATCGCGTTGCACATCCTCTTCAGGGGCTGCCTTAGATGGCACAGTATCATCCGTACTTTGTTGAAGGGGCCTTGGAGGTGGGACATCGGCGACAATGTCCATTTCAGAGGTTTGACATATACTTTGCTCCACATTTTCAGCCCCTTGCACTTCCTTGACAGGGGCTATCGGAGGTGGCATGACATCAACCGTCACCTGTGCGACGGGCCTAGGGGGTGCTGCATCAGCGGCAATGTGAGCCTCTTACACCCTAGTCAGAAAGAAGGCCCTCATTTCCTCAAGTAGCCGCTGCTAGATCTTCAATGTAGCGGCAATATTCTGTAGCACAGGCATGCATGGAGCCGATGAGAATGTCTCTTGAGCACTGGGTTGGGTCATCATCTGACCACCGTACCCCGTGTCCCTTTCACTTGACTCAACAAGGAGCCCTTCCATCACCTGCATTTCAAACCACATCACTTCGGTTATTCATTAATGTTGAATGACAAAGAAGAAGTTTTTAGCACTCATAATACATGTTGGCCACGCAGGGATCCAATGGAGAATTTTAATTTCCTATCTAGGAATGGCCCCCACCTAAATAGTCGGGGAAATGCCACCTGCCTTAGTGGCTGCCGCACCCGCGTGTGCTCAAAAAATCAGACCTGTAATATGAAATATATCAAGTTATTTTACAATGCAATAGAATTAATGATTGACACATTAAATATTACACAACAAAAATAAAAAAACTTACAGCAAGTGCGGCAAAACAACCAAATATAAATGTATGGGCTTGGGATGCATCCCCGGCTCTTCTCTTAGCACGGTGAATTGTACCTGACCATCGTTTCTGGATCGCCAACACTAATTGCTCAAACTTGTGCATCGTTACATGTTGCACGGCGACTGTCCAGTTGTAATCTGAAACTCTATCAATGTCATCTAAGCATGACAACATCTGTTGTGGACAAGAATGTATCGACTGTCGGCAAAGGAAAGTGGACAGTAAGAGTACAATCCACAGTCGGACAATGTCGGCCACATCCTGCTCTTAATCGGACCCAACAATTTGCTGGATGAGAGGGCACACTTTCTTCCGATCAAATGTTACTGCAAATCTAAATTGATGCTGCAACTTCGACTTCTGTTTCACGGATCCATAATGTTGAACCGGCTGACCGGAAAAAGGTAATTCTAAAATTATGCCCACATCTTCCACACTGAATGCGACCTCCTTACTACCCATACGGAAATAATTTTCTCCACTATGGGCGCAAATAATCTCCTCCAATACTGTCATGGTGAAGGTGACGGGAGAAGCATTATCAACATATGGACCAAAGGGTGTGGTCCTCATCAATGACTTGTGGCATTCCCGAAAAGCCATCTGATCCCTGTCCTTCATGTAAATTTTCATAGAACATCGGATAGAGATGACCCTTGTGTTCACTAGATTCAAAAAAATGTGTAAAAAAGAAATTCAGTTAATTGACTGATCAAGAAATACAAAAAATATTAAGAGTAAGACAGGGCGATAAATGTATAGACAAGGGAGTTTAGGTGTGACAAATATGTGCTTAAGGGTGACAAATGTATGAAAGTCGGAGACATGTAGGTCTAAATCTGACACAAATAGGTAGATATAAGCGTGACAAATAAATAGGTTGATAAGGGGGCAAATAGCTATGTAAGGGAGATATGGAACCACACTACCTTTAACTTGTCATCCTGAAGTGGAGGCCTTAGAAACCCTAGGTATGTGAAACGTTTCTTCTTCTGCCGTAGGAACCGGTACAATTTCCTGAGATGCAGGTGGGACATCTAGTTTACGACGGGCGGAGCGTTGCATGGGTGTCTCCTTTGGCTCCATGGCTATCAGTGATGAAAGAGAGCTCGCAATTTAGGAGTGCTTGAATAGCAAATGACGGAGAGGTCGCAAATGACACCGCGAGGAAGACGAGACGCTGAGCACGATGGAGAGACGAACCGACTTCTAGTAGGTTGCGTAAGAGCCAAGACATGGCGGGAAGGGTAAATAAGTAATTGGGGATTTTTAATTTTGAGGATCTAGTTCGGTGTCATCATTTCTATTGATGTGGCCTGCGGCATTGGATCGGCAGCAATACGCGAACAACACCCGCGCATGGCCGACGTGTCCCGTTTTCCACGTGGACCAATTGGAGCTTAAGGGCGACAAATGTGTCTACACGGGTGACAAATACGTTAGCAATGGTGAAAAATACCCTGCTAACGGTGACAAATAGGGCTCAATAGAGACAAGGCTGACGCGCGGCTTTCAAGGTAGTGTAAGAGTAAGGGCGACGTCTTGTGGACTTTAGTGGTGACAATTAGGTGAGTGTGGGTGACAAATGCTCAACTGGAGTAACAAATAACTTCCTTAAGTGTATCGCTGTTAATTGTGAGGTGTCGGATTCGAAACAACGTTCTGCCGTGTTTTCATTTACATTTTTAAATAAGTTATATTAAAATAACTTAAGGAAACCTTAAGCTGAAGCTAAGATTCGAACACGGAGAAACCCGTTCAAAAGACAGAACAATAAACCAAATGATACAACATGCCATTTCAATTTACTTATTCTATTATACATATATATATATATATATATATATATATATATTATAGTTTTCAGTATCGGTACGCAATGTCCAATCCAGTCTCGAGCCGTGGCTGGGATGACCGGTTCGGCAGGGACGACCACACCTGCCCCGAATGATAGGTCGTGACTCAAGGGCGACGTTGATTATGGCACGTGAGTGCTTCCACATGGCATTCCCCGCGAGGAGCCTTAGCTCCCAAAAATTCATTATAGACGTGGCGGTAAATTCAAAACACATGAGTTTGACGGGGGTCCGGAACAATAAGGAAATGGTCAACATGTGACCGATATGCCTCTGAGTACCTTTTCGCACCCCGATGTGGGTCTTTCAAGGTAGCTAGGCTTTTCTCCACGCTGTCTCTTCCTTTTATAAGAATCGACTTATCGGCCATGCAGCCCCATTGCTTGGCGATTAATCAAACGTTTTCCCCTCTTATCGCTGTGATCGACCTTTATGGCACGGCAGGTCGCCAGTCCCGACCTGATGCCCACCATCGTCTGCTTAGTGATCAGAAGGAGCGCACCTTCGGTTAGTCCAGACCATTCCAATCTTGGAACCTAAACACATTGTCACACACAAGTGATTGGCACGCCCTGTCGTGAGTAAAACCGATAAAAGATACAATGATATTTGATTATGGCACCTGAGTGCTTCCACGTGGCATTCCCCGCGAGGAGCCCTAGCTCTCGAAAATTCATTATAGACGTGACGGTAAATTCAAAACACATGAGTTTGACGGGGGAACGGAACAATAAGGAAATAGTCAACATGTGACCGATACGCCTCTGAGTACCTTTTCGCACCCCGATGTGGGCCTTTCAAGGTAGCTAGGCTTTTCAACATGCAGTATCTTCCTTTTATAGGAATCGACTTATCGGCCATGAAACCCCATTGCTTGGCGATTAATCAAACGTTTTCCCCTCTTATCGCCGTGATCGACCTTTATGGCACGGCGGGTTGCCAGTCCCGACCCGATGCCCACCATCATCTGCTTAGTGATCAGAAGGACCGCACCTTCGGTTAGTCTAGACTATTCCAGTCTTGGAACCTGAATACATTGTCACACACAAGTGATTGGCATGCCCTATCGTGAGTAAAACCGATAAAAGATACAATGATATTTGATTATGGCACTTGAGTGCTTCCACGTGGCATTCCCCGCGAGGAGCCCTAGCTCCCAAAAATTCATTATAGATGTGACGATAAATTCAAAACACATGAGTTTGGCAGGGGCACGAAATAATAAGGAAATGGTCAACATGTGACCGATACGCCTCTGAGTACCTTTTCGCACCCCGATGTGGGCCTTTCAAGGTAGCTAGGCTTTTCAACACGCTGTCTCTTTCTTTTATAGGAATCGACTTATCGGTCAAGCAGGGTTTGACGTCCCGCCTCGGGATACCTCGACCCACACGTCCCGACCCCAGCCAAGTGGTGGGCAGGACGCCCGGGTCGTGGGTCATGACCGGGACGCTTCATTATTTTAATATTTTATTATATATATATATATATATTATATATAAAGAGTATTTTTTACTTTGTTGTATTATTTTATATATATTATGTATATAAAGAGTCTTTTTTATTTTAATATTTTATGCGATGGACCGACACGGAGCGAATATGCATCGACTCGACCCGTCCCGGGCCGTGACTGGGACGGGCGGGTCGGTCGAGACCACAAACCCTGCTTTCAAGGTAGCTAGGCTTTTCAACACACTCTCTCTTCTTTTTATAGGAATCGACTTATCGGCCAGAAAAAAATTAAAATTTTCTAAATTACAGATCTCAAAATATTAAATAATAATTTCTTTAGATCTAATGATATTTTTTACTGAGAGAGATTTTATCCTTTTATAAGAAGAAATGAATGAATGACAAAAAATCACGAATGAATGAATGAAAACATGGCGCCAAATAAAAAGAGACTAGAAGAGGCAGACGACCCCTCTCCTGACCTCCTTAGTCCTTCCCCCTTCCTCCTCCTTCAACCACTGTATCCCTTTCCTCTCTCACGATCGCACCTACCTCTCAATCTCTTACCCGGGGGCGGCGGAGTGGCGAGGGCGGGCGGAGGTGAGCTCCGGCAGTGGCGGCGGTCAAATTCTTTCCGATGGACACCCCCCCACCGTAGATATTCCCCTCTCTCCCTCTCCCGTTGGCCCCCCTTCTTGAGTACATATTATCCCCCAAGTAATATGTACTCAAGAGTTGCATAGAGATTACTTTTAAGTAAACCAACTGCTCCTTTGAGAATTTTAACCTTCATGCCTGATCTACAAGACAAACCTTTTCTCCTTATCACCTGCTGTACTCTTACAACATCAGATGAAATTCCAAACCCCTATTTTTATTGGGAGGGTGGGAAGAGGGATGTGGGTATAAATGTGTGTGCGTAAATGTAGATATGACCCTTTTTTGATTTTTGCCCCTTCAATACTTTTGTTATGATATATGTGATTAGTATGTTTGGATGTGAATTAAATTGGTAGACATGTGTGGATGTCGATATGTAAGAAAATGTGTATGTGAATGCGAGTATGTTAATAATTTTTTCTAGAAGATGATGTCGATGTCAACCATGGTGTGTGAATATGGAAGTGAAAGTGGATGTATATGTGACCAAACAGGATGTACAAGTGTGGAAAATAGTCAATATTTAGGGGAGATGTACACGATATTTTCTTAGATGTAGTGATAAGACATATTGATATGAATTTTTAAATATGTTAGGTAAATATGGCTAGAATTGATCGTTCATGGATGAATTGCAGAGTACTTGACAGAGTGGTGTCAGAGGAGTTTAAGGATGGAGTTGATAGTTTTATTCAGTTTGTATTGGGACATCCAACAACAGTGGACCAGTGTGGTAACATTTGATGTCCATGTTTACGTTGTAAAAATAAGAGATTTCATTCGCTATTGGATGTGCAAGCTCATTTATACAGGAAAGGGTTCACGAAAGGTTATATGAATTGGGTGTGTCATGGTGAGGAGTTCTGGTCGTATGAGCCCGGCAATGTTGCAAGCACAAGTACCTATGCAGACATGGTACTCGATGCTGCTAGTCGTAACTTTAATATACAAGGAGAACACGTGTACAACGAAGAACCACCAAATAAGTCGACTGAAAGATTTTATCAGTTACTTCGGGATGCTGATGAGCCGCTGTGGGATGGTTATGAAAATCACACTCGGTTGTCTGCTGTCTCACAGTTGTTGAATTTGAAATCCGAATTTCACCTTAGTAAGAGTTGTTTTGACCGTATGCTCCTCCTTATCAAGAGAATGCTGCCTCGAGATGAGAAGCTGCCTAAAAATTTTTACCGTGCAAAGAAGATGGTCAATGAGTTAGGGCTTGAATACCAAAAATTAGATGCATGCCCTAATCACTGTATGCTATATTATGAAGATAATGTAGATAAAAGACCGTGTGATATTTGTCAGCACGATACATTTAAACCTAAGAGAGGGGACAATTCAAAGCAGAAGAATGTGCCTTACAAGTCACTGCAATACTTCCCTCTCACGCCCAGATTGCAGCGGATGTATATGTCGTCAAAGACAGCTCGACATATGATATGGCACACAGAGAGAGTAGATCGTGTAGATGATATAATCAGTCATCCCGCCGACGGTAAAGTCTGGGCTCATTTCAATCGTACGTATACTGCTTTTGCTCACGAGCCACGCAATGTTAGGTTAGGTTTATGCACATATGGCTTCAACCCATTTGGAGGTTCAGTGGCATCTTACTCATGTTGGCTAGTGTTCATGACGCCGTACAACCTTCCGTCGGGTATGTGCATGAAGCGAGAGAACCTTTTCTTAACTTTGGTGATTCCAGGTCCAAAAAATCCAGGAAAAAATTTGGACATATATATTAGGCCACTGATTAATGAGTTGAAAAGATTATGGAATGATGGAGTTGTTACTTATGATGCGTATAGAAAACAAAATTTCACTATGAAGGCTGCATTGATGCGGACAATAAGTGACTTCCCTGCATATGGAATGCTATCTGGCTGGAGCACACACGGGAGGTTGACATGTCCCTACTGTATGGCTGATACCAAATCCTTTGTCCTGAAATATGGTAAGAAATCATGCTGGTTCGATTGTCATCGACGGTTTCCACCAATTGACCATCCTTTCCGAAGGTAAAAGGACTCATTCATTAAGAACACAGTTGAAATGAATGTAGCAGACTTGGAATAGATGTTTGGTCGACAAATGGCGACACAGGTGCAAAACTTACCAGATATAGTGCAATTTTCGGGTAGTATACGACATCTTCGTGGATTTGGAGAGGATCACAATTGGGTGAAGAAAAGTATCTTCTGGGAATTGCCTTACTGGTCAGCCCTTTTGATACGGCACAACCTGGACGTCATGCATGTTGAGAAGAATATCTTTGATAATATGTTCAACACCATCATGAACGTGAAAGCCAAAATAAAGGACAATGTCAAGGCGCGAGCGAACTTGAAGATACTTTACAAACGACCAGAGTTGGAATTGCGGCCGGTACGGGGCAAAGTTGTGCAACCTAAAGTAGCTTACGTGTTGAAAGACACATAGATCAATGAACTGTGCCAGTGGCTGAAGCAATTAAGATTCTTTGATGGATATGTGTCTAACATAGCTGTTGTGTGAATGTCAATGAGGGAAAAATATATGCAATGAAAAGTCATTACTGCCATGTGTTCATGGAGAGACTTCTGCCCATTGCATTCCGTGACATATTGCCAAAGCCTATATGGGGAGTATTGACTGAGTTGAGTCAATTTTTCAGGATTCTATGTGCATCAGAACTCAAACTTGGGGATGTGCAAACTATGGAACAGAATGTGGTCACGACGGTATGCAAGTTGGAGAAGATATTTCTCCATGCGTTCTTCGATTCTATGGAGCACCTGATTATCCATTTGTCATATGAGACCAAAGTTAGAGGACCGGTACAATTTCGATGGATGTATCCATTTGAGAGGTAATCAGTATGTACTTACTGATTATTTGACCGTAGTTACATGTGTCTGTCATTGTCACTGTATGTCATTGTCATATGAATTGTTGTCATAGGTGTATGCATGACCTGAAAATGAAGGTTCACAACATGGCTAAAGTAGAGGGTTCGATTATCAGGGCGTATATTATTGAAGAAAATTTGAACTTCTGTTCGATGTACTTTGAACCCAAAATTCAAACTCGCCGCAATCGACCTCCACGTAATGATGATGGAGGAGAGGTGGGTCTGTCCGACCGGTTGTCCATATTTAAGTATCTAGGACGTGCATTCGGACGTTGTTCGAATCGCATATTAGAGGATAGAGAGTTGTTGGCCGTAGAGATATATGTTCTCCTGAACTATGCTGAGATTGAACCTTATGTTGAGTGAGTCGTTAACTCCGCAGCTCCCAAAAATTTATAAGCATCTTGACGTTCTTCCTCCTATTTACGGTGATGTTGCATTCATCATTGCAGGCAATTTGATTCAGAATTAATTACTCAATGTCCACACCTCAATGACATGGAGGTTCAAAATGAACGAGAGAGATCTTTTTCTAGATGGCTTAAAGGTCAAGTAAGTGTCAATCTACCAATTTCACAAAGCTTGAGGTGTATGCACGTATCAAAAGAAAAGTAATGTAGTTTATATTCATAGGTTGAAGAAGGTTATGTTACTGATGAAAGAGTTCGGGTGATAAGTTATGGACCTTCGAAGGTCGCGCATGCCTATCCAGGATTTTTTGTGAATGGTTATAGATTTCACACCAGAGATTATGGACGAAATAAGTCTACGATGAATAGCGGCGTATGCGTGAAAGGTAGTACATATAATGAAAATGATCTTGATTACTATGGTATTCTTGAGGAGGTCATAGAATTACAGTATCTCGGACAAGACAAGCATATATTCCTTTTTAAGTGTCATTGGTTTGATCCTCATTCAGTTAGAAATGACGCAATATATGGGATTGTCGATGTCAAACATAGATCAAAATTGAATACCTATGAGCCATTCATTTTGGCCGCACAAGCCTAGCAAGTGTATTATTCAAGTTATTCATCGTCCAAGAATAAAGATTGGTGGACAGTTTGTAGGGTAAAACCAAGGCTTGTGCCTAATGATGAGTTAGATCTGATTGAAAGTGTCTCAGAGGATTCTAGTGCCGAATTTTTTCAATCAGACGAGGGTGACACTGCAGACTTGGTTGCTTCTAATCTTCATGTGATCAAATCTAACGAGCCACTTCGGTTGTCTATAGAGGACGAAGTGGAAGAAGTCGATCCAACTAAGCTAAATGAAGTAATTGTTGGGCAGGAGGTGTCCTCTGAGGAGGAAGAGTATGAATCTAGTGAGAATGATGAAGATGACAAAGATGAGGTTGAGTTCGATATATCTTCAGCATCTGAAGATGAAATACATAATGATTGAATATTTTGTAAGAAATTTAACATATATGCACTTCTTATCATTATTAATTGCCACCTCTCCTCGTAATTAGTTGTGGACTAATATGCACTACTTTAATTGTTGTCAATAATTAGATGGTTCGAGGTCGTACCAGATCTTCGAGGAGAGGTGGTTCTGGGAGGGGTTCTACCGATATGTTTTTTTAAATTCTTAGATAAATGAGTAGTGAATATGCACTTCATTTTGGTAATGATAGTTTGTGTTTATGGCACCAGGTACACAGATTACACCGCCCCCACCACCTGCTTGGGGTCTGTTTATTTAAATTCTTAGATAAATGAGTAGTGGATATGCACATTATTTTGGTAATGATAGTTTATGTCTCTACACTAGGTACATAGATTACACCGCCCCCACCACCTGCTACTGGTATGTTTATTTAAATTCTTAGATAAATGAGTAGTGAATATGCACTTCATTTTGGTAATGATAGTTTGTGTTTATGGCACCGGGTACACAGATTACACCACCCCCACCACCTGCTACTGGTTTGTTTATTTAAATTCTTAGATAAATGAGTAGTGAATATGCACTTCATTTTGGTAATAATAGTTTGTGTTTATGGCACCAGGTATACAGATTACACCACCCCCACCACCTGCTGCGGGTCTGTTTATTTAAATTCTTAGATAAATGAGTAGTGAATATGCACTTCATTTTGGTAATGATAGTTTATGTCTCTGCACCAGGTACACAGAGTACACCGACCCCACCACATGTTGCGGGTATGTTTATTTAAGATCGTTCATGATTGAGTAGTGACTTAGCACTTTGTTTGCTCATGATATTTTAAATATATGCACCAGGTACACAGAGTGCACCGCCCCCACCAACTGCTGCGCGTATGTTTATTTAAATCCTTAGTGTTTCGGCTCCATGCCTGGGATGCTGTCAAAATTTAGATTCATGTATACTCTTCATGTGGATAGTCAATGTGTTTTGTTGATGTAGAATCATCCATGGAGCTATAATGATTTTTTGTGTGTAGTTTACTTCTAAATTACACAAAGAACAGGTTGACAGTTGCACATAGAACAGGCTGAAAGCCAGTTATTTTCTCAAGAAACGAAAAAAAGTCAATGTGGTAACATAGTCAACGCATAATCAATGGAGCTAAGACAGTGGTCAACCCAAGTCTATGCAGTCAAAGTCTGAATTCTTTAGAAATGATGAACAAATCTATTAAGATTCATACAAGGGAAGGCAGGAAGATAAGACAGACAAATGACTCATTAGTGGTGACAAATAGGGAGGTAAGGCTGTCAAATAGCTCTCTACGGGTGAAAAATAAGTTGTAGCACTGAATATGTGTGAAGTGTTGAAGCTGCATGAAGGGGAAGTCCACTTGTGTTTACTCGCCAACAGAAGAAGCTAAGGATGACAAATGCACACATAAGGCTGACAAATAGACTGCTATGGGTGACATATACTCTCTTAAGGGTGAAAAATAGGTGTCAACGGAGATATTAGCTTAAGTGCTTAAGTGTTCGACGTATGTTCTACGCAAACTCTTGTTAACATATTGTTCATTATATTTTAAAATTGGGTAGCGTCAGATTTTTTATTTTAATTTGGGCATAGATTTTAATCGGGGGATATATTCACCACCCCTATATATCCTATCCTTCCACACATCACTTAGATAAATGAGTAGTGAATATGCACTTTGTTTTACTCACGATATTTTATGTCTCCGCACCAGGTACACAGAGTGCACCGCCCACGCCAACAACTACGGGTATGTTTATTTAAATTCTTAGATAAATGAGTAGTGAATATGCACTTTATTTTGCTCACTATATTTTTTGTTTACAAGTTTGAGTGCCTCTACATCAGGTCTACAGAGTACACCACTTCCATCACATTCTACTGCTATGTTTATTTAAATTCTTAGTTAAGTGATAAGAATTCTATATGTTTACTTGTTGAATTTTTTTATTTAATAATGAGCTAAATTCTGATTAACTACTTCTATTTTACTTGTAACAGGTATGTCGGGCACACCACCTACGATAGTTGACTCGTCCGCCCACCCGAGCACACAACAGGCAGACGATGTTGTTAGCCATCACGAGGGCGAGCAGGTGGTGTTGCAAGAGGAACGTAAGCCATGTTAGATCTCTGGGTAAATATTTAAACTCATGAATTATGTTCGTTATCTATCCATCAACTATATATATAATTGTTGGCTATCATTTTAACATTCGTAATTCTAGGGATAAAGTAGAGCCCAGTGAGACTTCTCGTTTTATTACCAACATTATTGAGCGACATGTGACTGGCCCATATAAGTCATTTCGAAAGTTTCCTCAGGATATCCGCGATCGATTGTATGACGAGTTCCTGGTATACGATTTAATCTTTTAAATTACATATTTCCCAACTCCACAATTTCAATCCACTAACTTATAAAATTTGAATTCTTGACAGCAAGGATATCAGTTTGTGAGGCGAGCTGATGTCGGACGAGCTCGACGTGTATGGGAGGCCACAGGAACTATAAATTATAAGCATCATTTACATGGCTGTCGAGAACGTGCCAAGGCTCTAGCCGGGGGGAGCGAGGATCGTGGCCTTTGGAAGGCACACGGCCCCACATGGATGAGGAGGGAGCACTTGAAGGACCTCTGTGATAGATGGGCCGAGCCTAATTGGATGGCCAAATCCGCAAAAGCCAAAGCTGCACGTGCGTTACATCCAGACATGCATCTCCATACTTCTGGATCCGTTTCCTTCGCGACCCAGAAGGAGAGATTGGTAAGTAATCATCTTAATTTTATTATAATTTATTTCTTATATGTCCCTATTTATTCTCTATAACATGTATAACAGGAAAAGAAGAGGGGTGGTACGGTCTCGTACCGCGATTTATTTGATACAGTTCACCAAAAGAAGGGGACGGATCAGTATGTGAGTGAGAGAGCTCGCTCGGTACTGGTAAGATTATATACATACACATTTCTTTTCTATTTCTATTTTTAAATATGATTGATTAATATGACATTTACAATATTTTTTATTCAATTTGCAGGAGTCATATGACAGGCATATGACTGAAAAGTATGGGGATGAGGAGACGCAGCGGCCGCAACTAGATCCTGAGGCATGGGTAGCAACAGCCGGCCCACCGAAGAAAGGACGAGTATACGATTTTGGGTAGAGCTTGGACACCAGCCCGATTCTAGCATCTTCTTCGGGCTCAGCTCCGTCCTACCCCGGTTGCAGTTCCTTCTCTACTCCCTCCATCGGCACTTCTATGAGCCAGATTACATCCATCGTCGAACATGCGGTAGACCTAGTTGAGGAAGGCATGGAGGTACGCTTTACTCGGGTGGTTGCTACCCTCCTGGCCCAGGCAGGGATTTTGTCTCAGGGAGCACCCTCGAGCACACCACAACCCTCTCATGTGAGTATTTAATTTAATTTTTAATTTTGTAGACTTTAGAGTTATAATAGAGGAGTATCTGTGATACCAATGTTGTGTGCTCTATAGGCAAAGCCGGAAGCAAGTATATGAATATGTGTGCGCAACATGATCTAGAGGGGGGATGAATATATCCTATAAAAATTTTAACCCCAATTTTTAAACCAAAGACAATTTAACACTCAGCTATCAAACCACGAGCTTAGATGATATCTATGAGAACAATATAAATGAAAGTGACAAGAATGCACTAACTAAGAGAATGCTATCTCACAGAATCCACTCAGATCAGACAGATCTAATAGACTGCAATACAACCACTTAGCGTATAAGGAAGATCTGTTCATACGCAAACCTGTGAATGGAGAAAGATGATAAGGGCCAATCACACCAATGTAAATCATGGCACACAGAATTTTTAGGTGATTCGATCTGCCACGCAGATCTACATCCACCCCACACTCAAACCTGGGTGTGGCTTCCCCTTGCAACAACAATAACTGCAGACTCAGTCTACAAACAAACGCTGACTTACAGCTTGACCTATAAGAACACTCTCCTCTCTTCTTCTGATCAAATTAGAAGGAACCGTGAGTAACACCCAGTTACCCACAACCAGAGGACCAGTCCTCTCTTCCTCTAAAGCACGGAGGGAATCATTATCTTCAACCAGTTTGATCATTCTTCAAATGTCATAGCCATGAGCCACTTTACACCACTGAACAACCATTTCACACTGCTATACAGCCATTTGTCTACTTTGTCCACCCATTTTCACCCTTAATCTGCAGCTAAAAAGTCTTCTTTCATTCTGTGAATTCTTCTGTCAGAAGTCGACTTGTAAGCCCTTCCGAGTCGGCTTGAGGTTCTTGGTTTTCAGCTATTTCACACATGCTGCCTATTATTCACCTTTGCACGACTATTTTTCACCACTGTTGCCTATTATTCACCTAGTCCATCTATTTGATACCCTTAAGGTAGTATTTGTCACCCGTAATGCACATTTATCAGCCTTAAGGGATATTTTTCACCCTTATTCTTCAGTGGGTACAAAGTCTATCTTAAGGTGATATATCAGCTTGTTTCTTCAGCGATTGGAGGCTTCTTCTGTAGAGTTGCTTCTAGGGCTGCTGTGACACTGCTATGCTTATCCTTACCTGAATTCTTCAGATATTACAGTTCTTCAAACAGACATTCTTCAAGCATACAGACATAACAGTTCAAGCATTCATAGCACTGACATTACAACTCTTCAAGCCTTCATATGAAAATGTTGTTCAAGACATTAGAAAACATTTGGACATTAGCTAGCACACATCAAATTCATGATATAAAAAACCATTATCATAATATGATTCATAGTGTTAGACATCATCAAAATCACAGGGCACAACAATAACATTACTACTTAGTTCAAAGAATTCAGCTTTGAGAGTGAAAGAAATCGTCTTCATGTTATCTACTTTCGAATTTAGAAAATCAAAAAAATATTTAACTAGATTTATTAATAATTATATTTATTTAAATCTATTTATTATTATTATTTTGTGATGTAGGATCCTCCTGCAGTCGGTGATGGTGGAGATGCTACGAATGACGAATGAGGATGATGCAGCGGATATCTCTTGATTTTTTTAATGATATTGTGAAAAAATGATACATTTCAATTAATGTAACTGTAACTTTTTTTATTCAAAGATTTATGTGTTGTGGACGTTCTTTATTGTAATTTACAATAGGACTTTATCCTATTGTGTGTTGTATATGTTGTTTATTGCGTGTTTTATGTTGAGTTGCGTCAATTGTGGTGTATAATTGTAGCTTTAAACATGTTTTTAAAATTTTAAAATATATAAAAAAATGTGGAGAAAGTTTTCGACGGAATTTCGACCAACTGACAATTTGTCGGAACCAATTTCACGCACTTATTTCCTGACGTATTTATTTTCCAGCGCAAATCGGTCGAAAGGTTCATACATGTTTTCGACCAACTAAATGTTCGTCGGATGTAATTTGAGTCACATGAGTTTCGACGTATTAATTATCCATCTCAAATACGTTGAACATTAACGACGTATTTTCGACCCAAGGTAGGTTCGTCGGAACTAATTTGATCTATATCAGTTCTGACGTATTAATTATCCGTCTCAAATGCGTCGAACATTAACGACGTATTTTCGACACAATAACAGTTGGTCGGAACTAATTTGACCCACAGGTTTTCAACGTACTACTTATTCGATTGAAATACGTCGAAAATTAACGACGTATTTCTGACCAAAATAACTTTCGTCAGAACTAATTTAACCCAAATATTTGCGATGACATATTTTTTCTGTCGAAAATACGTCAAAAATTTTTGAACTATTTTCAACTAAATTATGTTTCGTCGCAATGATTATTTAATTTTCGTATGATTAATTACCGACATAAATAGCCACCATAACTTCGACGATATAGTTTCGTCGGTAATTTTGGACGAATTGGCGACGCTATTTTAATGCGTCGAAAATTTGCGACGTCCATATTCCGTCGTAAATACGTCAAAAATTCATTTTGCGACGTATCTCCGACGTATTTACGACGACAAAAGGATGTCAAAATTTCCCATTTTTCTTGTAGTGGCACCTGCCTGACCCAGCTGCGACGTCGGACCAGTTCCTGTAGCAACCAGTGCCCCCGGCCCCACCCCAACCACGTGGGACTTCCCTCCAGTCTTCCTTCAACTGCTGTCACTGGTGGCAGCCTCCTCGGCCGCGACATCACAACATACGACCCCAGACACTCTGGACGTGCAGTTCTGTCCAGCAGGAAAGCATTATGCAACCAAGGCACTATCGACCATCTGCCCCACTCCAGCATGCATCTGTGGACCACGCCAGCGACTGAGGACACTCAGGGGACCCCTCCCCATGTTCTGGACCTGCTGTGGACATCCACACTACCGCCGACGGGTCGTCGCCATCGTTCGAGCGTACCTCTAGCCTACTGTCCATACAGAGATCAATAGCGCGGCCGCTGCCTCCCCACCCCTTGTTCCCCCCTCTTGCGTGAGGGTAGTGATTGTACACCCTGTCCCCGAGTTCCCCCTCCCTGCGTGGAGGTTTGATTTTGGTTGCACACGCAGGTTTACATCTAAAGCCGCCGTCGACGTGCTAGTCGGGTGAGCGTGTTCCATGCACGCACCCGTCCCACATCAAATTGGTATCAGAGCAAGTTCCCAACTTGTTCCTACAAGCCGAGTCCTGGATAGGAAGGCATGAACTCCCGTCCGGTATTCTCTACAGTAGTCCTACCAAATGGTGCCACCACCGAGCTCGACTTCTATGAGATGGAACCTGAGAATTGGATCTCTCGGGACATCGTCGATGCCCTCACCAAGACCGATGAGATTGTTTGTGATGGAGATCGAGTGTTTGTGGAGTTCCAAAAGAGGATCGGCCAAGTCCTCTACTTTGATGGCGCATGGTGCCAAATTGGCACACTCATTGGTCCTTGCATATTTCTCGGGAGGCCTTGGCTGGACGAGAGAAATGCCACCATCGACCTAGAGCGATGGACTTGCCGAGTGTAGACACCCGTTTTCGACCCTCAAGTTGAGCCATTTTCTTGTTCTATTTGTTAACGCCCCAACTGGTCCTTAACTGGTTGATTTTTTGGTCTATTTGTGATACATCTCTTTCCCTTTTTAGCCCTTGAATTCAACTTTTATGCCTTGGATATCAGCCTGAGGCTTTGGTCAATCCATCATGAACACGCTTACCACTGACGGTGCGTTACTAATTATCACGCCATAGAGTAATAGCACGTTCCTATTCAAATAATGATTGAGCGACCACTTGCAAGGGCGCAATTCCTTTTCAATATAATTAAGCAACCTTTTGCAAAGGTGATATTTCTTGGAACTTTTGATTGAGCGACCTCCCACAAGGGCGCTTATTATTTTGGCGGCCTTATCATGCTCACCTCCTATGGCACGTTCTTGAAGCTTTTGACCGACAACTTTGACCGGTCAAAATGGATCGCGCTATATCGTGGAGGCGCGTTCCTAAGGATCATGGCGCTCATCCTGAGTGCATTCTCAGTAGGAAACCTTGTCCGATCGAAACTCTCTCTTTCCAATTTTTGATCTTTATCTAGGTAAGTTTCGGAGCTCATTTCGATCAGGGAAGGTTCCTAATCCTTCTAGGACTCTTTCCCCCTCAATAATCGACATGATTACCTAATCTTGGGCTTCCGAATCCTTGAATTTCTAGGAACTCCGACCTAGGGTTTCTAGTTAATCTTTCTTCTATAAATTGGGTCCATGGCCATCGATCTGAAGGGATGCAACTCTGGTTTTTCTACCATAGGAGAGAGGGCGAGGTCGTGCTTCATCGAGGATCTCTGATCCCTCGCCCTCCTCTCATCCAAGGGAGTATTAGGACATTCTTTCTCGTTCTTCATTTTCCCCCTTTCTTTATGTCCTTGTAACCCTCTTTAATCTTCGCATAGCATAGCATATTCTTCTCAAAATCACTCCTTTCTCAAATACACGCACACACACACACACACACCGAACCTATTTTTGGACCTTCCATAGGGGTTTAAAACCACCAAAACCCCCCAGGTGATCTAGCCCTCCTTCTACATGTTCTTATTGAAAATAGGGATAGATTCTACACTTAATCACGTTCTAATGGGTTTTCTTGTGGTGGTTTTCACAATTTTGCAGGCATAAGAAGAAGAAGACGTGAGGCCCTTGCACCCTAGCCGGCCTTGGAGCAAGGAAGGAACGGATCCACATGCATCTCGCTGTTTCTTTGATAATGCACCCTAAGTTATTACCGCGTTCTATAGAACACGCTCATTCTGATAGGCACGTTAATCATCAGGCCCTCTTTTGGCCCCCCTTTCAATTTCTGAGGTAAGTAGCGTGTCCTCTTTTGTATTTCCATACGATTTGGCATGCTATTGGCTCAATGGCGATCACAGATTTATCTATTTATCTTATATTGCATCCGCCCCACCCCCTTGTCATTTTATCACTATTACTTGGACGTATTTTGCACCATTATTATCATCTTTGGGTGGTTTGGGTACATTTTATGATCTACATCTTTTGGCGATCACGGTGTGACGCTTCGTGCCCATCACGTCCGTTCTTCTATCTGCCTGCTTATTAATTGTCCATGTGTATGTGATTGTTTTAGTTTTGTCAGTTTTCTTCTCTGTGTATTATCACGGCTAGTATCAGTGTCGTGTCTATTGACGCGCGTACCCTTTACACCACGTTAATAGTGTCTGCTGTCGTTGCTGTTCTCTCCTGTTCTTGTGCGTTTCCGTTTCATTTTTCGTTGTTGTTTTGAGATCTAAAAGAACGCGCCTGGTGTTTCTGTCACGACAGTGTCGTGCTCCTTGTTTACAGCGCGTTGAGGTGAGTCCCTACCTGAGATTTCTTTTGTTATATCTTTCATCGAGTTTCTGTTTGACATCCTCTCTGGTTGCATCTTGTATATTTCTTATATATTGTTATACATTCATTTTTGCCATATTCTCCTTACAATCTTTTAGATTTAGCTTAGATGTTCTTGCATCCATCGCGTGTTTGGATTTGGGAGACCTCCTCTCTCTACATACTTAGGATACCATACCCCCTCTTGGTTCAGGAAGGACCTTCCATTGAGCACTCCGTCTCTTTGAACCGGAATCTCTTAAACTATGGCCTCCGTAAGTCCCTGCACCCGTGAATTCCCTCACGGAAGCTTGGACTGATTGTACCTTTGAAGTTCCCAGGTTTAGTTGGCCTGCACATGGTGAGAATTAACCTAGTTGGCATCGGAGTTAAACCACATTGAAACTAGGTTTCTACCTTGAGTGATTCACATCCATTCGTTAGAAATCATTCATTCACATCAAGGGATACATAGAAATAAGTATAAACATTCACTTGTTTAACATCTTTGCAAAGTTGATTGGAGTTTATTGCTGCATGGTGTTTTGCTTTGACAATCAAATCAACATGTCTAATAATTTTTATAATCAAGAGGATAACCAACCTAGCACATCTTATGATCCTCGTTTTTATAATTCTCACCACAATCTTCCTAAGGGATCACGTCCTCATTCTTATGGTCTTGCCCGACCCATGGGCAATGTCCAATCTCATGGTCCCCCACATCCATTGTGAGCCACTGTCCCCCCGGAACCATCTCCTCCCAACGATGAGAAGGTTTCCCAAGTCCTCTGTGCATTATATCATCTCACCCCTCAACAAATCCAAGCCCTTAAGGCGATTGTTGAGGGTGTATCTCCTTTATCTCATCCTCCTCCCACTCCCATTCGGGTGGCCCATCACCCGCGTCCCTCTTCTATTCACATTCCCATTCGGATGGTCCATCACCCGCCTCCTTCTATTCCTCCTCCGTCATGGCTTCAAGGCCCTTACACTCCTTGCAATCCGGCCCATTCACCCTCCTCCGCGGCCTTCATGTCAAGCCGCTCCTCTACGGCCTCAATGCCAACCATCTATTCCTCAAGTTACACACCTCCAACAAGCTCTCGTTGATAAAGTCACTTCGTTGGAGGAACAATTAAAGAGGGTCACTAGCCCGCGGCCGCCGCCTCCTCCTCCTCAAGTCAACCCTCTTCATGCTTTTATGAATAACATCACAAAGATGGAAAAAGAATGGAAGGAGAGGAGAGATGATTACAACATCAACGCAAGTGAGCAAGATATCTTACCAAGCTTCGATGATCAAGTGGACGTCTTCCGCTCTCCACCCATTCATACCACTCAGTCATATGGCTCTCCATCTCCGCATTTACGTAACCCTCCACAAAATCCTCCACATCGCATTTCTCCACCACCACCTGTCATTACGCCTCCACCATGGCGTCCACTTGAGTTAGATGATCATGAAGAGTTGGAGACGGCATGTGATGATTTTAAAGTTCCTAAAGAAGTACTCACTCCGAGTTTCCTCCACTTTCCCCTTCCTCCATTACCACTCGAAGAATTCCTTGCTCAGGACGATGCCACTGTCCCCAATCCAACCCCAATTTTTGAGACATATTGGTGTTACAATGATGGGTCGATGCTTCAATGACCCACACCAGCGTACCAAGACCCGTCTCCTACCCCTCAAACCTCTCGCACCACTAAAATATGATGTTTCCAACGTGTCAAACCCTCCATTATCACACCCCCAACTCCTACACCATCAACCTCCGCAAAATCGGCCCTCGTCGAACCTCCCACTAAACCTCCCATTACACCTCTATCTGTTGAGTTATGGTTTTGATGATTGTTGTAATTGTTGAATTATGGTTTTGATGATAACTAAACTTAATGTGTGATTAAGTGATGATAACTAAGCTTATGGTTGATTGCACATGTTCTTGATGACTGTGTACACTCATGTGTTGTTTAATTATGATTGAGATGGCAAATGACAACGATTACATGGTCTTGATCCTTGGTTTGCATATGTTGGTTTAACAAGAGGCAAGAGGTTTCATAACCTCTTTAATGTGAACAAGCATGGTATTAACCCTGACTATCTTGCTTGCATGATCAAACTCATGGCAGTCACTTGGTGAACCAAACGTGTGGATAAGCACCCTGCTCCTCTACAATCCAAAACAAGTGGTATATGTCATGTACTGTCAAGAACCATTGGTAAGGGTCTTACCCTGTTATACACTCCGTGTTATTGAGTGTTCCATGAGGTTATTTCATGAATAATTTACTTGGGATGATTGAGTTTTATCTCTTGATTCTTAGCCCAGAACTTGATCCTTACCTCAGAATATGTGTTTTTCAAAGTGTTCATATGCACCTAGTTCATGAGGTTTCTATCCCTTGCAAAACCCGCCATCGTGCGCCCTCGCACACGGATTGACCTACCCGGTCAGGTCGCGGGGGTCAAGGGGGCAGCGCCCCTTCATGGGGTTTCTGGGGGCGGAGCCCCCGGAACAAAAATTTGATTATAGGGAAGAGTGAGCATTGGACTTGTTTAAGACAATCTCATGTAATGACAAGTGCTCATTTGCTTTAAATCTTCCATATGCATAAGCTAAGTTAATCCAAACCCAAAATGCATGAAATTGATGAGGACATGAAGCTCTTGACTTATGGACATGTTTTGCTAGGCTAACAACTTGTTTTTGCAGGATCTTCACTGTTCGGTCGACCTGAGGACAAGGTCCGGTCGACCTAAATTTTCAGGGATGAAAAAGCTACAAAAATCTCAGTAGCGGTCGACCGCCCCTAGGCGTCCGGTCGATCGGTTTTGCCAGAGCCAAAAATTGTTTCGACTTTAAAATTCCGGTCGACCAACCCAATGCTTCCGGTCGATCGCCAGCCCCGAGGCCCCCTTTTGTTGACTTTTGTTTCAAGCTCGAGGAGAGGTCTTTCTTCCCATTTATTTAATCCCAATGGCCCCAATTACACCATTATTTGTGGATCTGGTCTGGGGCTTGTCTATGGACCATTCAAGGGCTATAAAACATCTCATTGGAGCCATAAACCCTAACCATCCAAGAGGGCTTCAAGGGAGATCAAAGGGGAAGGCTATCAAAGGAAGAAGAAGGCTGCTACAACCCTCCGTGAACAGTACTTCATCCAGCAACCTCTTCATCCATCTGAAGGTATTCAAGATCTATCTGAAGCCAGCAATCTCAAAGGAAGAGAAGAAGCAAGCAAGGATCAAGGAGATCAAGGAAGTTGTCCAAGGAAGAAGGAACGGTTACTGTAGCTGTGAATAGTGATCCGTGAATCAACTCTTCATCTAGGAGCTGAAGATTCAAGGTCCATCTGAAACCATCAACTTCCAATGAACTGAAGAAGCAAGCATCATTCAAAGATCAATCAACGTACATTCAGAGGGAGCCAAATCAGGAGTTTTTCTCAACTGTGTCTTATTGTGTTTTAAGTTTTAGATTTGTGTTTCTAATAAACTACAAACTCGTGTGTGTGTGGATCGTTGTTGGATCCGTGGTCGTTTGTGTGTGTGTCGTATTTGATTCATGTGTGTGCGTGGATCTTCCTAGATCTGTGTTTGCATGTGTGTGGGTCTTTTTAGATCCGTTCTGTCTCGTGTGTGTGGATTGCTACACTTGTGGCAGCGGGTGTTTGTGTTGGTGATCCGGTTGTCGGATCGTGTTGGAGACTTCGTCTCCGTGTGTGTGTGTTGTGTGTTGGGGTGTGTCCCCGTGTGTGTGGGCAGGCGTCGTCCTGCGTGTGTGTTTGGAGCGTCGTCTCCGTTTGGGGATTTATCCCCGAGTGAAGTCTCACCGGGTTTGGTGAGGGGTGAACGTAGGATTGCCATCGTTGCATCCGAACCACCTTAAAAATCGCTATGCATTGTGTTTTGAATTGTGTGGTTTGATCCTTTTCTTCTACCTCCATTCTACGTGAGTGATTAGTATAATTATGATTCCAGATTTATCCACGTATATCTTGCATAATCTACATCATCATCTAATTAAGTTTGATAAATCCGATTTGTAATCATATAGTTTTGAATCTCTTAACTAGCATTATATCACATATTTCAAAAAGGCCAAAAGTTTTCGTAAAATTGGTAAACACCCAATTCACCCCCCTCTTGGGTGTCATTGATCGCGTGACTTCACTATCGACCTCTATGCCATCGGCCCCCTCCGAGCCAACAACCAAACCTTCTCCAGTTAACCTCCCATTGCCGCCACCTCGGCCCACCACTATTCCTATAACCCCAAACTTGGCTTTGCCTATCCCCTTACCCAAACCCATGGCTGATCTTGAGCAGGGTCCGCCCCCATTTACACTCATGCCAACCATGTCCGCTTTCGAGCCAGGGGCGAAGCCCGACATGTTTGAGCCTCCACCTCCACTTATCCTTCCGCTAATGCCATCCATTAGGCCTTCATCATACATTGAGCCTACCGCCTCCACCTCATCTCTCATTACCCCTCAGAGTGAGTGTGTTTCTATGAGCATATGTGCCGAGGATGTTCAAAAATCGGGCAAGAAGGAATTGGCCATGACTATGCTACTCAAGAGTCAAGATTTTGTTTGTCGGATGCCGATTCGCGTACTTTTGCCAGGCAATTTTGAAAAGTCTTCACTGAAGCTCACTAAAGAAAATTGCCAAGAATTGATGCCATTAAGGGCCAAGGCCGCGCTTACTAGTGTCACATTGCTCATTGACCAAGCTATTTTTGATGTCCTCATTACCCCTCATTTTGTTATGGTGCATATACCTAAGAAGGGGTTCTCCTCCAGAATCATCATGACACATGCTATTATCGAGGAGATGATAATTAAGGACAAGTCAAGACACCTCTTGCTAGAATCCCTCAAGTCTACTTCGTATTTGCTTCCATGCGAGGGGCAGGCAGTTCCATCAGTAAGCATGCCGAATGGGGAGTTCCTGTGTGTTGACATAACGAGTCTATCAAGGAGATTTATACAAGAGATTTGCTATGACAAGAGTATTACTCCACGAGCAAGTCTCCTCAATGCTCCCCATATTTGTTTGCCAAAGGAGGATGCTATGAATATCGAAGGCCAAGGGGTGGGGATTGCATCGAACATTTATCCGAAAGGAGCTAGGCCTTCTGCATGGTGGGCCCGTTATGAAAAGAGGCATTTGGGCCGAGCCGCTACAACAAAGTCATCTGCCAAGAAGAAAAGGAGGTTCAAGGCCCAAAGAATGCGTGATGGGCGCCCAGTTAGATCACCTCCTCCTTATTCTCCTCCCTCCTCCTTCATTTTATTAAGCTCCTTTCCTTGGGTCCTCTATCTCCCCTCTTCCAAATCCATTCTTTCATCTTTTCTAAGTCATGTTCTTCTTCCTTGATCTCCTGTTCAATCTGGTTCATCTTCCCTTTTTCAACCCTCTCACCGTGTTTTCCAAGAATCCTCTCATTCTTACCCACCTTTCTCCCCGGGTCCTCCTAGTAGTCCCAGCTACCTCTTCTCTCTGGGTCATTCACCTAATCCATCCGCCTCTCAAGGGGGTTCGGATCCTTCCCCCCCTATTCGTTGGGATTCTCCTCCAAACCTGTGTTACATCAGTCTTCATCTCTCTCCCAATCAGGGCCTCTGCCTTTTCTCATGCTGCTTTCGGGGCTTTAGTCCCCCATAACCCCCTCTGATGGTGGCATCTTCTGTAGACCCTCATGTTTTCAGTGATTCATGCCCTAGCAAGGGAGTTCGAGCCCTATCTCTTTTCCTTTTATCTTCCTTCGTCTGTGTCCGTCTACTCATCACTCTGTCATGTTGATTTACCTCCGACCTTTATCCTATCCTTCATCTTGCGAGGTACCAAGACAAGGAATGCAAGCGCAAGGGGAAACATGCTGACCGCTTCAGGATTACAAGTGACCTTCAGATGCAAGGTATGAGTTAAATTGCGCATATTTGATTTTCATATTTCATTTCTACGCACAAGCATAAAAGGTGAGGTGTTCAACATGATAACGAGTGATTCGTTCAAAGAAAAAAATAAAAAAAAAGGAAAAAATAAAAATAAAAATAAATTTTTTTTGGTCTCAGTCAAGGTTGTACCTTGCTTCTGCAACGTCTAAAGGTATAATAAACTCCGTGCTAGGAGTCTGACGTTCTCTCCCCGCTCGTTAAGGTCTATCCCTTTGCACGGGTCGCACACACTACATGGCATCCTTAGCCGGATCCCTTGGAAAACACCGTTCCTGCTTTGGCCATATTCGAGGGATATGAAGGTCTTTTTCTCCTCCTCACTCGGCTCAGGTGTAGGGGCAGGGGGTAGAATAGGTAAGATGATCAAATTAAGCACTCCCCGAAAGGAACAAGTCTCAAATAGGGACAGTCTATTAAGACCTTGTTCTCCATTAGCGAATTCAAAAAGTCAATGTTTTGATCAAAGTCCAAAGTATGAACCACCCAAAAAAGAAAAAAAAGGAAAAAAATTCTGATAAATTCTGGCATGGCAAGAGGCCAGTACCGTTTCCTCGCGGGACGTCATGAGCCCAGTCATATGCGTGCCAGAAGGAGAACTAAGGTTCGATGATATGACAAAAAGTCCCAGTGCAGTAGACCTAATCCCTAGGGGGGTGCCGTGAGAGGAAGTCAAACTTTTGATACCCTTACAACCTACATCGAGCTTATCTCCAAATTTTCTTCCATTTCTCCCTCAAAGGTCGAAGTATTCCTTGGGTATGGCCCCTGTAAGGGCACCGATGACCAGGGACAGTTGGTTAGGGGATGCCACCCTCTAAAGCACCACCGCGCTCTGGGTATCTTTTAGTGAAAGGGGAAGGAACAAGGATTCTTGGCTAGTAGTTTAATTAGCCTGGATTTTGTAGTTTGCAAAGTTAAACCTAGCATTATGTTTCTTTAAAGTAAAGAAAATAAAAAAAATAAAAAAAATTAAAAAAAAGAGAAAGAGAAGGAGAAGAGTGATAATGTGAATAGATTCTTATTTTTCTCATACTAGCATGTTGCGTTCTACCTTAATTGATAAGGGCATGGCCTTTTGACCTACCTGCTTGTCAAGCAAGAGGCCAAGTCGGAACAATGGAACTAACACATTTTATGAAGTGTTCTATAGGGACAGGTACACAAGCCAAGCAAAGTAAAAGAACAACCAGAAGAACGCAAGAAGCAACAAAATCTGTTCCATTCCACTAATGTCTGTCAAATGTACAAAAGTGAGGGTGGATGTACAAAAATCTCTCTAACTCTCTCCTCCACCCTCCTCATCTCCACCTCTCTGTGAATGCTCAGCCTCTCCCTGTCCTCCACCCTGAGGAGGAACTATAGGTGGGGCCATCGATCCCCGCGAGGCCGCACTCCTGTCATCCCGTGCTCTCCTCTCAACATCCACTCTCCTCTGATGCTCAGAGGAGGTAACCAGGTAGTCTGTGCTCGAGTAGGCACTGGCACGTCCCTCACACTGAGCACGCTCATGCCCTCGCCAATAATGCTCCTCCGCGTTCCTCGCACGCTGCTCGACAATTCCCAATCTGGTGCTCAATTGCACTCTCTCCATCTCTCGCTTTACCCTCTCTCTCTCACGCTCCTCCCTCTCTCTCTGGTCCTCTCGCTCCTCTCCACACCAAGGAGGACGCGCAACTCTACCGCATCTCGGGGCAACTCCTCTGCGTCACGGCGTCTCAGCTCTGCCTCTGCCTCTGCCGTCCGCAGCTCTTGCTCCTGCACCCAAAATCTTGGTCAATAAGCAACATCGATAAATCTTTTTTTAAAAAAGACTAAGCTAAAAGAGTAGGTTGCTTACTCTCTCCTGGAGGGAGGCCTCTACCGCCTCAGCACGAGCTAGTGCGCCGGTGAGTTGGCTCTCAAGCTCGGTGTGGTCGCAGGCAGGCTGCGTCGAAGAAGAGGCACCGTGGGAAGCTCGGACCCTCTCTAGCTCCTCTAGCTGAAAGAAAAGGATTAATAACAATTAACAAAGCTAAGCCCAAATCATTGTGAAGTTGCAAGTGAGAGTCTTACCAGCTCATCTACGATGTGCTGGAGGTCATCGCGCTGCTGCACTATGGAGTCGAGGAGCCCCTGTAGCATGGCTAGTCTGCCCTCTGGATCAAATTGTGAAAACAACATAAAAATGTTAATCACACAATTATGAATCTTTAAGGTTTGGAGAATGCTTCATGAATGAACTCACCTGTCGGCGTGTGCCATGGTAGATTTGAGTGCCGTAGGTTTGTGCGTAGGCCCGAAGGTAGGCGTCATCTGAATCTGCTCCCGCGAGGACTGGCTGTCCACGCCGCTCCTAGTCAACCAGCTGGTCGTGTGCTCACCGACGCCAGTCATCCACTCCCTGAAGGCCACGGAACCTCTGCCCGGGTCAAGGTACTGTCACCCGAGTCGGGAACTCAACTGTCGCCTGGTAGACCCCCAGTGTCCTCATGATCAATCTATAGTGTAGCGGCTCCACCAGGTTGAGGGCGTGCATCCAGATCTCTCTCCCAAAGTAGGGGACGGCGGGCCCAACCCATGGCATCTCCCCGATCTCCCTTGATAGGGAGTCCACACCACCTGCAAGGAAGATTATTAGTGTTCATGCCATCATAATATAACAAAATTTGGAATTTCAATTCTAAAAGAATCTTACCTCTACATGTGGCATCACATCTATCGTGTCCTGGATCCGGGCGACCTGGTCCTTCAGAGATCGACTGTCTCGCGACGGGGCCCATCGTCGCGCCAAGGGAAGTAGCTCTCCTCGATCATCCCAGGATCGCCCGAGGGTGGGTAGATACAAGTAGCTCCAAACCTGAAAGTATTTCACATTTGATCAACATAAGGAACAAGTGCATAATTCATCAAGTTTGAGGGTTAAAAGCTTACCTGGAGTAAAGGGTAGAAACCATCGAGAGAGGTCTGGCGGGTAGAGATGCCCAAGCTGTCGAATAGGTGGGCTAGCACTGTCGCACCCCAGGCATACTCACCAACTCTCTCTAAATCCTCGAGGAAGGGTAGAAACCGACAACTCACGGCATCACCCTGTGATCCTAGCAATAACCTCCCAATCATCAAGATGAGGAACTAGCATAGCTCCCTGTCATCCTGCGGACCCGCCTCTGCAGTAAAGCTCTCTCTCGCCTCGCTCACTAGCCTCCTCAAGTAGTCTACTATGGACTCCCCTACCTCCCTCTGTGTATGGAACAAACCCAGACTCTTCTGCAGGGCTACCCTGGGAACTAGAGAGGTCCGCCCTGTACCCTCCAACTCTAGGCCTATCAGCCTGCGTGCCATCTCTCAATAGCAGGGGTAAGTGAACCCGCTCACTGCCACTCCGTGTACCCGCAACCCTGTGATGCGAGTCACGTCCTCTAGGGTTGGGATCATATGACCCCAAGGGAAGATGAGGGCCTTGCACTCAACATCCCACCTGGCCTTTAGGGCCCGAATCAAGCCAACATCTATCCTCAACACCTCTATATCCAAAAACTCACCAAAGCCCATCCGGTAGAGATGAGCCTACTGAAACTCTGGCATCGCGAGGAAGGCGACCCGGACGAGAGTCCATGAAATCCGGGTACGTGTCGCGCCTTGCATCAGTCAAACAAAAGAGAGAGAGAGAGAGAGAGTCAGTATTTATTGAAAAAAAATACTTTTCATGAACGCGCTGGGTCGTGTTAATTAACGTGTTCCCTGTTAGCGTAGCGTTATGTCGTGGGCGGCCGCTGGCGTTTCTCCCCTCTCCCGTGGCATTTTCTTTGGGCATTTCGCCCTCTACAACATGCCAGGGGCACGATTCTCCTCTCTTCACATCCATGCACAAGAAAATACAAGAAAAATGAATTTTTGAGAGAAAAAAAAAATCAAATTTTCCTTACCTCTCTCACGGCACGAACCGCCGGAGCTCCAGCGGGTTTCTCTACGGATTCGGCCTCCTCAGCTTCCCTGGCGGGATCCTCCACATCCATGGCTTCCTCATTTCCATCCCCGGCCGATCTAGTCACTGAGGACGATTACGTTTCGCCGCCCTCCGCCGTTTCTACCGTCGACGAGCTCTCTCCTTCATCTTCCTCTTGGGAACGCCAGCGTCTACGGACCGCCCTTCGTTTTGGTCGCCGGAGTCTCTCTTCAGGGTCCATCAGAGCAGAGCAAACGGGGGGTGGAGTCTCTCTTTCTCTCGTTCGAATGGTGGTGAGGCGGGGAAGACGAACGGAGAGCGGCCATTTGTTTTTTTGGCTTCTGCGTGTCTAACGCAGTAATAGGTAATACCGCGATCATGTATATGGATGTGTTACGTATAGGTGCATTTAAGAAATTCCAATAAAATTCTAATAAAAACAAAAAAAACAAAAAAACAAAAAAGGAGGAAAAGAAGTTTCCCTTCCGTTCTCTTACCCAAGCAACTTAAATAAAAAAGAAAAAAAAAGAAACTTTCTTGTTTATCTGTGCTTGTTTGTCTTATCTATTCTTATTTATCTCCTTTAAATGTTTCGCCTACATATCTCTTATTTGTTTATCGTCACTCACTATTTTATTCTCAAAGAAAAGAAAAAAAATGTGTGAATTGGCACGTCATCAGGTAAGTATCTCACTTCCCCTCCACTTATTGCATTACTATATGATATCTACGCTGTTATATTATCTCAAGGACCGGCTGGTTCTCCGTATGTTCTGGGATTTGAGTTCCCCTCTACCAAAAACAGTGATGATCTAGGGACATACAGTTAATCATTGGATAGGCCGTTAGGTCATCTAAGACTTGGGATGATAGTTCCAATTTCTAAGTTGATGCGTGGATAAACGAGCTGCGGCTTAGTGTCAACTTAGAGATCTGGATTCTTGATCAAGTCTGGATGGTTTAGTAATATTATCCTTGAGTATTTTATATTTTAATCTTTCTTTGCATTTGTTTTGATGATTTCTTTTATTTTAGCCCTGCATGCATCATGTCATCTTTGAGCATTCATGACTCACAATTGTCCCAATTTCTCTCCAATTGGTGATCAATCTTGCTTAAATTCTTGAACAAGAATCCCATTCCACTCTGAATTTGAAAGTCTACTCCGGTTTGACTACTCGATCTTGTCAATCAGTGTGACCCTTCTCTGGAATTTTTCTATCTCCATTCAATCCAATTTCAGTTATTCCTTCCTTGGTCCGCTCATTAGCTGTGAACCGCACGATGGCGTCGATAGATCCGTTGAGCTCGCGTCTATTCTACTAACTGAGTGAAACCCACAGTTGCTACGCATTGGGGTGCCTCTTTTGCAAGAGGTTGATCATCTTCCTTTTCATTATTTCTTGTCTATTGTTCCAGACAGGAGTCACCCATGCTAGCTTGACCTTGTGGTTAGCTCGGAGTTTTATGGATTATTCCTATCACTTGTTAGTGATGACATGTGTCTTCTTACCTTGATGTCCACTTATCAGTCCACTTCGCTGCATCTCCACTCTGTCTCTGCTTCGCCAACACTTTATGTCATCTATGCTTCACCTCTGTTTCACCTCCGCTTGCTCCCCTGCAAAGCGGACATCAAGGAGGGGCATCTGTAGACAGCCATTTTCGTCCCTTAAGTTGAGCCATTTTCTTGTTCTATTTGTTAACGCCCCAACTGGTTCTTAACTGGTTGACTTTCTGGTCTGTTTGTGAGACATCTCTTTCCCTTTTTAGCCCTTGAATTCAACTTTTATGCCCTAGATATCAGCCTGAGGCTTTGGTCAATCCATCATGAACGCGCTCACCATTGACGTCACTTTACTAATTTTCGCGCCATAGAGTAATAGCGCGTTCCTCTTCAAACATTGATTGAGCGACTGCTTGCAAGGGCGCAATTCTTTTTTAAATTAATTAAGTGACCTTTTGCAAAGGCGCTATTTCTTGGAACTATTGATTGAGCGACCTCTCACAAGGGCGCTTATTCTTTTGGTGGCCTTATCGCGCTCACCTCCTATGGCGCGTTCTTGAAGCTTTTGACCGATGACTTTGACCGGTATCGTGGAGGCGCGTTCCTAAGGATCGCGGCGCTCATCCTGAGCGCATTCTCAGTAGGAAACCCTGTCCGACCGAAACTCTCTCTTTTTTATTTTTGATCTTTATCTAGGTAAGATTCGGTGCTCGTTTTGATCAAGGAAGGTTCCTAATCCTTCTAGAAATCTTTCCCCCTCAATAATCGGCAAGATTACCTAATCTTGGGCTTCCAAATCCTTGAATTTCTGGAAACTCTAACCTAGGGTTTCTAGCTAATCTTTCTTCTATAAATTGGGTCCATGGCCATCGATCTGAAGGGATGTAACTCTGGGTTTTTGACCATAGGAGAGAGGGCGAGGCCGTGCTTCATCGAGGATCTCTGATCCCTCGCCCTCCTCTCATCCAAGGGAGTATTAGGGCATTCTTTCTCGTTCTTCATTTCCCCCCTTTCTTTATGTCTTTCTAACCCTCTTCAATCTTCACATAGCATAGCATATTCTTCTCAAAATCACTCCTTTCTCAAATACACGCATACACACACACACTGAACCTATTTTTGGCCCTTCCATAGGGGTTTTAAACCACCAAAACCCCCCAGGTGATCTAGACCCCCTTCTACATGTTATTATTGAAAATAGGGATAGATTCTAAACTTAATCACGTTCTAATGGGTTTTCTTTTAGTGGTTTTCACTGTTTTGCAGGCATAAGAAGAAGAAGACGTAACGCCCTTGCACCCTAGCCGGCCTTGGAGCAAGGAAGGAATGGATCCACATACATCCCGTTGTTTCTCTGATAATGCGCCCTAAGTTATTACCGCGTTCTATAAAACGTGCTCATTCTGATAGGCGCGTTAATCATCAGGCCCTCTTTTGGCCCCCCTTTCAATTTCTGAGGTAAGTAGCGTGTCCCCTTTTGTATTTCCATACGATTTGTCATGCTATTGGCTCAGTGGCGATCACGGATTTATCTATTTATCTTATATTGCATCTGCCCCACCCCCATGTCATTTTATCACTATTACTTGGACGTATTTTGCACCATTATTATCATGTTTGGGTGGTTTGGGTACATTTTATGATCTACACCGAGTGCGTCCTCTACATCTATCGGGGGTCTTCGCATTCCATAATATGTTGCCCTCTCCTCCTATGGTGTTAGAAGTCGCGGTGATTGATTCACTGTCGGAAGATGAGCTATTTTCAGTGGAGGTCTACGGGTCGGATCCGAAGATGATCGCTCAATACGAGAAAGAAGAGCATGAGTGAGCGTTGCTGCAAGATGCCACGGAACCTGCTCCATCCCTCACCAACCAAGATCCGGCCATCAACATGCAAGAGCCGGCCACCTAAGAGCACGAAGGCCCCAACACCGACTTGGTTGCAATAGCGGCTCCAACTGTCCCTCCCGACGCCCTTCACCGACCATCGGAGGTGCCTCATATTGATTATGTGTGGCACGGGTTCTGCATGGCCTACGAGAAGAGACACCCCGGCATCCGCCACATGATTAATTTTCGTAAACCCTTGTCCTACCCTTCGGCGATCATCATGGTCGTGCTTCCCCACTTTAAGATTCGAGGTCGAATCTTTTCCAACCGGGGGGGTATGACAGGGACGTCGAGGTGGGGACTCAGCGGATCAACCCCTTTGGCTAAGAGATTTCCCCGCCCCATGACCCATTGGACCGGCGCCGACAACTCCTTGATTCTTTCTCTTTTATTATGATGTAATTTCCCTTTTATTTAGTATTTAGTTCTTAGTGGGTTAACTAATTGGGCCCAAAAGGCCAGGTTAGCTTAGGGGTCTAGTTAAGGGTCGCAGGTAGCTTATTGTTACCCCCGGGATAGCGGGGTCTTTTTCCATTTGTTAAGGTTAAGTATGGTCATTTGTATCCCCTGGCCTCTTCTATAAATAGGGGACCAAGGGGCCTCATTTGGGTAGGATGAAATTTTGAAGAATTGAAAGATTGTGAATCCATTATGGATCCCCCTTCTCTCTCTTGGGCTCATCCCTATCTCTCTAGCTCTCTCTCTCCCTCTCTCTCTAATCCGCCCCCCTCTCTCTCTCCCAACCAAGATTCGCCCCCTATCTGTAGTTCCCGGGATTTTCTCAAAAAATTATAAAGCATTTCGGCTATTTAAATTGATAAAATAGGTATTTAGTACATGTTTTGTTAAATTCACAACCAAATAAATAAATAAAATAGATAATGCATTAAATATAAGTTTTTTGGTAATTATAGATTTAGAATTTCGAACAATTAAAATTTTATAAGTTAATTGTTAACATAAGCCCTTCTTATATTATATCCATTCACTAGTAGAACATATAAGGGCTTAGACACAAATTCATATAGTTTAGGATAGACTATGACCCAACCTAATTACTATTCATTTTCACATTTTTTACTATTCACTCAATTTCATTTTTAAGGCCAAATATTTATTTGATAATTTTTCATGGTAGAGTAAATCAAGGTGGTTAATGGGTAACAATTAGATTTTTCTAATCATTTTTACCTTGTGAGATATTAATTTTTAAAGTGGAACATGAATAGTGTCCTCCATATACCCTCCACGTGATTGACATTCGAATGGCCAACAAGAGCTTGTGGAGGCCATGATTGTTTCAGATCAATGTCTTGCTATTAGATTTGGGTAGATCTGAAGCAATGGCTAGGATTTAGATCTATTTGGGTAGACTTGAAGCAATGGCTAGGATTTAGATCTATTCTTAAAAGGGTTTTGGCTTTATATAAGGGTGTGCTTAGAGGATTGGGCAAACTCTTGTATCTTTTTTTTCCTTCCTTTTATTGTCTACAAACCATAGCAAGGCACTCCTTGCTTTGAGAAGGGGTTGTGAGTGCCCTTGTTGCAGAGGATTAGAAGGGAGGTTGTGTGAGGGTCTTCGTAGAGGCTTCTAGATGGTCGTCGTGCCGCCGTGGGCGCGATTCGGCGAGGGAATTCACTGGGATGTGTCTCTCAATTTATGATTTTTCATTGATAAGGTAGGTTTCTAAACTTCAAAATATCCCTTTGGCATGTTCTAATTTACTCAGGAGATTGTTTTATATGAGCCCCAAATACCTGCTTTGGTTTTTGTTAAGATTCTATTTTGTTTACGTAGTCAAAAACCCTAGTATGTTAATGCAATCATGTAAGTCCCAAACCTGAATGGTTCTTTTTATGTCATTATTTGGTTTTTGATTTTCTTAGGTGTTTTGGGTCAAAAAGAATTTGAAAAGCATAAGAAATAAGGTTTTTATGAAAATTCTGAGTTTTCCATTTATTTACTTATTTTGCATGATGATCGGCCGGGTTTTAAATGAAAATGGCATTTTTCTGCCCTACACAAGTCCATGCATGTCCAAAGGTGCTCAGACCCAGGTCCAAGCATGTCCAAACTAAGGTCGATGCATGTCCAAATGTGCTCAGACCCAGGTCCAAGCATGTCCAAACTAAGGTCGATGTACGTCCAAATGTGCTCAGACCCAGGTCAAGCATATCCAAACTAAGGTCGATGCACGTCCAAATGTGCTCAGACCCAGGTTTAAGCATGTCCAAACTAAGTTCGATGCATGTCCAAATGTGCTCAGACCCAGGTCCAAGCATGTCTAGACTAAGGTCGATGCATGTCATATAGATGCTCAGACTAAGGTCGATGCATGTCCAAATGTGCTCAGACCCAGGTCCAAGCATGTCCAGACTAAGGTCGATGCATGTCCAGTAGATGCTCAGACTAAGGTCCATGTATGTCCTGTAGATGCTCAGACTAAGGTCGATGCATGTCATGTAGATGCTGAGACTAAGGTCGATGCATCTTGTGTTCTGTCCCGATTTTTAACAACTCAGAAAAGGTGTATTTTGAGAGGTCAAATTAATTCAGAAAAATTTAAAAAATTGGAAAATGATAGAAAACCATATTAATTACTCACTATAAAATTTTTGTGCTCACAGAAAATCTGCACTCATAGTTATGAATTGATTTCTACGCATGGGTGACCAAAAATTATAAACCTATTTTGTAAATTCCCAAAACCTACAAATAAAGAGTTTTGAAAGGTCATTTTGCTTCCGAAAAATATGAAAAATTAGGAAATGATAGATGAATAAGTTAGTAACTTGCTGTAAAAATTTTGTATTCACTAAAATTCTGTGCTTATAATTACGAACCATTTTATAAGCATGTGTAACTTAGAAATAAGATTGTTTCTGTTTTCAAAAATCTGAAACCTATTGCACCCCTGAAATCTATGGAAAAATTAAGCTATCATATTGGCTATATGGACATTGCTGCCATAAAAGGGCGTAGAGCCAAACTATAGAAATGCCCCTGTGGGGATGCTCAATCTGTTCTGGCCTCGAGGGCACGAGGTGAAATCTTGGAGGTGGATAATTTCCACTGGTTAAGGTGGGAAGGGCTTCCCCTGGTTCTACGCAGTAACCAAGACTCGTCTCCATTGCCTTGGTGACTGAGTATCTGACTGTTCTGACCTTCTAATAGTGATTTGGGCATTGTGTCTGGCCATATGTTATATGAAATTCTATCTCTATACCTGAAACCTGGCATATGATTTCTGAAACTGTGTAAATTCTAAAATTCTGTTCTCTGAAATCTGTTCAATCATCTGTAAATTCTAAAATTTCTGTTTCTGTTATCTAAAACCCGAGCATGTATAAGAGTTCTGAAACATAAGACTATGGTCACATAAACACTTGTTTCTATATTATACTTGTTTTCTATCCTTATCAACCTGATTTCAGATATTCTATGTCTCATAAATTTTTGTAAATTTATTTCATCATCGTAGTGACTTAGGCATGGATAAAGGAGAAAATTGGAGGATAGTGACTTGATGAGCCTATTCCTAGACTCATACTTGCTAACCATTTTCATGTGATTCCCTCGGTGAGGACGAGGAGTTAACGCGTAGTGAATCCGAACGCGAAAATTTGGTGTACTATTTAGATATCTTTATTTCCCATTTGAGGTGATTTGTTGTTAGAACATTTGAAATTTGTAATAATGGACTATTGTAAGTAACTTTCTGCTTATCAGTTTTGGACTATTGTGATTTTGAGAAATGGAATTAACTGATGGGCTTGAAATTTCTTCTGCTGCTTATTGTTCTCTTTATTTATGTAATTCTTCAACCAATTTCTATTTTGTTGGGTTTTTTCCCACTGTGACATCTCTCCTAAATTCGATGAGAGTTGGGAACTGAACCGGATTCTAAGGTGGGGTGCTACATGAAGTGGTATCAGAGCCAAAGGTTGAGAAATTACATAAGTAAACCATCAGCTAGGTCCATATCCCAAAATCTAGGTAGTTCCACATATTTGTAGAAAAAATGAGAATAGATGAAGGAAAAAAATACATAAGGAATATATATATGTAAGCTATCACCTTACTAAATTATTACTTTCTAAGGTTATGGCGTCTCGTGGTCGTCGTGCTGCTGCCCCTGCTCGAGAGGAGGAGCCTAGGAGAGATGAGGAAGAAGGTCAACAAGGATTGCCTGTGCCGCCACCGCCACCATTGGTTGACTACGGCGCATTTATGAAAGGATTGGTGCGAGTGATGCAGACTCAGGCAGACGCGCATGCAGCGTTATAAGCCCAAGTTCAAGCTCGAGCTTAGGTACGATGTAAACGATGAGAGTTCCACCTTAGGCTAAGTGGACTTTGTGACTTATCCATGTTATGAATGGTTTAGGCCCCACCACAACCGGAGTTAGTTCAAAGGGACATTGACGGACCATCGATTATGGAGCGGTTCCGACGAATGAACCCGCCATCTTTTAAGGGGGAGAGTCAACCCCTAGTTGTGGAGCATTGGTTGCAGGCCATGGAGAAGGTGTTTCAGACCATTCGATGTGAGGAGAATGAGAAAGTCAATCTGGCAACATTTATGATGGAGGTAAAAGAACTATTTTTCATATTTTGGTGCAAAGTGATTGGTTAGCGTTGTGCTCATTCAAAAATTGGATCATATGATTTCAGAAGCGTGCTGATGTGTGGTGGTCCTCTGTTCTTCGAAACCAATTTGAGGACGGACTGGTAGAAGCGACATGGGAAGAATTCGTTCATCTATTCAAGGCCAAGTATATTCCCGAGCATGTCCAAGACAAAATGGAGCAGGAGTTTCTTACTCTGACTCAAGGATCCATGACGGTGCTCGAGTATGAGGTACGTTTTGCGGAGCTAGCGAGATATGCACATCATATTATGACTGATGAGAGGAGGAAGGTGAAGAAGTTCATGATGGGTCTTCAATCGTCATTGAGGACGAGATTGGTGGCCTACAATCATCGGACGATGGAAGAGGCTCTTAGTGCGGCATGTCATCAAGAAAGTGAAATGTACCAGTATCAAGAAGAGAAGAAAGCATTGATGAAGAGGTCATCGTCGAGTTTTTAACGTCAAGACCGCATGAAGAAGCAGAAGCCTTTCTCTCGACCGTCAAATTATGCACCGACAAAGGTAGTTTCACCACAAGCCGGTGGATCAGGAGGATCGCCAGGTGATAAGACGGAATGCAAGCATTGCGGGAAATGGCATGGAGGTAAGGAGTGCTGGATGATTACTGGCAGGTGTCTTAGATGTGGAAGCCCGGATCACAAGATCAAGGATTGTCTGAAGGCTCAGTTAACTATAGCCAGTAAAGCCCTTGTAGCAGCTACAGCAGCGCCAGCAACAGCAAAGCCAGTCGGAAGATCTAGAGCGCCAGCACGAGTGTTCGCATTTGTTAGCGCAGCAAGAGTGATATAGAAGGGGGGGATGAATAGATCACTTCCTATTTAAATAACTTCAGCGGAAAATCACTCCTTCGAAAATCACCCTACCGAATATAGCTAAACAAATTAGCCAATGCAGTGAGAAACTAAGACAGAGTAATAAAATGCGATTAGAATAGGCCGTCCACACACAAGCACATTGCCAAGCAGATAGAGAGCATCAACGATTGCAGCAAACCACAGAGGAGACAAGAGATTTTAAGGTGGTTTGATTGTAATCCACAATCTACATCCACCCCTCACTCCAACTAGAGTAAGGATTCCACTAGCCAATTCTAGAAACCTGCAGACTCAGTCTGCGAACAAAGTGCTGCCACACAGCTTGAATAACCAAGGGAAACAGATCCCTCAACCAAACTCTGCTACCCACAGAGCTTGGAACCTGTTCCAGCTACTAGCTAGAACAGAACCGGAGATAGCTCTCCCTTCCTCCAACCCGGAGGGAACCTGCTAATGACAACCCGTCACTAGTAAAACTAGAGATCTAAGATCTCTCTTCCTCTGCAGCCTAGAGGGAAACCGGAGTAACACTCCCTTCCTCCAAACACCGGAGGGTAACAACTCAAGATCAGATATGTGAAGAAATAAAAGGAAAAATAGAAATGCAAACAAGACCAACGATGAACACAAATCGTTTCAGAAAAATCAAATACAAATGTAGCTTCCGAAGAAGCAAATAGACTCTTCTCTCTCACTCAGACTTTTCTCTCACATGACTGCTCTCTAATCTTTTCTCTCTATCTTCTTTCTAGAACGTGGAGGCTCTCTCTCTCTTTTCTTCTTCTGCTCGGGAATTCTGCTCTTAGGCTTTTTCTCCAGTTCACTCCATCTCTTCGCAGAGGGCACCTTTTATATGGCTTTCGACCTGAGTTTCAGGCCTTCACACGAGGGAGTCTCGTTCCCTCCCTTTCCAGAGCCTTCTCGGATCACGTGTCAGGTATCATCCTTGGTTCACGTGCCCAATCATAGACCTATATCACCTGCAGGCAGAGACAAACAACTGTGATTAGTTAGTTTAGTCAGATACGAATGTATAGACATTAGGATAACAGATTAAGTAAGTGTGTACACTGAGGGAGTGTATAGACTTGTGAGACTTCAAGCAAACTCAGTGTATAGACTTGTGAAAGCGCATGCATTGTGAAAGGGAATGCATGTAATACAATTCTTTTAAATACCCAGAGACTAGTGCGTTCTCACACGGGAGCATATGAAGTCTCAGGGGAGCATCTATGGCCTCTGGACAGCATCACCAGCGTCAGGGGAGCATGTGGAGCACGTGTTGTTTCTGGGGAGCAATCGCTGCTCCAGGGGAGCATCCTCAAAGTTAGGGAAGCATTAGCAGTCACTGGAGGGCATACTCGGTCCTAGGAGAGCATCCGGGGGGACAGGCGAGCATGCACGTCTGATGTACAGACTCTACCAATGTATAGACATTACAATGCTCATCCACTGAATAGACTTCACAATACTCAATCAGACTTCACGATGCTCAACCAGACTTCACGATGCTCAATCACCCTTGAAGATGTGAGCGAGACAGTGTATGCACTTGGCCCTTGAAGGATGTACAGACTCGAAGAACTGAAGCCCATGATGTATAGACTTTGAGCTCTGAACGATAAATCAGGCTGTACAGACTTGAACACTTGCAAGCAGTGTATAGACTTCCTATATGAAGAGCTATGCGATGTAAAGACTTAAACAAACTTCACTCGATGTACAGACTTCAAAGTGCAACGTAGGTAAGAGGCTGCCAATGTACAGACTTTGGTAAAGGCATGAGATGTTCTCAAGACGATGAAGTCTGTACAGACTTTACAGTGAATGGATGCTCAGTGAGACGCAAGTTGTGACGATGAGCAGTGTACAGACTTTGATGCTCAACTGCGATGTATAGACTAGCAAGTGAGACGCTTGGTGAGACGGTGAGTAGTGTATACACTTAGCCTTTAAGGAACGATGTATAGACTCTGAATCGTGAAAGCAGACTGTATAGACTTGGAGTGTTCGAAGGACCAATGAACAGAGTTGGAATGTTTGAGCCAATGTATAGACTTCTGCAGGGCTGCCAGTGTATGGACTTGTATAGTGCAGCGACTGTACAGACTTTGAGGCCGAAGACAGTGTGTAGACTTGAGACGCTTGAGGCCACTGTGTAGACATGGGGTTCAGCTGAGAATGTATGGACTTTAACTATAAGTCCATTTGTACAGGCTTAAACTGAGGACCAATGTATGGACTTCAGACGTGAGTGACACGCTATACAGACTTGCGAATCTGATAGAACACTCATGCACACACTCATGCACAGAGGAGCAATCGCTGCTCCAGGGGAGCATTCTCAGCGTCAGGGGAGCACATTATCTGACAATCATATGTACTGCACTCATTAACATGATGAAACATGAATTAATCTAGAGATAGAAGATTGATTTATAGTGTGAGACATCATCAAAATCGTAGGGATGCAACAATCTCCCCCCTTTTTGATGATGGCAACACTATGAATCAAGCAATATCATGGCATATCAAGCAATTAACTGCAACTTCAACAAACAAAGCAAATTCAAAGCAAGTGCAAGCACAGACAAATTAATTGCTACGGCAGAATTCTTTCTTTCTTAAAAACCACTCCCCCACAGCTCACTCTCAGCTCTTTTCCTCACAATACAAGTTATTTCCTTGGCTCAAGAACACAAGAACATATCTCCCCCAAGACTCATGATCTGATCTACTGATATTACTAAACTTCTCTCCCCCTTTGACATCAGCAAAAGGAAATACAGAATATATGAAAGTGCTGGAGACATGAGGATGAAGTGCAGTAACTGCTTAGTGCAGAAAGTCATGAGTAGGTCTTAAGAGAATAAGTGAGGTTCTAAACTCAAGTGAAGATTCTGTAGACTCCAGTACACAATAGAGACATAGAATGATAGAAAGGTTTATCAGCATACAAAGTGTATGATTTAGAGCAGGAGTTAACAAGTATGGCCTGATATAGCTGAGCATTCAACGATCCTACAAGACAGCAAGAGACAAATTCAGAGAGGTGTTCTCGAGGTATTGAGGACAAGCAATCCATTAGTTGCACAACAACAAGGAATTTTTGAGATGATTTTCAAGAAGATCAATGAGTAAGTTGGTGATTCACTCTTTTGACATTAGAGATACACCTTGATTAGAGGCCTGAATCCCCAGTTACTAAGAGTGAGTACCTCATTACTTCCTTTATTTTTTTTATTAAGGAACAGAGTTAGTAACTGTGGCTTTTGACTTGAGAAAACGCCTTGATTAGAGGCCAGAGTCCCCAGTTACTCACCAGCAAGCCACCATTGCTCTGTCATGTCTTCTCATTCATTTTTAAGCATTTGACACCTCATGACATAAGAGAAATATTCATTTCATTGATGAAACTCCCAGTTTCTCAGTGCCCAAAACAAGACATGTTTGTTCAGTTAAGCCCTTGTGTTGAAGAGATAGAATGATTGAAAACAATACCAGAAGGACTATTTCTTGAAGTGAGTCTTGAAGTCTAGATTTCAAGCTGATTGGGTCAGATATTAAGACATACAAGTTTTGGCCTGAACCAGAATTATTTACAATGTAGGAAGATATACCTTTTACAATTAATCCAGATCTCTGAAAGAATACTAAAGGAAAGATTCTGACTGGATTTTAGAATCACTGACTTATAGACTTAAGAATTAAGTGACATTCTACTGTCTGAGAGAACCACACTAGATCTGTCATGAAAGCCAGCAAAGACACATATCTGGTCAAACTTTTTGAATCTGTCAAAGAACTCTTCCTCTCATAGCTTAATCAGCTCCCCCTCACTCAAAGCAGTCCTGAAAGCTAACCAACAGATAGACAGAACTCCCCCTCACAAAAAGAACAGACTTCACAGTTTGTATAAGCCTAATTCTCTTCTCAGTGTTGCGAATTTTTCATTATCCAAAGGTTTAGTGAAGATGTCAGCAATCTGATTATCTGTGCCTACATGAATCAGTTCAAAATTGTTTTTAGAAACCTCATCTCTTATGAAATGATGCCTTATCTCTATGTGTTTGGTGAGTAAATGCAAAACAGGATTTTTGGCAAGATTAATGGCACTTGTGTTATCACAATAGATAGGTGTGCACCCCAGGTCTACTTGGTAGTCCTGAAGCTGGTGTTTAATCCATATGACTTGTGTTCCACAACTCCCTGCAGCTACATATTCAGCTTCTGTAGTGGAGAGGGCCACAGAATGTTGTTTCTTGGAGCCCCAAGACACTAAACACCCACCCAAAAATTCACAATGACCACTAGTGCTTTTCCTGTCTAGTTTACAGCCTGCATAATCAGCATCTGTGTATGCAACTAAGTTAAATGTGTGTGATGCAGGAAACCATAAACCAAGAGAATGTGTAGTTGACAAATATCTGAAAATTCTTTTCACTGCAGCTAAATGTAATTCAGTAGATCTAGATTGATACCTTGCACACATTCCTACACTGAATTGTATATCAGGTCTAGAAGCTGTCAAGTAATGAAGAGATCCAATCATACCTCGACAAAGTTTGGCATTTACTTCTTTACCTGTCTCATCTGCATCCAGTGAGGTATTGGTACCCATGGGTGTTGTAATGTGCTTTAAGTTTTCCATACCAAACCTCTTGAATAGTTCCAATGTGTATTTGGTCTGGTTGATGAAGCACCCATCCTCTAGCTGCTGTACCTGCATGCCAAGAAAGTATTTTAGTTCACCAACCAAACTCATTTCAAATTCAGCAGACATCATTTTAGAAAATTCATCACATAGTTCATGCTTAGTTGATCCAAATACTATGTCATCTACATATACCTGAACTATGATGAGATCTCTATTTGTACCCTTGGTAAATAGAGTTTTATCAACCTTACCTCTTTTGTAGCCCCTGCTGATCAGAAATTCAGTCAATCTTTCATACCATGCTCTTAGAGCCTACTTTAGACCATATAAGGCTTTGTTTAACCTGAAAACTTGGTCAGGTTGAGGAGAAAATTAAAATCCAGGGGGTTGTTCAACAAAAACTTCTTCCTTAATGACTCCATTTAAAAAAGCACTTTTAACATCCATTTGTTAGAGTTTTATGTTCTTTGAGCATGCAAAAGTAAGCAACAGTCTTATAGCCTCCATCCTAGCAACAGGTGCATAGGATTCATCGAAATCTACACCAAATTCCTAACAGTAGCCCTTGGCTACTAATCTGGCCTTATTCCTTAAGATGACTCCATCTTCATTCATTTTATTTTTGAACACCCACTTAGTTCCTATGATATTAACATTATCTGGTCTTGGAACAAGTTCCCAGACATTATTTCTTTCGAACTGGCCTAATTCCTCACTCATGGCATTGACCCAAGCTTGATCAACCAAGGCCTCTTCTATTGATTTGGGTTCTATTTGTGAGACTAAAGCAATTAAGTCTTCATTATTCACATTCCTAAAATGAGACCTAGTCCGAAGAGGATCTTCAGGATTGCCTATGACATTATCTATCAGATGGTCTTTAAGAAATCTAACATTAGTTGAAGACTCACCTGTTTCTCTTGGCCCTTCCTGATTGAGAGGATTTGTTGTTCCACTCGCCTGAGTCTTCTCTTCTTCTTGGTCTTCTAGGAATTCCCCATCATGATTGGAGTTCCTGTCAAAATTTTCAATGTTAGACACATCTTTCTTTTCACTGAATATAATGTGTGGAGACTCTTCAACCTTTTTGTCTGTTATGTTGAAGACTCTATATGCCCTAGACACTTCTGAATATCCCAAAAATATTCCAGGGGAGCTTTTAGCGTCAAACTTGTCTAAATCTTTCTTGTCATTATTGTGAATAAAACATTTTGCTCCAAAAATTCTGAAATGAAACAAGTTTGGTTTCTTACCTTTTAGAAGCTCATAGGGTGTTTTCTTGTGAATGGGTCTTACCATGGCCCTATTGATTATGTAAGTTGTTGTATTGGCCGCTTCTGTCCAAAACCTTCTAGGTAACTTACTTTCAATCAGCATGGTTCGGGCCATCTCCACCACAGTTCTATTTCTTCTCTCCACAATCCCATTCTGTTCAGGTGTCCTGGGAGAAGAAAACCTGTGAGTTAGTCCCTCTCTTTCACAAAGATCAGAAAACATGGAGTTTTCAAACTCACCTCCATGATCAGATTGAATAGTACAGATCTTGTGTTTTCCTTCTTGTTTGACCTTATTGAAAAACATATTAAACTTTTAAAATGCATCACTTTTATTTGCTAAGAAGAATATCCATGAATATCTAGAGAAGTCATCTATGATGACATATCGAAACCTGTTTCCATTAAGACTCTGAGTTCTAGTGGGACCGAAAAGGTCCATATGGAGAAGTTCCATTGGTCTAGAGGACAATGGCTCAGATCTTAATTTGAAGGAATTTCTGGTCTATTTGCCTAGAGCACAGGCATCACATGATTTTGATATAGAATTGAATTTAATTCTAGGCATGCCTCTAACTAAATCATGCTTGACCAATTTATTTAAAGTAGTAAAGCTAGCATGACCTAGATGTCTATGCCATTCAAAAACATCATTATCAGAATTGGCAGATAAACAAATATTAGATTGAGATTCCTCATCTAAGTCTACTATGTAGACATTATTAATCCTATTGGCTACAAATTTAACCACATCAGAATTTATTTCAAAGATTTTGCATGAATTATCATCAAATACAACCCTGTGACCCTTGTCACATAACTGACTAATGCTAATCAGGTTGTGTTGCAGACCTTCCACAAGTAGAACCTTTTCAATGGAGTTTGTGGAAGTCTTACCTACTGTGCCAACTCCAATTATCTTACCTTTGTTCTTTCCTCCAAACTTGACCAGACCCCCTACCTTCATCTCTATCTTACTGAACTTGGATCGGTCACCTGTCATGTGCCTGGAGCAGCCACTGTCAAGGTACCACTTGTTGTCTTCAGCTGCCAGGCCGACCTACACAACAAAGTCAAGCAAGGTGATTTGGGACCCAAGATGAATTGGGTCCAAAGACATTGTTCAATTCACTGATCAAATGTTTAGGAATCCAGATTTGCTTCAACATTGTTTTCTCTGGCACCTTTACTTCTGTTTTATTGAAATTATAGCCGGCTGGTCTGGAAAAGTAAGTTTTATTCCATACATTAGGCTTGCCATTTCTAGAATATCTCATGTAAGTTTGTTGATCAGCAGATTTTTGAAGATGATGATCATTTCTCCAGTAGGTCCTCTTTGGACCCACTTGATTGTAGTAATTCCAGCTTTTCTTTTGATCCACTTGCTTGGTCCATTTACCATTTATGTTCTGATTGGTAGGCTTAGTGAAATTCTTCACATAATTCATTCCCATCTTAAATGGTTGGCCAGCACTATTTTTAGGGCTTTCCTTCTGACCTTGAGTTCCCTTACTGCCGTTTGAGCTGGATGGTGTGTCCAGCTTTTCTTTTCCCTTCTCTGGGCAGAAGGTAATGGTTTTGAATTGTAAGGGTCTTTTGTTAGATGGGTCATAGCCTAGACCCTCCTTATTGAAATTAACCCTAGCCCCCAGTATTGCATCCAGACTGGATTTTCCTTGGATAAACTTTTCCAAGACTTTCTGTTTATCTTCCAGCTCCTTTTGAAGGGACTCAGAATTTTTTAGAAGTTCACCATTGACTTTCTTAACAGCTTCGTATTTTTCTGAGTTCACTCTACTTTCATTTAAGCTGTCTTCAATTCGTATTTTGAGTTCATTCAGCTGATTTTGACTGTCCTGGTTTTCTTCCTTGAGCTTATCATTTTCTTTTCTTAGTGAGGTCATTTCTTCTAGTTGCTCTTTTAGTTTCTGATTTTCCTCATAGACCTGGGTTTGTTCTTCAACAGTGGTATTAAGTTTTCTTTTCAGAACTCTATACTCTTTACTGAGAGAATTAAACTTATCTAACAATTCACCATAAGCATCCTCCCAGTCATCAATCGAGAAATTTTCAAAGACAGTTATTACCTCTTCCTCGCTGTTTGCCATTAGGCAAATTCCTTCTTCATATTCCTCTGAGGAAGTGTCTTCGGGATCTTCTTCTTCCTCGCTCCATGTGCAGACCATCGCCTGAGGTTTTTTCTTCTTCTGCACCTTTGTGTTCTTCCTCTGAAAGTAGGGACCCTTCTTCTGAAGATCTGGACACTCGCCTTTCATGTGTCCCTGTCTGTTATAATGAAAATAAGTAAGTCTCTTAGAATTTCTGTCCTTATGATTGCTAGATTCAGCATTCTTGCCAAAGGAATATGGCTTCTTCCTCCTAAAGATCTTCCCCTTTTTCTTCAAAAATTTTCTGAACTGTCGAGTGAGCATTGCCTGCTCCCCCTGATCGAGATCAGAAAAACCATCAAGCTCGGACTCGGACTCGGGGCTACTACTGCTGTTCCCGCTGTTGCTACCCTTGTTGCGGAATGCCCTTAGGGCTACATTCTTAGCCTTCCTATCACTTCCTTCACCGCCTCCTTTGAAATTCATCTCAGAGGTCATGAGGGATCCTATGAGTTCATTCACAGTCAAGGTAGTCAGATCTTTTGACTCTTCAATCACAATGGCCTTAGTGTGCCATGCTGGGGATAAGGATCTAAGAATTTTCCTGACTATGTCTGCCTCAGCTAGATCCTTCCCTAGCCCCTTAAGTGTGTTCGTGATGAGGGACAACCTGGCATACATCTCAGTAATATTCTCCTCTGCATTCATCCTAAACAGTTCATACTTAGAGGTGTAGAGGTTTACCTTCGAGGCTTTCACTTGAGCTGTACCTTCATAGATTAATTGCAGCTCATCCCACATTCGCTTGGCAGTCCTGTAGGCAGATATACGGGCATATTCCTCTGGGTGAACAGCACACTGGATGATGTTCAACGCCGTCCAGTTGAGCGAAGATAGCTTGACATGGTCATCTGTCCACGCATCCTCGTCCAGTGGCAGATCATATGGGCCAACCGTGATTACCCTCCACAGCTTGTGGCTCTATGCTCTGATAAACACTTCCATCCTGTTCTTCCAAAACAGATAATTATTACCATCAAAAAATGGAGGGCGACTAATGGATTGACCTTCAGCCATGAAGCTTCTAGGACCATTAGCATTTCCCTGACCGTTCGCCCACATGATGTGAACCTGCTCTGATACCAAATGTTAGCGCAACAAGAGTGATATAGAAGGGGGGATGAATAGATCACTCCCTATTTAAACAACTTCAGCGGAAAATCACTCCTTCGAAAATCACCCTACCGAATATAGCTAAACAAATTAGCCAATGCAGTGAGAAACTAAGACAGAGTAATAAAATGCGATTAGAATAGGCCGTCCACACACAAGCACATTGCCAAGCAGATAGAGAGCATCAATGATTGCAGCAAACCACAGAGGAGACAAGAGATTTTAAGGTGGTTCGATTGTAATCCACAATCTACATCCACCCCTCACTCCAACTAGAGTAAGGATTCCACTAGCCAATGCTAGAAACCTGCAGACTCAGTCTGTGAACAAAGTGCTGCCACACAGTTTGAATAACCAAGGGAAACAGATCCCTCAACCAAACTCTGCTACCCACAGAGCTTGGAACCTGTTCCAGCTACCAGCTAGAACAGAACCGGAGATAGCTCTCCCTTCCTCCAACCCGGAGGGAACCTGCTAATGACAACCCCTCACTAGCAAAACTAGAGATCTACGATCTCTCTTCCTCTGCAGCCCAGAGGGAAACCGGAGTAACACTCCCTTCCTCCAAACACCGGAGGGTAACAACTCAAGATCAGATATGTGAAGAAATAAAAGGAAAAATAGAAATGCAAACAAGACCAACGATGAACACAAATCGTTTCAGAAAAATCAAATACAAATGTAGCTTCCGAAGAAGCAAATAGACTCTTCTCTCTCACTCAGACTTTTCCCTCACAGGACTGCTCTCTAATCTTTTCTCTCTATCTTCTTTCTGGAACGTGGAGGCTCTCTGTCTTTTCTTCTTCTGCTCGGGAATTCTGCTCTTAGGCTTTTTCTCCAGTTCACTCCATCTCTTCGCAGAGGGCACCTTTTATATGGCTTTCGACCTGAGTTTCAGGCCTTCACACGAGGGAGTCTCGTTCCCTCCCTTTCCAGAGCCTTCTCGGATCACGTGCCAGGTATCATCCTTGGTTCACATGCCCAATCATAGACCTGTATCACCTGCAGGCAGAGACAAACAACTGTGATTAGTTAGTTTAGTCAGATACGAATGTATAGACATTAGGATAACAGATTAAGTAAGTGTGTACACTGAGGGAGTGTATAGACTTGTGAGACTTCAAGCAAACTCAGTGTATAGACTTGTGAAAGCGCATGCATTGTGAAAGGGAATGCATGTAATACAATTCTTTTAAATACCCAGAGACTAGTGCGTTCTCGCACGGGAGCATATGAAGTCTCAGGAGAGCATCTATGGCCTCTGGACAGCATCACCAGTGTCAGGGGAGCATGTGGAGCACATGCTGTCTCTGGGGAGCAATCGCTGCTCCAGGGGAGCATCCTCAAAGTTAGGGAAGCATTAGCAGTCACTGGAGGGCATACTCGGTCCCAGGAGAGCATCCGGGGGGACAGGCGAGCATGCACGTCTGATGTACAGACTCTACCAATGTATAGACATTACAATGCTCATCCACTGAATAGACTTCACAGTGCTCAATCAGACTTCACGATGCTCAACCAGACTTCACGATGCTCAATCACCCTTGAAGATGTGAGCGAGACAGTGTATGCACTTGGCCCTTGAAGGATGTATAGACTCGAAGAACTGAAGCCCACGATGTATAGACTTTGAGCTCAGAACGACATGTCACGCCCCGAGCGCGGAAGATACCCGGAGATGCGTGACGAGTTTATATCAATCATGTCAATCAGAGTGGTCGTGTATTCGACACAATGACAGAGATGCGCATAAGTAAAGATAACCCAATCCTTTATTTCATAATAGACTATTACAAATCCAATACTCTGTTTAATAAAAAGAAAAGTACATAGTCGACTCAAGAAAACTATAGAAACAACTAGACGACACTTGAGCAGCTCTATCACTTTCACTCTTGACCATTCCCATCCGATTGACTTCCATCGTCGTCGGACTTACCTGAAAAGTAAGGGACAAACGGAATGAGCGAACGCTCAGTAGAAAATTATATCTCAAGTACTAGCAAGGGGTTTAAGTAATTACATTTTCATGAATGCAATGAAGCTATGCATGCTCGCATAAAATGACAAGATAGAGAAAATGTAATATCAAGGAATTAAGATGGACAAATCATGAACTTTCAATAAGATAACAAGACATTTGAGATATTCAAGCAAGTACATTTAACAAGTCATGTCAAGAACTTTGGCTATCATGTATCAAGCAAGTAAATTACCCTTTTTCGGGCCACGCATTTCATGTCAAGTAAAGTACGATTCAAGTACAAGATTTATGTGGAATGTCCAATCTAGAAAGTAAAGTACTCGGTATAATGCCAGATACCTTATCATTTTAACTCCCATGGGCACAAGTACTTTCGGGTGCCCCTCCTAGGACCAGATCGGGCCCTATATGCGCAGGCATTTATCATGTGTTTTGACATCCACTCTTATATATATAGCCAATTTTTGAATTTCAATAATCAAGCTTGTAGACATGTATGACAACTTTGACAGAATGGAGTCCAAAAATATGACAAAGGACATAGAATGGCGATAATAATGGTATAATCACGATATCAATAAAACTAGGTAGAATATGGTTCCCTTAACTTGTGTACCATGACAAATCAATATGGACATTCTTTATATAGAATTGAGGTCCACATGAACAGTATATCAAAGATAAGATACCCTCATTCTTATCATAGAATTGAGATTTACAAGAATGACATGATATGGCATGATATCATCATCCCATTAAGAATTTCTTATGATATACTCTTTGTATAATCATAAGGGCCGGTATACCATGTTTCTTTAGAGTGACATGGCATCAATGGTGTAATGGGTTTTTAGGGTACAACCAGCTCAGTCGACCTTGAGGGAATCCAAGGCTACGAGGAGTCTTACGGAGGTCTCTATGACTAACTCGCTAGTCCAAAGGAACGGAATGTCCAATGGAGAGCTTGTATGTCAATGAGAATTGAGTGTGATCGATAAAACAATCGTGAAACGTGGGACTATACTCACGGAATGGAGAATAGTGCCGATATATATATTATATAGCATATGAAACCATCGGTTAACAGAAACAGTGGAAAATCAGTTTTACAGTAAAGTAACGACTTAAGCAGAGTCGGTTATCAAGTAATTAACGCCTAATAGAAGGGCGTTTACACATGTTTCCATTTTTTTAGAATTTCAATATTTCATTAATTTATCTAAAACGCGCCCTGGACAGGGGCGTTTCTTTTCAATGAGACGACTACAGTAGCAGGCGTCTTTTTATTTACAATATTTTACAGAACATATTTATTTTAGAAATTATCAAAAACGCGCCCTTGGCAGGGGCGTTAATCATTAAATTCTTATTTTTACAGAATATATTGTTCGGGATTTTAACAGAAATGCGCCCTATGAAGGGGCGTTACTTTTCAATTCACGCCCTGTGATGGGGCGTTAACACATGGAAAACGACCTAGGCTAGGTCGTGAATTCAAGAAATACCAGGAAAGCAAGATTTGCACGATAATCAAGGATAACAATCATATAGTCATGACAGGAAAATTGGCAGGAATTCAGATGCAGTATATTAGATTTGATGTTTCATGTTTATTGACCTTTAACCGTTAACAATTATTGATTTCATGTAATTGCATGGATAATCAGTTCTTAAGATAGGTGGTTAAGATTTACATGAAATTAACGCCTGTGTACAGGGCGTCAAATATGAGATTGACGACCTGGGCAGGGTCGTGTATTGTAAATTAGCGCCCTGGACAGGGACGTCTCTTTCAAAATATTGCAGAAACATAATAAAACCATATTAAACCGTATTCATGTCATGTCAATACGTATATAAGTCTTGTCTTAATTTATTTGGGCTACAGTAACTTGAGAAAACCTACCTTGATCGAAGACTTGAAATTTGAATCGTGAAGGCTATGAGAATAGAAGTTATGTTGCTTTAACAGCAACCGAATCCAGTATTAGGAGGAAGAGAAGGCTTTGGTGAAGAACCCTTGTTCTTCGGTTCACCAATTTGCTGCCGTTCCTATAAGAAGAGAAGAAGAAACATATATTAATTTCTTCACTTATCGGAACAGAGGAGATAGTAGAAGAACGTTACCTTGTTCTTCACGTACGCCGCCTTCTTAACCTATAACAGAAGAAGATGAAGAACTGTTAGTTCTTCATATAACAGACGTAGAGAACTAAATCAGAGGAACTATTCCTCTCTCACGTACCTTGCAGATTCCGAACACCAAATAGGTTTAGGGTTCGGTTGTCAAGAGTCTTTATAGGATTTTGGGAAATCCTATTAGGGTTAGTGATTGTGTGGAAGTAATACTTCCATGATAGAGTCATTACCACCTTTTAACTCTTTCTAATACTTATCCATTACCCTGGATAAGCTCCCGTGTCGAACGGAACTCGAATGGAATTAACGACTTAGGTCAGGGCGTCGATTCCTGAATTGACGACCTGGTTCAGGTCGTTGCTTAAGAAGCGCCTGATATGAAGGCGTTCTTTGTTTTAAAACACGCCCAAGCTAGGGGCATTTCTTGGCCTTACCCTTTTTGACGTTGGAATTTGACGCCGTTTGGTGAGGGCGTCACTTCTTGAGTCACGCCTTAACTAGAGGCGTTTATAATTTAAATAGCGCCTTTCTCCGAGGCGTTATTTTATATTATTTTATTTATCTAATTATTTGATTTATTTTTAAAATCTTTATTATTATTAATATTTTATCAGGGTTGCTACACCCTCCCCCACTTAAAAAGAATTTGGTCCCCAAATTCAATTGCATATTATGTATATACGTGGAGAGTGTAGATCATATACCTCTTAGAATAACTCGGGAAATCGTTTCTTCATAGATTCCTCGGTCTCCCATGTTGCTTCATGTTCAGAATTCTTGTTCCATTGCACCTTGAGCATGGGAATAACCTTATTCCTTAGAGCTCGTATTTCACGATCTAAGATCTTCATAGGCTTCTGTTCATATGTGAGATCTTTCTGGATCACCAGATCTCCATGTTCAATAATATGCGATGGATCGTGCACATACTTCTTCAACATAGATATATGAAATACATTATGTACCTCGGACAATTGAGGAGGCAACGCGATGCGATAAGCAACCTCGCCAACTCTTTCGAGTATCTCAAAAGGTCCGATGAATCTTGGCATAAGCTTGCCCTTAACACCAAATCTTTGTATGCCACGTCTAGGCGATATTTTAAGAAATACATGATCTCCAACCTGGAATTCAAGATCTCTTCTCCTTGTATCAGCATAAGCCTTTTGTCTGGTCTGAGCAACTTGCAATCTTTCTCTGATTACTTGTATCTTTTCAGTTGTATCCCTTACCATGTCTGGACCTAACAGTTGTTTCTCTCCAACTTCGTTCCAACATAAGGGTGATCGGCAACTCCTTCCATATAAAGCTTCGAAAGGTGCCATTTGGATACTAGCTTGGTAGCTATTATTATATGCAAATTCCACAAGTGGCAAATGTTCATGCCAGCTTCCACCAAAGTCAATGATGCAAGCTCTTAGCATATCCTCAACAACTTGATTAGCTCTCTCGGTCTGACCATCCGTTTGTGGGTGAAAAGCAGTACTAAAGTTGAGCCTTGTTCCCAACGAATGTTGTAATCCCTTCCAAAAATGAGAAGTGAAACGGGGATCTCTATCAGACACGATTGAGACAGGAATTCCATGTAACCTGACTATTTCCTTGATGTATAGTGCAGCTAGTACATCAATTGACCATCGGCTCTTTATTGGTAAGAAATGCGCCGATTTAGTCAAGCGGTCAATAATAACCCATATTCCATCATGTCCTCCTTTTGATTTAGATAAACCCATGATGAAATCCATACCAATATCCTCCCACTTCCACTTAGGAATATCTAGAGGATGAAGTTTACCAGCAGGATTTTGGTGTTCCGCCTTGACTTGTTGGCATGTGAGACAGCGATATACATAGTCTACTATTTCTCTTTTCATATTAGGCCACCAAAAGTTCCTCTTTACATCTTGATACATTTTGGTTGATCCTGGATGAATAGTATACCTTGATCGGTGAGCTTCATCTAAGATCTTCTTCTTTAATTCCGGACAGTCGGGTATACAAGTTCTACCTTTGAATAATAATCTTCCATCAGAAGTTAGTTGAAAATCAGATTGTCCTTCTAATCTGCCTTTGATTTCCACTAATATAGGATCATCATCCTGAAGTGCTTGTATCTCAGATAATAAATCTGACTGTATGCTTACATGAGATAATGTGACAAATTTGGCTTCCTTGTCCAAGCTTATATTGAGCTCGGAGAATTGTTCTAGCAACCTCCATTCTTGTATCATACAATTGGCTATCATTGCTCTCGGCTTTCGACTAAGGGCATCAGCCACATAATTACCCTTTCTGGGATGGTATTGTATATTGAAGTCGAAGTCCTTGAGGTATTCTAGCCAGCGTCTTTGTCTCATGTTTAGCTCTTTTTGTGAAAATAGATATTTGAGACTTTTGTGATCGGAGTATACAGTAAACTGCACTCCATATAAGTAGTGTCTCCATATCTTTAGGGAAAATACCACCGCGGCCAGTTCTAAGTCATGGACGGGGTAATCCTCCTCATGCTTCTTCAGTTGACGAGAAGAGTATGCTATGACCTTCCCTTGTTGCATTAAGACACACCCGAGGCCAATGCCAGAAGCATCGGTGTAAACCTCGAATTTCTCTCCTTCTATTGGTAGAGCTAAGACTGGAGTTGTAGTAAGATGATCCTTGAGAGTTTAGAAGCTTCTTTCACATTCCTCGCTCCATTCATAACGGATCTCCTTACGAGTTAATCTTGTAAGTGGTATGGCGATCTTAGAGAAATCTTTGATGAATCACCGATAATAGCCTGCAAGACCTAAGAAACTTCTGATCTCGCTAGCATTGGTTGGTTTTTCCCAGTTTCTAACAGCTTCGACCTTTGACGGATCTACTGATAATCCATCTTTTGAAATCACATGTCCTAGAAAAGCCACTTCTTCAAGCCAGAATTCACACTTGCTGAGCTTTGCATATAATTGATTTGTCCGTAATATTTGTAAAGCAATCCTCAAATGTTCCTCATGCTCTTCCTTAGTCTTGGAATATATCAATATGTCATCAATAAAAACCACCACGAATTGATCTAGATAGGGCCTGAATATGCTATTCATTAACTGCATAAAGGCAGCAGGGGCATTTGTTAGTCCAAAAGGCATAACAACGAATTCATAATGGCCATACCTGCCTCTGAATGCGGTCTTATGAATGTCATCATCTTTGATCCTTAACTGATGATATCCTGATCTGAGGTCAATCTTCGAAAAATATTTGGATCCTGAAATCTGATCAAATAACTCATCGATTCTCGACAGTGGATACTTGTTCTTGATAGTGAGATGATTCAACTGTCGATAGTCGATGCACAATCTCATGGATCCGTCCTTCTTCTTCACAAATAAGACTGGTGCTCCCCACGGGGAAGTACTTGGTCTAATAAACCCTTTTCGAATTAGTTCCATCAACTGCTCCTTCAACTCTTTGAGTTCCGCAGGGGACATTCTATAGGGTGCCTTTGAAACTGGACCAGCACCAGGGACTAAGTCAATGGTGAAGGCCACATCCCTTTGAGGGGGTAATCCTGGCAAATCTTCCGGAAACACGTCCGGAAATTCTTGCACCACTAGAATGTCTTCTAGCTTGGTTTCCTTAGATTCTTTAATTGTGACAAAGGCAAGGAAAGATGTACATCCTTTCCTGATGAGCTTGCTAGCTTGGAGGGCCGAAATAAGAGAGGAATTGCTCCGACTCTTGGGGCGAGTAAAGACTAATTCTGGAAAATCTTTGAAAGCAATTTGGCTATTGCGGTAATCAACTGTTGCCTGGTTTTTGGATAACCAGTCCGCTCCCAGTATAACATCATACTCCTTTAGATCGAGACATATGAGATCTATAGGTAAATTCCTACCTTGAACCATTACCTCACAGTTTTGGTAGTGATGAGTAATATCATTTTCACTTCCAAGAGGAGTAGTTAGAACTATTTTTATCCATTCTGGTTCTAACGGTAACGGGTCGGCAAACTTCTTAGAAATAATGGAATGTGATGCACCCGTATCAAATAAGACATAAGCACTTTTGGAACAAACTGTTAATGTACCTTCTACCAGTCCACCTTCTTCTTGCTCGGTCTCCTTTATTGCATGAAGTCGAGCGTTCTTTGTCACCGGGCGTTTACCATCACCGGCTTGGTCATTCATTAATGGACACTCGGGAATCCGATGCTCACGGCTTCCACAACGGAGACATGCTCCTAACTTCCTCCAGCATTCTTCTGTCTTGTGACCAACCTTGTCACAATGCTTGCATACTACGTTTGAAGGTGTAGTGGTGATAGAGAAGGGCTTGGATTTCTTGAACTTGGAATCTTGAGAGGATGAACCTCCATTATTGGGCCTCTTCTTAAAGTTGGGTTTAAAAGAACCCGAACCTGTGACTTGCTCCTTCTTGTCTTTTCCACGGATCCTATCAGATAGTTCCGTGGCATCTTCAAGTAATTGAGCTCGGCGCACGATTTCGGAATAAACTTGGATATCCATCGGCGCCAGTTGAGTAATATAGTGGGGCCTAAGCCCATTAAGAAATCTACGGGCTTTCATCTTCTCCGTGCTAATAAGATGCTTAGCATATCTAGACAACCTGGAGAACTGAGCTTCATAATCTGCTAATGATAAAGATCGTTGCTTTAATGCAGCGAATTCTGCAGCCTTCTTTTCTTGGACTCGGTCCGAGAAATATTTAGCATTGAAGTATTCCACAAATTCTTCCCATGTTACTTGAGTAGGATCGATGGTTGCTTCAATAGACTCCCACCAGCATCTAGCATCCTTTTCTAACTGGAAAGTAGCTAATAAGACTTTGTCCTGATCCGTGCATTGCATAACACGGAATATACGTTCAGTCTCCCGAACCCAATGCTCGGCATCGTCCGGATCGGTCGATCCCATAAACTTCGGGGGATTCATGCTCTTAAAGGCTTGGTGTAAGCTTCCAGCTCGTGGAGCACCACCCTGTGCTACCTGTTGTAGCACTTGAGTCATTCCTTGAAGGGTACGCTGCATGTTGCGCCATTGAGCACGTTCGGCAGCCATTATCCTACAATTACAATAACTATATTAGTACGTGACTACATTTAGAAACCAGTACTCTGTTTTTAACTTTAACCCTTGGTTCTACCCAATCTCACTTGGTTAAACGTTCAACTTATCCTTGGACTTGGGTTTTTCCTAGGAATTGAATACCTTAGGCTCTGATACCACAAAAACTGTCACGCCCCGAGCGCGGAAGATACCCGGAGACACGTGACGAGTTTATATCAATCATGTCAATCAGAGTGGTCGTGTATTCGACACAAAGACAGAGATGCGCAAAAGTAAAGATAACCCAATCCTTTATTTCATAATAGACTATTACAAATCCAATACTCTGTTTAATAAAAAGAAAAGTACATAGTCGACTCAAGAAAACTATAGAAACAACTAGACGATACTTGAGCAGCTCTATCACTTTCACTCTTAACCATTCCCATCCGATTGACTTCCATCGTCGTCGGACTTACCTGAAAAGTAAGGGACAAACGGAATGAGCGAACGCTCAGTAGGAAATTATATCTCAAGTACTAGCAAGGGGTTTAAGTAATTACATTTTCATGAATGCAATGAAGCTATGCATGCTCGCATAAAACGACAAGATAGAGAAAATGTAATATCAAGGAATTAAGATGGACAAATCATGAACTTTCAATAAGATAACAAGACATTTGAGATATTCAAGCAAGTACATTTAACAAGTCATGTCAAGAACTTTGGCTATCATGTATCAAGCAAGTAAATTATCCTTTTTCGGGCCACGCATTTCATGTCAAGTCAAGTACGATTCAAGTACAAGATTTATGTGGAATGTCCAATCTAGAAAGTAAAGTACTCGGTATAATGCCAGATACCTTATCATTTTAACTCCCATGGGCACAAGTACTTTCGGGTGCTCCTCCCAGGACCAGATCGGGCCCTATATGCGCAGGTATTTATCATGTGTTTTGACATCCACTCTTATATATATAGCCAATTTTTGAATTTCAATAATCAAGCTTGTAGACATGTATGACAACTTTGACAGAATGGATTCCAAAAATATGACAAAGGACATAGAATGGCGATAATAACGGTATAATCATGATATCGATAAAACTAGGTAGAATATGGTTCCCTTAACTTGGGTACCATGACAAATCAATATGGACATTCTTTATATAGAATTGAGGTCCACATGAACAGTATATCAAAGATAAGATACCCTCATTCTTATCATAGAATTGAGGTTTACAAGAATGACATGATATGGCATGATATCATCATCCCATTAAGAATTTCTTATGATATACTCTTTGTATAATCATAAGGGCCGGTATACCATGTTTCTTTAGAGTGACATGGCATCAATGGTGTAATGGGTTTTTAGGGTACAACCAGCTCAGTCGGCCTTGAGGGAATCCAAGGCTACGAGGAGTCTTACGGAGGTCTCTATGACTAACTCGCTAGTCCAAAGGAACGGAATGTCCAATGGAGAGCTTGTATGTCAATGAGAATTGAGTGTGATCGATAAAACAATCGTGAAACGTGGGACTATACTCACGGAATGGAGAATAGTGCCGATATATATATTATAGAACATATGAAACCATCGGTTAACAGAAACAGTGGAAAATCAGTTTTACAGTAAAGTAACGACTTAAGCAGAGTCGTTATCAAGTAATTAACGCCTAACAGAAGGGCGTTTACACATGTTTCCATTTTTTTAGAATTTCAATATTTCATTAATTTATCTAAAACGCGCCCTGGACAGGGGCGTTTCTTTTCAATGAGACGACTACAGTAGCAGGCGTCTTTTTATTTACAATATTTTACAGAACATATTTATTTTTAGAAATTATCAAAAACGCGCCCTTGGCAGGGGCGTTAATCATTAAATTCTTATTTTTACAGAATATATTGTTCGGGATTTTAACAGAAATGCGCCCTATGAAGGGGCGTTACTTTTCAATTCACGCCCTGTGATGGGGAGTTAACACATGAAAAATGACCTAGGCTAGGTCGTGAATTCAAGAAATACCAGGAAAGCAAGATTTGCACGATAATCAAGGATAACAATCATATAGTCATGACAGGAAAATTGGCAGGAATTCAGATGCAGTATATTAGATTTGATGTTTCATGTTTATTGACCTTTAACCATTAACAATTATTGATTTCATGTAATTGCATGGATAATCAGTTCTTAAGATAGGTGGTTAAGATTTACATGAAATTAACGCCTGTGTACAGGGCGTCAAATATGAGATTGACGACCTGGGCAGGGTCGTGTATTGTAAATTAGCGCCCTGGACAGGGGCGTCTCTTTCAAAATATTGCAGAAACATAATAAAACCATATTAAACCGTATGCATGTCATGTCAATACGTATATAAGTCTTGTCTTAATTTATTTGGGCTACAGTAACTTGAGAAAACCTACCTTGATCGAAGACTTGAAATTTGAATCGTGAAGGCTATGAGAATAGAAGTTATGTTGCTTTAACAGCAACCGAATCCAGTATTAGGAGGAAGAGAAGGCTTTGGTGAAGAACCCTTGTTCTTCGGTTCACCAATTTGCTGCCGTTCCTATAAGAAGAGAAGAAGAAACATATATTAATTTCTTCACTTATCGGAACAGAGGAGATAGTAGAAGAACGTTACCTTGTTCTTCACGTACGCCGCCTTCTTAACCTATAACAGAAGAAGATGAAGAACTGTTAGTTCTTCATGTAACAGACGTAGAGAAATAAATCAGAGGAACTATTCCTCTCTCACGTACCTTGCAGATTCCGAACGCCAAATAGGTTTAGGGTTCGGCTGTCAAGAGTCTTTATAGGATTTTGGGAAATCCTATTAGGGTTAGTGATTGTGTGGAAGTAATACTTCCATGATAGAGTCATTACCACCTTTTAACTCTTTCTAATACTTATCCATTACCCTGGATAAGCTCCCGTGTCGAACGGAACTCGAATGGAATTAACGACTTAGGTCAGGGCGTCGATTCCTGAATTGACGACCTGGTTCAGGTCGTTTCTTAAGAAGCGCCTGATATGAAGGCGTTCTTTGTTTTAAAACACGCCCAAGCTAGGGGCGTTTCTTGGCCTTACCCTTTTTGACGTTGGAATTTGACGCCGTTTGGTGAGGGCGTCACTTCTTGAGTCACGCCTTAACTAGAGGCGTTTATAATTTAAATAGCGCCTTTCTCCGAGGCATTATTTTATATTGTTTTATTTATCTAATTATTTGATTTATTTTTAAAATCTTTATTATTATTAATATTTTATCAGGGTTGCTACACGACAAATCAGGCTGTACAGACTTGAACACTTGCAAGCAGTGTATAGACTTCCTATATGAAGAGCTATGCGATGTAAAGACTTAACAAACTTCACTCGATGTACAGACTTCAAAGTGCAACGTAGGTAAGAGGCTGCCAATGTACAGACTTTGGTAAAGGCATGAGATGTTCTCAAGACGATGAAGTCTGTACAGACTTTACAGTGAATGGATGCTCAGTGAGACGCAAGTTGTGACGATGAGCAGTGTACAGACTTTGATGCCCAACTGCGATGTATAGACTAGCAAGTGAGACGCTTTGTGAGACGGTGAGCAGTGTATACACTTAGCCTTTCAGGAACGATGTATAGACTCTGAATCGTGAAAGCAGACTGTATAGACTTGGAGTGTTCGAAGGACCAATGAACAGAGTTGGAATGTTTGAGCCAATGTATAGACTTCTGCAGGGCTGCCAGTGTATGGACTTGTACAGTGCAGCGACTGTACAGACTTTGAGGCCGAAGACAGTGTGTAGACTTGAGACGCTTGAGGCCACTGTGTAGACATGGGGTTCAGCTGAGAATGTATGGACTTTAACTATAAGTCCATTTGTACAGGCTTGAACTGAGGACCAATGTATGGACTTCAGACGTGAGTGACACGCTGTACAGACTTGCGAATCTGATAGAACACTCATGCACACACTCATGCACAGGGGAGCAATCGCTGCTCCAGGGGAGCATTCTCAGCGTCAGGGGAGCACATTATCTGACAATCATATGTACTGCACTCATTAACATGATGAAACATGAATTAATCTAGAGATAGAAGATTGATTTATAGTGTGAGACATCATCAAAACCGTAGGGATGCAACATCATTAGGTAAGGAAGATGCGGAGCAAGCGGATCATGTGACTGAAGGTACACTTTCAATATCTGGTTTTCATGCTAGAATCTTGTTTGACACCGGGGCTACTCATTCATTTGTGTCCGAGAGGTTTTCAATGGTGTTGCATGATGAGTTGGGTCTAGTAGCAATAGACTTGAATGTGCCTCTTCTAGTCCATACCCCAGCCGGAACATTATCCACTACAAGGAGTTATCCCTCCTTACCCGTTCTTGTTGAGGGGCGGGAATTAGCTGTTCACTTCTATCTTTTGAAGAAGAAGGACTATGATGCAATTCTCGGACTTGATTGGCTTGAGAAGCACTATGCTCTCATTGATTGCCGCAATAAGCGTGTTGTTTTTCGCTTACCCGACAAGAAGGAGTTTTTTCACCCTTTGCCCAAGATTGGGTTGGGAAAATTTGTGGTCTCAGTCATGAAGGCAGTTAGATCTTTGCACAAGGGTTGTAGTGAATTCTTCGCTTGTGTAGTGGCCTCAACTGAAGCCAACCAAGCGCCATCAATTGAGAAGATTGAAGTGGTTCGAGACTTCTCCGATATTTTTCCGGAGGATTTGTCAAGATTACCGCCAGTCCGAGAGATCGAATTCTCTATTGATCTTTTACTCGGCACGACACCGATATCTAAAGCACCTTATCGGATGGCACCAGCAGAGATGGCAGAGTTGAGGAAGCAATTGCAAGAATTGTTGGACAAGGGTTTCATTCGACCAAGTGTTTCACCATGGGGAGCCCCAGTCCTATTTGTGAAGAAGAAGGATGGGTCACTTCAACTCTGTATTGACTATAGGAAGCTTAATCAGGTAACTGTGAAGAACTGCTATCCTTTGCCACGCATAGATGATCTCTTTGATCAGTTACAAGGTGCTACTGTGTTCTCGAAGATTGATTTGTGTTCAGGATATCATCAGCTGCGGATCAAAGAGGAGGATACTTCGAAGATAGCTTTTCGAACGAGATATGGGCACTATGAATTCCTGGTTTTACCCTTTGGTCAAACGAATGTCCCTGTAGCATTTATGAACCTAATGAACCGGGTGTTTAAGCCCTATTTGGATAGATTTGTGGTTGTGTTTATTGATGATGTGTTGATCTATTCTCCAGATGAAGCGTCTCATAGGGAGCACTTGAAGATTACTTTGGAGACTCTTCGAGCGCACAAGCTATATGCAAAGTTTAGCAAGTGTGACTTCTGCCTCAAGGAGGTTCAATTTCTTGGCCACGTGATATCTAGTAATGGCGTAGCGGTTGACCCAATAAAAGTCCAAGCTGTGATGGAATGGGAGGCTCCAAAGACTCCCACTAAAATTCAGAGTTTCTTAGGGTTGGTCAGTTATTACAAGAAGTTCATTAAAGGTTTTGCTTCGATTTTTGTGCCTTTAACTAAGTTAACAAGGAAGGGAGTGAAGTTCGTCTGGACTGAAGAATGTGAGCAAGGCTTCCAAGAGTTGAAGAAGTGTTTGACATCAGCTCCACTTTTGATCCTACCAAATAGCATCGGCGTACATGTTCACCCTCTACACAGATGCTTCAAGGATCGGAATTGGTTATGTCCTAATGCAGAATGATAGGGTCGTGGCATATTCTTCTAGGCAATTGAAGGAGCATGAGAAGAATTACCCTACGCATGACTTGGAATTGGCCGCGGTGGTTCATGCACTAAAGATATGGAGACACTACTTGTATGGAGTTAAGTTTGAAGTCTTCACAGACCACCAGAATTCAAGTATTTGTTTTCTCAGAAGGAGCTGAACTTGCGCCAGAGACGATGGGTCAAATTTCTAAAGGATTATGATTTTGAGCTGCTATATAATCCTGGAAAGGCAAATGTTGTAGCCGATGCCCTTAGTCGGAAGAGGATCTTATTACTGTAAGATTGGAAGATGCTCGAGGATGCTGTGTGTTTCATGACATCGATTGAGCCTCAGCTTTGCAAAACTTTTGTTGCTCAGTTGTCCCTCAGGTTAACAATTATGGATCGTGTCGTAGAAGCTCAGCGAGATGATCCCCAATTGCAAGGAACGATTGGCAAGACAGGTATTGCTCATGATGAGGAAGGTGTTATCAGATTTCAGCATAGGGTCTGCGTGCTAAATGTGGTTGAACTGAAAAATGAAGTCTTGGAAGAAGCTCACAGGTCAAAGTTCTCCATGCATTCTGGTAGTAGCAAGATGTATCAAGATTTGAAGTGAACCTTTTGGTGGCAGGGTATGAAGAGAGATGTGGCTGAGTTTGTGTCCAAGTGTCTGATTTGTCAACAAGTGAAGGCTGAGAATCAAAGGCCTTCTAGCCTGATGCAAAGAATTGAAATACCTAAGTGGAAGTAGGTGAATATCATCATGGATTTTGTCACAGGTTTGCCCAGGTCCTCTAAGGGCAATGATTCCATCTGGGTAATTGTGGATCGGTTCTCAAAAATCGCACATTTTCTGGCCATGAAGAAGTAGTAATCCATGGAAAGTCTGGCACGTTTGTATGTTGAAAATATTGTCAAATTACATGGAGTTCCGAAGTCCATCATTTCCGACCGAGATCCTCGCTTCACAGCAAGGCTTTGGCAAGGATTGCAGAATGCCTTTGGGTCTCAATTGAAGCTTAGCTCGGCATATCATCCCCAGACAGATGGCTAGTCCGAGAGAACTATTCGGACATTGGAGGATATATTGAGAACTTGCATACTGGATTGGAAGGGAGATTGGGAGTGCCACCTACCTTTAGTGGAGTTTGCTTATAATAATAGCTTCCACGCAAGTATAGGTATGGCTCTATTTGAAGCTTTGTATAGAAGACCGTGTAGGTCTCCTCTATGCTGGGAAGATATTAGTGACAGACAATTGATTGGGCCTGAAGTAGTACAAGAAACGTTCGAGAAAATTCAACTGATCTAGCAGAGACTGAAAGCAGCGCAAGATCGGCAGAAGAGTTATGCGGACGACAGAAGAAAAGACTTGGCTTTCGAGGTTGGTGATCATGTATTCCTCAAGGTATCACCTACCAAGGGAGTGGCTAGATTTGGCAAGCAAGGGAAGTTGCATCCGAGATTTATCGGACCTTTCGAGATTTTGGATCGAGTGGGTAACGTGGCATATCGGTCGACACTACCTCCATCTATGGTAGGTATCCATCCTGTGTTTCACGTATCTATGCTCAGGAAGTATGTTCATGATCCGTCACACATCATCAGCTATGAAAATTTAGAGTTCCAACCGGATCTATCATTTGAGGAGCAACCAGTCAAGATCTTGAATCGTAAGGAACAGATTCTCAGATCGAAGACTATCCCATTGGTGAAGGTTCTATGGAGAAATTTTTCTCAAGAGGAAGCATCATGGGAGCTTGAAGGCGAGATAAAGAAGAAATATTCTCATCTATTCGGTATGTGCTTTATCACAAACTTCGAGGACAAAGTTTCTCTTAAGGGGGAGAGGGTGTAGTGCCCGAGATTTTATCGAAAAATTATAAAGCATTTCGGCTATTTAAATTGATAAAATAGGTGTTTAGTACATGTTTTGTTAAATTTGTAACTAAATAAATAAATAAAATAGATAATGTATTAAATATAAGTTTTTCGATAATTATAGATTTAGAATTTTGAAAAATTAAAATTTTATAAGCTAATTGTTAACATAAGCCCTTCTTATATTATATCCATTCACTAGTAGAACATATAAGGGCATAGACACAAATTCCTATAGTTTAGGATAGACTATGACCCAACGTATTTACTATTCATTTTCACACTTTTTACCATTCACTCAATTTCATTTTTAAGGCCAAATATTTATTTGATAATTTTTCATGGTAGAGTAAATCGAGGTGGTTAATGGGTAATAATTAGATTTTCCTAATCATTTTTACCTTGTGAGATATTAATTTTTAAAGTGGGTCATGAATAGTGTCCTCCGTATACCCTCCACGTGATTGACATTCGAATGGTCAACAAGGGCTTGTGGAGGCCATGATTATTTCAGATCAATGTCCTGCCATTAAATTTGGATAGATCTAAAGCAATGGCTAGGATTTAGATCTATTTGGGTAGATCTGAAGCAATGGCTAGGATTTCGATCTATTCTTAAAAGGGTTTTGGCTTTATATAAGGGTGTGCTAAGAGGATTGGGCAAACTCTTGTATCTTTTTTCCCCTTCTTTTTATTATCTACAAGCCGTAGCAAGCCACTCCTTACTTTGAGAAGGGGTTGTGAGTGCCCTTGTTGTTGGGAGTAAGAGGATTAGAAGGGAGGTTGTGTGAGGGTCTTCGTAGAGGCTTCTTGACGGTCGTCGTGCCGCCATGGGCGTGATTCGGCGAGGGGATTCTGTTAAATGCATCAATCATGAAGTCAAGCTGGAAACTTGACCAAAGTTCATTGCATCTGCATCAATCATATTGACTAACTTGAATGAATGTTTTCTTTTTGTCTAGTTCTATAATGTAAAATCTTGAACTTGAATGAATGACAAAATTATAGTTTGATTTAGTCATTGATTTGATTTCCTGTTAATCTAAAGTGTCTTGCTTGATATGAATAACCTTGATTGTTTAGATGCAATGTTATGAATGGCATTCACCTCATAGTTGCCATCATCAAAAAGGGGGAGATTGTTGTGCCCCTGGTTTTGATGATGACAACCATGAGATATGAATGATGTATTCAATTCAATGATGAATTAAAGTTTGATTCAATAATACTTTCACTTGATTTCATTCTTGTGCTAGAAAGGAACAGGGTCGACGCAGGGAGCTTAAAGCGTCCACGCATCAGTTGAAGAAGCCTTCACCAATATCTTCACAAGTTGTTCCACTGCGTCAACGCCAAGATAGAGCGGCGTCGACGCAGCAGTTACAAAGGGAGAGCCAATGGCTTACTGGAATACTCTGATGCGTCAACGCTTTGATCAAGTAGCGTGAACGCAGCAGTTCAAGCATTCCTTGTTGTAGCCTCTGGAGTACCTTGGCAGCGTCGACGCTGCAGTTCGATGGGTCGACGCTGCAGTACGATGGATTGCCACAACTGTCTAAAGCGCAACTAATGAGTGGACGCAGCTGCATCTTGCGTCAACGCACTCAGCATGAAACCTGAAGCTAGAAGAAGGGTGCGTTAACTCCTTGGGGCAAGAGGGTCGACGCCATCTAATTCAAGTTGCAGAGCATGATAAGTGGATCCTACCTTCAGTCATTAACTGCCACATCAGCCACAAGCGGATAAGGTTTCGTAGCTTCTACCACTCCAGAAGGTTCCCCACGTGAGCAATCATAAGAATAACCAGAAAATCAGGGTGGTGGCCCACCTGCCTCACGTGAACTATTTTGTGCACGGGAAGACCATAAAATAGGTTCACCCGAGAAGAAAAGAGAATATAAGAGGAAAAAGAGAAGAAGGAGTGAGGGTATAGCAGAACGAAAAAGGCTGAGAGCAGAACTGGACGAAGGCTGCTGAAAAATCAGATCAGAAGATCATCGCGCCACCAAGACTCTTCTACATTCCAGACGGAGGAGATTCAAGGATCGAAGCTCATGCGTATGGACATGGATCTCTCTGTTGGTGATCTAAATTCCGCTGCGTCCAAGTGCTGAAGTTTGATTTCTTATCTTTTAGTTTTCCTATTATTTTTGAACATTGTATTCCTCTCCTTCACTGGATTTAGTGAAGAGAGGGTGATTCTGATTCAGCGGGCTGTGCTGAGATCAGGGGTGTCAAGGCTGTTTGCCTTCAAGCTATTTGACAGCGGATCTGAGGATTTGTTCCTCGTTGTCTTCTGTTGGGGTAGTCAACAGTATAGAGGAATTACTTCCTCGGTTTAGCAAAGCTGTGAAGCTCAGCAGGGTTCCTCACTAGTTGAGTGGGGAGGTGGACGTAGGTCTCCATTGGGTGACCGAACCACCTTAAAATTGTGGTCTCTTGTGTGGCTTGGTTTAATCTTCACAATTTGTTCCTCGCTAGATGCATGATAGGCACGCTCTCTGATTGGCTTGGTTCAGTGTTTCAATTAATCATCTAGGTGTGGTGCTTCTGATGCAAATTGCTCTACTATAATTTTTATAAGGTCAACCTATTCACCCCCTCCCCCTCTAGCTTAACCGTCCTCTCGATCCAACACGTGGTATCAGAGCGCCAGGCTCTCTTGCAAAGGTTTCACAGCCTAGAGAGAACTAATGGAGAACAGAGGACTCATGCCTGAGGGGTATGCAGTGAATAGGCCACCATTTTTTGATGGGACTAATTATTCGTACTGGAAAAATCGCATGCAAGTATTTTTAAGAGCGCAGGATCATGAAATCTGGAGAGTAGTGAGCAAAGGGCCATAGCAAATTGAAGGCGATGAAGAACTCTGGGTGAAGGAGCAAATTCGAAAGTCAAACGTAAATTGGCAAGCCATGAACATTATGCAGTGCTCACTCCATCCCAAGGAATTCTCGCGTGTATCCTCATGCTCCAGCACAAAAGAAATGTGGGATAGACTCGAGGTAATCTACGAAGGTACCTCAGAGGTAAGAGAGACAAAAGCTAACATGTTAATTTCAGAATATGAATCTTTTCGGATGAAACCTGAGGAAAGTGTATCTGAAATGTATGCCAGACTAACTCTTCTTGTGAATGGTCTTAAAGGTTTGGGAAAGACCTATAGTGACTATGAGGTAGTTAGGAAGATTCTTAGATCCCTAACTCCAATCTGGCATACCAAAGCCACGGTCGTTAAGGAATCAAGGCTTGCCAATTTACGTTTGACTTTCGAATTTGCTCCTTCACCCAGAGTTCTTCATCGCCTTCAATTTGGTATGGCCCTTTGCTCACTACTCTCCAGATTTCATGATCTTGCGCTCTTAAAAATACTTGCATGCGATTTTTTCAGTACGAATAATTAGTCCCATCAAAAAATGGTGGCCTATTCACTGCATACCCCTCAGGCATGAGTCCTCTGTTCTCCATTAGTTCTCTCTAGGCTGTGAAACCTTTGCAAGAGAGCCTGGCGCTCTGATACCACGTGTTGGATCGAGAGGACGGTCAAGCTAGAGGGGGAGGGGGTGAATAGGTTGACCTTATAAAAATTATAGTAGAGCAATTTGCATCAGAAGCACCACACCTAGATGATTAATTGAAACACTGAACCAAGCCAATCAGAGAGCGTGCCTATCATGCATCTAGCGAGGAACAAATTGCGAAGATTAAACCAAGCCACACAAGAGACCACAATTTTAAGGTGGTTCGGTCACCCAATGGAGACCTACGTCCACCTCCCCACTCAACTAGTGAGGAACCCTGCTGAGCTTCACAGCTTTGCTAAACTGAGGAAGTAATTCCTCTATACTGTTGACTACCCCAACAGAAGACAACGAGGAACAAATCCTTAGATCCGCTGTCAAACAGCTTGAAGGCAAACAGCCTTGACACCCCTGATCTCAGCACAGCCCGCTGAATCAGAATCACCCTCTCTTCACTAAATCCAGTGAAGGAGAGGAATACAATGTTCAAAAACAATAGAAAACTAAAAGATAAGAAATCAAACTTCAGCACTTGGACGCAGCGGAATTTAGATCACCAACAGAGAGATCCATGTCCATACGCATGAGCTTCGATCCTTGAATCTCCTCCGTCTGGAATGTAGAAGAGTCTTGGTGGCGTGATGATCTTCTGATCTGAGTTTTCAGCAGCCTTCGTCCAGTTCTGCTCTCAGCCTTTTTCGTTCTGCTATACCCTCACTCCTTCTTCTCTTTTTCCTCTTATATTCTCTTTTCTTCTCGGGTGAACCTATTTTATGGTCTTCCCGTGCACAAAATAGTTCACGTGAGGCAGGTGGGCCACCACCTTGATTTTCTAGTTATTCTTATGATTGCTCACGTGGGGAACCTTCTGGAGTGGTAGAAGCTACGAAACTTTATCCGCTTGTGGCTGATGTGGCAGTTAATGACTGAAGGTGGGATCCACTTATCGTGTTCGACCCTCTTGCCCCAAGGAGTTAACGCACCCTTCTTCTAGCTTCAGGTTTCATGCTGAGTGCGTTGACGCATGATGCAGCTACGTCCACTCATTAGTTGCGCTTTAGACAGTTGTGGCAATCCATCGTACTGCAGCGTCGACCCATCGAACTGCAGCGTCGACGCTGCCAAGGTACTCCAGAGGCTACAACAAGGAATGCTTGAACTGCTGCGTTCACGCTACTTGATCAAAGCGTTGACGCATCAGAGTATTCCAGTAAGCCATTGGCTCTCCCTTTGTAACTGCTGCGTCGACGCCGCTCTATCTTGGCGTTGACGCAGTGGAACAACTTGTGAAGATATTGGTGAAGGCTTCTTCAACTGATGCGTGGACGCTTTAAGCTCCCTGCGTCGACCCTGTTCCTCTCTAGCACAAGAATGAAATCAAGTGAAAGTATTATTGAATCAAACTTTAATTCATCATTGAATTGAATACATCATTCATATCTCATGGTTGTCATCATCAAAACCAGGGGCACAACAGATTCATCGGGAGGTGTCTCTTAATTTATGATTTTTCATTGATAAGGCAGGTTTCTAAACTTTAAAATGTCCCTTTGGCATGTTCTAATTTACTCAGGAGGTTGTTTTATACGAGCCCCAAATATCTACTTTGATTTTTGTTAAGATTCTATTTTGTTTACACAGCCAAAAACCCCAGTATGTTAATGCAATCATGCAAGTCCCAAACTTGATTGGTTTTTTTATGTCATTATTTGGTTTTTGATTTGCTTAGGTGTTTTGGGTCAAAAAGAATTTGAAAAGCATAAGAAATAAGGTTTTTATGAAAATTCTGGGTTTTCCAATTATTTACTTTTTTTGCATGATGATTGGCCGGGTTTTAAACAAAAATGGCATTTTTCTGCCCTGCACAGGTCCATGCATGTCCAAAGGGGCTCGGACCCAGGTCCAAGCATGTCCAAACTAAGGTCGATGCATGTCCAAATGTGCTCAGACCTAGGTCCAAGCATGTCCAAACTAAGGTCGATGCACGTCCAAATGTGCTCAGACTCAGGTCCAAGCATGTCCAGATTAAGGTCGATGCATGTCCTATAGATGCTCAGACTAAAGTCGATGCATGTCCAAATGTGCTCAGACCCAGGTCCAGGCATATCCAAACTAAGGTCGATGCACGTCCAAATGTGCACAGACCCAAGTCTAAGCATGTCCAAACTATGGTCGATGCATGTCCAAATGTGCTCAAACCCAGGTCCCAGTATGTCCAGACTAAGGTCGATGCATGTCCAAATGTGCTCAGACCCAGGTCCAAGCATGTCCAGACTAAGGTCGATGCATGTCTTGTAGATGCCTAGACTAAGGTCGATGCATGTCCTGTAGATGCTGAGACTAAGGTTGATGCATCCTGTGTTCTGTCCCGATTTTCAGCAACTTAGAAAAGGTGTATTTTGAGAGGTCAAATTAATTCAAAAAAATATGAAAAATTGGGAAATGATAGAAAACCATGTTAAATACTCACTGTAAAATTTTTGTGCTCACAGAAAATCTGCACTCATAGTTATGAATTGATTTCTATGCATGGGTGGCCAAAAATTATAAACCTGTTTTCTAAATTCTAGAAACATGCAAATAAAGAGGTTTGAAAGGTCATTTTACTTCCGAAAAATATGAAAAATTAGGAAATGATAGGTGAATAAGTTAGTAACTTGCTGTAAAAATTTTGTGTTCACTAAAATTCTGTGCTTATAATTACGAACCGTTTTATACGCATGTGTAGCTTAGAAATAAGATTGTTTCAATTTTCAAAAATATGAAGCCTATTACACCCCTGAAATCTATGGAAAAATTAAGCTATTATATTTGCTATATGGACACTACTGCCATAGAAGGGCATAGAGCCAAACTATAGAAATACCCCTGTGGGGAGTCTCAATCTGTTCTGGCCTCAAGGGCACGAGGTGAAATCCTGGAGGTGGATAATTTCCACTGGTTATGCTGGGAAGGGCTTTCCCCGGTTATACGCAGTAACCAAGACTCATCTCCATTGCCTAGGTGACTGAGTAGCTGACTATTCTGACCTTCTAATAGTGATTTGGGCACTGTGTCTGGCCATATGTTATATGAAATTCTATCTCTGTACCTGAAACCTGGCATATGATTTCTGAAACTGTGTAAATTCTGAAATTCTGTTCTCTAAAATCTGTTCAATCATCTGTAAATTCTGAAATTTCTGTTTCTGTTATCTAAAACCCGAGCATGTATAAGAGTTCTGAAACATAAGACTATGGTCACATAAACACTTGTTTCTATATTAGACTTGTTTTCTATCCTTATCAACCTGATTTCAGATATTCTATCTCTCATAAATTTCTGTAAATTTATTTCATCATCATAGTGACTTAGGCATGGATAAAGGAGCAAATTGGAGGATAGTGACTTGATGAGCCTATTCCTAGACTCATACTTGCTAACCATTTTCATGTGATTCCCTCGGTGAGGACGAGGAGTTAACGCGTAGTGAATCCGAACGCGAAAATTTGGTGTACTATTTAGAGATCTTTATTTCCCATTTGAGGTGATTTGTTGTTAGAACATTTGAAATTTGTAATAATGGACTATTGTAAGTAACTTTCTGCTTATCAGTTTTGGACTATTGTGATTTTGAGAAATGGAATTAACCTATGGGCTTGAAATTTCTTCCGCTGCTTATTGTTCTCTTTATTTATGTAATTCTTCAACCAGTTTTTGTTCTGTTGGGTTTTTTTTTCCACTGTGGCATCTCTCCTAAATCCGATGAGAGTTGGGAACTGAACCGGATTCTAAGGTGGGGTGCTACACTACTCTCCCCCCCTCCCTTGGTCGCAGCCCATCTTCCCCCCGCTTTCCTCCTTCCCACTTTGTTGGGTCCCACAGTGTAGTGGCACAGATCTAGAGGGGGGTGAATAGATCCCTCTCTAAAAAATTAAGACCAATTAAAATAACATGAAAGGCTTCTCAATCAAACCTCACCAAACGTGCAGGTGACAAGATCACATACGGAGATTTAGCAATTTGAACTAGCCGTATACATTGACAAATGTAGCATCGATGTGCAACGCAGTTCATAATCCATCCTGTGAATGGTGGTAGAGGATAAGGAACAAACACACAACCGATCACACAAGCAAAAAGATTTTTAGGTGGTTCGGGACCACGACGGGTACCCTACGTCCACCCCTCACCACCTCGGTGAGGCTTCACTAAAACGCTACACGAGGTAGCACACGGGGACGAACCCCAATACACCACGAGCTGCTCGATGGCAGCGAACCACACACACACGAGCTCGACGCTCAACACGCTGCAGAGCAGCACAGACATGAGGGCGAACCCTCAACACGGTGCTCAGCACCACACACACATACCATGACGGGGAACGCACCCCAACAGTCAATCCACACTCGGAGACACCGCTCCCAACACACACCAAGTTTTCTTTAGTTTAAGAGATGGACACAGATGTACATTTGCAAGCTCAATAAGCACAAATCTTCAAAGCAATCTCACTAAACATCAACTAAGCACTAGACTGCAGAAAGTAAGAACAAGGACGGGTTGAGAGAACTCCTGAACGTCAAAGAAGGGATTTGGTTCGTTGATGACTTCCGGGGATGAACAGATTGAAGAAGATGTCCTCACGAAGCTTCTTTGGTTCAGATCGGAAGAAGGGACCCAGATGCTTCAGTCCCCTTTCACTTCCCTTGACTCACCATCAAGACCATGGATGATGGAGAGATGATAACCCATTGTGCTTCATCAAACTCACTACAGGAGGATAGATTACTAGCTTCTCTTCCCTTGAATCGAACTCAGAACAGCTTGGGGAGAGGCATCATTCAGCTCCGGCTGGACTCCCTGTAGAAACCCCAAAAATGAAAATTTTCATTCGATGGTTTCTCACTTTCTCAAGAAACCCTATCACATATGATTTATATCACCAGGGATGGAGGTGACACGTGGAGGACATCATCCCTCAAGGGCCAATCACAATAGGGCACTAAAAGAGAGGAAAGGGGCAAGGGCTCCGACCGCCGCGCGAACCGGCGAATTTCCCGGTTGCCGGAAAGTGTCGACCCCATGGGTCGACACTCGCGTTCGGGCAAGACAGAACAACGCCCAAACAGAACCCAGCGTAGAAAGTTGGGTCAATACTTTCTACCTGTGGCATGGAAACAAGCCACGACAGAAAGTCCCAGATAAGTGTCGACCTTGTGGGTCGACACTTATGTCCAGGGTTCTGAAAAATGAACACAGACAGAACCTAGTGATAAAAAGGTCGACCCCGTGGGTCGACTTTTTATCCCCAAGTTCGAAGACATAAGAGGGCCAGCTGAAAACAGCTTACCCCTGGACAAAGTGTCGACCCATGGGGTTGACACTTTTCCTGACATAAGCAATTAATAACACAACACATAATGGGGTTATTCAAAAGACATGTGTGGACACCAAAAATTGCACGCACAGATATCCTGCTCGGCCCAGTATCAACAAGGGCACCGAGTGAAGAAACCCCGGAGAGACTAGTCACCCAAACTCCCCAAATATGCACACTGCCGTGAAGCCATCTCCGGAGTCACGACAGTGAAGAGAAATCAACCACCAAGAGCCCCACAATCCATGGGCCTCGAAGAAAATCAAACGGGCCACAACTCGTGCCCACAACAGGCTCAAAACTGCCCATTTAGCCATTCAACGGCACGCCCAAGGCCCTTCAGCGGCACGCCACTGGCCCCTCTCAGCGGCACGCCCTTGGCCTTCAGCGGCACACCCCCAATGCCCTTCAGCAGCATGCCCTGCAAGCCTTCAGCGGCACGCCCCAATGGCCTTCAGCGGCACGCCCTGCAAGCCTTCAACGGCACGCCCCATGTGCCTTTAACGGCACACTATTTTAAGCCTTCAACGGCACACTATTTTAAGCCTTCAACGGCACACTATTTCGGGCCTTCAACGGCACACTATTTCAAGCCTTCAACGGCACACTATTTCAAGCCTTCAGCGGCACACTTCTTGGGTCTTCCAACAGCACACTTGTGAAGGCCTTCAGTGGCACACCTGCGAGGCTCCTCAGCGGCACACCTTCCTCAGCCCCCAGCGGCACAGCATTCAGCCCATCCACGCCGGTCAACGCTCGTAGCCCTCGGCGCGCAGCGAAAGCATGGCAGGCCCATGCCTGCACCTTGCTGGGCTGTCCTCGCCCCACCTACTCCCATCCTCGGCATTCGTTGGCCTGACCAGGGGTATAAGATCCCCTCGCTCCGACGAAAAAGGGGGGGCAGAGAGACGGAAGGATACACACATAGAGGGGGACGGACACACACACACAGACACGCAGAGAAAAGAGAAGAAGGGGAAGAAGAAGAGAAGAAGAGGAGGGAGGCGCCTGCCCTCCCGCTGCTCCGTCCACCGCCGTCCACGCAAGGAAGAAGAGAAGGAAAAGAGAGAAGAGAAGAAGAGAGGAGTGAAGTCTGGGAGGGGAGGAGCCCACGCTCCGTTCCCCTTCCCACCTTATATTTTCATTTCTTTTCCCTTTTTTTTGTTGTTGTCCCCCTTTTCTTTTGTTCTTTTGTTTCTCTCTTGCTCGTAGTCTTAGGTCGAGCATGCTTTGCAATGTATTTGACTGGCCACGGTCATTCCATTTCCCCCTTCTGCCGAGGTTTTCTGTGGGTTTGATCGACCTAGTAGCCCCGGTGCACCTGCACCCTCCCTCAATGGCACACCCATTTGGGGTTTCAGCGGCACACCCCTAGCCTCCCCTCAGCGGCACACCTACCGCTTAACCCTGACTAAACCCCCAGTAGACCCTATCCAGCCTTAGAGGCGTCTCCCATTCAGCGTTTCTTCTGGGCTTCCCGAAGTTTTATAAAAGGTGTTGTCGCCATTGGCACGCACCTCCAGTTGTCGGGTTCTGCCACTCCATGTGGGCGCGTTCCCTGTATCTCCCTTACGCTCGGGTCAAGGGGAGATGCTGCCGAATTTTTGTTAGAAAATAACAAGACGTTAAAAGGCAAATGATGCAACAAACAAATGGGATAATAAATACACATCAAAAAAATAACAAAAGCAACAAATAAATAGAGCAACAACAGATTGCAAGAAGAAGGAGAAAAGATTTGTATAAAACTACGCAAAAATCAAAGAGAAGAAGAAAAGAAAAGCCTTCAAAACAAGTAACAGAGGAGTGGACCTTCATCGGCATGTCCGTTCCAGCCTTCGCCAGTACACCCTATCAGCCCTCCAGCGGCACACCCTATCAGCCCTCCAGTGGCGCACCCTATCAACCCTTCAACGGCACACATTCTTGGCTCCTCACCGGCACACTCATCCACCGTCTCATTCTTCCCCTCGCCGGTACACCCTATCAGCCCTCCAGCGGCACACCCTATCCGCCCTCCAGCGGCACACCCTATCAACCCTTCAACGACACACCTTCTCGGCCCTTCAGAGACACACTCTTCTCACCCTCAACACAATGTATAGACTTTAGATTGATGCACGAACATAGCAACAAGCAATGTATAGACTTTGAATTGGCCAATGTACAGACTTTGGGCTGGCCAATGTACAGACTTTGAACTGCAGCCAAGGGACAATGTATAGACTTTGAGCTGAACAATGTATAGACTTTGAGTTGGCCAACGTACAGACTTTGGGCTGGTCAATGTACGGACTTTGAACTGCAGCCAAGGGACAATGTATAGACTTTGAGCTGAACAGTGTATAGACTTTGAGTTGGCCAACGTATAGACTTTGGGCTGGCCAATGTATAGACTTTGAACTGCAGCCAAGGAGCAATGTATAGACTTTGAGCTGGACAATGTACATACTTTGAGCCGGCCAATGTATAGACTTTAATGGATAATGTATAGACTTTGAGCCGGCCAATGTATAGACTTTAATGGACAATGTACAGACTTTGGGGTGGCCAATGTGTGGACTTTGAGCTGCAATGTACAGACTTTGAGCTCCAATGTATAGACTTTAAACTGCAATGTATAGACTTTGAGCTGGCCAACGTACGGACTTTGGGCTGGCCAATGTATGGACTTTGAGCTCCAATATATAGACTTTGAACTGCAATGTATAGACTTTAAGCTGGCCAACGTACAGACTTTGGGCTGGCCAATGTACGGACTTTGAGCTGCAATGTACAGACTTTGAACTGCGATGTATAGACTTTGAGCTGGCCAACGTACAGACTTTGGGCTGGCCAATGTACAGACTTTGGGCTGGCCAATGTGTAGACTTTGAGCTGATGAACCCAGCCAATGTACCGACTTTGAGCTGGCCAATGTACAGACTTTAAGCTGGCCAACACATAGACTTCGAGCTGATGAATGTAGCCAATGTATAGACTTTGAGCTGATGAATGCAGCCAATGTATAGACTTTGAGCTGAAGAACGTATAGACTTTGTATGCTGGTTGAATAGACAATGTATAGACTTTGGGCTGATGAATGTACGGACTTTATGTCGCAGCGACCGGCCAATGTGCAGACACACGCCCTTCGCCGGTACACCCTACAGCGCCCTTCGCCGGCACGCCCCAGCCCAGCTTCCCTCGGCACGCCTCGTTTGGCCTTTCACCGACACGCTCCCCGTGCGCTCAGCGGCACGCCTGCCCCAACCCTTCGGCGGTACGCCCTCAAGCTCCTTTGACAGCATGCTCTCCCCTATTCAACCCTTCGCCGGCACGCTCGGCCAGGCCCTTTGCCGGCACACCTAAGGCTCCTTCATCGGTACGCCTCCCATAGCCACCACATCTGCCCCTTCGCCGGCACCCTTGGCCAAGCCTTTCCCCGGTATACCTCCCGCGAACCTTCAGCGGCGCACTCCCTCAGCCCCCTCAGCGGTGCACCCTTCCACCTTCAGCGGCACGCTCCTTCAGCTCCCGTTTGACCCTCCAGCGGCCCATTCTCTCTCCAGAAGAATATGTATAATAATAATAATACTAGTAATAATAAAATTAATAAAAAAACTATGATGAATAAATAAATCTAAATATATATTTATGAAATAAACAAAAAATGTAAAATAATAATAAACAAAAAAGGAGAGAAAATATAATAGTAATAATGATAAACAAAACGGATAAATCATCTAGAATAAATACATGAGAGGGAAATAAGCAATAAATATATATATATATATATAATTTAAAACCCAGATAAAAAAATGGTAAAATCCACTTTGCAGCCCCGTCTCTCTCGTGATCCGGTGCTGAAGGAACAACAATGTCTCCCTTCCAGGTTGGGCCTGAGTCTTGGGAATTATCCCGAAATGGCCATGGCCCGACCTCGCCTCGGGCTGACATTCCGATTAAGCCGGACTCGTTTCTCAGGCCGGATCCCTTCCGAGCCACTACTAAAATTGCCGCACGCTCGGTAGACATTTGAACGGGTTCACCTCGATTTTCGCCGCGTTTCTATTACGGACCTATGTCTGAACATGAAAAGACCCGTGAGCAACCAATATGGCCGACGGCTCCCTCCCCGACATGGTCATGAGCCGGCATTGCTCCGGGCCGATAGCCCGTTAAATCGGATTCATTCTAATGGGATTCGTTCCCGTTCTTTCATTGAAACTGCCGTAAACTCGACATACATTTGTACGGGGTCCTTTCCATCCACGTCGTACTTTCAGCTTGGGCCCTTGCCCGAACATGAAAAGGTCCGTGAGTGACCGACAAAATTGGAATAGAACGAGACGGTCCTTGCCACCCCTGGACCCCTTCCGTGAGAATATCAATAAGACCTCCGTGGGCCACGCTTAGACCTCGGGTCCGTCTTGATTGTGGTCGCCGTTCGGCTCATATCCTCGGTCTACAGCCCGCTCCCTTCGAACACGTTTTTGGTTTTGGAGTCTAGTCCTGGGACTCTCCCCCGTTGCCCTCCGGCACTGGAAATATTAATGATGCCCGCGCAAGCCTCGTTCGGACCACGGGAGGCGCCCCCGGTATGGTCTTGAGTCGATCTCGCACCGGGCCAATAGATTTACCGGTTTCCTGCTACACTAACCGAGATTTGACCGAATGTTTTCGGTGTCTCAGAATCATAAACTTGCCGTATCCCGGCATGCATATGTCCCAGGTCCTCCCGCGATGATTACAATATTATCAAGCCGGACTCCCGTCCGAATATTAAACGGTCTCCCGAATGATCGACACGTTTTGAACGTCCGCTTCCCTAGACACAGGGATTTTCAGCCGATTCAAGGGATATTCTCTCGTTGCCCCTTGGCACCGGAAATATTAATGACGCTCATGCAAGTCTTGTTTCGGCCGCGGGGGGCCCACCGCAGTATGGTCGCAGCTTGCTCTTGCACCGGGCCAATAGATTTACTGGTTTCTGACCGCTCTGACCAAGGTTTAGCCGAACGTTCTCCGCTCTTCTGAACAATAGATTTGCCGTACCTCGGCATACATGCGTTCTGGTTTTCCCGCGACAACCGTGATCTTCTCGATCCGGACATTCGTCCGAACATTAAATGGTCAGTACACGACTGACATGACAGCGAAGGGTTTTCTTCTCGCCCTCGCGCGAGGATTTCAATACCTCGTAATAGACCTTCCATGCAATTGATTTCTTGGCCATGAGGCCCTGAATCTCGGCGATTAATCAAGGGTGTTCCCTCGTATGGGGGATGTAAATGACGCCGTGACCTTTATGGCGCGGCGGGTTTTTGTCCTGACACGAACCACACAATCGTCTGACCGAGTCAGATCAAGCGCACCATGGGCTCTTCGGAGCCCGAACAAATTGTCACTTCGGTGACTGGCACGCCTACGCACTTAATAGACGAACCACCTGAATAAGCGAATTTTAGTGCGTCCACAAGTCTGGCACGCCCGGTGGCAGCGAAACTACCCTTCATCTCTTCGCCGGGATTCAGGGCCTCATGGCCCCCTAATAAACGATGTTTGCCTACCTTGATGAATTGTAGGTGCTATCTTTGCCAGCCCTATGGGGAGAAAATCCAGACTCGATGCAGCTGCCTTCGTGGCCTCGAGGACGCTGCTCCGAAGCATATGCAGCGTCCAAGAATCATGGGGGCTGTTATAAAAAAAAAGGAGAGAAGAGAAGGGAGGGGAAATCAAACCCCCCTTTTCCTCAAAAAGAAAGAGAAGAAAAGAAGAAAAGAAGAAAAGAAGAAAAGAAGAAGAGAAGAAGAGAAGAAAAGAAGAAAAGAAGAAAAAGGGAAAAGAAAGAAGCAAAAAAAAGAAGAGAAAGAATTGGCAAGAGAGGGTTGTACGGCCACGTCCGTCGAGACCCGTGTTGAACAAAGATTACCACTGTGGGGTTGATGCGGTGGAGTGAACCACTCATCCCCTCCCTGAGGGGGTGAGCGCTCTCCTACACCTCCACCCTGGTCAATCATACAAAAAAGGGGAGAAATAAAGAAGAAAGGAAGAAAAGTTGGCCAGCATCGCCGACTAAAAGAGCAAGAAGAAACCCGGCATCCTGCCCGACTCTAGGAGGTCCCGAGTCCGTGGTGCAATGACCCCGCTCGTTCCTCCTTCCTGCCGCCTCCATCCGGCACAAAACAGCCCCCGAGTGGTTGTCAAAAGACCTAGTGAGCCACAATTGTAGCTTGGTGAATGGTTGCCCGCTGTGGAGAATACTTTGTAGCAATGAGGCCAAGCACGGCCACCACTCCCGAAGAGAGCATGCACATACCCCGCCATGGGGGATGAGAAGAAGATATATACCCTGCTACGGGGGCATAGGAGGCAAAAAAAGAAATACACCCCATTCCCAGGGGCACATGAAGAGAATCCGCCCCGACTGAGGGGCACACAAAGCAAAAGCTACACCCCGGCTTCGGGGCATTTGAAGAAGAATCCGCCCCAACCTGGGGACGTAAGAAGAAATAGAGTTGCACCCCGGCTTAGGGGCATTTGAAGGGGAAATACACCCCGATATGGGGGCACCTGAAGCAAAAGACATACCCCGCCATGGGGGCATAAGAAGAAAAGAATTCACCCCGGCCTGAGGACACACAAAAAGAGAAACTCACCCTGGCTTAGGGGTATATGAAGAAGGAACGTACCCCGGCCTGGGGGGATAAGAAACAAAAGCACACCCCACGCTAAGGGAATATGGAGAGGAATGCACCTCGCCCTGAGGGGAGCAAAAAGTATAATAACACACCCTGGCTTAGGGGCATTTGAAGAAGAAACATACCCCGCCAGGGGGCATAGAAGTCATGAAGAATACGACCCGGCTTAAGGGCAGTTGAAGAAGTCACATCCCGCCTTGGGAGCATGAGAAGCAGCAAGAATACACCCTGGCCTAGGGGTATTTGAAGAAGAAATATACCCCGCCTGGGGGCATAGAAGCCGTAAAGAACACGCCTCGGCTCAGGGGCATTTGAAGAAGCTACATCCTGTCTTGGGAGTATAAGAAGAAAAGAGTCCACCCCATCTTAGGGGTATTTGAAAAAGAAACACACCCCGCTATGGGGGCATAGAAGCCATAAAGAATACGCCCCGGCTTAGGGGTATTTGAAGAAGAAGGATACCCCGCCTCGGGGGACATTGCAAGCAGCGATACACCCTGCTAGGGCGCACAGGAAGCAAACTGCACCCCACTTTCGGGGAACAAGAAGCAAACGTTCCCCAGCGTGTCAGGGCAAAAGAAGAAGAATCCCCCTTGGGGGCATAAAAAGTAAAGATACACCCTCGTGCCGGGGGCACATGAAGAGAATACACTCCATCCCGGGGTCATGAGAAGCAGAAGGCGCATCCCACCCTGGGGGCATATGAAGCGAAAAGAATACACCCTGGCTTAGGGGAATACAAAGAGAAGTATACCCCCACTCTGGGGCAGAGGAAGCGGGAGAATCACACCCCCGTCTTGGGGGTATTTGAAGAAGAAGTATACCTCGCCTCGAGGGCCTAGAAGCTATAAAGAACACGCCCCAGCTTAAGGGCATTTGAAGAAGCTACATCCCGCTTCGGGAGCATAAGAAAGAGAAGAGTACACCCTGTCCTAGGGACAATTGAAAAAGAAACATACCCCGCCTGGGGGCATAAAAGCCATAAAAAATACGCCCCGGCTTAAGGCATTTGAAGAAGCTACATCCCATCTTGGGAGCGTAAGGAGAGAAGAATACACCCCGACTTAGGGGCATTTGAAGAAGGAACACATCCCGGCCCTGGGGTCCGTGAAGCAACATATATCCCCCCCCCCCCCCCCCGGGGGGGCATCTAGAGACAAACAAACAACATTCCCCGGCTTAGGGGAGCATATGAAGAAAGGAACACACCCCGATACGGGAGCACATAAGCAAAGAAGAAGAGTTCACCCCACCTCGGGGGCATAAGAAGCAAGAATTACACCCCATCTTGGGGGCATCGGAAGCAGCAACACACTCCACTCCGGGGGCACTAGAAACAGAATACATCCCAGCCTGGGGGCACATGAATCCAAAGACATACTCCGCCATGGGGGCATAAGAAGAAAAGAATTCACCCCCGCCATGGGGGCACACAAAGAGAGAAACCACACCCCGCCATGGGGGTATGAGAAGCAAGGAATGTACCCCGCCCCAGGGAGCATAAGAAGAAGAAGCCACACCCCATCTGGGGGCATAGAAGCCATGAAAGACACACCCCGCCCGGGGGCGCATGTAGAGAATATGCCCCGGCTCTAGGGCATTTGACGAAGAATCCCCCCCGATCCGGGGTATAAAGAGCAAAGAGTATACCCCGGCTTGGGGGAATTTAAAGAAGAAACATACGCAGAAGTAAAGAGACAGAGTACACCTCCACCCGGGGGCACCGAAGCAAAGAGACATACATCCCGACCTGGGAGCACATGAAGAAAGAATATACCCCGACTTAGGGGCGTCAGAAGAAGAAACATACACCCCGATCCAGGGACATAAGAAGCAAGAGAATACGCCCTGCGAAAAGGGTATAAGAAACATGAAGAATGTACCCCGGCCCGGGGGCACAAAAAGTACACTCCGCCCTTGGCGCATAAGAAGCAGAAGTACTTACCCCACTCTGGGGGCACAGGAAGAGACACACTTCGCCCTTGGCGCATAAGAAGCAGAAGCACCTACCCCAGCCTGGGGGCACAGGAAGAGACACACTTCGCCCTTGGCGCATAAGAAGCAGAAGCACCTACCCCAGCCTGGGGGCACAAAGAATACACTCCGCCCTTGGCGCATAAGAAGCAAAAGCATCTACCCCGACCCGGGGCACAGAAACAAAGAGACATACATCTCGATCTGGGAGCATAAGAAGAAAGATATACTCCACCCAAGCGGCATTTGAAAAAATAACATACCCTGCTTCGGGGGCACAGAAGCCATAAAGAGATACACCCCCACCTCAGGGGGGCGTAAGAAGCAAAAGATACACCCCGGCCTCAGGGGGGGGCATAAGAAGCAAAAGATACACCCCCGTCCCGGGGGCATTTGAAGAGAGCTACGCCCCATACCAGGGGCATATGAAGAAGAAACATACCCCGCCTGGGGGCATAGAAGCCGTGAAGAGTATACCCCGGCTTGGGGGCATTTGAAGAGAGCTACACCCCGTACCAGGGGCATATGAAGAAGAAACATACCTCGCCTCGAGGGCCTAGAAGCTATAAAGAACACGCCCCGGCTCAGGGGCATATGAAGAGAAGTCCACCCTGGCTTAGGGGTATTTGAAGAAGAAACATACCCCACCTGGGGGCATAGAAGCCGTGAAGAGTATACCCCACCATGGGGGCATTTGAAGAGAGCTACACCCCGCCTCAGGGGCATTAAAAAACACACCCTGGTCTGGGGACATAGAAGCCAAAAAAATACACCCCGCCTGGGGGCACAGAAGCGAAGAGGCAAAACACACCCCCTCAGGGGGGATGCATACCAAATGAAGCTACTCCCGAACCTGGGGGCATATTAAGAGAAATACACTCCAGCGTGGAAGTATTAATGAGAAAAGAAGAGCAAAATAAAGAAAAAGACACACACGAGGCAAACGTGGTCTTTGAGCCCACCTCATCACACAAAAGAAAAGAAGAAAAGGAAGAAAAGACACGTGAGGCAGACGTGGTCCTCGAGCCCGCCTCATCACACAAAAAAAGAGAAGAAAAGGAAAAGAAGACGCATGAGGTAGACGTGGTCTTTGAGCCCGCCTCATCACGCAAAAGAAGAGAAGAAAAGGAAGAAGAGACACAGGAGGCAGACGTGATCCCTGAACCCGCCTCTCTATAAAAGAAGAAGAGAAGAAGAGAAAGAACAATCACGGGGCGAACATGGTCTCTACACTTGCCTCTCTACAAAAGAAGAAGAGAAGAAAAAAAGAGAGAGAGTCACGAGGCAGACGCGGTCTTTACACCCGCCTCTCCATAAAAGAAGAAGAGAAGAAGAGAAAGAACAATCACGGGGTGAACATGGTCCTTGCACCTGCCTCTCCATAAAAGAAGAAGAGAAGAAGAGAAAGAACAATCACGGGGCGAACATGGTCTCTGCACCTGCCTCTCTACAAAAGAAGAAGAGAAGAAAAAAAAAAGAGAGTCACGAGGCAGACGTGGTCTTTGCACCTGCATGTCCATAAAAGAAGAAGAGAAAGAACAGCCATCGGGGCGTTAAACCAAAAAATATTCAGCCATCGGGGCTTCAAGCCGACAGATATTCCACCGACGGGGCGTTAAACCGACTAAACCTTCCGCCGGCGGGGCGTTAAACCGACTAAGCCTTCCGCCGACAGGGCGTTAAACGGACTAAACCTTCCACCGGCGGGGAGTTAAACCGACTAAACCTTCCACCGATAGGGCGTTAAACCGACTAAACCTTCCGCCGATGGGGCATTAAACCGACTAGACCTTCTGCCGACGGGGCGCTAAACCGACCAACTTTCAGCCATCGGGGCTTCAAGCCGACAACTACCCCTTCATCGGCCTTCGGGTCGACAGCTATATAATCATCGGCTCCTAGCCGACAGCTACCTCATCATCGGCTCCTAGCCGACAGCTATCTCATCATCGACTCCTAGTCGACAGCTATCTCATCATCGGCTCTTAGCCGACAGCTACCTCATCATCGGCTCCTAGCCAACAGCTACCTCATCATCGGCTCCTAGTCGACAGCTACCTCATCATTGGCACCCCAGCCGACAGCTCCCTAGTCAAAAAAAAAAAATAGACCTCTCACCTTGGTTCAGATCCTTCCCCGACCAGAGAACAATAGAATAAACATTTCACTTTGGTTCGGATCCTTCCCCGGCCAGAGAACAAAAGAGACCCTTCTCTTCGACTCTCACGTCCCGCTACCCAACGCCCCTCTGTAGGGCCATTTCGGCCGGGGCTCACTGTCAGGATTAATCCATCCGTCCCACCACGCTTCCCATAACTTCGGCTCTTGCAGCCCGCTTCCCAATTTCGACCTTTATGGCCCGCTCCCCTAATGTCCCTTGGGTTCTATAGCCTGCTGCCCTAATACCCTTTCAGCCGTTCGTGGTCTGCTTCTCTAATACCTTTACTACCACTACACTTATACATAGCAACAATATTTTCTTATGCAAAAATAAACACAAAAAAAAATAAAACAGGCACATAAAAAGAGAAAAAAAATAAAAAAAGAGAATGCATGATTGCCCTGCTTGCATGTTTGCTTAATATAGAATAATACACCTCCTTGGAATTTTCTAGAACCGCATTTCCTTGTTAAATAATGCTGCCCCGATTCCGGATGCACGGGCGTCACGGCACACACTCGAAGGGAACCCAATTATGGCAGGTGCACACGTCAAGGGGAAGAGTCATGGCTGAATCGATAAGCCCAACTCACAAAATAAACCTGAGGCAACGCTCCCACACTTAGCACTTAATGTGTTCAATAGCTTTCAACCATAGGGATTGCCCGAATTCCTTCTTAGCACTCTACGGAGACTTGAATTCCTGCACTCGCGTGAAAGGTAATCGTGAGGAAAAAGCTGCCTACCCCCATTGTAAAACAAAAAAAATAAAAAAGAGAGAAAAAAAATGATGCAAAAAAAAAGAGAGAAACGTGAATCCGAGTAGCCAGGAATCCCCATTGAGACACATGAGGAGACTCGAGTAAAATGGTGAAGCGAATTACAATAAGGATGAAACCTATTAGCCGGGAATCCCCATTGAGACATATGAGAAAACTCGCGTCAAACGGTGGAATCCGCAATAGAATCACAATAAGGACGAATCTTAGTAGCCGGGAATCCCCATTGAGACACATGAGGAGACTCATGTCGAACGGTGAAATCCACTACGAAAATAAACAAGTGGGGGCTGTGTGAAGCTACCGAAAGTCGAAAGCCTGGAACTAATGTGTAGGCGCTAGAGTGATCCTCGAGTGTCACCAGGAAAACCTGCATATCCCTATGGTTATGGCTCTTTGTTCACATATTTGTACCGCCACGCCACAGAGAATTGCCTCGGGTGAAATGCGTGAATTAAGGCTATGCATGCAAGACGTGTGATATCCTCTTGACGGGTGCACCACCCCTCAATTGTGCCTCATGACCCGCACCGTGTCTGTGAATTATGGGCGATGTCCATATCCCATCCCCTATAGAGGGAGCTATCACATACGTATATTTATGTTATGTCTGCTAATGAATGCCTGCATGCTTGAATAAAAAAAATAAAAAAAATAATGTGTGTATACAGTAAAATCAATTTCGGCTATCGCAGCCTATTTTCCCAGCTCTGGCTCGTAGAGCCCAATCTTGGCCCCCCATGGCCTACCTCTTTCCCTCGCGGCTCGTTAATCTCCCAACTCCGGCTTCTGTAATCCGCTTCCCCGATTCGGTCTTCACGGCCCGCTTCCCATAATTTCAGCTCTTGCAGCCCGCTTCCCGACATCTTTGGCTCTTGCAGCCTGCTTCCCAGAATTCGGCTCTCATAGCCTGCTTCCCAGAATTCGGCCTTCGCGGCTCACTTCCCATAATTTTGGCTCTTGTAGCCCGCTTCCCAATATCCTTGGCTTTATAAGCTGCTCCCCCAATTCGGCCTCCGCGGCCCGCTTCCCGACTTTGGCTCTTCTGGCCTGCTTCCCTTTGGCTTTTATAGCCTGCTTCCCAACTTTGGCTCTTGTAGCCTGCTTACCTCGGCCCCCATGGCCCGCTTTCCCAAGTCTGGCTCTGGCATCCTGCTCCCCAAATTTTGGCTTTCGCAGCCCGCTTCCCTAATTTGAGGACACTAAATAAATTCTCACCCCATGTTTACGTGCAAGGGAATATAGAAGAGGAGAAAAGAGAAGAGAAGAAAAATAAGAGAAGAAGGGACGAACAAAGCACGTCAGTTCCCGGCACCCCGTTGGCACTGATGAAGAGACAAAGAGACCAACAAACCATGTCAGCTCTCGGCACCCTGTCGGCGCTGACGAAGAGACAAAGAGACCAACAAACCATGTCAGCTCCCGGCACCCTATCGGCGCTGACAAAGAGACAAAGAGACCAACACATCATGTCAGCTCCCGGCACCCTGTCGGTGCTGACGAAGAGACAAAGAGACCAATAGAGCATGTCAGCTCCCGACGCCCCGTCGGCACTGACGAAGAGACAAAGAGACCAACATACTGCTTCAATTCCCGACACCCCGTCGGCACTGATGAAGAGACCAATATGCTGCTTCAGTTCCCGACACCCCATCGGCACTGATGAAGAGACCAACATGCTGCTTCAGTTCCCGGCATCCCGTCGGCACTGATGAAGAGACCAATATGCTGCTTCAGTTCCCAACACCCCGTCGGCACTGATGAAGAGACCAACATATTGCTTCAGTTCCTGACACCCCATCGGCACTGATGAAGAGACAAAGAGACCAACATGTCATGTCAGTCCCCGACACCCCGTCAGCACTGACGAAGAGAAGAAGAGACCAACATACCACGTCAGCGCCCGGCAACCTGTCGGCACTAACGAAGAGAAGAAGAGACCAACATACCACATCATTCTCCGTCTCCGGTCGACACTGATGAAGAGAAGAAGAGACAAACAAACCATGTCAGCTCCCGACACCCTATTGGCACTGACGAAGAGAAGAGGAGACAGACAAATCTTGTCAGCTCCCGTAACCTGTCGGCACTGACGAAGAGAAGAAGAGACAGACAAACCATGTCAGTTCCCGACACCCTGTCGGCACTGACGAAGAGAAGAAGAGACAGACAAACCATGTCAGCTCCTGACACCCTATCAGCACTGACGAAGAGAAGAAGAGACAGACAAACCATGTCAGCTCCCGACACCCTATCGGCACTGGCGAAGAGAAGAAGAGACAGACAAACCATGTCAGTTCCCGACACCCTATCGGCACTGACGAAGAGAAGAAGAGACAAACAAACCATGTCAGCTCCCGACACCCCGTCGGCACCGACGAAGAGAAAAAGAGACCAGTACACCCGCGGGCACCGCCCGGCTCATCCTTCGCCTGCGCTACCCGTGGGTGGGGGGCATTTATGGACACCAAAAATTACACGCACAGATATCCTGCTCGGCCTAGCATCAACAACGGCACCGAGTGAAGAAACCCAGGAGAGACTAGTCACCCAAACTCCCCAAATATGCACACTGCCGTGAAGCAGTCTCTGGAGTCACGACAGTGAAGAGAAATCAACCACCAAGAGCCCCACAATCCATGGGCCTCGAAGAAAATCAAACGGCCACAACTCGTGCTTACAATGGGCTCAAAACTGCCCATTTAGCCATTCAACGGCACGCCCAAGGCCCTTCAGCGGCACGCCACTGGCCCCTCTCAGCGGCACGCCCTTGGCCTTCAGCGGCACACCCCCAACGCCCTTCAGCGGCACGCCTTGCAAGCCTTCAACGGCACGCCCCAATGGCCTTCAGCGGCACGCCATGCAAGCCTTCAACGGCACGCCCCATGTGCCTTCAACGGCACACTATTTTAAGCCTTCAACAGCACACTATTTTAAGCCTTCAACGGCACACTATTTCGGGCCTTCAACGGAACACTATTTCAAGCCTTCAACGGCACACTATTTCAAGCCTTCAGCGGCACACTTCTTGGGTCTTCCAGCAGCACACTTGTGAAGGCCTTCAGCGGCACACCTGCGAGGCTCCTCAGCGGCACGCCTTCCTAAGCCCCCAGCGGCACAGCGTTCAGCCCATCCACGCCGGTCAACGCTCGTAGCCCTCGGCGCGCAGCGAAAGCATGGCAGGCCCATGCCTGCACCTTGCTGGGCTGTCCTCGGCCCACCTACTCCCGTCCTCGGCATTCGTCGGCCTGACCAGGGGTTTAAGAGCCCCGCGCTCTGACAAAAAAGGGGGGGCAGAGAGACGGAAGGATACACACATAGAGGGAGACAGACACACACACACAGACACGCAAAGAAAAGAGAAGAAGGGGAAGAAGAAGAGAAGAAGAGGAGGGAGGCGCATGCCCTCCCGCTGCTCCGTCCACCGCCGTCCACGCAAGGAAGAAGAGAAGGAAAAGAGAGAAGAGAAGAAGAGAGGAGTGAAGTCTGGGAGGGGAGGAGCCCACGCTCCGTTCCCCTTCCCACCTTGTATTTTCATTTCTTTTCCCTTTTTTTTGTTGTTGTCCCCCTTTTCTTTTGTTCTTTTGTTTCTCTCTTGCTCGTAGTCTTAGGTCGAGCATGCTTTGCAATGTATTTGACCGGCCATGGTCATTCCCTTTCTTTTATGAATGAAAGTCGCCCTCCATGGGCTCTCTATTACTTTCGTTGGTATGTGCCACCGTGTTCTTGACTGTCCATTTCTTTTCCCTTCTCCGGCGTTTGCTTTGAGTCTTCGTGTCGATGGTTTCTCCCGGACGCCACACCAGCTTGAGTGGTCTGGGGCAACGAATCTCTCCCTGCAAGGCCCAATCCCTTCATCCGTGCTAGCCCCCTCGGGCCATTTCCCCCTTCTGCCGAGGTTTTCTGTGGGTTTGATCGACCTAGTAGCCCCGGTGCACCTGCACCCTCCCTCAATGGCACACCCATTTGGGGTTTCAGCGGCACACCCCTAGCCTCCCCTCAGCGGCACACCTGCCGCTTAACCCTGACTAAACCCCCAGTAGACCCTATCCAGCCTTAGAGGCGTCTCCCATTAAGCGTTTCTTCTGGGCTTCCCGAAGTTTTATAAAAGGTGTTGTCGCCATTGGCACGCACCTCCAGTTGTCGAGTTCCGCCACTCCATGTGGGCGCGTTCCCTGTATCTCCCTTACGCTCGGGTCAAGGGGAGATGCTGCCGAATTTTTGTTAGAAAATAACAAGACGTTAAAAGGCAAATGATGCAACAAACAAATGGGATAATAAATACACATCAAAAAAATAACAAAAGCAACAAATAAATAGAGCAACAACAGATTGCAAGAAGAAGGAGAAAAGATTTGTATAAAACTACGCAAAAATCAAAGAGAAGAAGAAAAGAAAAGCCTTCAAAACAAGTAACAGAGGAGTGGACCTTCATCGGCATGTCCGTTCCAGCCTTCGCCAGTACACCCTATCAGCCCTCCAGTGGCACACCCTATTAGCCCTCCAGTGGCGCACCCTATCAACCCTTCAACGGCACACCTTCTTGGCTCCTCACCGGCACACTCCTCCACCGTCTCATTCTTCCCCTCGCCGGTACACCCTATCAGCCCTCCAGCGGCACACCCTACCAGCCCTCCAGCGGCACACCCTATCAACCCTTCAACGACACACCTTCTCGGCCCTTCAGCGGCACACTCTTCTCACCCTCAACACAATGTATAGACTTTAGATTGATGCACGAACATAGCAACAAGCAATGTATAGACTTTGAGTTGGCCAATGTACAGACTTTGGGCTGGCCAATGTACAGACTTTGAACTGTAGCCAAGGACAATGTATAGACTTTGAGCTGAACAATGTATAGACTTTGAGTTGGCCAACGTAAAGACTTTGGGCTGGCCAATGTACGGACTTTGAACTGCAGCCAAGGGACAATGTATAGACTTTGAGCTGAACAATGTATAGACTTTGAGTTGGCCAACGTATAGACTTTGGGCTGGCCAATGTATAGACTTTGAACTGCAGCCAAGGAGTAATGTATAGACTTTGAGTTGGACAATGTACATACTTTGAGCTGGCCAATGTATAGACTTTAATGGACAATGTATAGACTTTGAGCCGGCCAATGTATAGACTTTAATGGACAATGTACTGTTGTGTCTCCTATGTGTTGATGGTGTTGACATGTAACTTTACTTCATATGGCAACACATTGTTTTGATGAATTGGCAACACTGTTTATGTTTTGATGAAATCACTTTATCAGATTGTCTGTGTGTTATATGCATTTTATCTTATCTTCACACTGAACACACACTCAAAGTCTCAAAGTCTATACATCGCTGTTGGGCATCAAAGTCTGCACATGAGCATCAGGCAGCAAGTGTGTACAACGCCCCGTGTAGGCATGACAAGTCCATACACTGGTTGCACATTGCACAAACATGCGAAGTCACTAAGTGTGTACATTGCATAGCATGCAGGCGTCAAAGTCCATACATCCACAGTGCATTGGCTAAGTCTATACACTGTCCGTCTCATTTAGAGTCTAAGGTGAAGTCTGTACATTGAGCGTCTCAATGAGCGTCTCACGTAAATCCACACATTGGCCTTCAGGCTTGAAAGTATGTACATCGATCTTTCAGCAAGTCTGAACATCGTCCGTCTTTGTTAGCGTCTCAGGCATTGGGCAAAGTCTGTACAGAGTCCAGCGTCTCATTGCATGGGTTAAGTCCGTACAGCATTCAGTGTCTAGAGTCTCATGAAGTATGTACATCAGACTGTTACAGAAAGTCTGTACATTGGACGGTGTCAGGCGAAGTCTGTACAATGACCGTCTTCCTTAGCGTCTTGATCTTCCAAGTCTATACAGGCTTCTATTTTCCAAAGTCTATACATCACCCAGTGACTGCAAAGTCTATGCAGAGCTCAAGAGGTGTTCGAAGTCTATACATTGGCCTCCATGTCTCAAGTCCATACATTGGACTGTTTGGTCAAGTTTGTACAGTCATTTGTTGATAAGTCTTCACATCGTGAAGTCTATACACTCAACTCCTTCACATATTGCAAGTCCGTACATTGCATTCATCAGCAGCGAAGTCTATACATTGCTTGTCTTCATTCGAGTCTCATGAAGTATGTACATCGTGCATCAGTTCTGAAGTCCATACATCGTCTGTCTTCAATTGAGTCTCACTGAAGTCTACACATTGCATCTTCTCACTGATGTCTACACATTGCATTGATCTTCACTTAGTCTATACATTGACAGTCTTCATATCACCTAAGTATGTACAGCGGTTGCTTCATACAGCAAGTATGTACATAGCTTTCACTTATATGAAGTCTATACAACGCAGTTCTTCTGATAAGTCTATACAGAGTGTTATTTAATCTGATCATCCGATACTCTATCTGACAGGGACTCTCTACTGAGATTGCTGACATGGCTCGTGATCCCAGGAGGACGAGGTGACCAAATGCTGACACGTGGATGGAATTGCCTCGAATCTGGAGAATTCCTTGGGCGGGAAAACGTGGAAGCCACGCGCCCTTATCCACCTGCTGCTTATATATATATCAGTCTTCATCTTCCGTAAAGGCTGATCGAAGTTGGCGAAGTCTATACATCCAGTCTGAAACAGCAGCCACCGAGATCCACTGTGAGAGAAGAAAAGGAGAAAAGAAGAAAGAGAGAGAAGATGAGTTGAGAGAGTTATCGTGAGAGTTTGTGAATCAGTCTCTTGGTCCAGTTACCAGAGCTGATATTGCTCAAGTTTGAGCTACAGTCGTTTTGGTTTTTATTCCATTCGATTGTGTGTTTTGTTTATTTTCAGTCTTGCTATTTTCTCTTTGATTACTCTTGTTCTATCAAGCTGTTAGTCAGCGGTTTCAAGCTGTGAGGCAGCGGGTTGCAGAGGTGTTCCTCTGGTCGGCTAAGCTGTAGTGCCCAGCAGAGCAAGCTGTGATGCTCAGCTGTTGCAGAGGATGCTCCTCTGGTCGGGATAAGCTGTAAGCCCCAGCCGTTGTTGGCAAGCTGTAAAGCCCAGCAGATTGAAGCTGTGTATCAGCAGTAATCCACATTCGAGTTGAATGTGGGGTGGACGTAGGTCGGATTGACCGAACCACCTAAAAGCCGTATGCCTCTCGTGTGTTTGATTGCTTGTTCAGCATATCTTGTGTGTTTCATTCGGTGCATTGGCTGTGTTCGTCTAGTGTTCTTCTAATTCCACATTTGATTCTAGGCCTAATTTTTAAATAGCCAGTTGATCTATTCACCCCCCCCTCTAGATCCACATCCTGTGGTGATAGAGCCTTCCATCTAACTTCAACATGTACAGACTTTGGGCTGGCCAATGTGTGGACTTTGAGCTGCAATGTACAGACTTTGAGCTCCAATGTATAGACTTTGAACTGCAATGTATAGACTTTGAGTTGGCCAACGTACGGACTTTGGGCTGGCCAATGTATGGACTTTGAGCTCCAATGTATAGACTTTGAACTGCAATGTATAGACTTTAAGCTGGCCAACGTACAGACTTTGGGCTGGCCAATGTACGGACTTTGAGCTGCAATATACAGACTTTGAACTGCGATGTATAGACTTTGAGCTGGCCAACGTACAGACTTTGGGCTGGCCAATGTACAGACTTTGGGCTGGCCAATGTGTAGACTTTGAGCTGATGAACCCAGCCAATGTACCGACTTTGAGCTGGCCAATGTACAGACTTTAAGCTGGCCAACGCATAGACTTCGAGATGATGAATGTAGCCAATGTGTAGACTTTGAGCTGATGAATGCAGCCGATGTACAGACTTTGAGCTGAAGAACGTATAGACTTTGTGTGCTGGTTGAATAGACAACGTATAGACTTTGGGCTGATGAATGTACGGACTTTATGTCGCAGCGACTGGCCAATGTGCAGACACACGCCCTTCGCCGGTACACCCTACAGCGCCCTTCGTCGGCACGCCCCAGCCCAGCTTCCCCCGGCACGCCTCGTTTGGCCTTTCGCCGACACGCTCCCCGTGCGCTCAGCGGCACGCCTGCCCCAACCCTTCGGCGGTACGCCCTCAAGCTCCTTTGACAGCATGCTCTCCCCTGTTCAACCCTTCGCCGGCACGCTCGGCCAGGCCCTTTGTCGGCACACCTAAGGCTCCTTCATCGGTACGCCTCCCATAGCCACCACATCTGCCCCTTCGCCGGCACCCTTGGCCAAGCCCTTCCCCGGTATACCTCCCGCGAACCTTCAGCGGCGCACTCCCTCAGCCCCCTCAGCGGTGCACCCTTCCACCTTCAGCGGCACGCTCCTTCAGCCCTCGTTTGGCCCTCCAGCGGTCCATTCTCTCTCTAGAAGAATATGTATAATAATAATAATAATAATAATAATAGTAATAAAATTAATAAAAAAACTATGATGAATAAATAAATCTGAATATATATATATATGAAATAAACAAAAAAATGTAAAATAATAATAAACAAAAAAGGAGAGAAAATATAATAGTAATAATGATAAACAAAACGGATAAATCATCCAGAATAAATACATGAGAGGGAAATAAGCAATATATATATATATATATATATATATATATATAATTTAAAACCCAGATAAAAAAATGGTAAAATCCACTTTGCAGCCCCGTCTCTCTCTTGACCCGGTGCTGAAGGAACAACAATGTCGCCCTTCCAGGTTGGGCCTGAGTCTTGGGAATTATCCCGAAATGGCCATGGCCCGACCTCACCTCGGGTTAACATTCCGATTAAGCCGGACTCATTTCTCAGGCCGGATCCCTTCCGAGCCACTACTAAAATTACCGCACGCTCGGTAGACATTTGAACGGGTTCACCTCGATTTTCGCTGTGTTTCTATTACGGACCTGTGTCTGAACATGAAAAGATACGTGAGCAACCAATATGACCGACGGCTCACTCCCCGACATGGTCGTGAGCCGGCATTGCTCCTGGCCGATAGCCCGTTAAATCGGATTCATTCTAATGGGATTCGTTCCCGTTCTTTCATTGAAACTGCCGTAAACTCGACATACATTTGTACAGGGTCGTTTCCATCCACGTCGTACTTTCAACATGGGCCCTTGCCCGAACATGAAAAGGTCCGTGAGTGACCGACAAAATCAGAATAGAACGAGACGGTCCTCGCCACCCCTGGACCCCTTCCGTGGGAATATCAATAAGACCTCCGTGGGCCACGCTTAGACCTCGGGTCCGTCCCAATTATGGTCGCCGTTCGGCTCATATCCTCGGTCTACAGCCCGCTCCCTTCGAACACATTTTCGGTTTTGGAGTCTAGTCCTGGGACTCTCCCCCGTTGCCCTCCGGCACCGGAAATATTAATGATGCCCGCGCAAGCCTCGTTCGGACCACGAGAGGTGCCCCCGGTATGGTCTTGACTCGATCTCGCACCGGGCCAATAGATTTACCAGTTTCCTGCTACACTAACCAAGATTTGATCGAATGTTTTCAGTGTCTCAGAATCATAAACTGGCCGTATCCATGCATATGTCCCAGGTCCTCCCGTGAAGATTACAATATTCTCAAGCCGGTCTCCCGAATGACCGACACGTTTCGAACGTCCGCTTCCCTAGACACTGGGCTTTTCAGCCAATTCAAGGGATATTCCCTCGTTGCCCCTTGGCACCGAAAATATTAATGACGCTCATGCAAGTCTTGTTTCGACCGCAGGGGGCCCACCACAGTATGGTCGCAGCTTGCTCTTGCACCGGGCCAACAGATTTACTAGTTTCTGACCGCTCTGACCGAGGTTTAGCCGAACGTTCTCCGCTCTTCCGAACAATAGATTTATCGTACCTCGGCATACATGCGTTCCGGTTTTCCCGCGACAACTGCGATCTTCTCGAGCCGGACATTCGTCCGAACATTAAATGGTCAGTACACGACTGACATGACCGCGAAGGGTTTTCTTCTCGCCCTCGCGCGAGGATTTCAATACCTCATAATAGACCTTCCATGCAATTGATTTCTTGGCCATGAGGCCCTGAATCCCGGCGATTAATCAAGGGTGTTCCCTCGTATGGGGGATGTAAATGACGCCGTGACCTTTATGGAGCGGCGGGTTTTTATCCTGACACGAATCACACAATCGTCTGACTAAGTCAGATCGAGCGCACCATGAGCTCTTCGGAGCCCGAACAAATTGTCACTTCGGTGACTGGCACGCCTACGCACTTAATAGACGAACCACCTGAATAAGTGAATTTTAGTGCGTCCACAACATGAGACAACAAAGATGAATACATGTAAGAGAGAAATGGGTATTAAGTACCCCAAATCATAGATATATCAAGTGGAGATTGTTGGAGAATTACCTTGAGAGATGTCCATCCATTTTTCACAATAAACCTCCTCCTACCATTCAACCAAAGCAACTTACCATTTTGTTGGTCCACATGCATGTTAAGATCCAATTGGAAGATATCCAATGTAGTTTTTATATTCAATGCTATTCGATACACCTGTCACATTGCATACTGGAAGTTAGTCTTCCATAACACTCAATTTCTAAAAATTGAAATCTATCTCTCATTATTCACTTAATTTCACACTTAAGATCCTGCATCACAACCGTTAAGTGAATCAAATAGGGAAGAGTTAGAAGAGTTTCACCCAGTTCAGTCGGAGACTATTCTTTCTCACTAGCTCCTGTAAGCATATCAAAGCACATGTCAGTTAACTTCATCAAATCAGTTGACCGTGACATATACTAGCCCGTTCATACAAAATGGAGTTTGCTCAGTTCATTTCAAATCCACAACAACATATGCAAATTGTTTACATGGAGGGAAGTCACATGGTATTTAGTTCATCATCAAAATTTCCTAAAACACGGTTGTGCACGGGGTTCAACACACTTGCCACATCAGCCCCCTAGATTCCCGCCCTCTTTCACCTTCCTTATTCCCCCTCCAAATCTTCCTAAATCCCTCTCCTCCTCCTAATACCTTGCCCAATCCCTTCCCTATCTCATTCCCTCCATCATTCAAAATTCAAAAATCTTCCTAATCCACTGCCACGTCAACCTCCTATCTAGGAAACCATACCTAGAATCCCTCCCCTTCCCCAACACCAGCTACCCTTCACTCCACATCCCAATCTGGCCGCACCCCCCCATCCACCCCTAGCCCTAGTTCGCCCCAACCTCCTCCCTACTCTACCTCTCTACAAGTCGATCCTAGGCCACCTCCACCACTCCTCCCACGTCCACGATCCCCTCCCTCGACCGGTTACACCTATCGTCTCTCGGTGCCTCGCCATTTCGCAGCAACCCGAGAAGCCAGGCGTGCAGACCTGCGCCCAGAACAGAGCTTCTGCAACTCGATCGACACCGGCACCCCAGCAACGTTCTAGGGAAAGTCTCGGAGTGTGGAGGTGCTACCCCACGTCCCCTCCACCCTCAGATCAAGTCGGAGGCCATCCCGACCCCGGAGTTGCACCGAACAGCCTCTCCTGTCGACCCGTGCAGGACCGACGTCTAGTCTGCTAGCAAGTTAGTCTGTGGCTTGGTATGCCCTCCACAGCTGCCATCTGTGCGTCTCTTCCATGTGGTAGGCTCCCCTCCACGTCTCCTATGCTTGCTTCGATCCCCGGATGCCATCTCCCTCAGATTCTGCCCGGAGCGACCCCGACATCGACCCTTATCCTACCTGCGCCTGTCTGCTTGCGCCGACAGATCTGGGATCCCAGCGCACCCCAGCCTCTTTCCGGACACGCCAGAACCGGCCCACTCTAGGAGCCATTGAGGATGACCCCCAGGGTCCTCTCCTTGGTCCCCTCGCTCACCACCTGCACCGGAGAGTCGCCACGCCCACAACACTTAGCATGCTGACCTGCTGCCAGCGCCCTGCCTCCCGTGATAGGGTTGCCCTCCTGCGAATCCCTCCATGCACCTGCGACCCTAGTAGCCGGCCCGGCCCCTGGAGGCCTATGGGGATCCCTCCCCTCCAACTCCAACCACTATGGGCGCCCTCCCGCACTCCCTCGACGGCGTCACCCTCAGCGCAACTAGAACTGCCCAGTTCTGTCCCCTGCCTGCAGCCGATGACCAGCACCTACTCCGGCGACCCCTCAGGCCGACCTGTCACGTCCAGGTCACCCCGGACTCCCCATCACGCTGTGAGGGCCCTCCCTCATGCCCACAGATCGTGCCGGCACCCTCGGGGATCACCTTGCCTGAGCCGACTACAGGCCTGAGCACCTGCCTGAGCCAGCGGCGACATCGGACCAGTTCCTGCAGCAACCGGTGCCCCCGGCCCCACCCCGACCACGTGCGACTTCCCTCTAGTCGTCCTTCAACTGATGTCACTGGTGGCAGCCTCCTCGGCCGTGGCATAACAGAGTACGACCTCGGACACTCTGGACGCGCAGTTCTGTCCAGCATGATAGCATTCTGCAACCAGGCCACTATCGACCATCCACCCCACTCCAGCACGAGTTTGTGGACCATGACAGCGACTGAGGACGCTCAGGGGACCCCTCCCCACGTCATGGACCTACTGTGGACTTCCACACTATCACCGACGGGTCATCGCCATCGTTCAAGCGTACCTCTGTCCTGCTGTCTGGACAGAGATCAGCAGCGCAGCTGCTGCCTCCCCAGCCCTTGTTCCCCCCTCCTGCGTGAGGGTAGTGATTGTACACTCCGTCCCCGAGTTCCCCCTCCCTACGTGGAGGTTTGATTTTGGTTGTACATACAGGTTTACATCTGAAGACGCCATCGACATGCTGGTCGGGTGAGCGTGTTCCATGCACGCACCCGTCCCGCGTCACTCTACCTTCAAATGATCAACTGCAATACCTTAGAAATTATATGACTGAGAAAAGAAACTTCCTCCAAACTGACTTCACACTTGCTACAGTTGGCATATAACTTCCTTCCTTAGAAATTGCCTCTTATTAATTGCAAAGCCAACCTCAAATGCTCTTCATGTTCCTCTTTCGACTTGGAGTAAATCAAGATGTTATCAATAAAGACCACCATGAATTGATCAAGATATGACCAGAATACGTTGTTCATCAACTGTATAAATGTTGCAGACGCATTGATTAGTCTAAAAGATATAACAATAAACTCATAATGCTCGTACCTGCTCCTGAACGCCATTTTGTGAATATCCTCTTCTTTGATCCTCAATTGGTGATAACTAAACCTGAGATCGATCTTAGAAAAATACTAAACTCTTGAAATCTGATCAAATAACCCATCAATTTTTGACCATGGATATTTATTCTTGATCGTATATTCTACTCCGAAATTTTGATTCTTCATCCAAAATTAGTGTCGCCTACATCAAATCGACCCTAATTCTTCCTTGATGGATTGTGGTTTAATTCCATTTTATGGCTCATTTTACTTAATTTGTGTTTATTTAACTCAATTAGAATTGAGATTGGGACATTATCATTTTATGGGTTTATTCACTCTTTTTAAGTCCAATTAAGTTTTTACATAAGTCCAATTTATAATTATAAGTATTTTAAATTTTATTTACTTTTCTAATAATTTTATTAAATGACTTATAGAATTGTTTATATTACTTATAATTATATATATATATTAATTTATTTATTTTAATCGAGTTGCTACGACATTGATCGTCTTTCCACAAAACAAAGAAAATAAATGAATACAAAACGAGGAAGAGAACACAGAGGGTTGATTCCTATATTCAATGAGACACGCACATCCACGGCCAAAAGAAAAAATATTTTAAATTCATGTCGTTATAATAATAATATTAACTATAATCATGTCACTATTCCCTCTTGTTCACATGTGATGTTGCAGTCGGTCGTCCGCTAGCACCATCTTCGAGGACTAATTTTCTTCTCTGTCTAAAAAATTATTCCTCCACATGAGTGACAACGCATCTCCCTTCTCCCATTTCCATGACCGAAGCCCTGTAAAGATATTTTGGCAAAATTTATTTTTAATTAAAAGTTATTCTTATTAATTAAAGTGAAAGAACTGTTTATATATGTTATTTTTGAACAGTCGTACTATTATAATCTTTATGATTCTTTTTCAGTTTGAAGCTTTTAGAACTTAAAATCACATATGGAGAGGGGGATTTCTGCAGCCCATACAAAGAGCAGCCCAACTAGGCTCGGCAGGGCCCAATGAGGCCAAGCTCACCCAAGTGACAGCCCACAGGGCCCACTTGGGGAAGAAAGTCCAATAAACAGCGCTCGAGGAAACAATCCTCCTAGGCGGCCTCAAGGCTCGGAGGGCCCGAGCATCGGTCAGGTCACGAGAAAGGCCCGCGCCCGAGCCATCTCTCCGCCCGGGAGAGGGAGGCGTAGGCTAACCTATCCGACCCATCTTTTACCGAGCTAAGCTTATCGCCCGGATAGGGCTGGCCCCTCTGAGCTCGGAACGACCGACGAATGCTTATCTTTGCAACTGTTATGTAGCAACCCTTGAAAAAAAATTAAAATAATAATAAAGATTTTTAAAATAAATCAAATTAGAATAAACAAATTCTGAATTAGTCAAAATAGGCTAAAAGATTTAAGTAAGTAAAAGAAAAATCAAGAGGAACAAATAAATAGAACCAAAAATGTGAATAACGCCTTGATTCAAGGCGCTAATTAAAATTAAACGCCTCTGGCTAAGGCGTGAATTGAAAAAGGGACGCCCACTGAACAAGGCGTCAATTCTCAAACAACCAAAATAAATAAAAGGGCAATTAAACGTAACACCCTTTGCTTAGGCGCGTTTTCTCAAGAAACGACATTGTCAAAGGCGTCAATTTAAATTCGACGCCCTCACTTAAGACGCTAATTCCGTTTGTGTTCCGTTCGAACCAGAACATTATCCAAGGAAAGTTTATGGATTAGTACGAGTTAGTGGAATATAGTAAGAACTCTATCATGGAAATATAACTCCCAATAGAACTCTAACCCTATTAGGATTCCCAAAATCCTATAAGTAAACCTCTCTGTCAAACCCTAACGAGCTGTTGGCCGAAGGAAGCTCTACCGCTGCTGTGCGTGAAGAACAGGTTTATGTTCTTCTTCCTTCCTTTGCTTTTGACTCTGGTTGTTTGAGGAAGGAACATTAATATTCTTTTCTTCTTCTCCCTCATCCTCCTTTGCAGGTAGCATACAAACAACTCGTTGAAGAACGTGGTTCTTCATCAACATCGTTCTTCTTCTTCTGCCGGTGATCAGAAGACTCTGTTGCAAAACAGAGTATCGTTTCTCTTCACATATCTTCACCCAGATAGTCATCAGGTAGGTTTTCTCAAGAACGTAGCTCAAACTAGCTTAATATCTTTAATAATATCATCGATCCTCCATGCATATAGTTTTATTGTGGTTTCAACTGTTTCTATGCAATTTTTTAAAAAAAAGTAACGCCCTTGACCAGGACGCTAATATAAAGAAGCGACCCACACTAGAGCGCTAATTCTTGTTTTGACGCCCTACCTAGGAGTCGTCAATCTCATATAAATTGATAATTACCCATGTTTAAAATTCTATATCTATGAAACCATGAACCTAATCTAATGCATGTTCATCCTGATTGAATCCTGCTATTTTTCTAGTCCTGACCATGTACCTGTTTTCCTGAAATTTATTATCTAAAATTTCAAAAATTGTTGAATTAACGACCTGTACAAGGTCGTCTCTTATTGAACTGACGCCCCAGACCAGGGCGCTAATTGACAAGTAACGCCCCTGTCCAGGGCGCTGTTGACACCCGTTTTATACCCAATAAGTCGGGTCATCTCCTTATTTCATTCTATATGATGCTCCGAGTTGTTCACTCTTCATTGAGTCTCTTGATCAGTTGAAGCCTATTTTTTGGGTCTTAATTCCTGGATTAAGATGTGGCTCCCGGTGGCATTTCGTTGGATGAAGCTTAGCAAAACCCTTCACTCTATTTTTGGAACCTCAATGTTAATAACGGTCCCAATCAGGCGCGTTGCTTCCTTCTGACGGATAGATCCTGGGCCGTTACTCTTTGAAGAGTCCTAAGGCTTGAGGCCTCGTTTTCAGTGCTTATCCCTTAATTTCCACATTGATAATAACGGTCTGTCGTGCAGCCGTTGTTTCATTCTAACGCCCTATGCCTTGGCCGTCGCATCCTTGCAGAGTCCTATTGTGTGGGTCTTCTTCCTGTTGATCTTATCCTTTGGGATAGGGTTGAAAATGGCGGTCGTTCTTTGATGCGTTGCTTCCAAGTGGCGGTCTGTCGTGCAGCCGTTACTTCCTTCCAAGCGTCCTGGCAGTTCAGGCCTTTTTTCTGCTACTCCGTGGTCGAGATAAGGATTTGGATTGACATTATCTCTTTCAAATCTGATCCTCAGGACCTCCCGTTCGATTCTATGGACTCTTGGTGATATTATCTTCGATGATTTGCTAAGAGTTATCTCCTTTCACGTTTGAATTATCCTCTGCTCGACCTAAGAGTTTGAGGGTCTATAAATAGAACCCTTGACTTCATGGCCAAAGAGGGGGGAGATTTTGAAATCACGACGAAGTGCTGCCAAACTCAAGAGCCATCTTCATCCAAGAGGAACTGCTTCCCACGTCCATCCATCTCATAATCAAGGGAGTACTTTAGTTTTGGTCTTTCAAGTTCATCATTGCATGCTTGAGTTCTTCCCTGGTTTTTTCCTCAATCAAGTCATTGTCCCTCTTCCTTCTCCACATTTTTCACTGTCCTCTAAGCATATAAACATCTTCCCAAACTTTTAAAACACCCAGAGGGGTTAAAAAACCAAAACTCCCTGGTAATCCCCTCTCCTTTTGATGATGTTAAGTCCTTTGAGAATTGATGCTATGCTTGTGAAAAGGACTAATTGAGGTTATTATGTTTGGTCTTTCTACATCTTTGGCAGGTTTACAGGTTCATTGACACGAGGCCCAGGTCTTCTAGCCGGCTGGAAGAGTTGGTGTCAAAAGAATTCAAGCTTTGTTACTGCAGGTTATCTGACGGTCTTAGGCAGGCGCGTCATTCTCCTCCGGCGGTCTATCGTGTGGCCGTCACTTCAAAGCGACGCACGGGATTCTGGCCGTTACTTCCAAGTTGATCTGCAGGCTTTCTCTGGTTTTCTCTCCCGTGGGCGGGTGTTTCATCCACCTATTTCCAAGGTATATTCAGGTTCTTTTGACTTGTTTTACTTTGGTGGCGATCACATCTTTCCTTGGTGTTGGGCATTAGCTGTCTTCTTCATCATATCTTCCTATTTTCCTTGCTTATTCCACCTTCACGGTGTGTTTTTATTTATTCCTTGCTCCACGTCCCGGCGTGTGTTTTCTCTTTTCCTTAGCGTAGTTGGATTGAGATAGCATGCCCATGCTAGAGCTAGCTATGATTGCCTAGGTTCATGATCACATGTTCATAGGTTTGAGTAGATCTTTGATTGCTTGTTTGTCATCTTACCATATCACTCTCCAAACCTCAAAAGAAAAGATAGAAGATAGACAAATAAATATCAACAGATAATTTTTTTGGCGATCACGGTGGGACAACTTGTGCCAATCGTGCTTTTGATTCTTGTTTAAACCTGCCATCATCTGCTTGTGGAGTTGCCTTTTGTTTCCCCTTTGATTATTGCTCATTCTGGTTTTCTGAGTTCTCTGACGGCCAGGTGTCCCCGCGTCATAGTTCTCTGACGCAGGGGCATTAGACCGCCACTTTGGTTCTGCTGTGTGAGTTTCCACGGGCTTTCCGGTTACTTCTATCTGGTTTTGGTTCCCTGGCTCATCTGACGGTCTCATCCCCCTGTGTTATATATTATCTGGCGGTCTGGCCTTATACCGTTATTATTCTCTGACGCAGGGTCCTTCGACCGTTACTCTCCTGGCAGGTACACATCCGACGTGCATTTATTTCCGTGGTTTTCGCTGTGATTTATTGCTTGGGTGATACTTGACATCCTCCTTGCTTTGCTCATATCTCCATATCATTGTGTGCATCATTGATTGCTAGATTTTAGGTTAGACTTTGCATGCACTCCGGTGCACATAGGGTCATTCATCTTGTCATATCTTAGATTGCATTTTCCTACCCTGTTGTGAGGACCTCTCGTCTCCATATTCCTTGGAGCCGACCAGAAATCATAACAGGGACCTCCATAAGTCCCTGCGAGCCGTGGATTCCCACACGGACGCCGGGCTGGTTGTACCTTTCCCACCCCGTGTCTAGGGTTACATAGGTGAAGGAGTGGTTACACTTAGAGTCAAACCAAGTCCCATATTCATCTCCTACTAGGAACCCATTGTTGAGAGCATATATCAATCAATCCACTAAAGTTCCAGAGGAGAAATCATAAGAACCTTGTTGCATCATCTTAAAACAATTTGGTTGATATTTGAGTGTCTTCATCTTTTATCACTTACATCTTGTTAGAATCACCTAAGTTTGGTTGCTTATTGAGTGTCTTTTGTTGGTTGTTTTCGCATTTCCAAGGTTGCCCGTTGCATGTGGGGTTGTTTTCGTCCGTCTGAATCATCTTCTCGAGTCAGTTCCGTCTTCACGTTCTATTCTAATCCCCTCTTCGAGTCCACCATGGCATCCTTCAATCCTCCTCGCTCCCAAGAGGACTCTCTTCCTCAAGGGCTCCTTGAAAACCCCCCTAGGGTTATTACATTTTCCTCTGGAGAGGGGACTGCCCCCCTCCCATCCTCCACCTCTATGGAAGGAAGTCAAGTTACCCCTTCTCTCTCTACTCCTTCCGCGGGCTCCGTCCTTCATATGATGGCCCAATTGGATCCGACCCAACTCCAAGTTCTATATCAAGCTATGCAAGGGTCCAATACTTCTCCCTCTGCCACTATCCAAGGTCAATCTAATCCTTCCAATATTGGGCCGCCCGTTCAGCCCACTCCGATTGATCTCACTCCGGTCCAACCCCGGACCATCACTTTCACTGGCATGGAGATGGGCCAGTCTTCTAATCCAGCCCATCAATCTTTCGATAAAGGGAAGTCACCCATCTCTTCCTTTGTCCAATTGGATCATCACAACTCTGGTTCGGTAGTTCCGCAGCTCCTTATGAACCCTTCCGATTTCTTACGCTCTCAGCAAGGAGTGGCCCAAAATAATTCCAATCCGGGTCTATCTCAGGCCCAATATCCTTCTTACGGGCCGCCTATTCCCACTATCTATCCTTCCACTCCTTCTTACGGGCTCCCGCCTGTGGCTACAGCCATTCCATCTGCCCCTCAAATACAAACAGCATCCTTCACTGCCCCTGCTCCTTCCAGAGAGCAGGACTTGCTTGACAAGTGGGCCACCATGCAGCAACAACTCGACTTTCTCCAGAAAAGGGTTGGCCCACAATCCTTGGCCGATATTCCTATTCCAAGCTTCCAGAACATCCGGTTCCCTCCGCAGTCAGAGCTCCCCAACTATCGCAAGTACGATGGGAATAGTAATCCCTTCATCCATGTGAGGGATTTTCTTTATGAATCGGCGCAGTTCCAATATGATGATCGCCTCATGGCGTACTAATTCCGCCGATCTTTGACAGTGTTGCTCTAGAATGGTTCTATTCTCTTCCACTGGAAGAGGCCGAGAGTTTTAAGGTAGTAAAAGACAAATTCATCCAGCAGTTTCAAGACAGGGTCGGCCCTGAATATTCATTTACAGATCTAGTGGCCGAGAAGATGAAGTCGGATGAGGAGTTCGCCACCTATGCAGACAGGTGGAGACAAATGGCCGCCAGGGTACCAGGCCACATTCCGGAGGAAGAGAAGGTCAAACTGCTGATTTCCAATGCCACCCCGACCTTCCGCAACATCCTGGCGATGAATGACATAGCCAACATGCATCAACTCTATAGCCGGGCGCGCTTCATCCAGACTCAATTCAAGGACTCCCCTATCCATTCCCTCTTCAAAAACCAAAAGCCCAAGTACCACAAGAAACCCCAAGGGCCGGTTACTGAGGGAGTCCAAACAAATGAGCAAGTACAAGCCGTTGCTTTTCCATATCAGGCCGCACCTTTCCGCTACAACCAAAACCCCCGCAATTCATAAAACGCCGCTCCGCAAAACTTCCAAGCCACTCCACAAAACCCTCCACCCGCCTTCACCATTCCACAAAACACCTTCGCCGCACCACAACAACCATCGCCGCCACCACAATACCATAACGTCCCTCCACCCAACGGCTACAACAACAACAATCCAAATAGCAAGCGCCTGGCTCCCAGGAGAGCCCAGTATCCTCCATTGCCCGAGACACTTACGAATATCTTCTCGGCACTCATGTCAGTGAATGCAATCCAAATTCCTCCGGAACGGCCTGTTTTGGAACCCGGCAGTCGATCAGACTAAGTATTGTATGTTCCACCGGCAGCCAGGCCATACCATAGAAGGATGTTTTCAGTTCCGAGATCTTGTGTATGACCTACATGAGGGGCAGAGGATCGACTGGGCCGAAATGCATAGGGCCATTGTTGAGATTAAAGAAAAGAGAAGGCAGCCACAGGGGCAGCAAGTGCAGCAGCATCAAGCACCGCCGCCGCGGCAGCCACCACAACAGCAGCAACCACAGCAAGTACAAGACCTGGGCATCCATCAGAACCCGATGCCGAATCATCCGCCCGCTCCTCAGCAGCAGCCGCCAGCACCAGCGCAAGTAAACATGGTCCAGCCACCGGCCTCCAACGCCGGATGGTCTTTCGACGATGATGGCGCCACACCGCAGGTCATGGCCCTCCACCATAACCACCGCAATCCTCCCTTCATCATCCCTGCACAGCCGATGTCCTCTCAACTCATCCTCCCACTCGCACCCGCTCCAGCAAATCCTCTACCACTCTCCATTCCATCATACTCTCCCTCATTTACTCCCATCACCACCATCACACCGCCGCCCAATCCTTCACCCATTCTTTCCCAACCGCTAGCCTTCCCTCCACCCGCATCTACATCCATCACCACCCTGCCTTCCACCAATCCTTCATCCATCATCCGCGCACCGCCCATTAAACTCACCAACCCTACGCTCCACCAAACCGCCTCCCCCGCACCACCAGTTCCATTCACCCATCCTGTAGGGCCCATCATACTATCTTCAGATGCCGCGGCAAGCTGTGCTTTGAGGAGCGGGAAGATGTTCCATCGGAATTACGTTACTACTTCTAATCCCCAGTCCTCTCAGCCGGTGGCCGAGCAAGAAGAAACTGGACCTTTGCCGGGTACTCAATATGACTTGTTGCATCATCTGGATCGAGTGCCCGCCAAAATATCTGTGCTGGAGCTTATCAAAAGGTCTACCCTTCATCAAGATGCACTGAGGGATTTTCTACAGAAGGTAATGGTTAGCGAAGACATGGCAGTTGATAGCCTACCGATGGCACTGGCAACCATCTCCAAAGGGCCGGCAATCACGTTCTCTGAAACCGAGCTTGCACCTCCGGGGGCTCGGCAAATGCCGCTCTGCATAACAATTACCCTGAACAAAGTCGACATTGAGGCAGCGCTGGTTGACACAGGGGCCTCAATTAATGTTTGCCCACTCAGCACCCTCCGAGCATGCAACATATCTGAAGAGTTACTACGGCCTACCCCCACCACTATAGCGGCATATGACAACTCAAGGCGAGCATGCCACGGGGTAGTCACCATTCAGGCAGAGCTCGGGCCCCTTACTATGGCCGTGGAATTCTATGTTCTTGATATCGACCCTATGTTCAAGGCTATCTTGGGTCGTCCCTGGATTAACACACTCGGCGCCGTGCCCTCCACCGCACATCAGTGCATTAAGTTCCCCTTTCAAGGGAGGGTCGTCAAAGTTAAGAGCTTATCCACAGTACAGTCAGTAAAGGCTATCTCAGAGCAAGTTCTTCCCACACTTTGGCCAAGCAGCCGGCCCGTTCTGTCAGTGCTGGATTTGAACTTTCCTTGGGCTTACACATCCCCTAAGCCCGTCGCTACTCCAGTTAATGTCAAAGTGAAGCCGCAGATCCGAGATTCAAAGGGGTGGAACATTATATTGAAACTGGGCTATCAACCGGGGAGAGGCCTCGGTGCGCAACTGCAAGGGATGACTAAGCCTATACCTAAGGGAAGGAAAATAGGTAGGAGAGGTCTCGGCTACAAAGAAACAGCATTATCTATGATGGGTGATTCCGGGCCGCTCACCTGGGATTATCGTCAGCATTTTGTCAAAGGGCCTCTCCAACCTGGCACATTAGCTCCAAAGCCGGTTCAACAAGAAAGGAATACAGTTTGTCCAATCGCCAGTCCGCCTCCCTCGCTAGGAGGGTCAGATGATGACGTGCTCAACTACAGTCAGGCCTTGCAGGGGCTCTTTCATGAGGAGGAATGTCAGAAGAAGCAACAAGAAGTTTGGCTTATGAAGTGGAGGCCGAAGAAGCAGCCTATTGTTGATCTACAGGAAAGGGGGGGCTCTCCCGTTATCTTTTCTTGGCCTCCCTCACGCCTCCAATCTATCTTTCAATAAAGGGACTTCATACCCCGCCTTCCTCCCATCATAATAAATCCGTCTTTCATTGATCCGCCCGAGATTCTATTTGTTCCTTATGCTTGCGGGAAGTGCCCACCCCTCGATCTATCCACTCTCTTCACTCCTCCTCCTCCCAAAGCCCAACTCCACGAGATGTGGTTCTCTTCTTCCGATCCTTTCTTCGACTGCATTTTCCCCGAGCTGTTCCCTATGCAGCTCCCACCTCCTCCATCTTGCTGTATAGTCTCCGCTGACCTCCAAAAAAAAAACGTCAAATTTAAAACGGAGATTTCAGTGGAAGATTACGCTATCTTGCCGCCATTTTCCTCCCAGGGGCACGAGTCCCCTGCGCCTTCCCTTCCACTAGGTCTTCTGTCCCCTAGGTTAGGATTAGGGTCCGTCGAGTCTAGAGGAGTAGAGTCCGTTAGGTCTAGAGAAGTAGGGTCTTGTTCTGGGTCGTCCAACCCTTCCCATTCTGAACCGCGCTCGCTTGCGCATCCTTCCCGATCTGTTCCTGATAAGTTCTTGCAGGATATAGCTAAGCGATGTCGTGCTCTTTTGAAATGTCCAGAATTCGTCGCTACAGCAATCGTGATTGAGGATGAGGAGGAAATAGGAGGGGAATGGAGCGACGACGGATTAGGCGTTTATGAGGTTTTGGATGAGAAGGATCCAATAGATGAAGGCAGCAATGTAGATGACACTGCCGACTTATATGCACAAGGACTAAAAAGATTCGACCAGCCGTCGACGGCAGTGGATGAACCTACAAAGGAAATCAACTTGGGAACAGAAGAAGACCCAAGGCCCGTCATTATTTCTGCTAATCTCCCTTCACAGGTAGAAGAAGATCTAATTAAGGTATTGAGGGAGTATAGTGATTCTTTCGCCTGGTCTTATGAGGACATGCCAGGTCTTGACCCCTCCTTAGTAGAACATCGGCTCGTGCTTAAACCAGGGGCAACACCTGTGAAACAACGGTCAAGAAGATTTCACCCCCACATGGCCTTAAGGATCAAAGAAGAGGTCGACAAACTATACAAGGCCAGTTTCGTCAGAGTGGTGTTATATCCTCAGTGGGTGGCAAACATAGTCCCTGTTCTCAAGAAGGATGGAAAAGTGCGCATATGCATTGATTTCAGGGATCTAAACAAAGCATGTCCCAAAGATGATTTTCCGCTACCCCATATAGACGTCCTAGTGGATAACACTGCCGGGTATGAAGCTCTGTCATTTATGGATGGGTACTCGGGCTACAATCAGATCCGTCTCGCTCCGGAAGACCAAGAGAAAACTTCCTTCACCACACCCTGGGGCACGTATTGTTATGTAGTTATGCCATTTGGTTTAAAAAATGCAGGTGCCACCTATCAAAGGGCGATGATGGCCATTTTCCACGACATGATGCACATATACATGGAAGCTTACGTGGATGACATCTTGGTGAAGTCAAGAACAAAAGAAGAGCACCCCTCTATCCTGGCTAAAGTGCTGCAGAGGGCCAGGGAGTATAAGCTTAAGATGAATCCGAAGAAGTGTGTGTTCGGAGTCTCCTCAGGGAAGTTGTTAGGGTTCATAGTGAGCAAACGGGGGATCCAGATTGATCCTAATAAAGCACAGGCCGTCATGGACATGCCTCCGCCAAAGAACATTACGGAACTTCGAGGATTGATTGGTAGACTGTAATTCATTAGAAGATTTATATCTCAGCATTCTCAGAGGTGTCGTCCGTTTTATGAATTGCTTAAGGCGGGTGTCAAGTTCGAATGGAATCAAGATTGTCAGAAGGCCTATGAGGACCTCAAAGAGTACCTGTCCAATCCCCCGGTTTTGCAACCTCCTGTCCCTGGGAAACCCCTAATCCTATACATCTCGGTTATTGAGGACTCCCTAGGGGCGGTCTTAGCACAAGTAGATGATGAAGGGAAAGAGCGGGCTGCGTACTACCTCTCTCGACTGTTTAATCCAGCTGAGTCCAAGTACATCGCTATGGAGAAAACTTGTGCCGCCTTAGTGTGGGTGGCTCAGAAGCTTAAACATTACTTTCTCGCCCACCCAGTTAGGTTGATCTCTAGAATGGACCCGGTCCGTTATCTCTTAGAAAAACCCGTCCTTTCTAGTAGGTTAGCTCGCTGGCAGAGCTTCCTCTCTCAGTTCGACATCACCTTTGTCGTTCAGAAGGCAGTCAAAGGATATGCCATTGCTGAGCATCTGGCACATCTCCCTATTCCTCATACCGATTCCATTCAGGATGATTTCCCTGATGAGCATCTCTCTGTCCTTTCTCATCATCCCTTTTGGTCTCTACACTTCGATGGTGCGCTCAACTCCCAAGGCCAAGGGATCGGTGCCGTCTTGCTTACTCCAGAGGGAGTAACCATCCCCTTCGCTTATCAACTTCGATTTCCTGCCACCAACAACATCGCTGAGTATGAGGCTCTCCTAGCCGGCTTGAAGCATGCTTATCTCCTAGGCGCGCGCTATTTAAACATCATAGGAGACTCTCAGCTCGTTCTACGGCAAGTTCTGTCCACTTACCATACTCGTGACCCCAAGCTCAAACCTTATCAAGATTTGGTCACGCTCATTGCTAAGCGATTCCGTAAGCTGATCAATATCCATACTCCCCGTTCTCTGAACATTCTAGCTGATGCTTTGGCATCTCTTGCTTCCTCCTTATCTTTTCCTCTCAGTCGTAGTACTGAGACCATCGTCATCCAGAGATTGGACGCACCTTCTCTTCAAGATCCTTGGTTCATCAACCTCAGGAAATCTGTAGAGGCGAGAGTTGAGAAGGAAGATCTCAAGGAAGTTTCATTAATAGAACTGGAGGAGATTCTGGACAAAGAAGAATTGCCTTGGTATCATGAAATCGAATTGTTTTGTAAAGAAGGGTCATTCCCAGAAGGGGCAAAGGCCGAGCAGCGTAAGGCAATAAGAAGAGCCGCCGCAAGGTACACTATCATTGCAGGAGAACTGAATAGGCGCGCTACTAATGGAATGCTCATGAGATGCTTGGATGATGTAGAAGCTTGGAAAGTGGCTGAAGCGGCCCATTCTAGTGAGTGTGGAGGTCATGTCAATGGCCAGGCTCTAGCGAAGAAGATCCTTAGGCAGGGCTACTATTGGCCCACTCTAGAGGAAGATTGCTCCCTCTATGTCCGGAGGTGTCTTAAATGCCAACTCCATGCTGATAAAATTCACTCTCCAGCTTCATCCCTCCATCCTATGACTGCTCCTTGGCCATTCTCTATGTGGGCTTTCGACGTTGTCGGCCCGCTCGGTGATCCTAATTCTCAGATCAAGCAAAAATCCTTCATCCTCACCGCTACTGAGTACTTCACCAAATGGGCCGAAGCCGAGGCGTACGCAGAAATCAAAGCTACAACGGTGTGCCGCTTTATCATGAAGAATATCATCTCGCGGTTCGGAGTGCCAAGCAGCATCATCACCGACAACGGACCCCAGTTCGTCTCCCAAGAGCTTAAGGACCTATGTAAGAAGTTCAATATTGCACTGCATCATTCATCTCCATATTACCCTCAAGGCAACGGTCAAGCCGAGGCCACTAATAAAACCCTTCTTAAAATCATCAAGAAAACATGCGAAGCACATAAATTTTCTGATTGGCCTGAAAGATTGGTGGAAGCTCTGTGGGCTTACCGCACCTCCGTCCGTACCCCTACGGGGCAAACTCCCTATTCCCTAACCTATGGGATGGAGGCGGTGCTCCCATATGAGATCTTAATCCCTTCCCTTAGAGTGCAGCTCGATAAGGAACTTAATCTTGATGAGCGTCGGGAGGCGTTGCTGGTCCAGTTGGAACTCTTGGATGAGAAGAGGATGAATGCGGCTGATCATGTTTCTGTTTATCAAAAGAGGGTTTCGCGTTATTTTCAAAAGAAGGTAATTGAACGTAAATTCATGACGGGTGATATTGTTTTGAAACGCAAATTCATTCGGTCTGCAGGTCCTAGGTCCAAATTGCAACCTAACTGGGAAAGGCCGTTTGTAGTAAAGGAGGCTTATCCAGGAAATGCTTATCGTTTAGTAAACGCGGAAGGTGAGGAGCTCTCTCACCCGTGGAATGGGTTGTATCTTAAGCGTTTCTTTCCTTAAAATCTAAACCATGTGCTTCTCCGGTAATAAGAACTTCCTCCCTATCTTCGAAAAGAGGGTCCCGAGTAAGGCAATCACACACTACACAGCATCCCTGGTCGGGTTCCTTGCTTATAAGACACCGTTTTCCTCGGTCATGCTTTAGGGGAAAGTCGAAGTCCCTGTCCGCTTCATTCTTCGGCTGAATCCAGGGGCAAGGAGTAAATAAGGAGGAGACAACCAATCCAAACTCCCTAACGAGAAGAGGTCTCAAATAGGGGCAAGTCCGTTATGACCTGACGCCACAAGAAAGAAAGGAAAAGAAAAGAAAAGGAGTGCTCTTTACAACAAAATCAAAAGCATCATCTCAAAGTCTGTGAAAGAATTTTCAAAAGCTCCAAAGGAAAAAGAAAGCTAGGCATGACAAGAGTGGCAGTACAGTTCCCCGCGGGACGTTATGAGTCCGGTCGCATGCATGCCTAAGTGGACAAAGGTTCGATGACGGACATAAAAAGCCCCGGCGCAACAGACCCAATCTCTAATAGGGTTGTGCGGTGAGAAAATCAAGTCCTAAAAACTCCCATATCTGGCCTAAGCTTACCCCCATGATCTTTTTTTTCCTTTTAGGACTGAGATGAGTACCCTAGGTATGGCATTGGTAAAAACACCGTCACAATGATTAGGTCTTGGCCAGGGGTTGTCACACTATTGCACGCCAATCTCGAGACTCAACCTAAAACAAGGAAGGTCTCGTGTTGCTAGAGAGGCACTGGTTTTTTTCAAAATCCAAAAACATCAAATATTTTCAAAATCCAAAAACATCAAATATTCTTTCAAAATCCAAAAAAAAATCAATCAAATATCGTTCAAAATCTAAAAACAACAAATATTTTCAAAATCCAAAAAACAAATATATAACAAATGCCTTCAAAATCCAAAACAAAACAAATATTTCCAAAATCCAAAAACATTGAATATTTTCCAAAACTCCCACAAATACCATCATATGTATAGCATGCATCGCATTTTCATTATGTTTTCGCCTATTTAATAAGGCTCCACCCCTTGACCAAATATCAAGAAACGGTCATTATCTAACTTGCTTCAAGGCAAGGGGTTGAGTCTAAGAACAGATCTAACTTGTTTCATGTTTTGAGTATGTGCAGAATACAGGGACAAGTCCAAAAGTAAAAGCTCACAACTATGCAGGTTCAAAGTGTGTAACGCGCCAGCATCAGACCGTTACAGTCATATAACGGGCCCATCTTTGATCGTTATTTCCCTTCAGGCATGGGCCTTCTTCCTTTTCGTTGAACCATCACTATAACGGTCCCTGATCTACCGTTACTTGTGTATAACGGCTCAAGACTCATCCGTCATATCCTTCAGAGATAGGGCTCTTGTTATTCTCATTATGACGGCCTGTCGTAGGACCGTTATTTCCTTATGGCGGCCCAGTGCATATCCGTCTCTTACTCCAGAAGCCCTGTCTGTTCACATCATTCTAGCCTTTCAAACTATGGAACTCAAGATCATTCAACTATGGCAATCTCATCTCATTCAAGCAAAGATTAATGAAATATAATTCTTGATAAATTCAACTTCGATTGTCAATTACGTGATATCTCTCATGAACAAAAAGAAAAATCAAGATACATTCAATTTCTTATCCGCAAGAGGGCGGATTCTTCTCAACTCTCTCATGTAATCTCGGCGTGTTTCATCGTTCTCTTCAACTTCTGCTTGCCACGGACGCACCTTGCTGATCTCCCACATGGTCAGCGCGTTCCGGACTGCTCGTTCATCTTCCTCGGTCCCCATCTTCCTAGGTAGAAGGGGAGGGTAGTGTGATAGTGCAGAAACGCTGATTCGAGGTAATCCGATCTGAAGATGGCATCGGTGCGGGTTGTAGATTGCCATGGTAGTGTTCCCTACTAGCTGGAGGTCCAGGCCTTGACGCCGCGGTGTTTTGAGAAGAGTGCTTCGGAGGACTCTTGGTCGCATGATGAACTTGTCCATGGGAAGAATATTAAGGAAGAGGCGCCATTCGTCCCGAGTTTTCTTGTCCGCCGTCCTGCATTCAACCTGAGGAGAATATCCAAATGCCCCTCCGATGAAGAAGAGAGGGTGGCTCCCGAAGATCCGGCTTGCTGAAATTATGTCTTCCTTAGGAAGGAATTTGATTCTTATTCCCATCCAGCACTCAAGGAGTGTCATGGAACCAAACAAAGGGCCTCCTATGCAAGCCGAGCTTAGTCCTTCATAAAGGTATGAGAGGACCGCTTGAGAGATAGACATTCCCCGCCACAGCCCGCTAATAATGCCAAGATTTTGGATGTCTAAGAGGTGGTCGATAGTGGTAAAAAGAAAGACTCCACACAAGCAAACCACCATGCCTTGGCTATTGCTTCATGTCTCTCCCACTTATTTTTACAATGAGACACTATCCATTGCGCCAAGGGTATCAAGTGAATGTGGTGTGGGCTGATCATGGTCCTCACGTCCTTTGGATTGTGAATAAAATCACTCAAGATCAAGGACGGGTCGATAGGCTCTATTGTGTAGCAAACCCAGTCTTCATCCCCCACCTTAGTCTTAGGAAGGGCTAGGTAGGTCTCTACCTCTTCTAAAAGGACGGTTGCTTCAAAGGAAGGGAAGATGAAAGTATGAGTTTGTGGATGCCATAGTTCCACAAGTGCTGAAAGGCTTGGCCAATCGAAGGATAATTTCTGGAAATTCTTGCCTAAAACCAAGAGGGGTTGAAGATGCCATGCTTTAAGGATTGAGGTGATCTCTATGGGAAGTGCCTTTACCATGGGAGCCACCCACTTCAGATTGGAATAGCACCTTGGACCAGGAAGGGGCTTGAGAAAAGAAAGAAGGAAGTCATGAAAAGAATAAGTGCAGCAAAATTCTGAACTTTGGGTGAGTTGTAAGAACTTACCACTCTTTGGGCATTGGAGCTTAAGTGCTTGGGAATTGATGTCAGCCGCTGGAGTTCTCCATACTCTTTTCTTGCAGCTTTGGGGCCGGTGTAAGCTTTCTCCTCCATAGCCATCACCTCGAAGCTCCTCTTCATCATGCTTTCTGCTCTTTGGAAGAGCTCTTCAAACCCTAGAACAGAGGTTTCAGCAAAGCTGCGATTTTGATTAAGGTTCCAAGTTGCTAAGGCTTATATTTAACTTTGGAAGGATAAGACTCAGACTAGAAGGCTTTATCTTCAATCAGGATAAGTTCTAATGATGGACTAAGTGGCTAAACCTCGGGTTTTAGTTATCTCGGCTCAATCCGTTTCGGATTACAACCCAGATTCTAACGGTCCATCGTGCGGCCGTTACTTCATTCCGACGCGCCAGCCCTTGGCCGTCGCATTTTCTGTGGGTTTCAATTCCCCGAATCATGTTCTGTGGAGAATGACGGTCTACGGGTCTACCGTCGCTTTCTGTAACGCGCAAACCCTGAGCCGTCGTATTCCCAGCACTCAGTTCCTTCTCTTCTGGGCTAAACGCTTCCTGACGGTCTTGCTTATGACCGTCTCTTAAGTCTGACGCGTCTCCTTCAGACCGTCGCATTTCCTGCTGGTTGCCCTGACCAACTATCGTTCTGCCATGATCAACGGTCTGACCCTTGGCCGTTACTTGTCTTTGACGCACCCTCGGTTGGCCGTCGTTTATCCTGATGCCCCACTGCCAGAGTGGGCCTCTGATGATTAACGGTCTCTCACCAGAGCGTCGTTTGATTATGACGGTCAGATCTTAGACCGTCACTTTCTCTGCTGCTGAGTTCAGGCTATTCCTTCTGCCCTTGCCTAGACCTGGCGGTCTTTCACATTGTACACCTCGTCCTCTTCCCATTTTCATACATTCCTGCATACATCTCATTCATTCATTCACATTTCATCCATCCTGCATTTTTCACATTCATTCATTCACGCTTGCATAAAATTAAAACAAAACAGAAAACTAAAAAGAAGGGATCTCATTCCATTTTGCCAAAAGTTCTATACAAAAGATAAGAAAAAACATAAAAATACATCATTCGGTCGGCTTATCCGCCGGACCGCCCTCATCCTCTCTATCCTCGGGTCTCCTCACGGGTGGCGGTGCTATGGAAGCACTCTCCTCCTGCTGTCCTCTCTCTGCCCTCTCATTCCTCCGCTGGGCGGAGGAGCTGACAAGGAAATTTCCTACTGAGCCGCTCGGGGCGGCACTCCTATGTACCCCACTCTGGGAGGCACTCCGCTCCGGTCCCCGGCCCATCATCCGGACCGTCCGCTCCAGTGTCCACAGCTCGATCTTCAGTGTAAAGATCTGACGCCGCGTCTCCCGTGCCTCGGTCCGGTAGCGATCCAAGTCGGCCGTCCCGATCCGAAGCTCCTCCACCTCAGCTCGTGCCCGCGCTAACTCCTTCCGGAGTTGTTCCATCTCTGCATCATCTGGGCGTCGCAGGGTCTCCGCTCTCAGCCGGGCCATCTCTGCCCGTACCAGCTCCGTCTCTGCTCGGGCTCGATCGGTCTCGGCCCGACTTCTCTCTACCTCTGCTCTCGCCTGGCTGGCCTCGGCCACTGCTGCTGCTAGATCCCTCGCCTGTAGATTGCATTTTATATCATTAGTCATGAAGCATTTAATTAGGCATAATCATAAGCATTTTTAGTCTCTTACCCGCTCCGCGAGGGTGGCCTCTGCCTCCTCGGCCCGGGCAACCGCCCGAGCAAAGTCGGCCTCCTGCTCAGCCCTGCCTCCCGCAGGCTACGAGGAAGACGATGGGGCATCCGGTCCAGCGCGTTGGGCTCCCTCGGCCCGCTGCATTTAGAAGTCATGGTTAGTTGACATTGGCATTTGCATCATGAACATCATTGCATAAATCATGAGCATTTAAGTTTTTAGTCTCACCAGGAGCTCCAGGGCCGACCGGTACCCGTCCCGCTGTTGGATGATGGAGTGGAGTAGCCCTTCCAGCTCGGCTATCCATCCCTCAGGGTCTAGCTGCATTTTAGAAAGCACGAGTCAGCATATATCACGTTGCACATTGCATAATAGAAAAGTTTAGAGTTTTAGTTTGCATACCGGTCGTCGGGTACCTCGGTACACCCGGTCGCCGTAGAGTCGAGCGAAGGCCTTCAGATATGCCTCGTCTCTCTCATCTCGCTCCTTCACGGCTCTTCCCCGCTTCCTCCAATCGAGGACGTACTTCACCTTCCGGGCGCACCAATCCACATTGCCGCTGATGCCCCTTGCTGACTTGCCTGGGTGGTCATCATTGCGGTGCGGAAAGGTCACCTCGAGCTGGTGTAGTCCCCGGGTCCGCAGGATCAGCCTGTAGTGCAGAGGCTCGATAATATGGATGCAATGCAACCATATGTCTCGCCCCCGGTACGATAAGGCCGCCTCCACCCATGGTTGTCCCGTATAACCCTCATCGCGGTATGGGGTCCATCTCACCTGAGAGCATTTAGTTCATTCATTAGCATATAAAAGCATTAAAGATATTAGAGATATGTAGAAAGCATTTAGAAAGCATTTAGAAGCATTTTAGAAGCATATAGAAATCATTTTTGAGTTCTGGACTTACCGATGTATGCGGGAAGGAGTCCAGGTCGTCCTGGATCGTCCGGGTCAGTCTAATGATCGACCTTGTGTCCCTCGCCACCGACCAACGCCTCGCGATCGGTATGCGGCCGGGATAGAGTAATGCGCCTCTCCCGATGCCCGGGAGGTACATATAGCTCCAGATCTGCATTTAGAAATCGAGTCAGTCGCATCATTGCATGAATCATTGCATAAATCATTGCATGAATCATTGCATAAATCATTTGCATAAATCATAGCATCGATATTCATGGCATAATAGGAAACATATGAAGTGCATTTACCTGTAGGAAAGGCGAGAAGCCGCCCAGCATCGTCTGCCGGTCCGTAGTGCTGAGGGACTCGAACAGGAATGCGAGCACTGCTGCTCCCCAGGCGTATCTCCTGACTCTGCCCAAATCCTCTATCATCGGCAGCAGTCTGCAGCTGATGACATCCGCCCGGGTCGCGAAGAGGAGCTTCCCGAATAGCAGCATCAGGAAGCGTCTGAGCACCCTGTCTCCCTCTGGTCCAGCCTCCGCCGCCACGCGAGGGCGCACCTGGTCTATCACTCTGCCCAGATGCTCCTCGGGTAGCTCTCCCACGGTGATCGCCGCTCCTCTCAAGCCTAAGCTCTCCTGCAGCACTGACCTCGAAAGCTGAGAGGAGGACTGTCCCGGCCTGATCAAATCCAGCCCGAGCAGCTGCTGCGCCATCTCTCGGTAGTCGCCGTATGTCCACCCTGTCACCGCGGCTCCGTGACTCTCAATCCGGTAATCCTCGCTATGTCTTCTAGCGTGGGGATCATGTGGCCCCACGGGAAGATGAACGCCCTGCTGATCGGGTCCCATCTCTCGTGCAAGGCGTACAGCAGCGGCGTGTCCATCCGGATCACCTCGATGCTGAGCACCTCGGCGAATCCCATGCCGGCTAATCTCTCTCTCTGGTAGTCGGGCAATGCCTGGTACACTGCCCGGATCTGTAGCCAGGAGATCCGCGACCGTCTCTTCCCCTGCATTACATATTAGATCATTCATTAGTCCAATTGCATCATATAATCATTGCATAATCATTCATAATTGAAAACAAAACAAAAATTTGAAAATTGAAAACCCTAAAAAATAGTTTAATTCCCTGGCTAGAGTGACGGCCCTGGGGTAGGGCGTCGTTTGACTCTGACGGACGCAGCCTGATGCGTCGGGTGTGTGACGGTCGCTGGCAGGACCGTCACATTATCTGCATTTGGGAATTTTTTCCCTTGCATCCCCGTGGTCTCCCACTATGGCCAAATGGCCTACAATTGCTCCTAGTGGGTTCGTAGACCCATTTCTACCCCTTTCCCTCACATGCATCCATAAATAAACACGAAAAAAATCAAAAATTGGAAAATTAGGGTGGGGGCCTACCTCGTGGTCCATGGCTCTCTTCCTCTTCTTCTTCGGTTCCTTGGGCTCCTCTGCACCCAAGGGAGCTTCCCCTTCGTCCTCCGTGGCCGTGGGAGCTTCTTCTTCCTCCCTTGGATTTCTCCTCACCGGTTGTTCTTCTTCCACCGACAGGATCGCCTCCCGTTCAAGACGGCGGTGGAACCGCCGTATTGCCATCCTTTTCCCTCTCTCTCTCTTCTTTGGTGACGGCTGGGGAGCCTCGTCGCCGGCCATGGTAGTATTGGGGACGGTGGTCGCCGGTGGTTTCCCTCGGTTGGTTTTTTGGGTGATGGGTGTTGAATGAAGGCCGTAACCGTTCGGTTTTATTTTTTTGAACGCTCAGGAAATGTGACGGTCTATCGACCGACTGTCACATCATTCTGACGCGTCTGGATCTGACCGTTACATGTGTTGGCACTGTTTTATTGAAGAATGTGAACCGCCTGGTTTATGACGGACTAGGGGTGGTCCGTTACTTTATGTAACGCACGTACATGAGACCGTTACAAACTTGCAAGTTTCTTGATGAATTAAATGGTCTAATTAATGTCAAAATGGTTCCATTTTCTTCCATGTTGTTCCTTATTGATGCCTCTCGCATGTACAAATGGTTACGACTTGATACATGATCATATTTATTGTTGGCTAACCTATCTTTCATGAAGGAATTATGAGTGAAGTCGTGCTTTATCGTCCGTCAGGCAGGTAAGTCAGGTATTGTATCTTGTTCCCTCACTCCCTTAATGCATTACTATATGTTACCTATGATATATTATCTCGAGAACCGGCTGGTCATTCATGTGTCCTGGGATCTGATGTTCCCCTTAAACAAAAATGATGATGATCTAAGTTCACATGATTAATCGTTGGATAGGCCGTTAGATTGGAAAATTTGGGGACGATGGTTCTATCTTGCACGCCGTGGTTGCAGATAGTGTCCTGACTCCGATTTCTCCAAACTAGCAATATTATTCTCGAGTATTTGATATTTTATCTTTCTTTGCATCTGTTTTAAGATTTCTTTTCCTTTAACCCAGCATGCATCATACGCATTCTTTGAGCATTCATGAAGCTTCATTTGTTCAAGGTGTCTCGATGATGGTGAACAGCTGTGTTCTTAATCCTGAATAAGGAGAATCATTCCACTCTGAATTAGAAGGTTTCCCTCGATCTGCTCGCTTGATCTGGTTTGCTGAAGATTCCTGTCTGGAGTTTAGTCTCTTTCCTTTCCGTTGCCTCCGGTGGCTAGCCGTGTTTCCTTTCCTTAGTTAATTAGTTCCTCCAGACTCGCGTCCTTTGCCTGGCTATTTCCTTGTGATCAGTTTGAAGTTTTCCAGAAAAATTCCTATCGCTTGTTGGTAAAAAAACGGGTGTCGTTTACCTTAACGCCCTCTTTTTGATACTCTCCGCTTCATTTCCGCTTCATCTTCATGTTCCATTTCACTTCCGCCTCACCTCCACTCGCTCCCCTGCAAAGAGGACGTTAAGGAGGGGCATCTGTTGACACCCGTTTTATACCCAATAAGTCGGGTCATCTCCTTATTTCATTCTATATGATGCTCCGAGTTGTTCACTCTTCATTGAGTCTCTTGATCAGTTGAAGCCTATTTTTTGGGTCTTAATTCCTGGATTAAGATGTGGCTCCCGGTGGCATTTCGTTGGATGAAGCTTAGCAAAACCCTTCACTCTATTTTTGGAACCTCAATGTTAATAACGGTCCCAGTCAGGCGCGTTGCTTCCTTCTGACGGATAGATCCTGGGCCGTTACTCTTTGAAGAGTCCTAAGGCTTGAGGCCTCGTTTTCAGTGCTTATCCCTTAATTTCCACGTTGATAATAACGGTCTGTCGTGCAGCCGTTGTTTCATTCTAACGCCCTATGCCTTGGCCGTCGCTTCCTTGCAGAGTCCTATTGTTTGGGTCTTCTTCCCGTTGATCTTATCCTTTGGGATAGGGTTGAAAATGGCGGTCGTTCCTTGATGCGTTGCTTCCAAGTGGCGGTCTGTCGTGCAGCCGTTACTTCCTTCCGAGAGTCCTGACAGTTCAGGCCTTTTTTCTGCTACTCCGTGGTCGAGATAAGGATTTGGATTGACATTATCTCTTTCAAATCTGATCCTCAGGACCTCCCGTTCGATTCTATGGACTCTTGGTGATATTATCTTCGAGGATTTGCTAAGAGTTATCTCCTTTCACGTTTGAATTATCCTCTGCTCGACCTAAGAGTTTGAGGGTCTATAAATAGAACCCTTGACTTCATGGCCAAAGAGGGGGGAGATTTTGAAATCACGATGAAGTGCTGCCAAACTCAAGAGCCATCTTCATCCAAGAGGAACTGCTTCCCACGTCCATCCATCTCATAATCAAGGGAGTACTTTAGTTTTGGTCTTTCAAGTTCATCATTGCATGCTTGAGTTCTTCCCTGGTTTTTTCCTCAATCAAGGCATTGTCCCTCTTCTTTCTCCACGTTTTTCACTGTCCTCTAAGCATATAAACATCTTCCCAAACTTTTAAAACACCCAGAGGGGTTAAAAAACCAAAACTCCCCGGTAATCCCCTCTCCTTTTGATGATGTTAAGTCCTTTGAGAATTGATGCTATGCTTGTGAAAAGGACTAATTGAGGTTATTGTGTTTGGTCTTTCTACATCTTTGGCAGGTTTACAGGTTCATTGACACGAGGCCCAGGTCTTCTAGCCGGCTGGAAGAGTTGGTGTCAAAAGAATTCAAGCTTTGTTACTGCAGGTTATCTGACGGTCTTAGGCAGGCGCGTCATTCTCCTCCGGCGGTCTATCGTGTGGCCGTCACTTCAAAGCGACGCACGGGATTCTGGCCGTTACTTCCAAGTTGATCTGCAGGCTTTCTCTGGTTTTCTCTCCCGTGGGCGGGTGTTTCATCCACCTATTTCCAAGGTATATTCAGGTTCTTTTGACTTGTTTTACTTTGGTGGCGATCACATCTTTCCTTGGTGTTGGGCATTAGCTGTCTTCTTCATCATATCTTCCTATTTTCCTTGCTTATTCCACCTTCACGGTGTGTTTTTATTTATTCCTTGCTCCACGCCCCGGCGTGTGTTTTTCCTTTTCCTTAGCGTAGTTGGATTGAGATAGCATGCCCATGCTAGAGCTAGCTATGATTGCCTAGGTTCATGATCACATGTTCATAGGTTTGAGTAGATCTTTGATTGCTTGTTTGTCATCTTACCATATCACTCTCCAAACCTCAAAAGAAAAGATAGAAGATAGACAAATAAATATCAACAAGCGCGTTTTTGTTAAAATTCCAGAATATTGATTTTCTGCAGAATAGAAATATTGAAGGGACGACTAATGTATAAGTCGTCAAATTATGAATAAACGCCCCTGAGTAAGGCGTTAATTGGATAATTAATGACTTAGTTTAAGTCGCTATTTTTTGTATTACTGTTTTACACTGATTACTGTCACCGAAGGGTTATATATATATATATATATATCGGCACTATATTCCTGTCCGTGAATATAGTCCCATGTTTCATGATGTTTTTATCGCACTACCCTCAATTCTCATTGACATACAAGCTCTCCATTGGACATTCCGTTCCTTTGGACTAGCGAGTTAGTCATAGAGACCTCCGTAAGACTCCTCGAGCCTTGGATTCCCTCAAGGCCGACTGAGCTGGTTGTACCATAAAAACCCATTACATTATTTGATTGCCATGTCACTCTAAAGAAACATGGTATACCGGCCCTCATGTTATGCAAAGTGTGTATCATGAGAATTCTCTTAATGGGATGAGGTAATCATGCCATTTGATGATGTTCTTGTAAACCCCAATTCTATATTCAACATGATGTTCTTGTGGACCTCAATTCTATATTAAGAATGAGGACGTCTTGTCATTGATGTGCTGTTCATGTGGACCTCAATTCTATATAAAGAGTGTCCATACTTGCTTGTCATGGTACCCAAGTTAGGGAACCAATTTCACCTAGTTTTATCGATAATCGTGATTGTACCGTTATTATCGCCATTCTATGTCAAGTGTCATATTTTTGGACTCTATTCTATCCAAGTTATCCTACGTATCTACAAGCTTTATTCTTGAAATTCCATATTGGCTATACACAAAAGTGGATGTTAAAATACATGATTAATGCCTGCGCATATAGGGCCCGATCTGGTCCTGGGAGGAGCACCCGAAAGTACTTGTGCCCATGGGAGTTGATTGATCACGGTATTGGCATTATACCGAAGTGCATGACTAGCTTGATTGAACATTCCACAAATCTTGTACTTGTACTTGACTTGATATTACATGACTTGCGTGGCCTGAAAAAGGGTAATTTCATACTTGCGTGCTTGAAACGTGGTAGCCAAATTTCCACATGACATGATGAATACACTTGCTTGAATATCTTGATATCTTTTGATATAAGTTCTTAAAAGTTCATGACTAGTTCTTCTTGTTATCGTATTGTTATACACTCTCTCTATCTTGTCATTTTATGCCAGCATGCATAGCTATAGTGCATTCATGAAAGATGTAATCACTTAAACCCCTTGCTAGTTCTTGAGATATAATTTCCTACTGAGCGTTCGCTCACTTAGTGTTTCCCTACTTTTCAGATAAGTCCGACGATGAGAGAACTCAAACGGATGGGGAAAATCAAGAGTGAAAGGGATAGAGCTTCTTCTGTGTTATCTAGTCTTTTTCATATTTTCTTGAGTCAACCTTGTATTTTCCTTTATTTTAGTTAGTACTTCAAGGTTTGTAATAGACATATTCTTATGAAGGAATAAAGGACTGGGTTATCTTTACTTTTGCGCATCTCTGATTTTGATGTCGAATACACTAATACTCTGATTGACATGATTGATATAAACTCGTCACGGTTTCCGGGTCTCTTCCGCTCTCGGGGCGTGACAGTTTTTGTGGTATCAGAGCCTAGGGTATTCAATTCCTAGGAAAAACCCAAGTCCAAGGATAGGTTAAACCTTTAACCAGTGAGATTGGGTAGAACCAAGGGTTAAAGTTAACATAAAAGTGCTAGCTTCTAAATGAAATCACGTATTAATCTAGTTATTGTAATTGTAGGACGATGGCTGCCAAACGTGCTCAGTGGCGCAACATGCAGCGGACACTCCAAGGCATGCCCAAGTGCTGCAACAAGTAGCATAGGGAGGTGCACAACGAGCCGGAAGTCTCCACCAAGTCTTCAAGAACATGAACCCTCCCAAATTCATGGGTTCTACTGATCCGGATGACGCAGAGCACTGGATTAGGGAGACGGAGCGTATATTCCGTGTTATGCAGTGCACGGATCAAGATAAAGTCTTATTAGCTACTTTCTAACTAGAAAGGGATGCCCGATGCTGGTGAGAGTCAGTCGAAGCTACTATAAATCAAGACCAAATTACTTGGGAAGAATTTGTTGAACATTTCAACAATAAATATTTTTCAGACCGAGTCCAAGAAAAGAAAGCTACCGAATTTGCCGCACTCAAGCAACGGTCATTATCGGTGGCGGAGTACGAGGCACAATTCTCTAGATTGTCTCGGTATGCTAAGCACTTAGTTAGCACCGAGAAGATAAAAGCTAGGAGGTTCTTTAATGGGCTCAGGCCCCAATATATTACCCAGCTGGCGCCAATGGATATTCAGGTCTACTCAGAGATAGTACGCCGAGCTCAATTGTTAGAAGATGCCACGGAGCTATCAGATAGAATCCGTGGGAAGGATAAGAAGGAACAAGTTACAAGTTCGGGTTCCTTTAAACCCAACTTCAAGAAGAGGCCTAGCACTGGAGGTACTTCTTCTCAAGACCAAAAATTTAAGAAGACCAAGCCCTTCTCTATCACTACTACACCTTCGAATATAATATGCAAGCATTGCGACAAGGCTGGTCATAAAGCCGAAGAGTGCTGGAGGAAACTTGGAGCATGTCTCCGTTGCGGGAGCCGTGAGCATCGGATTCCCGATTGCCCATTACTTAATGATCCAGCCGGTGATGGAAAGCGCCCGGTAACCAAGAACGCTCATCTTCACGCAATTAAGGAGACCGAAGAAGAAGAAGGCGGACTAGTAGAAGGTACACTGAAAGTTTATTCCAAGAATGCACATGTCTTATTTGATACGGGTGCATCACATTCTTTTATTTCCAAGAAGTTTGCTTACCCACTACCTATGGAACCGGAATGGATGAAAATAATTTTATCTACTCCTCTCGGAAACGAAACCGATATTACTCACCATTATCAAAACTGTGAAGTCTTGGTAAAAGGAAGAAATCTTCCTATCGATCTCATATGTTTAGATCTAAAGGAGTATGATGTCATACTGGGAGCGGATTGGTTAGCCAAATACCAGGCAACAGTCGATTGCCATAACAGCAAGGTTACTTTCAAGGACTTTCCAGAACTAGTCTATTCTAGCCCTAAGAGTCGGAGCGAGTCACCTCTTATTTCGGCTCTCCGAGCTAGCAAGCTAATAAGGAAAGGATGTGTATCTTTCCTTACATTTGTCACGGTTAAGGAGGCTCAGGAAACTAAGATAGAAGATATCCCAGTTGTGCAAGAATTTCCAGATGTGTTTCCGGAAGATTTGCCTGGATTACCCCCACAAAGAGAAGTGGCCTTCACCATCGACTTAGTCCCTGGTGCTGGACCTGTTTCTAAGACACCTTATAGAATGTCCCCTGCTGAACTCAAGGAGTTAAAGGAGCAATTAATGGAACTTCTTAAGAAATGATTCATTAGACCGAGTACTTCCCCGTGGGGAGCGCCGTGCTATTTGTAAAGAAGAAGGATGGATCCATGAGACTATGTATCGACTATCGACAGTTGAATCATCTCACTATCAAGAACAAGTATTCACTGCCGAGAATCGATGAGTTATTTGATCAAATATCTGGATCCAAGTATTTTTCAAAGATTGATCTCAGGTCAGGATATCACCAACTAAGGATCAAGGATGATGACATTCATAAGACTGCATTCAGGAGCAGGTATGGCCATTATGAATTTGTCGTTATGCCTTTTGGACTAACAAATGCCCCTGCTGCCTTTATGCAGTTGATGAATAGCATATTCAGACCTTACTTAGATCAATTCGTGGTGGTCTTCATCGATGATATATTAATTTATTCCAAGACTAAGGAAGAGCATGAGGAGCAATTGAGGATTGCATTACAAATATTAAGGACAAACCGATTATATGCCAAGCTCAGCAAGTGTGAGTTCTGGATCGAAGAAGTGACTTTTCTCGGACATGTTATATCAAAAGATGGCTTGTCTGTAGATCCATCGAAAGTTGAAGCTGTGAAGAATTGGGAAAGACCGACCAATGCTAGCGAGATCCGAAGTTTCTTAGGTCTTGCCGGCTATTACAGGCGATTCATCAAGGATTTCTCTAAGATCGCCGTGCCGCTTACAAGGTTAACTCGCAAGGAGGTCCGTTATGAATGGAGTGAAGAATGTGAAAGAAGCTTCCAAAATCTCAAGGATCATCTAACTACAGCTCCGGTCTTAGCGTTACCAATGGAAGGAGAAAAATTTGAGGTATACACTGATGCTTCTGGCATTGGCCTCGGATGTGTTCTAATGCAACAAGGAAGGGTTATAGCTTATTCTTCTCGTCAATTGAAGAAGCATGAAGAGAACTACCCCGTCCATGACTTAGAATTGGCCGCAGTGGTATTTACACTCAAAATATGGAGACATTATCTTTATGGAGTACAGTTTAGTGTATACTCCGATCACAAGAGTCTCAAGTATCTTTTCTCTCAGAAGGAACTAAATATGAGGCAAAGACGTTGGCTAGAATATCTCAAGGACTTCGACTTTACTATACAATATCATCCCGGAAAGGGTAATCATGTAGCAGATGCCCTTAGTCGAAAGCCGAGAGCACTGTTAGCCAATTGTATGATTCAAGAATGGAAGTTGCTGGAGCAATTCTCTAAGCTCAATATCAGCATGGACACGAACTTCAAATGTGTCACATTGTCTCATATAAGCATTCATCCAGACCTATTAACTGAAATACAAGCACTTCAAGATGATGACCCAATATTAGTGGAAATCAAGGGCAAACTAGAAGGACAATCTGATTTCCAATTAGCATCAAATAGAAGGTTGTTATTCCAAAACAGAACTTGTATATCGGATTGTCCTGAGTTAAAGAAGAAGATCTTAGATGAAGCTCATAGATCAAGGTACACGATTCATCCAGGATCAACCAAAATGTACCAAGATGTGAAGAGGAATTTTTGGTGGCCCAACATGAAAAGGGAAATAGCAGACTATGTATCACGCTGTCTCACTTGCCAACAGGTCAAGGCGGAACACCAAAAGCCTGCTGGAAAATTACATCCTCTAGATATTCCCAAATGGAAGTGGGAGAATATTAGCATGGATTTCATTATGGGTTTATCTAAATCAAAAGGAGGACATGATGGAATATGGGTTATTATTGACCGATTGACTAAATCGGCGCATTTCTTGCCAATAAAGAGTCGATGGTCAGTTGATGTTTTGGCTGCATTATACATCAAGGAAATAGTCAGATTACATGGTATTCCTGTTTCAATCGTGTCTGACAGAGATCCCCGTTTTACTTCTCATTTTTGGAAGGGACTACAACATTCGTTGGGAACAAGGCTTAACTTTAGTACAGCTTTTCATCCTCAAACGGATGGTCAGACCGAGAGAACTAATCAGGTGGTTGAAGATATGCTCAGAGCTTGCATCATTGATTTCGATGGAAGCTGGCATGATCACTTACCGTTGGTGGAATTTGCATATAATAATAGCTACCAGGCAAGTATACAAATGGCACCTTTCGAAGCTTTATACGGAAGGAGTTGCCGATCACCCTTATGCTGGGACGAAGTTGGAGAGAAACAACTGCTAGGTCCAGACATGGTAAGGGTTACCACTGAAAGAATACAATTGATTCGAGAAAGACTGCAAGTTGCTCAGTCTAGGCAAAAGGCTTATGCCGACATGAGAAGGAGAGATCTTGAGTTCCAAATCGGAGATCATGTATTTCTCAAGATATCGTCGGGACGTGGCATACGGAGATTTGGTGTTAAGGGCAAGTTTACACCAAGGTTCATCGGACCTTTTGAGATATTGGAAAGAGTTGGCGAGGTTGCTTATCGCATCGCATTGCCTCCTCAATTGTCTGATGTGCATAATGTATTCCACATATCTATGTTGAAGAAGTATGTACACGATCCATCACATATTATTGAACATGGAGACTTAGTTATCCAGAATGATCTCACATATGAACAGAAGCCCATAAAGATACTAGATCGTGAAGTACGTACCTTAAGGAATAAGGTTATTCCCATGCTAAAGGTACAATGGAGTAAGAGTTCCGATCATGAAGCCACATGGGAGACCGAGGAATCCATGAGGAAACGATTCCCAGAATTATTTTAAGGTAATAGGCTCTACACTCTCCACATGTATATGCGATTGAATTTGGGGACCAAATTCTTTTAAGTGAGGGAGGGTGTAGCAACCCTGGAAAAAAAATAAAATAATAATAAAGATTTTTAAAATAAATCAAATTAGAATAAATAAATTCTTAATTAGTCAAAATAGGCTAAAAGATTTAAGTAAGTAAAAGAAAAATCAAGAGGAACAAATAAATAGAACCAAAAATGTGAATAACGCCTTGATTCAAGGCGCTAATTAAAATTAAACGCCTCTGGCTAAGGCGTGAATTGAAAAAGGGACGCCCACTGAACAAGGCGTCAATTCTCAAACAACCAAAATAAATAAAAGGGCAATTAAACGTAACACCCTTTGCTTAGGCGCGTTTTCTCAAGAAACGACATTGTCAAAGGCGTCAATTTAAATTCGACGCCCTCACTTAAGACGCTAATTCCGTTTGTGTTCCGTTCGAACCAGAACATTATCCAAGGAAAGTTTATGGATTAGTACGAGTTAGTGGAATATAGTAAGAACTCTATCATGGAAATATAACTCCCAATAGAACTCTAACCCTATTAGGATTCCCAAAATCCTATAAGTAAACCTCTCTGTCGAACCCTAACGAGCTGTTGGCCGAAGGAAGCTCTGCCGCTGCTGTGCGTGAAGAACAGGTTTATGTTCTTCTTCCTTCCTTTGCTTTTGACTCTGGTTGTTTGAGGAAGGAACGTTAATATTCTTTTCTTCTTCTCCCTCATCCCCCTTTGCAGGTAGCATACAAACAACTCGTTGAAGAACGTGGTTCTTCATCAACATCGTTCTTCTTCTTCTGCCGGTGATCAGAAGACTCTGTTGCAAAACAGAGTATCGTTTCTCTTCACATATCTTCACCCAGATAGTCATCAGGTAGGTTTTCTCAAGAACGTAGCTCAAACTAGCTTAATATCTTTAATAATATCATCGATCCTCCATGCATATAGTTTTATTGTGGTTTCAACTGTTTCTATGTAATTTTCAAAAAAAAAGCAACGCCCTTGACCAGGGCGCTAATATAAAGAAGTGACCCACACTAGGGCGCTAATTCTTGTTTTGACACCCTACCTAGGAGTCGTCAATCTCATATAAATTGATAATTACCCATGTTTAAAATTCTATATCTATGAAACCATGAACCTAATCTAATGCATGTTCATCCTGATTGAATCATGCTATTTTTCTGGTCCTCACCATGTACCTGTTTTCCTGAAATTTATTATCTGAAATTTGGAAAATTGTTGAATTAACGACCTGCACAAGGTCGTCTCTTATTGAACTGACGCCCCAGACCAGGGCGCTAATTGACAAGTAACGCCCCTGTCCAGGGCGCGTTTTTGTTAAAATTCCAGAATATTGATTTTTTGCAAAATAGAAATATTGAAGGGACGACTAATGTATAAGTCGTCAAATTGTGAATAAACGCCCCTGAGTAAGGCGTTAATTGGATAATTAATGACTTAGTTTAAGTCGCTATTTTCTGTATTACTGTTTTACACTGATTACTGTCACCGAAGGGTTTTATATATATATATATATATATATATATATATATCGGCACTATATTCCAGTCCGTGAATATAGTCCCATGTTTCATGATGTTTTTATCGCACTACCCTCAATTCTCATTGACATACAAGCTCTCCATTGGACATTCCGTTCCTTTGGACTAGCGAGTTAGTCATAGAGACCTCCGTAAGACTCCTCGAGCCTTGGATTCCCTCAAGGCCGACTGAGCTGGTTGTACCATAAAAACTCATTACATTATTTGAGTGCCATGTCACTCTAAAGAAACATGGTATACCGGCCCTCATGTTATGCAAAGTGTGTATCATGAGAATTCTCTTAATGGGATGAGATTATCATGCCATTTGATGCTGTTCTTGTAAACCCCAATTCTATATTCAACATGATGTTCTTGTGGACCTCAATTCTATATTAAGAATGAGGACGTCTTGCCATTGATATGCTGTTCATGTGGACCTTAATTCTATATAAAGAGTGTCCATACTATATGTCGTCAAATTCATATGACGCCATCGTGCAAAGGCGTCTAAATACTTATATATATATATATATATATATATATCTTGTAATTATATCCTTGAAAATCCATATCTACTAAACTATGCCACATAAAATTATAAAAAATATATTTATGGAATCCTTGAATTTTTCTCCTAATTATCATATATTTTATTTCACTAAATTTTTTATTATAAATTAATGTCTCTTTGAATGTATGTTTTAAAATTACTCAATTAAATAGATATTGACGTGAATTCTTGTTAAATAAATTAAGTTAAAAATCATAGAATTAACGTCCCTCCAAGTGGATGCTAATTAATAAATGACACTACCCACAGACGTCAAATAATATCAGTTTATTTAATTATAGCTAATTATAGAATTGGATGGACATGAATTCTATAATTAACACATTTATGTTCTCACAGTTTTCTTCCGATTTTGACCCATACCGCGGGTCTTCTGGCACTCTCATCTCACGTCAGAAGATGGAGTCCCTGATTCATGATTGGTTCACGTTATACACCTCAACTCTCGGTGACATACGAGCCCTCCGTTGGACATTCCGTTCCTTCGGACTGGCAAGTTAGTCATTGGGACCTCCGTAAGTCTCCTCGTAGCCTTGGATTCCCTCAAGGCCGACTGAGCTGGTTGTACCTAATCACCCAGATTTTTAGAATGTCATAGTTTTCATATGGTTTATCGATATATCATCCTTATTACAAGTTCTATCCTTGAACTCTATGTTCCATGAAATCTATCTTAATATCTTACATGCTTGATCCTTGAAATTCTTGGCCATTAATATGGAATTAGTCTAGACTAAATGTCAGGGGCTATGGGTCCCACTAAAATGACATTTTAAATGCTACGGGTCCTGATCTGACCCTATTGGGCGAGGCAAAGTCCAAATGTTACCGGTATACGATGATCGGGTGCTGGCATTCACCAACTCGGTTATTGGCATTTAGGGGCAATCATATAGTCGTGAGAACTCCTAAGTGTGCGACCAAATACTACCTACTGCTATTTCCATGAGGGGCGGTCATATCATCGTGATTTTCCCCTTAGTGCATTGGCCAGTCCTATGTAGTGCTAGATGTGCAAACACTCTCATGATAGTGATGATCGGGAGTAATTGCCATCATAGTACACAATCCTATATAGTGCTAGATGTGCAAACGCTCTCGTGATAGTGATGATCGGGAGTAATTGCCATCATAGTACACCTTTCTACAACTTATTGTTCGTCATGAAAAGATCTTGACTTGCCTTATTGGAGGGATTATCATATTGTCGTGATATTCCCTTAATGTCTTGGCAAATGCTATATAGTGCTTGTAGAAGTAATTGTTCTACTTCTATATCGATCATCATAAATGTTCTTGAATTATCCCATTGATAGTACTCGTTATCTTGTCACAAAGATCCTTCACAATAATGGATACATTGAAGCTCTCGTGATAGTGTTTGTCATAGAGAGATGAATGTTATATTTCCTCATGAATGCTCTTGACCTAACTTGAGAAAGTACTTGTTAAGATCTTACTATACTCTCTTGATTGTCATTGTCCTTTACTCTTCATGAGTTTATCTAGCATCTTGCTTACTCGTTTGTTTCTTTTAGTTCTTGAATTTATCTCGTGTTATTATAGTTCTCGATTTCTATATCTTGCATGACCTACATGAGCATGTTAAACTGTAATTGACTTAAAGCTAGCTTGGAAGCATGAGATATTAAGTCCTACTGAGCGTTCGCACACCCTGCATTTTCCAATGTTTTTCAGGTAATGACCTTAGTGACGACGAGACCAGACATGATGGGCAAGGGCAAGAGTGAAGAGTACCTTGACAACCTAGATGAACCGTCTAGTCTGGTTATCTTGCGTCTTATGTCTCATTGTAGTTTTTCTTTCTTGAGTCTTTTCGTTTATTATGGGCCCGAATATGTAAAGAACTTATATTTGAAATGAAATTTGTTACTTATCCAAATTGTGTTTTGTGGAAATGACTATGCTCTGATTGACATGACTGTTTAACTGCCACGTTCCAAGTAAACGACACGTTCCGCTGCTATCGATTCGGGGCGTGACAATCGTGTGGCCGCACAAGTCTAGACAGGTCACTGCCCCTTTCACCTTGCCCAATTCCGGCGACGTTTCTAGGGTTAGACTACAACATGAAATTCGCACGATATAAAGCATGGAATTTGGGGCTTTTACTATCATGAAAGAAAGAGCACGAGAAACTATACAAGATGCACGAATCAATTTTATGTTTACAGCCTAAAATCACTACTTAATCGAAAGGGAATAATTATAACCCTAGATGTGACATGCTTCTACTAAAACCTAAAATTCTCGCAGAACACTTGATGAAATTTAGGGCTTTCTACATCAATGAAAAGCTAACACGATGATGCTTCCAACCATATATTATTTGTAGGGTTTGGCTTTCTATCACCTACCTGAATCGGATGAAGAAGGAAGGAGAAAGAAAATCAAAGACGTCGGTACACACAGCCACTAATCGCTGGAGATGTCCCTCGATCTAACTCCTCTACAGCCGCCGCTGGTTCTAAACGATTCTAGGGTTAGAGAGCTTCATTTTAATAGGTCACACACCTTCTGGAGGGTTCTATGGGTGGAGTATTCATCCATGCAAGTCGGGTCGATGTGAACGCCGCCGTAAAAGTTGAGTCGATCCAAACTCCGCCGAATGCATCTCCTAGGGTTAGGGTTTCGAGAGATTAAGAGAGGGTAAATGATCTTCTCATCCTGGCCTTTCATTTGCCATCGATTTGAGCTCATTTGATAGAGTAGTGGGCTCAAATTTGGCGTTTCAAGGTATAGTTAACTAAGTATTCAATTTGGGCTTAATCCACTAATTCGGCCTACTTACATATTTTATTTGGGTTGGCCACAGAAGACAAGTTTGTTAAACGTGTTATCCTCTACAAGAATATAATTTTTTTGGATTTTTACAAAATGGTCAACATATAAGTTATTCTATTTATTAAGGAATTATTCTAATTAATTTCAAATAAATTTTGAATCTCTAATTAATTTCTCGAAAAATCGGGGTATTACACTTCATCACCGGCTCGCAGAGCTCCCCGTTCTTGGTCGGCCGAGAGCGAAGACAGAAGAACCCACATCTCCCGTTCCTAAGGCATTAACGATCATCCTATCCCTGTGAGGCTCAGGTATAAGTCTCTGGCAATCATCCTATTTTTGTCTTTCTAATTCGTGCACTGTAGGCCCAGCAGCATATCAGGTAGAGGCCCACGCCGCCCCCTTTCGGCGCCTACAGCGGGGACTTATGGAGGTTCCCGATTGGTAGGGACTAGTTGCACCCGAATGAGAATCCGTAGGTGAGGAGTCCAAACCAATGGGAGGGGTTTCCTATTAAAGTGTGATGTCGGCTCGTCTTGGACCCACCCCGAGCTGTACCTACATTGTTAGATCATATAGCAAAGTAAATTCACACAAAATAAAAGGAGAACATGAAATAGTAGAAATGACATAAGGCGGCCATGAATGTGGCCGTTCAAGGTAGTGGGCAGCCAGGTGACTAGCCGTCTAGAACTGGGCCGAGCGGCCAAGAATGTGGCCTCCTTCCCTACTGGGCGTCTAGTGAAGTGGCCGCCTTCTGTTCACTTTTTGACTGAACAAAAAATAGAAACTACACTAGCAACAGAAAAAAATGAAAATAAAAATAGTAATCTACTAGCCTTGGATTTCGGGTGAAATGGACTCACAGTGAGCTACAGTGGCCCCACTGTGATCGTCAGAGGGGTTGTAGGCACTAAAATTGATCCAGGTGATGGAGCGCCTATAGTGTGGGAAATGGATTGCGAACTCGGACCCACATATACAGCACTCTGTTGAGCTAAATCCGAGCACTAGAGTGCAATGTATGAAAATGACAAGAGGAAGTGATCGCCAAGGAGTTTACCTGAATCCCACAAGAAGATTGATCGCATAGTAGCCTTTAAGGGGGGAGTTTGTAGTGCTCCACATTCTCCATTCTCAGTCAGCCAAGAACAAAGAGCCCTATAATCTCTTACACCGAAGTCCTGAGACATAATCACAGAAAAGAAAAGAAAACACCCATTAGATCTAAGTGTAGTAACTATTCAGCAAATGAAAAGGAAATGGGAATTGGTGTTAGTGATTACCTGGAGGGGGTGTTGGGAAGGGGGGATAGCTGAGATTTTTGACTACCCATCTCCCCTTTGTTTTAAAGTTAAACCTCTATGCTTTTACGGATTTTAGGGACTCTAAGATGTGATGTAACAAGTATGTACAGCAATTAAACGAACTAGATGTATAATAGAATGAAAATAGAAAAGAAATGAAGAAGGACTACCCATTAAATACAAGAGGTGGCCAGATCTATTGCCATTCGAAGGAGTTGGGTGGCCGACTTCCTAGCCGTTTAGGGGTGCTAGGTGGCCAATGACTTGGCCATCCTCTATCGAGGAAGGAGACTCCGGTAGCATGCATTGAGGGTTGACCGTAGAAGGTTCCTCTTCGTATCTCGACCCTCATCTCACCACTGGAAGTAAGGGGAGGAAGAAGAGGGAAAAGAACTCAAAACTCTCATAGATCACTCCGCACCAATTCGCCTCCTCCTTTTTCCTTTGTCTGGCCGACCGAACCAAAACTATCCAAAACCTTCTCTCTCTTTTTTTCCTTCCACCCCTAGGGCTCCAGGAGGGTCTTTCAGAGGGGGTGGGAAGTTTCCCTCCTCGATTTTAAGTTCAAAACCCTGCCAAGATCCACATGAGAGCTCCATGGGCCAATCTCTAGGCAAGGATGTGCGTGCTTGCACGTAGCGTCCCTTCTGAGTGGGCATCGCCATGGGAGGTACTCCGAAGTGGATAGGATTATGGAACATGGGTTTGACAGATGGTTACCAAAAGGTGGCCAGATCACTAGCCATTTGCATAGGGTAGGTGAGCAAATCCCTGGCCTTCTTCAAGACTGGTCAGCCATCGATCTAGCCACCCCAGGTCTGATGGGTGGCCATCGATTTGGCCACCCAGCCTGTGGACTTAGCCCATCTTTGTGTGGTTAGGGCCCAATAAGGATATAAGGCTAGACTTTAATAGCTCAAAGACAACACGTCTAAAGAATTGCATTACTCATATGATGACTAAATCAAGGTCTGTAGGATGTCAAAAATTAGGCGTCTACAAGTAGCTACTACCAAGACATGCCATCTAATTTTGAGATTGAGCACGTATGACTCTCTGAGTTCTGACTATGTGTATGGACAGTCATGGCAGCAGTACAGACATGATGACTATTTAGAGAGCAACAATGCATTGTTCCCATCATATCCATACCCTCAGAATTATCCGTTGATACCATCATATGACTATAGATATGGTCACCTCTCAGTTGCATGCCCATCACCAATCGTGTATATTCAGGGTTTCTGAGAGTATGAGTACTACTTATGGATGTACGTCAAGAACTATAAGGGTTCCATGTACTATGCAAACTACTTTTCTACCTGAGACCATATATAACATCTAGTTGTTTGGAGATGGGAGTTGGCCGATTTTGAGCAAATATGATTAGGAGTAGGTATCTTTTTCATATATTTGTATCTTACTTTCAAGTCATTATTTATTTGTTCATGTCTTGGCTTTTACACTTGCTCTTCAATTAACTAATTTGGAACTATTCAACACTTGTAGTTCATCATGGACAAACGACACCATCCTATGTGGGACCACAGGTACAATGTTGAGGGTGATCGACATGTGTATTATAGATATTGCCCATATTGCATCATCGACATACACCGATTTGTAGAGCACCTCGTAGGAGTGGGATGAAATTATCCTCCATATTCCTCAGTTCCACAGGATGTCTGAGATTACTTTTGGACAACATTATAGGATGGCTATCTCTATGGTAGGAGACGTGGGGCTGCATCCTCCTCCACGTCCAGGGTTCTAACACCACCAGTCGTAATCAAACCGGCATCCTCCTCCACGTCTAGGGTTCCACCACCACCAGCACTGGTCCCACCAGCAATAGATGATAGGGAGACATACATAGATATAGTGAGAGCTTTTTTTAGACGATTTCATGTACTCTCCACCATTGTACATGACCCATTATTTGTGCATATAGTTCCATTTTTTCAGAGTCACCCATATGTAATGCAACGACCCAAGATTCGAATATTGAAAGGGAACCGATGCGACCCAAATCTTGACCTGTCACCCACGAGCCACGGGGCTCGAAAGGGTAGATTAACATCATGGGAGTGCATTGGAATTTAAAATAAATACAATAATCAACTATAGAATTAATTAATTAAATGACAAAAATAAAATTAACATTTCATAATTAAATAAATGTATTACAGAGTCCAGTCCATAGAGTACAGTCAACTAGGAAAGGAAACATACATAGTCGTGTGGCATACCCCGCTCTGGCAAGCTGGCACTACGAACCACAGCTGGCATCGCCCCAAAATCTCTGAACCACATGGAGGCACGCCAAAGCTGAAAAAGAAGGGGTGAGTCTCATCTCATTGGCTCCGTAGAGGTCTCGCGGATCCCCAGCACAACACCATGGAAATCAACAACAACAGTAACAACAATAACACAACAATAGTAGTAACAGTAGCCAGTGGAACACCATACTTTAAGCTACTCCTATACTCAATAGAGAAACCCCGACCTCCACAGTCAGATCACTACCGAACTAGCCTTTGAAAGAACCACGGCTACGCTGCCAGAAACCCTCAACATCTCCGTCGGGAAGACTTCGACCTCACTATCGGGAAAACCACACTAAAGTCACCTAGTCAAGAAGCACTACCTCCACCCTCGGAAGAACCACGACCTCGCAGTCAGGAAACCCACGACACCTCTATCTGCAAACACTGAAACCACAGGTGACCGAAGAACCCACGCGCTAGTACAACTCAATTGATAGGAGAACAACTCACTAGAAGTAAGGCCAGATACGTCCCCTGACATCTTAGTCTGTGCCTCAGGTGTCTCTGACTCGCCTCAACGTGGTAACTAAGACACCACATGTCACGCCCCGACGCGGAATATCGGAACGTAGCAGTTGAATATATTCATGATAAGCAGATAAAATAACGGAATTAAAAGAACATAATTTGTAAGGGGAAGAATTACTCCAACAAAAATACCAACTTACTCAAAGATAATTAAAAATCGTTCCAACAACCTCTTAATGTCATACTTCTCGATTTGAAGAAAAAAAGAAAATAAAGAAAAAGATTACAACTCTTGACGACAAATCTTAATAACATTACTAGACGACGACTCCATAAAACCACTAAGTGGCACTCCACGCCTCTACTAAGGCAACTATCAAGTCACGTCTATCAGGTCCACTCTAGTCATCACTCCTGCCCATCCCCGTCCATTTGTGTTTCGTCATCGGAGCTACCTGAAAGGGGGGGAAATCTGGGTGAGCGAACGCTCGGTAGGTAATAGTAGGTAAAGTTTAACTAATTAACCAATTTAATTAAATGTCATGCGAATAAATAAAAGGATGCTGAACAAAACTGATATATGAAGTGATGGAATGAGAGTGATAGAAATAAATAGAACAGAGATATATCATTTCCATGTATTGGCCGATCATGCACGCAAACAAGCAAGTCAAGTAGAGATAATTCCATGTAGGAATTCAATAACTTGTAGAAATGTACAAGGAAACGAATAAATGTATGAATGTCTCAGATATCATGCTAGTCATGCACTCGGTGCAATGCCTCACCATGTCATTACAACTCCCCGGGGCACTAGTACTTTTCGGGCGCTCCTCCCAGGACCAGATCGGGCCCTTATGATGCGTTGGCATTGATTTGGTGGATCCAAAATCCAAGTAACCATCTTAGACATTCATTGGAATCAGCCAAGAATTTCAAGGTTAAGCTATGTAACTTACCAACTAGGAACCAGTGGTATTATCAACAATTGAATGGGAAGTCATGAGATTAAAGGGGTATGCAAGACACACATGAAACAAGCTCTAGGAACGTTGCAGTCATGATCGGGCCGCCAAGGTGAGTAAACGGTCTATCGATGGACCGCAAAGGCCAAAGCTGGGCCAAAGAGATGAAATCTAGAGTGAAGCATGAAAACGGTCCGAGAGGGGCCGCAACAAGATCAACACGGTCTTGGCTGGGTCGTTTCCCAAAGGAAGACGGTCCACCAGAGGCCGTTTAGAGCAGAAGGGTCCCTGGGCCACCATCGAAAAGGAAACGGTCTCAATTGGGCCGCCCCATCCAGAAACGGTCCTCGGAGGGCCGCTTGGAGGATTAAAACGGTCCAATGGCAACCGCAACCAGTCCTGGCCCAGTAAGGCTAAAGCAATCGACTTAATGGGCTCCCAACCTGCCCGAGACATGGTGGGACCGAACCAGGGTCCATCCCACACCTCTCAGGTCTAGTCTAGAGGCTATAGGTCGACTCCAATGTGGCTAGGTCGACCCATATACAAGGAAGGTTGACTCACATGACCTGGCACTTAGCCAGTTAAAAAAGGTCACGAAAAGGGCCGCTCAAAGTATCATGCGGTCACACCTGGGCCGCGAGCTGACAGCAGCGGTCCCAGAAGGGCCGCATTCAATAGGACAGCCCTGATTCCGGGCTTGGGCAAAAACATGTGATTCGATCGAGTCTAAAGGTTCGGGTTTTGGGGGTACAACCTGCCCAGCGTCCTAGTGGGAATCCCAGGCTCACGGGGGCTTACGGAGGTCTCATAATAGCAGTCTTAGTCCGACGGAAGGAATATCCGACAGAGAGTCCCAACTATTACAAGATTGAGGCTAATAACACATCGAAAAATAGTGTAATCGGTCAGTCAGCACCGCCGGAGTGGTGTGATTGTCAAACAAACCTAATAAATTGAACAACGGATCACAAATTTTAATTGAACCAATTTATTCATTCAATTCAAAAGAAACAATCATGATGATACAATTGGATGAAATTGATATTATGACAATCATGATCACATATTAGCAATTATCAACATTACTCCATATGTTCCCTTTTTATTTAGTGGGTTTCTACCCTATTCATGATGTCTAAACAAGATGAAACAAAAATTTATGTAACCAAAACAGTGCATCAAAAATGGTCTTGACAGGGCCGCTAGGGTCAGAAGCGGTCATGTACTGGCCACAACCTATGACCTTGCGGTCTATCGAGGTGCCGCTAAGACCTAAGGAGAATCAAACTTATACGCAAGGGACAAATGGTCTGTTGCGGGGCCGCCAAGGTCCTAGGCGATTTATGGTATGACCGCCATCAGGACGCCGTGACCGGCCTCCGGCGAGCTCCGATAGACCGCGATTCAGGGAACTAATTCGGACGATATAATGCATGAAAATTAGGCAAAATAGCATGAATGGAAAGAGGACAAAATAATATGCAATACAACATGTTTAATCAGAGTTTGGGTTTGCCTATATCGAGCATTGAATCGATCAAGAGAGTGGGACATGGATGAAACCCTAACTGTGACATGCTGCTACTAAACTAAACAATACGCACGATATACTGAATGAAAATTAGGGCTTTTACTACTGATGGAAATAGGACTTGAAGTCGCTTCTCATGGTATCTTTTACTTCGAGTTTAGACCACCATTACCTACCTAAATCAAAGGAAGAAGGGGACGACGACACTCGGGATCGCTCGAACTTGCGCTCCACCACCACGCCGAATCCTCCCTCGAACGAGCTCCTTGCCATCCGCCACAGCTAATTATGGTTCTAGGTCGGGCTAGGGTTAGTTTTAAAGGGTGTATTTCGATCAAGGGGGTGCGATAAGGCTATGAAGAGTCCACGACATCGAACGTGCGTGAAACTCGCGCTTGACCGGGTCGCGCGGCCTTCTCGCTCCGAATTACGCTCCTAGGGTTAGGGTTTTCACGCACAAAGAGAGGGGAAATGATCTAGCCACCAAGGCCATTCGATTGGGTCTGGTTTAGGGTCAAATGATCAAGATTTGGGTTCGAATTTAGCGACCTAAGGTTCTATCTATTTACGCTCGATTTTAGCCCTAATTCCATCAATTCGACTTGATTAAAATTTTATTTAGGGTCTGACCAAGAAGATAAATTATCTAAACTTTTAGTCCTCTACACGATTATGATTTTTATGGATTTTTATAAATTAGTTGAAATTTCACTTAAAGAATTTTCCCATTTAATAGTAAACAGTTTTCTCAATTATTATCCATTTATGTTATTTAATTAATTCTCGAGGTGCTACACCCTCCCCCACTTTAAGGAATTTGGTCCTCTAAATTCACTGCATTTGTCAAAATGGGGAAAATTAAGGTTACTGACCTCAAAATAATTCAGGGTATTGCCTCCGGATAGTTTCTTCAGATTCCCAAGTAGCTTCCTCGATCCCACGTCGGCTCCACTGAACCTTGACCATCGGTATACACCGGTTCCTGAGTCACTGTAGCTTCCTGTCCAAAATCTTGATGGGTTTCTCTTCATAAGTCAAATCTTCTTCCAATTCTAGATCCGCATGTTGAATGATGTGCGCGGGGTCATAAACATACTTTCGCAGCATAGATACATGGAAAATATTATGTACTCCAGATAACTGAGGCGGCAAAGCCAACCTGTAGGCAACTTCTCCAACTCTCTCCAGAATCTCAAACGGGCCAATGAATCTCGAACTTAGCTTGCCACGAATGCCAAACCTTCAAACTCCTCTCATAGGCAAAACTTTCAAGAACACATGCTCGCCCACTTGAAACTCCAATTCTCTCCTTCTGTTATCTGCATAACTTTTTTGTCTTGACTGTGCAACTTGCAGACGATCCCGGATAACCTGGATATTCTTGGATGATTCTGAAATGAGATCCGGTCCTAGCCAATTCTTTTCGCCTACCTCATCCCAGCACAACGGTGATCGGCAACTCCTTCCATAAAGAGCTTCGAATGGTGCCATCTGGATACTGGACTGATAACTGTTATTGTAGGAAAATTCTATTAAAGCCAAATGTTCATGCCAACTACCGCCAAAGTCGATCATGCAAGCCCTTAGCATATCTTCGACAATCTGATTAGTTCTCTCGGTTTGCCCGTCTGTCTGAAGATGGAAAGCAGTACTAAAGTTTAGACGGGTTCCCAAGGACTCCTGTAAACCTTTCCAAAAATGTGAAGTGAATCTAGGATCTCTATCTGACACAATATTCACAGGCACATCGTGTAGTCTTACCACTTCCGTCATGTACAAAGCAGCCAAAACATCTACTGTCCACTTCGACTTAATGGTCAAGAAATGCGTAGATTTAGTCAACCTATCCACAATTACCCATATTGCATCGAAGCCTCCAAGAGTTCTTGGTAAGCCCATTATAAAATCCATGTCGATGCTCTCCCACTTCCACTGTGGTATCTCGAGCGGTTTTAATTTTTTGGTAGGTCTGAAATGTTTGGCCTTCACTTGTTGGCATACTAGACATCTATTTACGAACTCTGTCACTTCCCGTTTCATATTTGGCCACCAAAAGGTCCTCTTTAAATCTCGGTACATCTTAGTGGCTCTAGGATGAATAGTATACTTGGATCTATGGGCTTCCTCAAGGATCTTGCTCTTCACCTCAGCTAAGTCAGGGACACAGGTCCTTCCCCGGAATAACAACCTGTCATCGTCGGCCATCACAAAATCTGGTTTGTTACTTAGACTTCCCTTGATCTCTACTAGCACTGGATCGTTATCTTGCAGGATCTTAATTTCCATCAACAGTTCGGGACGAAGCTGAAACTGAGCGATCATGACCTGATCCTTACTAACATTAAGGTCTAGACTATCCAATTGCTCCAGAAGTCTCCACTCTTGCAACATGAGACTAGACAACTTTACTATCGGCTTACGGCTCAAGGCATCAGCCACCACATTACCCTTCCCAGGGTGATACTCTATGGAGAAATCAAAATCCTTCAAATATTCAAGCCATCCTCTCTACCTCATATTAAGCTCTTTCTGAGAGAACAGATACTTAAGGCTCTTATGATCAGAAAATACAGTGAAGGTCTCTCCGTACAAGTAGTGTCTCCAAATCTTCAAGGCAAACACCACAGCAGCGAGTTCCAGATCATGGACAGGATAATTCTCTTCATGCTTCCTCAGCTGTCTAGAAGAATAGGCTATCACTTTGCCATGTTGCATAAGCATACAACCTAGGCCAATGCCCGAGGCATCAGTATAAATTTCAAAACCTCCTTCTCCTAAGGGCAAGGCCAAAACAGGGGCAGTGGTCAAACATTCCTTCAGGGTTTGAAAACTTCGTTTACAATCTTTCTACCACTCAAATCGGTTCTCCTTGCGGGTCAATCTAGTCAGAGGTACCGCAATCTTAGAGAAATCTTTAATGAATCTCCGATAGTAACCTATTAGCCCGAGAAAACTTCTTACTTCGGTTACATTCGCAGGCCTATCCCAGTTTCTCACTGCCTCTACCTTAGAGGGATATATAGATATTCCATCTTTAGAAATAATGTGCACCAGAAAAGACACTTCTTGCAGCCAGAATTCTCACTTATTAAACTTGGCATACAACTGATGGTCCATCAATATATGCAACGCCATCCTCAAGTGCTCTGCATGCTCCTCCTTGCTCTTAGAGTATATCAAAATATCATCGATGAAAATCACGACCCACTGATCTAAGTAGGGCCGGAACACACTGTTCATTAGCTGCATGAAAGCTGCAGGAGCATTCGTTAGACCAAAAGGCATTACAACAAACTCGAAGTGCCCATACCTTCTACGGAATACTATTTTAAAGATATCTTCATCCTTGATCCGCAACTGATGATACCCCGATCGCAGATCAATCTTCAAAAAACACTATGCTCCCGCTATCTGATCGAACAACTTATCTATTCTCGGCAACGAGTATTTATTCTTGATAGTAAGCTGGTTAAGCTGGCGGTAATCAATACACAGCCTCAGAGAGCCATCCTTCTTTCTTACAAATAATATAGGGGCTCCCCACGGGGATGTACTCGGACGAATAAATCCCTTCTCAAGCAACTCCATTAATTGTTCCTTCAATTCTCTTAACTCCGCAGGAGACATACGATACGGAGCTTTAGAAATTGGAGTCACGCCAGGAACTAGATCAATGGAGAAGACTACCTCTCTCTCAGGTGGAATTCCTGGCAAATCCTTAGAAAATACATCTGGAAAATCCTAGGCAATAGGAATGTCCTTCAATTCTAACTCCTCCTTGTCGGTCAAAGAAACCAACGGCAAAAATGCCTGACATCCTTTCCTTAACAACTTCTCAGCCCGAACTGCCGATATAAGTGGCACAGACTTAGAATGCCTAACCCCGACAAAAGAAAGCTCCGGGTGCCCAGAAAAAAACACGGTGCCAGATTTACAGTGAACACTAGCCTCATATCTAGCTAACCAATCTGCTCCTAGGATTACATCATAATCCTTCATCTTCATACAGACCAAATCAGCTGGCATATTCAGCCCATTAATCAAAATATTACTAGAGGGATAATAGTACTTAATTGCTGAACCCGAACCAATAGGGGTTGATATTTCCAGTTGAGAGTTCATCAGTACGGGTTTTGTAGATAAAGACTTAGCAAAGCTTTGAGAAATAAAAGAATGTGTTGCTCCGATATCAAAGAGAACAAATGCCGGTTTATCAAAAACAACAAGTGTACCTTCAACAATCCACCCTCCTCGATGGCTTCTGTCTCGGTCTCCTGTAGGGCTTGGAGCTTGCCCTGTCGCTTCTGGCCTCCCTGCGGCTTGTTCGGTGTAGCTTGATCTGACAAGAGAGGACACGCAGGGATACGGTGGACCCTGCTGCCACAACGCAAACAAGCGCCTAGCTTTCGCCAGAATTCTTCCATCTTGTGACTCGGACAGTCACCGTACTTGCAATGAGCTTTGAATGATGCAACCGGACCTGACTTCTTGTCATCACTCCTCGGCTTCTTGTCTTTCCGTGAACTAGACCTGCTAGTGGGCCTCTTCTTGCCATTGTTGGGTTTGAAACTCCCAGAACTAGTGGTCCGCTCTTTCTTAGTGTTCCTCCCTCGGATCTTCTCAGTCATCTCTATGGTATCTTCAAGGACTTGAGCCTTTCTCACAATCTCAGCATAAGTGTGGATCTCTAAAGGTGCCAATTGGTTAACATACTGAAGCTTCAATCCATTGAGAAATCTCTTGGCCTTCATCTTTTCCATAGACACCAAATGTGATGCATAATGAGATAGCCTGGAGAACTGAGCTTCGTATTCAGCAACCGATAAGTTCCTTTGTTTTAAAGCAGCGAACTCCACCGCCTTCTTATCTTGTACTCTGTCCGAGAAATATTTACTATTGAAAAGCTCCTCGAACTCTTTCCACGATACCTGCTTATCTCCCAGTGTGACTTTTACTGCATCCCACCATGTTCGAGCATCACGCTCTAACTGGAAGGTAGCCAAGAGAATGCGCTCCTGGTCACTGCATTGCATAACTTCAAAAATCCGATCCATCTCTTTTAGCTAGTGCTCGGCTTCATCAGGATCCGCCGAACCACCAAATCACGGGGGATTCATTCCTCGAAAATTCCAGTGGAGATTACCGGCTCCATGGTGCGCTGCTCCTCCTTGGGCCACCTGCTAGAGGGCCCGAGTCAATCCTTGCACTGTACACTGCATGTCCCTTCACTGTGCACGCTCAGCCGCCATCGGAACATACTCCTATGCATAGAAAAATTAATTAGAACCAGCCTAGCGATATCTTTTAGAGTTTATTAATTAACTCAACCCAAGTCACTACCCAATCTCACCAGGTTGGATCCTTAGACTTTAACAAAGTCACGGGTTCTATAACACCACTTAGAAACCTAGGGACTTTAGAAAGCTAGGCTCTGATACCATAAAACTGTCACGTCCCGAAGTGGAATATCGGAACGCAGCAGTTGAATACATTCATGATAAGCAGAGTAAATAACGGAATTAAAAGAACATAATTTGTAAGGGGAAGAATTACTCCAACAAAAATACCAACTTACTCACAAATAATTAAAAAATCGTTCCAACAACCTCTTAATGTCATACTTCTCGATTTGAAGAAAAAAAGAAAATAAAGAAAAAGATTACAACTCTTGACGACAAATCTTAATAACATTACTAGACAACGACTCCATAAAACCACTAAGTGGCACTCTATGCCTCTACTAAGGTAACTATCAAGTCACGTCTATCAGGTCCACTCTAGTCTTCACTCCTGCCCATCCCCGTCCATTTGTGTTTCGTCATCGAAGCTACCTGAAAGGGGGGGGAATCTGGGTGAGCGAACGCTCATTAGGTAATAGCAGGCAAAGTTTAAGTAATTAACCAATTTAATTAAATGTCATGCGAATAAATAAAAGGATGCTGAACAAAACTGACATATGTAGTGATGGAATGAGAGTGATAGAAATAAATAGAACAGAGATATATCATTTCTATGTATTGGCCGATCAAGCACGCAAACAAGCAAGTCAAGTAGATATAATTCCATGTAGGAATTCAATAACTTGTAGAAATGTACAAGGAAACGAATAAATGTATGAATGTCTCAGACATCACGCTAGTCATGCACTCAGTGCAATGCCTCACTATGTCATTACAACTCCCCGGGGCACTAGTACTTTTCGGGCGCTCCTCCTAGGACCAGACCGGTCCCTTATGATGCGTTGACATTGATTTGGTGGATCCAAGATCCAAGTAACCATCTTAGACATTTATTAGAATCGGCCAGGAATTTTAAGATTAAGCTATGTAACTTACCAACTAGGAACCAGTGTTATTATCAATAATTGAATGGGAAGTCATGAGATTAAAGGGGTATGCAAGACACACATGAAACAAGCTCTGGGAACGTTGCGGTCATGATCGGGCTGCCAAGGTGAGTAAATGGTCTATTGATGGAACTCAAAGGCCAAAGCTGGGCCAAAGAGACGAAATCCAGCGTGAAGGATGAAAACGGTCCGAGAGGGGCGGCAACAAGATCAAGACGGTCTTGGCTGGGTCGTTTCCTAAAGGAAGACGGTCCACATGAGGCCGTTTAGAGCAGAAGGGTCCCTGGGCCACCATCGAAAAGGAAACGGTCTCAATTGAGCCGCCCCATCTAGAAACGGTCCTCGAAGGGCCGCTTGGAGGATAAAAATGGTCCAATGGCAACCGCAACCAGTCCGGGCCCAGTAAGGCTAAAGCAATCGACTTAATGGGCTCCCAGCCCGCCCGAGACATGGTGGGACCGAACCAGGGTCCATCCCACACCTCTCAGGTCGAGTCTAGAGGCTATAGGTCGACTCCAACGTGGCTAGGTCGACCCATATACAAGGAAGGTCAACTCACATGACCTGGCACTTAGCCAGTTAAAAACGGTCATGAAAGGGGCCGCGACCTGACAGCAGCGGTCCCAGAAGGGCTGCATTCAATAGGACAGCCCCGATTTCGGGCTTGGGTAAAAACATGCGATCAGATCGAGTCTAAAGGTTCGGGTTTTGAGGGTACAACCCGCCCGGCGTCCTAGTGGGAATCTCAGGCTCGCGGGGGCTTACGGAGGTCTCATAATAGCAGTCCTAGTCCGACGGAAGGCATATCCGGCGGAGAGTCCCAACTATTACAAGATTGAGGCTAATAACACATCGAAAAATAGTGTAATCGGTCAGTCAGCACCGCCGGAGTGGTGTGACTGTCAAACAAACCTAATAAATTGAACAACGGATCACAAATTTTAATTGAACCAATTAATTCATTCAATTCAAAAGAAACAATCATGATGATACAATTGGATGAAAGTGATATTATGATAATCATGATCACATATTAGCAATTATCAACATTACTCCATATGTTCCCTTTTTATTTAGTGGGTTTCTACCCTATTCATGATGTCTAAACAAGATGAAACAAAAATTTATGTAACCAAAACAGTGCATCAAAAATGGTCTTGACAGGGCCGCTAGGGTCAGAAGCGGTCATGTACTGGCTGCAACCCATGACCTTGCGGTCTATCGAGGTGCCACTAAGACCTAAGGAGAATCAAACTTATACGAAAGGGGAAAACGGCCTATCGCGGGGCTGCCACGGTCCTAGGCGGTTTATGGTACGACCGCCGTCAGGATGCCGTGACCGGCCTCCGGCGAGCTTCAATAGACCTCGATTCAAGGAACTAATTGGGACGATATAATGCATAAAATTTAGGAAAAATAGCATGAATGGAAAGAGGACAAAATAATACGCAATACAACATGTTTAATTAGAATTTGTGTCTGCCTATACCGAGCATTGAATCGATCAAGAGAGTGGGACATGGATGAAACCCAAACTACGACATACTGCTACTAAACTAAACAATACGCACGATATGCTGAATTAAAATTAGGGCTTTTACTACTGATGGAAAGAGGACTCGAAGTCGCTTCTCATGGTATCTTTTACTTCGAGTTTAGACCACCATTACCTACCTAAATCAAAGGAAGAAGAAGACGACGACACTCGGGATCGCTCGAACTTGCGCTCCACCACCATGCCGAATCCTCCCTCGAACGAGCTCCTTGCCGGCCACCACAGCAAATGGGGGTTCTAGGTCGGGCTAGGGTTAGTTTTAAAGGGGGTATTTCGATCAAGGGGATGCGACAAGGCTAGGAAGAGTCCACGACGTCGAACGTGCGCAAAACTCGTGCTTGATCGGGTCGCGCCTCCTTCTCGCTCCGAATTGTGCTCCTAGGGTTAGGGTTTTCACGCACAAAGAGAGGGGAAATGATCTATCCACCAAGGCCGTTTGATTGGGTCTAGTTTGGGGTGAAATGATAGAGATTTGGGTTCGAATTTAGCGACCTAAGGTTCGATCTATTTAAGCTCGATTTTAGCCCTAATTCCATCAATTCGGCTTGATTAAAATTTTATTTAGGGTCTGACCAAGAAGATAAATTATCTAAACTTTTAGTCCTCTACACGATTATGCTTTTTCTGAATTTTTATAAATTAGTTGAAATTTCACTTAAAGAATTTTACCATTTAATAGTAAATAGTTTTCTCAATTATTACCCTTTTATGTTTTTTAATTAATTCTCGAGGTGCTACACTCTCCCTCACTTTAAGGAATTTGGTCCTTACCTCTTACCGCCCAACAGAAAGCATGGTGGTCGTTGATCCGGCAACCTTCTGCTGGGTTAAAACGGACAGAACACCCCTCCGGGGTGTTGTTCCACGACCCAATCATCTCCAGATGATAGGAAAACAATAGGGGTTGCACCTCGGGCATTCATACCACCGAAAAATAGAAATTAAACCACAAACCAGTGTCTGAATTGATCAAAATCTGTCGCTCATCCCCAGACATAGTTTTTCCCCAAAACATGAAATTACGAGGAAACAACATAGAAAAGTTAGGGATCCGTCACCCTACCTCTTACGAAGCTTTGGCATGCTAAAAGCTCCGGGTCACCGCGAAAAAGCCATTCTTCCCCGTGGCCGATTCCCACATCCGCGAATGGTTCGCCGCGCTGCTCCACTGCGGTCCTGCTCCCGTCCTCACCGCACACTGTCACTGTCACCCCACCTCCTCGCCGCCGTCGAACACCCGGAGGAGAAGGGGGAGAGAGTGACGGGAGAGAGTGAGGGAGAGAATGAGAGAAGCGAGAGGGGTGGGGGATTTAAATAAATTTTGGTTTGGGGTTTAAAAATCCAAAAAAAAAGAAAATCATCAAAAATTAACCTCATGATCCTCAAAAAATGCATAACTCACCCGTTACGCTCTAGCAACAAAAAATAAATTATTATATCACATTTAGAGATCCGAAGATCCAATATTTAGAATATTTTATTTTATTTTAAAAACACGATCCGAGACCTACGAAAACACTCCGAAACCCGCGGATACTCGATCTGAAGATCAAGAATATTACATGCAACTCCATCCATTAGGATAGAGTTAGACTTTAGAGATCATGAGCCATATGTATTTGATTCTGACTAGGACACCTTTGAGTCAGATGATTGACCTTATATTATATATCTAGTTTAATTAACTATGTATTAATCATGTATATGATCTTTTAACATTATCGATCTTTCTACTTTTACATAATATGTTTCATTATGTGTAACTATGTATAACCACATAAAAAAGAAACACTAATTTTTGTTATTCTTAAGATAAATATACTATTTTACAAGTTAAATCACCTGGGATTAGAAGTTTATAGTTAATCTTAAAAAAATTAAGTTTCCATTAAAATATTTTTTAAATAAAAATTTTACTTTCTTCTTGGCAATGCCAGATGGTGGTGTACTATGTCGTACCGAACATTACTAGGCCATGATCAATACGGCCGATCTGCACGGCGGGGCAAACCTTACTCTTAAAAGGTTCTTGAAGGCAAAGAGAGTAAACCATAAATGTAAGGTTGCATGTGACATAACAGTATTCGTTACAGGAATGTACATGGTAATACCAAAAAACTATGGAAATATATGTTCGGATATGGTAGATTTTTGGAAGTAGATATGTAATTTCCTAAAAAAAAATTTAATTTAATGCGAATTACATTAAAGTCTTAGAAATGCATTTGGTGGATTTCCATTCATTAACCATCAAGTTGATTCAATGTTAGAACACTCGACATTTTGCCATCATCTATGGGGCGCGCGTCAGAGTGAAACAAAAGAGTGCACCGGAGATGTCTAATTAAAGATGTGACCTCTTTAGGATGGCTGCTATCGAACAAAGAGGGGATGGATCGTGAGACCACCCCCCGTCCAAGGGAAACTCACCATCGTCACTCTCAAATCGAGACTATCCCTCAAAATTTTTACATACTTGGCATATGTCATAGCACTGAAAAGAGGAGAAACTCCGTCAGATTAACACAGAAAGGCCCCTTTTCTAATTGAATAATGCCCTGGATATGGGGCTATTCTATCTAGATTTTACGCTTACAGCTTCAATTAAGCCCGTGTCATGTTTCTAATTCCTTCGTCCTAGACGTCTAGTTGAAGCGTCGGCTTGTAGATTGACGGAGGAAAGAGTTATTTCAGTAACTACAATGAGAATGGTGGACGTGCAACTTTCAAGATGATTCCCATCATCACATGATGGGCCATGTCATGTTTTATGAAGTTGATATTTGAGAGAGAGAGAGAGAGAGAGAGTGAAGGAATTTTTTGCACATATCTTTCTACTCTAGCATAATTGCATTGAACTGTCAAAAATATCCCCGACTATTTCCAAATGATCACAATTATATCCTCACGGTCACTTAAATCCGATTTGAATTATCGATAGATGAAACTATCCTCAAGTCAAATTCTATAGGGGGTTGACAAGATCACATGAATATTAAGGATATTCTTTTGATTATTTTACATTTATTGTTACTAATTTTCATAACATCTTTTAGGAATTTCCCCTCAGAATTGGCATCACAAGGACAAGGAGCATATAATTGCATTCGTTTGGAAGCACTCAATGGTATTTTTGACAATTCACGAATGTTAGGAATATGTATCAAGGTCCACAAACTCGATAATCCGTATCGGATCAGATCTTCCTTGATCCAATACGGAACACCCGAGTCACAACCGACTCGACATACATCATCTCTCTCTCTCTCTCTCTCTCTCTCTCTCTCTCATACTCAACCCGACTCGGCCGATCCTAGTGGTGATTTACACCGTATCGAACTTTTTCAGATACGGTACGGCACGCCCGAGTTGGACCAAATCGGCAAACCACGATATGTATGTACGTAAATACACTAGAATACATGGGACATGTGTGAAAAAAAATATCAAAAGAAATAAGCGTTTAATTGCCCCTGAAATAGAAAACAGAAAAGACTACTTAAACAAGTTGACAGCACGTCATAGCTAAGCCGAGTAAGGTTCATTGTCCAAGAAGAAAAATATCTCGTAATCCACCTTAATAAGTTACGTATATGCTTTCCAAGGTACCAGATTCCTCTGGCTCCTGTCTCGTTGGATCTACTTCACTTACCAAAGCAAAGGTAATCCGTTTCATCTCACCTGAATAACAACACTGCAGGGAGATAATTTTCAAAGACCGCCCGTTTCATTTCACTAGTTTCAAGGGCCCAATGCGTGTAAAAAACAGGAAAAGAAAAGAGAGGAGGATATCAACAGCCAATTAAAACTCAAAAAAAGGCCAGTTATTCAGGGTCAAACTTGGTAAAACCCGTACGTCACAAAAGGGAATCATCCAAATGGTTAGAAAAATGGATGTTGACATGATAAAATACTTCGCAGGAGTTCACTAGAAATTCTTTCCAATGGATCAAATGGAAAAGAAGAAGAAGAAGAAGAAGAATTTAACATAATAGCATGGCGTTTCACCATCTCGATCTGCATGGTTCATCCCAAACTGGACTTCGTCATCTCGTATGCCAAGAAACAAGCTGCATTTGCGGGAACACTTCGTGCCATGGCCGGGCCAAAGCCCTTGTACAGGCCCTTGACACCCTCTGATGCTAATATTTTCCTGAAGGCATCGATTGAACCACAGAACTTTGGATTCCTGTAGTCATCCACCTGAATAACACTTTTTACCACGTCGGTTGGGTAGACAGACATCCAGAATGATGCTCCAGCCAAGCCACCAGCCAACATAAGGGAACCCCTACCCAGCCCCGAAGTGTCCGTGCCCCCACCAATGAACTGTTTGATCGCTTCATAAACGCCAAACATTACAGCATTCCCTGGAACTTCTCGTCCCAGAGTTGGAACCAGGCCTTTAAACAGGCCCCTCAGGCCTCCTTCTGATCTCATAACATGCTTAGCCACATCTATGGGACCCGAATACTTCACAGCTGGAGAGGAGGATCCAGAGCCTGCCAAGGCACTCTGTGCTTGCAACCTGTTTGAGTATTGTGAATATGGTGGACATAAGAATTCAAGTGCATGATCATAATCTCAATCCTAACATTAGACGTCCTCCGAGTACATTTGCTTTTGCTTTGTGGAATACAAATATTCCAGGAAAATGTAGCCCCATCAAGGTAACGTGATGCATGAAAAGGACGATAACTAGTGTGTTAGCGGGCTACCTGCCCACACTGGCTTGATGACAGCAATGTATGATAAATGTGAAAGCTTAACAAATAGAAGCATTTTGTAAAGAATAGAATAGATAGAAATAGGTAAAAACTAATCCTATTCCACTCAGAATAAGCAATTCAAGGTTTGCAGTCAAATTAGATACTCCAGTTTATTCCAGAATAACTCGTTCTCACCCAGAACATGAATCCATTCAACCAAGGCAAGAAAACAAAAAGGATAAACCTGGATAACTCATCCTATTCGAGGCTTATCTGCTTATCAAAGAAGACCAAAGGAAGAGAATAAGAACAAATAAATAAATCAAAGAAACCATATATATAAGCTTTTAATTAAACATCTAAACTCAGTGGAAGCCAAATGGGCAAACTCTGTTGGGGGAAACAGAATAGTAATAGAAACTAACCTGCATTTGATAAGCTCTGTAGGGCATGCCAGAAAGGAAACTGCAATGCCGGCACCAGCACCGCATATGATCTGTTGATTCACTGAAAGTGGGGCGCCAGGTTCAGACCTCAACAGTGACTCCATCTGGCCCCTTGCGGTGAAGAGTACAGCATTGAAAGCTGCAACCGTAGCAAGTGGGGCTCCCATACCTTTATATAGCCCCCTTGGCCCTTCAGCAGAGATTGTTTGCTTAACTGCATCCATGGCACCTGAATATTTGGGAGGCTGGCCAGGAAGTGGAGCAGGCTGGCTTTGAAGTTTAACCTTGATGGTGTCAAATGGATGCCCAACAATCAACTGTGCAGCCCCTCCAACGGTTCCAGCAGTCAAATCCTTTGCTACTTCCCCCATCTGCAGAAGTCCAAAATAGTGAGTAACTATCCATCCAACTTATTATCTCACAAATCACAGGTTCAAATTTCTAATAAACTGGCAATGTTTCACGACAAGGTACCCTGTCCATCAAAGCAAATCTCATTCCCAATGTGTTTAAAGTGTCAATGTTGTCCTCCAAGTCCTTGAGGAAATCCAATTGCATCTAATCTTAGAAAGAGGACAAAATGATGCAAAAGTATAAAAAATTAACAAGAAAAAAAAAAGATGGCACCAAATCATACAGAGAAAAACAGAAAAAATGATGTGTTCACATTGTTAATCTACTATAATGAATAAACAAGTCAAACCTGTGAATAACTCATTTAAAGACAAGAAAGAAAAGACAGGAATGATTAGAAACATGTAACAAAATAAAATGCATATCCTACAAATTTTTATAACTAAGCATCAGTAGATTGCTGCTAATATATGCTAAACTTTGATCCCCAATTTATTTGAGCAGAAGTCCTTCCCACTTTTCGTTTAGTTCCTTTTGATTTTCTGTAAGTTGACGCTTTCTTTTTTTCCTTTCTGGATCATACATTAAAGATTAACAAAATAAAAAGAAAAAAGAATGCAACATAAAGGTTCAACAATTTAGACATGGAAAATGCATCATAATACACTACCTGACTATGCACAATTAACAAGAAAGAAGTGATCTACTCATCCAACTGGTCGTCACAAGTGTCATCAGTCCATTCCATAGAGGCATAGAAGATGATTTCTAGTGAAGGGGCCCAACAGGCCAACATAAGGTATCTATCAACACCTTTGCATTATTGTGCAATACATCTACTCTAAGATCATCATCAAAAGCCTTCTAAACCATTTCACACCAACATCATTCTGACTCCTTTAAAAATTCCTTATTTCAGCTAGCAAACCACGTAACATCCAAAAACCTCTCATTCTTTTTCCTTTGTCCTCTGCCTACTAATTCTCTAACATGGTATGTTCCCAAAGCTGTCCCCATAGCTTGTTTATCTAGCATCTACACTGCAAACATACGAGCCACAGAGAAACCACTTCCAACTATGTCGGCACTTGCTTCTCCTAAAACTATCAAATGAAAAAACACCAAGTATGATCCCAAGTTCCAAATTCTTAGGGCAACCAAATTTGGTTACCAAAAGTCTCTAACGACATTCAAAAACAAACAACTATAGATGGATACTCTGTGTTTATATCTGTAAGCTACATAATTTCATCTTACTAAAAGACCAGATAAAGACGAGAGAGAAAATATAATTTGTATAATTTTACAATGTATTCAGAAGCAGAGAAAGGAAAATAGATGAGGAAACAAATAGAACTTAATAAGGTGGAAAATAGCTCAAATAGCATTTCACAGTTTGTTTATCGTTGGGCCCTAAATCAAATGATCTATGTGAAGGGTAAAATTTCCCAATGCCAACAACAAAGAGATTGACACTCTAATGGTGAAAGTACATCATCATCATTGTTAGTACGTAGTACATAGTATTATGATTTCCTTATTATTATTAAAGTAGTTATTACTATTATCATAATGATCATGAAGATGATGATCATTATTATTACTATTTCAGCTAAGCTAAACCACAATATAAGCATGGCTATAAGATCATATAACCAAAGACTTCAATGCAAAATGCATTTTGGTTCATAAATCTTAGGTTATGTTGGAAAATTCGCGTATCCAATATCAGCTAGCAAAACACATGATGTCACCTACAAGGCAACCACAAATTTAGAACTATGTGCACTGTCAACTTACAGCTGTAAGGAAAAGGATCATAGAACCTCTCATGTATGTGCAGAACAGAGCCAGAGCAGCAACTATGAGCATTGGTTTATGGACCTCCTGCTCACGTATTATGTTGTGCCATTATGGTAGGTGAGAGCCGAACATGTGACCTGTCCCTGAGGCAGGCCCCGGTCGGTGTCTAAGCCATGTAATATGATTCAATGTTCCTTTAAGATAACTCTATCCTTCCTATGAAGAAGTTAGCACTACACTCCACCAAAAATCCATTGTCTATCTGTTGTATACAGAATTAAAATTCATTTTTTGTGTTTTCCTAAAGCTTTCTTATGGCACATTTTATAATGCACCTCCCCTTAATGATACAAGAACATGAATCCTTTTACGGTAATAAAACTGAAAAAAAATCAGAACCATCCTCCAGGTTTCACATACAATCATGTTTGGGCTAAAAACATCAGAAACAGCACCAACAGTAAGAGGATAATAGACCCATAAGTGACTATGTAATTATCCTGAAAAATCTCTTACATAGTCTTTTAGGGCCTGTTTGTTTGGAGGATAGGTTAAGGAGAATAACTTAACCAAGGGTTGAGTATTCCAAAAAATAGACCATTTTGCTTTGATTGAGAAATAAGGTAATCCGGAATTGTGAAAAAGCTTAACCTATCCTTGTTCTACCTTTTTGGTGGAACAAGTTATCCTGAGATAAACCAGAATAACATGGAATACCTTGTATGAGCAATCAAAGGGAATAGGCTAACTTTGACCGGTTTATACCGATTTATCCCGACTTATCCCCCAAACAAAGAGGCCCTTAGGGAAATCTTGAAACAGTTATTCCCTCAAGAGGGACCCAATGGTGATCTACTTACCTACCTATACAAGGTATTCTTGACATTCATCTTCATAAACTATGTTAGTTATGTTATTCTTGGTCTGGAATAAGCCAACAGGTCCTCACAAAACAGCATAGAGTTAGCCATTGGCTGGGAATAGATCTTGACTAGCCTGATCTAGTCTGCAGGTTAACGGCGAGAGGAACTAGAAAAAGAAATTGAAAGAGACAAGGATTGGAACCAGACAATTAGATGGGTTCCAAAAATTGATAAAACCTACAACAAATAATTTCCATCAGCAAATTATGAGGCACTTCTTGGGTAGTGGGTGTGTCAATGACAGAAGTCCTTTTCATGAGTGAGATCCCCACAGGTAGGAGGGCCTAATATTGGTCTCGTTATGAGGGCCATTAGTTACTTTGGAGCCTAACATACTAATATAGTGACATATTTTTACTTTGAGATTGCTGAGATGATTTGCACATAGAGTGAGTGGGAAGAAGATGATGGTGGGAAAGGAGGAGGTAAAGAGGTGAGGGAGGGTCTGACAGAAAGAGCACGGCGGTGGTGTTGTGCATGAGGGAGGGGTTGGGTTGTCAGCATGGTTGGCAGTATCGGTCGAAACTGATACGTTTCGACCGAAACCGTAACCGAAACGATACCGGACCTGCTCACTGTAGCAGGTCCAAAACTAAAAAATAATAATTTTAATGGTTTCGAGCAAAACCGATATCGGTTTCGCCCGAAACTTACAGGTTTCGGCCGAAACCCACGTGAACTCCCCTTTTAAGGGGAGTTCACTTCCTGTTCTCTCTCAAATCTGAGGGAGAAAGGGCCTGCTGCTGAGGGTGCTGCTGCTTCTATGCTGGGTGTTGCTGTTGTGCTGCAGGGTAAGGAGACTGCAGGGTTTGCTATTGCCGCCGCCGTAAAGAAGCACTGTGTAGCTACATTTTCTTGAGGTAAATTTGGGATTTGTTTTGTTTTGTGTTTTTTTGGTTGGGTTGAAAAAAATTTTTGTTGTAGGTTAATTTTTCTGTTGTAGGTTAATTTTAAACCATGAAATATGTTAAGACTTCAAATTATACCCTAATTAGTTCCCTTCAATTTGGGGCTTTTGTCTAATTAGGTTTAGTTAGGGTCAATTGAAGCTCAATTAAGCTTCATTGAAGAATTTAGGGTGGGAGCATGTTGATAATTAATTTTAATGAAGAGTGATTAGGGTAAATTTGGGACTTTCCTCTAATTAGGTTTAGTTAGGATCAATTGAAGCTCAATTAAGCTTCATTGAATAATTTAGGGTGGGAGCATGCTAGAAATTAATTTTTATGAAGGGTGATTAGGGTAAAATTGATAATTAAGCCCTAATTACACCCTTAAACTTGGGACTTTCCTCTAATTAGGTTTAGTAAGGGTCAATTGAAGCTCAATTAAGCTTCATTGAATAATTTAGGGTGGGAGCATGCTGGTAATTAATTTTTATAAAAGGTGATTAGGGTAAAATTGATAATTAAACCCTAATTACACCCTTAAATTTGGGGCTTTCCTCTAATTAGATTTAGTAATGGTCAAGTGAAGCTCAATTAAACTCCATAGAATAAATTGAAGCTCTATTACGTTGAATTGCATTTTTTCCATTGTACTTACAAATATTTGTCTTTGACTGTCTTAATGCAGCATCATGCCTAGACGTGAACAAAGTCAGGAGCAGCAAGGGCAGGAGGATCCGGGGTGGGTCCACCTCTCCTTAGTTGATGCTAGGAGAAGAAAAGTGAAATGTAATTATTATGGTAAAGAGATACATGGCGAAATTACTAGAGGAAAGTAACATTTGGCAGGGGTAAGAGGAGAGGTGAGACAATGTGACAGATGTCCCCGAGAGGTCCGAAAAGAAATGCGCCAGTGCCTTCTAGGTAAAAAGGAGAGGATACAACAAAGGGCTGAAGATGAGGCTGAAATTGCTGAGGAGATTTCGGACAGAAGGGGAAGGAGGGATGATGATGAAGAAGATACTGAGGATTCAGATCCAGAGTTGACTGAAACAATGGAACGTGAACAAGCCACTCGAAGGAAAGGAAAAGTACCCATAGGTTCAGATACCTACTCCAGTACAGTTGTATAACGTCCAGACACTGGTGCTGCCCCGCAGAGAGGAGGCCCCATGGACAACTATCTACACAGAAGGCCCCATACTACACAACCTAAAATCAAGCAAGTATTGAGAGGGGTAAAAAAATCAGCAGAAGTTACAGGGCATGCATTTAAAAGTATCTGCAAATGATTTTCCCATGCAAGTATCTCTACACATGCAGTTGAAAGTGAATATTTTCAACCTATGCTAGATGCCATAGCAGATGTTGGCCCTGACTTGAAGGCCCCGTCACGTCGAGACATATACGGGCGTGGCCTTGAGGGAGAGGTTGAGGAGCTCCATGACTGGGTTGAAAATTTCAAGCATATATGGATAGAGAGAGGATGCACCATCATGTGTGATGGCTGCACTGGTACCATGAAGAAGTCCATGATTAATTTTTTAGTCTACTGCATCGAAGGTACATTATTTGTTAAATCTGTAAATGCATCAAATTATAAAAAAAAATGCCAATTATTTGTTTCATTTGATGGATAAGATGGTAGATCAAATTGAAGAGAACAATGTTGTGCAAGTAGTGACCGATAATGAAGCCAGTTATAAAGCTACAGGGAAGAAATTGATACAGAAGCGCGGGCATTTATATTGACTCTCATGTGCAACACATTGTCTGGATCTGATACTTGAAGACATAAAGAAGGAAAATCATGTGAAGAAGACAATTGACAAGGCACAAAAGATCACCCAGTATATTTATGGCCATCCTAGGATATTGAATATGTTCAGGGAGCATGCGAGTGGGGGGCGAGATATCATCCGTGCAGGGCCAAATCAGATTTGCTTCGAATTTCATTTCTTTGGAGTCTTTGCACAGGTATAAGATTAAGCTCAATTCTTTCTACTTTATCCTTATAGAAATGATCCGTATTTGATTCAAATTTCATTTCTTTGCACAGGTATAAGAATGAGCTGAAAGCTTTCATGTACCACAATGCCCTGCGGGAATACATCGACAAGTCTAATGTTGATGCTCAGATGGATTATTTGGATGTCTGTCACATCGTGGAAGATAACAAATTCTAGGACAGGGTCTCACGGTACATGAAAGTAGTCACACCCCTCGTGAAAGTCCTAAGAATGGTGGATGACGATGAGAAGAATGATATGAGATATCTGTACGAGGCCATGGACCGTGCCAAATTAGAGTTGCAGGATTTCCTTCCCAGAGAATATGCAAAGTGGTGAAAAATTATTGACAATAGATGGGACAACATATTACACCACGACTTGCATGCAGCTGGTGAGTGATTAACTGTATTGATACATTATTCTTTAGGGGCGAGTTTGACTACAGGTTAGAGTAACACGGTTAGGATAAGCGCAGGTAGGGTACCACCCAGGGATAGATTAGAGTAACCGAGTAGGATGACATATTTATGGCAGTTTGATAAACTGCTGAGAACCTGGGCAGGTCGACCTATCCCTAGGTAGGTCGACCTACCCAGGTCCCAGGGATAGGTCCCAGCAACCCTAAGGTGCTGAGAACCTAGGTAAGTCGACCTACCCAGGGATAGGTCGACACCCCTGGGTAATGAGTATAGGTCGACCTCGAGTGAGTCATTCCGTCTCTTAATTTGAGCAAGTCACCCCGCCCAAGGATATCTCATCCATGTCGACTTTAACCGTTTATCAAACTCACCCTAGGTTATTTTATATCTAACATTTAGTTAACTATACACAAACTGTCACGCCCCGAGCGCGGAAGATACTCGGATATGCGCGACGAGTTTATATCAATCATGTCAATCAGAGTAGTAGTGTATTCGACACCAAAACAGAGATGCGCAAAATAGAAAGATAACCCAATCCTTTATTTCATAATGGATAGACTATTACAAATCCAATACTCTATTCAAAAAAAAAGGAAAAGTACATAGTTGACTCAAGAAAATAGGAAAAAGACTAGATGACACTTGGAAAAGCTCTAACTCTTTCACTCTTGACTTTCCCCATCAGATTGACCTTCTTCGTCGGACTTACCTGAAAAGTAAGGGACAAACACGGAGTGAGCGAACGTTCAGTAGGAAATTATATCTCAGCAACTAGCAAGGGGTTTAAGTATTTATATCTTTCATGAATGCACTATGGCTATGCATGCTCGCATAAAACGACAAGGTAGAAAGAGAATTTATCAATAAGACAGCAAGATGAACTAGTCATGAGCTTTCAAGAAAAGATAACAAGATATTCAAGCAAGTACTTTTAACAAGTCATGTCAAGAATTTGGCTATCATGTTTCAAGCAAGCAAGTAATTACCCTTTCTCGGGTCACGCAATTCATGTCAAGTCAAGTACGAGTCAAGTACAAGATTTGTGTGGAATGTCCAATCAAGCTAGTCATGCACTCGGTATAATGCCAGATTCCTTATCATTCAACTCCTATGGGCACAAGTACTTTCGGGTGCTCCTCCCAGGACCAGATCGGGCCCTATATGCGCAGACATTTATCATGTATATTTGACATCCACTCTTGTATATATATATAGCCAATATGGAATTTCAACAATTTAAGCTTGTAGACACGTAGGATAACTTTGATGGAGTCCAAAAATACGACATTGGACATAGATAGGCGATAACAACGGTACAATCATGATGAACGATGAAACTAGGTGGAATTAGGTTCCCTTAACTCGGGTACCATGACAAGTATGGACATTCTTTATATAGAATTGAGGTCCACATGATCAGTACATCAAAGGCAAGATACCCTCATTCTTATTATAGAATTGAGGTCCACAAGAACATCAACAAATGGCATGATATTATCATCTCATTTAGAATTCTCATGATATACTCTTTGCATATCATAAGGGCCGGTATACCGTGTTTTCTTTAGAGTGACATGGCATTCAATAGTGTAATGGGTTTTTAGGGTACAACCAGCTCAGTCGACCTTGAGGGAATCCAAGGTACGAGGAGTCTTACGGAGGTCTCTATGACTAACTCGCTAGTCCAAAGGAACGGAATGTCCAATGGAGAGCTTGTATGTCAATGAGAATTGAGGGTGATCGATAAAACATCATGAAACGTGGGACTATACTCACGGAGTGGAGATATAGTGCCGATATACATATATATACATATATATACTGAAACCATCGATTATCAGAAACAAGCAAAAAAAATATTTTTACAGGAAAATAACGACTTAAGTAAAGTCACTACTCAAGTAATTAACGCCTTAGATAAGGGCGTTTATATATTTTACATTTTCGCAAAATTTCAATATTTCAGTATTTTACCAAAAACGCGCCTTGGTGAAGGGCATTTATTTACAATGTGACGACGTAACCAGTGGTCGTCCATTTTTTCCTTCTATTTTTACAGAGTATATATTTTCAGAATTTTCTCAAAACACGCCCTGGACAGGGGCGTTACTTTTCAATTCACGTCCTGAACAGGGGCGTTAGTCAAGTGAGAGACGACCTATACAGGGTCGTGAATTCAAGAATTTACAATATTTCAGGAAATAAAATTCCAAGAGACAAGAGACATGATCATGACAGAAAATTAGCAGGAATTCACAGGTCAAGTCATGCAATATATATTAGATTGGATATTTCGTATCTATTGAATTTTTAAACGTGGATCAATTATTAATTACATGTGATTTTCATGAGATTAACGCCTACAGGGTAGGGCGTCAAATCTGAAATTGACGACCTAGTGCAGGTCGTTTCTTTAAAGTAACGCCCTGGACACGGGCGTCTCTTGCAAAAATATTACAGAAACGTGTAGAAACCATCAGAAAACTTATATACATGACATGCATGATGTGTTACTATGAATTTAATTTGTTTGGGCTACGTTGCTTGAGAAAACCTACCTTGACAAAGATTTGAACGGATGCAGGTTCTGTGAAGAAAGAACGATACTCTGTTTTACAAACAGAGTCTTTTTGAAGCTTTCGATCCTAATAGCAACAGCAAGGGTAATTAAGAGGATGTAGATGAAGAACCCTCAATTCTTCAGTAGGTTATGATGACTTCCCTACAGAGAAATAAGATGAAGAAACATTAGTTTTTCTTCATAATACTTACTGAAGGTAGAGGAAAGAAGAACTTACCCTTTTGTTCTTCACAACGTTAATCTTCTTAACCTGTAAGAAGAGAAGAAGACGAAGAACCTGTTAATGTTTTTCATACCTATCGTAAACAGAAAAGAAGAAGAAAGAACCTTGGTTCTTCACATACCGTAGAATAATCCGAACGTCAAATAGCGTTCTCGGTTCAAGCAGTAGGTTATTTATAGGATTTAGGTGATCCTAATAGAGTTAGTGTTCGATTGGAAGTAATACTTCCATATTAGAGTTATTACTACATTCGAACTCTTTCTCATAGTTATCAACTTACCCTGGATAGACTCCCGGGTCGAACGAAACTCAAACTGAATTAACGACCTAGGTCAGGGCGTCGAATTTAAATTGACGCCTTGTCAAGCGTCGTTTCTTGTTGAAACGCGTCCACGCAAGGGACGTTACGCTAACTTGCCCTTTTTATTTATTTTGGTCGTTTGAAATTTGACGCCTTAATGTGTGGGCGTTTTCTTGTAAAGTAGCGCCTTTATCTGAGGCGTTATTTCCATCAGGGTTTAATTATTTTTATTCCAAGCTCTTTCGTTTATTTATTAAATCTTTTAATCTATTTTGATTTATTTATCCCTTTTAAATTTATCAGGGTTGCTACACCCTCCCCCACTTAAAAAGAATTTGGTCCCCAAATTCCATAGTATATATAGATAAGTGGAGAGCGTAGAGTATATACCTTCTAAAATAACTTTGGAAATTGTTTCCTCATAGATTCCTCGGTCTCCCATGTAGCTTCATGTTCTGAATTCTTATTCCATTGTACTTTTAGCATGGGAATAACCTTATTCCTTAGGGTTCGTACTTCTCGATCTAAGATCTTCATAGGCTTCTGCTCATATGTGAGATCCTTCTGGATTACTAGGTCTCCATGTTCGATAATATGTGATGGATCGTGTACATACTTCTTCAACATAGATATGTGGAACACATCATGTACTTCGGACAGTTGAGGTGGCAATGCGATGCGATAAGCAACCTCGCCAACTCTTTCTAGTATCTGAAAAGGTCCGATAAATCTTGGTGTAAGCTTGCCCTTAACACCAAATCTTCGTATTCCACGTCCAGGCGATATCTTGAGAAATACATGATCTCCAACTTGGAATTCGAGATCTCTTCTTCTTGTGTCAGCATAAGCCTTTTGTCTAGATTGAGCAATTTGCAGTCTTTCTTTGATCAATTGTATCTTCTCGGTAGTGTCCCTTACCATTTCTGGACCTAACAGTTGTTTCTCTCCAACTTCGTTCCAGCATATGGGTGATCGGCAACTCCTTCCGCATAGAGCTTCGAAAGGTGCCATTTGGATACTAGCTTGGTAGCTATTATTATATGCAAACTCAAACTGAATGTAATACAACTAATTGGGGATTCCCTATATATAGGACCCCAACTCCTCATTTTGAAGCTAATTGATGAATGCATGAAAATTGAAACCCACTTGAATCCCCCTTGAGTCTTCTCTCTCTCTCTCTAGCTCTCTCTCTCTCTCTAGTTCTCTCTCTCTCTCCTAGGGGCGAATTCCCCTCTCTCTCCTCCCTCTCTCTCTCTAAATTTCGAATTCCCCCTCTCTCCTCACCCCTTGCCACCTCACTTGCCACCTAGGCAAGTCCCTTCAACTCCCAAGGCCCCATTACTCTCTCCATTACTCATTCCACCTTCCCAAGCAACCATTCACCTTCCCTAGACAACCCTCCCTATTCCCCACATATCTTCCAACATCCAAGACAACCTTCCCTCTCCCCCAAGCAACCCTCCCACTTCCCCACACCCTCATTCACACCCCAAGCCATCAGTTTGCGCACCACTCCCCACCCCTCTAGCCTTGGCCGACCACTCCCCTCCCCCATCTCCTAGGTTCGGCCCCCCCACTCCCCTCCACCCCAGCACCCCATTCCACCAGCTCCGCCCCTCTCTTCACCCCCACACATCCCTCCCCCATCTGCAAACACCTCCCCTTTCCCTCCATTAACAAACTTCAATCCCCCTTAACCTAACCCCACCACCATCCCATCCCTTTGGTCACATCTGCAGGTAACAGAAGACGGTCCGTCTTGCAGAAGCTCCCCTGCGTTCATACGGCGACATCTGAGGGCATACCTTACCATTCTGGAAAGGTCGTCCTGTCCACTTCGCAGGCGAGGTGGAATCGTCCAGTTCCGAGTTCGTGACCGCCCGTGAGAGTTGTTCTACCCCGACTGCGCCAGACACCACCTGCAGCCAGCCTGAGCCCGATTGGAAGCTGCTTCACGACCAACGGTGGAGGAATCCGGCTGAAGTCTCTTCTTCAAAGTTCTTCCTCCCCCTGTCTACTTCCAGGAGCAGAAGGCGGAACTTAATTCGGCATCCGAGAGACAGAGTTGCAAACGTTCTTCCTCAGTCGCACGGATCTGTCTCCTGCAGTCGGCAGCGACCAGTACCTACTCTTCAGGGCACACCAACCGCCCACGGCCTTTGATTGCAACCCCGTTGACTCCTGCTGAAAGCCACCTCAACCACGGAGACGACGCCACTGGTTTTGTGCCATTTGGAGCTCGGGAGTGCCCGTGGCAGCGTCTGCAACCTGCTGCTACAGAACCTGGACCACGCGGTGCAGCCTCTGCAGAGAATCAGAACCAGCTTGCAAGCTCTGCCACGGCGAACCACGGCGGAATCAGGCTGAGGTTTCTTCTTCAAAGATCTTCCTCCCCCTGTCCCCGACCAGGAGCACGAAACAGAAGTACAGTCGGCATCCGGGAGCCCAAGTTCTGATTTTTCTCCTTCAGTCGCGCGGGACTGCCCTCCCCAGTCTTCTACGGCCAACAGTCACTCATCGGCGTCCCCCAGGCCACCCTGACCTCCGGCGACCTCCCCGCCAGTTTTGCTGCAAACAGGGTTCGACCACGGTTCCAGAACTTCTGACGGTTCGTGATTCGGCATCCAGGAGCGACCAAGTCCACTTCTGCAAGTTGTTGGCAGAAACAAGGAGCGGCTGCGCCCAGGATCTGTCATCCTGCTCAAAGTCCAGCCCGAACCAGTACCCTCCCCAGAAGAAATCGGCAAAATTCTGAGGCGTCCCCGGTTCAGTTACAAAGACGACGCAGCTGATCTCGTGTCCGGAAAAATTCCTGAACGTGATTTACGACCTCTACAGCGGCGGGCTATCAGTGATCACAGCAAGCAGGGAACTCCGTTCGGCTTCACCGGCCCGACTTCCGGCGAATCTCCCGCCCCCGCTTGGCCGGCTCACCGCCCCTCCCTGCGTGGAGGTTGTGTTTGAATGTAATACAACTAATTCTCACCCCCGAGACCACCCTCCTGCGCGAGGTGTAGTGAATGTAAACTACATTGACCCGAATACATTATATATAGGTTTCCCTAGCGCGTTCTCAGGCAGACGGTCAACTGCAGACGTCCCAACTACCCAGCCCTTGGAACTTGCAATGGCTTCAATGTTCGCTGTTTCCCACTGTTGTAATTGATGTTTAGTATCGTTTAAGCTTCCCCTTCCCTCTATATATGTACCCCATCTCGTTTGATTAAGTAATGGAATAGAAATGATTTGAGAAAATGAGTGTTTGAGGAGTATAGCATGGCTATATCTCTTATCTACCCCCCCCCCCAATCTTTGGAACCCCTCCCTCCTCCCCTCTACGGGTGCGATGCCCATGTTCTTCTTCTAATCCTCCCTCTTCCCATTCACGGAGGCCGTTCGAAGATCCGGGTGCATCGGCTTTGAGAAGAGGCCGGGTGTGAGGCCCCATTCGGGCTCCGTTCTTCCTCCACCGACGATCGACGCCCTCCACCACCGTCAACGACGTGGCTATGACCAAGACGGAGCTTGGTTGCACCGGTCCTGCGATGGGATCGGGTGTGATGCCCCAGCCAACACCCTACTGGTCCTAGTTCGCCCTGCCATACCCCTTTCTCCCTCGTCGCCCACCCCCGCTCCCACATTCACCAAGTTATCCTAGCTAGCAATAGGTTAGTTTAATCGATGTTTAGGGCCCCCCATGTTTTGTTAAGATCCCCCCCGTGTCATATCCACCCTCCTATGTGCCCTCCCCTTGTGAATCACTCCCCCGAAGTCATCCACGAGCGCCCCTAAGTCCAACTTCATCGTCCGGCTGCTGTCTGAGAAGGCGCCATATCGTCCTAGCGCGATCTTCATGAAGGCGCTGGGAACCTATAGCGCGACAATGATCTGAAGGTTGAAGAAGGCCACCCCCTCCCCATCTTGTTTCACATCAGTTTCCACCAAAATCAATAATGCATGCTCTTAGCATATCTTCGACTACTTGATTGGTTCTCTCGGTCTGACCATCCGTTTGAGGATGAAAGGCTGTACTAAAGTTAAGTCTCGTCCCCAACGAATGTTGTAGTCCCTTCCAAAAATGAGAAGTAAAACGGGGATCTCTGTCAGACATGATTGAAACAGGAATACCATGTAATCTAACTATTTCCTTGATGTATAGTGCAGCTAAGACATCAACTGACCATCGACTCTTGATTGGCAAGAAATGCGCTGATTTAGTCAATCGATCAATGATAACCCATATTCCATCATGTCCTCTTTTTGATTTAGATAAACCCATGATGAAATCCATACCAATATCCTCCCACTTCCATTTAGGGATATCTAGAGGATGTAGTTTTCCAGCAGGCTTTTGGTGTTCCGCCTTGACTTGTTGGCACGTGAGACAGTGTGATACGTAGTCCGCTATTTCTCTTTTCATGTTGGGCCACCAAAAATTTCTTTTTACATCTTAGTACATCTTGGTAGATCCAGGATGAATCGTATACCTTGACCTATGAGCTTCATCTAAGACCTTCTTCTTCAATTCTGGGCAGTCCGGTATACAAGTTCTATTCTTGAACATTAATCTTCCATCAGAAGTTAATTGGAAATCCGATTGTCCTTCTAATCTGCCCTTGATTTCTACTAATGTAGGATCATCATTCTGAAGTGCTTGTATTTCAGACAATAAATCTGACTGTATGCTTACATGAGATAATGTGACACATCTAGGGTCCGTGTTCATGCTTATATTGAGTTCAGAGAATTGTTCCAGCAATTTCCATTCTTGAATAAGACAATTGGCTAACAGTGCTCTCGGCTTTCGACTAAGGGCATCTGCTACATGATTACCCTTTCCGGGATGATATTGTATATTGAAGTCGAAGTCCTTGAGATATTCCAGCCATCGTCTTTGCCTCATATTTAGTTCCTTCTGTGAGAAAAGATATTTGAGACTCTTGTGATCGGAGTATACAGTAAATTGTACTCCATAAAGATAATGTCTCCATATTTTGAGTGCAAATACTACCGCGGCCAATTCTAAGTCATGGACGGGGTAGTTCTCTTCATGCTTCTTTAATTGACGAGAAGAGTAGGCTATAACCTTCCCTTGTTGCATTAGAACACACCCGAGGCCAATGCCAGAAGCATCAGTGTATACCTCGAACTTTTCTCCTTCAATTGGCAATGCTAAGATAGGAGCTGTAGTAAGATGATCCTTGAGAGTTTGGAAGCTTCTTTCACATTCCTCATCTCATTCATAACGGATCTCCTTGCGAGTTAACCTCGTAAGTGGCACGGCGATTTTAGAGAAATCCTTGATGAATCGCCTGTAATAGCCGGCAAGACCTAAGAAACTTCTGATCTCGCTTGCATTAGTTGGTCTTTCCCAGTTCCTTACAGCTTAAACCTTTGATGGGTCTACAGACAAGACATCCTTTGATGTAACATGTCCGAGAAAAGTCACTTCTTCAAGCCAGAATTCACACTTGCTAAGTTTTGCATATAATTGGTTTGTCCTTAATATTTGTAATGCAATCCTCAAATGTTCCTCATGCTCTTCCTTGGTCTTGGAATAAATCAATATATCATCAATAAAGACCACCACGAATTGATCTAAATAAGGCCTGAATATACTATTCATTAACTGCATAAAGGCAGCAGGGGCATTCGTTAGTCCGAAAGGCATAACAACAAATTCATAATGGCCATACCTGCTTCTGAATGCGGTTTTATGAATATCCTCGTCCTTGATTCTTAGTTGGTGATATCCTGACCTAAGATCAATTTTGGAAAAGTACATGGATCCTGAAATTTGATCAAACAATTCATCGATTCTCAGCAGTGGATACTTGTTCTTGATAGTGAGATGATTCAATTGTCGATAGTCGACGCATAACCTCATGGATCCGTCTTTCTTCTTTACAAATAATACAGGCGCTCCCCACGGGGAAGTACTTGGTCTAATGAATCCTTTCTTAATGAGTTCCATCAATTGCTCCTTTAACTCCTTGAGTTCAGCAGGTGACATCCTATAAGGTGCCTTTGAAATCGGACCAGCACCAGGGACTAAGTCAATGGTGAAGGCCACTTCTCTTTGCGGGGGTAATCCCGGCAAATCTTCCGGAAACACGTCCGGAAATTCTTGCACTACTGGAATGTCTTCTAACTTAATCTCCTTAGCTTCTTTAACTGTGACAAATGCGAGGAAAGATGCACATCCTTTCCTGATGAGCTTGCTAGCTCGGAGAGCTGAAATAATAGGGGATTTGCTCCGACTCTTGGGGCTAGTAAATATTAGTTCTGGAAATTCCTTGAATGTAACCTTACTATTGCGGCAATCAACCGTTGCCTGAAACTTGGATAACCAATCTGCCCCTAGTATAACATCATACTCTTTCAGATCTAAACATATGAGATCAATAGGGAGATTTTGACCATGAATCAATACCTCGCAGTTTTGATAATGATGTGTAATATCAGTCTCATCATCCAGAGGAGTAGACAAAACTAACTTTATCCATTCCGGTTCTAGGGGTAATGGGTCAACAAACTTCTTAGAAACAATAGAATGCGATGCACCAGTATCAATTAAGACATGTGCATTCCTGGAACAAACTTTCAATGTACCTTCCACTAAGCCGCCTTCTTCTACTTGCTCGGTCTCCTTGATTGCATGAAGGCGAGCATTCTTGGTTACTGGGCGCTTTCCGTCAACGGCTTGATCGTTAAGTAATGGGCAATCGGGAATCCGATGCTCACGACTCCCACAACGGAGACATGCTCCTAATTTCCTCCAGCATTCTTCTGCTCTATGACCCGCTTTATCACAATGTTTGCACACTGTATTTGGAGAGGTAGTGGTGATAGAGAAGGGCTTGGTCTTCTTGAACTTTTGCTCTTGCGAGGGAATACCTCCATGGCTAGGCCTCTTCTTGAAGTTGGGTTTAAAGGAACCCGAACCTGTAACTTGTTCCTTCTTATCCTTACCACGAATCCTATCAGACAGTTCCGTGGCATCTTCTAATAGTTGAGCTCGGCGTACTATCTCCGAGTAGACTTGAATGTCCATCGGCGCCAGTTGAGTAATAGCTTGGGGCCTGAGCCCATTAAGAAACCTCCTAGCTTTCATTTTCTCGGTGCTAACTAGATGCTTGACATACCGAGACAATCTAGAGAATTGGGCCTCATACTCGGCCACTGACAAGGATCGTTGCTTTAATGCGGCAAATTCTGCAGCCTTCTTTTCCTGAACTCGGTCCGAGAAATATTTTGCGTTGAAGTGCTCAACGAATTCCTCCCACGAAACCTGATCTTGATTTATAGTAGCCTCTATTGATTCCCACCAGCATCTAGCATCCCTTTCTAACTGAAAAGTAGCTAATAAAACTTTATCCTGATCCGTGCATTGCATAACACGGAATATACGTTCTATCTCCCTAATCCAGTGTTCAGCGTCATCTGGATCAGTAGAACCCGTGAACTTGGGTGGGTTCATGTTCTTGAAAGTCTGGTGGAGACTTCCTGCTCGTTGTCCACCTCCTTGTGCTACTTGTTGCAGCACTTGAGTCATGCCTTGAAGGGTACGCTGCATGTTGCGCCATTGAGCACGTTCGGCAGCCATTTTCCTACAATTACAATAACTAGATTAATATGTGATTTATATCTTAAAGACTAGCATTCTATGTTAACTTTAACCCTTGGTTCTACCCAATCTCACTGGTTAAAGGTTTGAACATATCCTTGGACTTGGGTTTTCCTAGGAATTGAATACCCTAGGCTCTGATACCACAAAAACTGTCACGCCCCGAGCGCGGAAGATACTCGGATATGCGCGACGAGTTTATATCAATCATGTCAATCAGAGTAGTAGTGTATTCGACACCAAAACAGAGATGCGCAAAATAGAAAGATAACCCAATCCTTTATTTCATAATGGATAGACTATTACAAATCCAATACTCTATTCAAAAAAAAAGGAAAAATACGTAGTTGACTCAAGAAAATAGGAAAAAGACTAGATGACACTTGGAAAAGCTCTAACTCTTTCACTCTTGACTTTCCCCATCAGATTGACCTTCTTCGTCGGACTTACCTGAAAAGTAAGGGACAAACACGGAGTGAGCGAACGCTCAGTAGGAAATTATATCTCAACAACTAGCAAGGGGTTTAAGTATTTATATCTTTCATGAATGCACTATGGCTATGCATGCTCGCATAAAACGACAAGGTAGAAAGAGAATTTATCAATAAGACAGCAAGATGAACTAGTCATGAGCTTTCAAGAAAAGATAACAAGATATTCAAGCAAGTACTTTTAACAAGTCATGTCAAGAATTTGGCTATCATGTTTCAAGCAAGCAAGTAATTACCCTTTCTCGGGTCACGCAATTCATGTCAAGTCAAGTACGAGTCAAGTACAAGATTTGTGTGGAATGTCCAATCAAGCTAGTCATGCACTCGGTATAATGCCAGATACCTTATCATTCAACTCCCATGGGTACAAGTACTTTCGGGTGCTCCTCCCAGGACCAGATCGGGCCCTATATGCGCAGACATTTATCATGTATATTTGACATCCACTCTTGTATATATATATAGCCAATATGGAATTTCAACAATTTAAGCTTGTAGACACGTAGGATAACTTTGATGGAGTCCAAAAATACGACATTGGACATAGATAGGCGATAACAACGGTACAATCATGATGAACGATGAAACTAGGTGGAATTAGGTTCCCTTAACTCGGGTACCATGACAAGTATGGACATTCTTTATATAGAATTGAGGTCCACATGATCAGTACATCAAAGGCAAGATACCCTCATTCTTATTATAGAATTGAGGTCCACAAGAACATCAACAAATGGCATGATATTATCATCCCATTTAGAATTCTCATGATATACTCTTTGCATATCATAAGGGCCGGTATACCATGTTTTCTTTAGAGTGACATGGCATTCAATAGTGTAATCGATTTTTAGGGTACAACCAGCTCAGTCGACCTTGAGGGAATCCAAGGTACGAGGAGTCTTACGGAGGTCTCTATGACTAACTCGCTAGTCCAAAGGAACGGAATGTCCAATGGAGAGCTTGTATGTCAATGAGAATTGAGGGTGATCGATAAAATATCATGAAACGTGGGACTATACTCACGGAGTGGAGATATAGTGCCGATATACATATATATATATATATATACTGAAACCATCGGTTATCAGAAACAAGCAAAAAAAATATTTTTACAGGAAAATAACGACTTAAGTAAAGTCACTACTCAAGTAATTAACGCCTTAGATAAGGGTGTTTATATATTTTACATTTTCGCAAAATTTCAATATTTCAGTATTTTACCAAAAACGCGCCTTGGTGAAGGGCGTTTATTTACAATGTGACGACGTAACCAGTGGTCGTCCATTTTTTCCTTCTATTTTTACAGAGTATATATTTTCAGAATTTTCTCAAAACACGCCCTGGACAGGGGCGTTACTTTTCAATTCACGTCCTGAACAGGGGCGTTAGTCAAGTGAGAGACGACCTATACAGGGTCGTGAAATTAAGAATTTACAATATTTCAGGAAATAAAATTCCAAGAGACAAGAGACATGATCATGACAGAAAATTAGCAGGAATTCACAGGTCGAGTCATGCAATATATATTAGATTGGATATTTCGTATCTATTGAATTTTTAAACGTGGATCAATTATTAATTACATGTGATTTTCATGAGATTAACGCCTACAGGGTAGGGCGTCAAATCTGAAATTGACGACCTAGTGCAGGTCGTTTCTTTAAAGTAGCGCCCTGGACACGGGCGTCTCTTGCAAAAATATTACAGAAACGTGTAGAAACCATCAGAAAACTTATATACATGACATGCATGATGTGTTACTATGAATTTAATTTGTTTGGGCTACGTTGCTTGAGAAAACCTACCTTGACAAAGATTTGAACGGATGCAGGTTCTGTGAAGAAAGAACGATACTCTGTTTTACAAACAGAGTCTTTTTGAAGCTTTCGATCCTAATAGCAGCAGCAAGGGTAATTAAGAGGATGTAGATGAAGAACCCTCAATTCTTCAGTAGGTTAGGATGACTTCCCTACAGAGAAATAAGATGAAGAAACATTAATTTTTCTTCATAATACTTACTGAAGGTAGAGGAAAGAAGAACTTACCCTTTTGTTCTTCACAACGTTAATCTTCTTAACCTGTAAGAAGAGAAGAAGACGAAGAACCTGTTAATGTTTTTCATACCTATCGTAAACAGAAAAGAAGAAGAAAGAACCTTGGTTCTTCACATACCGTAGAATAATCCGAACGCCAAATAGCGTTCTCGGTTCAAGCAGTAGGTTATTTATAGGATTTAGGTGATCCTAATAGAGTTAGTGTTCGATTGGAAGTAATACTTCCATATTAGAGTTATTACTACATTCGAACTCTTTCTCATAGTTATCAACTTACCCTGGATAGACTCCCGGGCCGAACGAAACTCAAACTGAATTAACGACCTAGGTCAGGGCGTCGAATTTAAATTGACGCCTTGTCAAGCGTCGTTTCTTGTTGAAACGCGTCCACGCAAGGGACGTTACGCTAACTTGCCCTTTTTATTTATTTTGGTCGTTTGAAATTTGACGCCTTAATGTGTGGGCGTCCTTTCTTCAAAACACGCCTTATGTAAGGGCGTTTTCTTGTAAAGTAGCGCCTTTATCTGAGGCGTTATTTCCATCAGGGTTTAATTATTTTTATTCCAAGCTCTTTCGTTTATTTATTAAATCTTTTAATCTATTTTGATTTATTTATCCCTTTTAAATTTATCAGGGTTGCTACACAAACGCAGGTTATTTCCTCAACCCTCGATTTATGTACGATGTCAATACACATGTTGATGACGAGGTGCTTCAAGACACTTTAAAAGTCATTGGTCGTTTATTGAGGACACCAGAAAAGAGACTTCAGGCCGAAGTAGAGGTTGGCCTTTATTGATTTTATCAATAAAACGTATAGAATTTACTTAAGTCATTATGTTAATCTATTACTTTATCTTTGTAGATGAACTATTATAAAATGAGGACTGTGACATATTCTGACTCCCAATTACAATATGTTGTAGGAAGAATGAGCCCAGGTATATTTTATTTTTGTGCTTTCTTAACCTCAATATGTATTAGTACATCTTACATTTATTTGTTTATGGTTGGTGAAACAGCGGACTGGTGGATAATGGTGAACAACCGAGATATGAGTAGTAATACATTGACTTTCATTGTAATTAGGGTGCTCAGTCAAACAACATCGGCAAGCCAATGTGAAGAAATTGGAGCACGTTCAGCCTTATACACTCAAATGTTTGCAATCGGCTAAAGGTTGAACGGTTAGAAAAATTGGTTTACTGTCACTACAATATGAGACTGAGAATAAAAAACATGAAGTTAAGACAAAAGCTGAGGGACAAACGCATCGCAGAGGATGCAACTCCAGAAATTGATGTCGACGCTTTATTTGATGATGACAATCCCTTGCAGGCTTGGGTGGAGACACGAGAGCAGGTTGATGAGCCCGTTTTTGATGTTGATGATAGAACATGGGCAAAGGGAATACTAGATGAAGATAAGCCAAGAGATCCAGAATTTAAAAGAGCAACAAAGAGGGCCAGAGAGACTCATGCACACCAAAGAAGGGACCTAGCTTTGTTTGTTCATGACACTGAGGAGCAGCCTGAGTTTGAGCCAGCTAGACACTCAGAATCAGATAGCAGGCCAGTCATTCCTAGAATGGTCAAGCCACCTCCATCCTTAAGAAGTACATCAGTGCATGGGATGTTTGAGAGGACTAGTGCTGCTGTTCGAGATGACCCGGCAATTGAGCAGTTGAAGCAGATTTATATGAGGCACACGCCAAGGGGAAAAGGTCTCATGTCAAATATGACTGAAAAAATCACACCAAAACAGAAAAAAACATCCCCAAAGGCTAAAAGGCGACTGGTTTCTTATGGTTCTGCTGATGATGATCATCCCAATGCAGCTGCAGGTGCTACTGCTGGTGCTTCTTCCTCCTTCCACGCAGACACAGGCCGAGAATACAGTCATATTGAGCGAGGATATGATTCACAGATCCAATATACAACATGAAGCAGCCATTTATGGGTGGCGTCATGAACCAGAATTCCAGTTCCATCCAGTTCCTCTTCTCATCCTCAAGATTTTTATGCTGATTCTGGAAATCAAGCCAACAACCTTACACTCCAAGAGGGATCCAAAGAGGGATGCGGGACTTGACTACCTCATTGTTTGGTTACAGTGAATATACACAATACATGCAACCTTCTTATGGGTATCAACATCAAAAGCTAGACGATGAGGGAGAAGCTTCTTCTAGTTATTATCCATATTAGTGCATCATCATTTAGGTAAGGATCATTTAATTTCTGTAACAGTTACTGTGTCTAATTAGGTTTATTGTGCTGCTTGAACCTACTTCATGCTTAGTATGTACTCAAGAATATTAGTTTAACATGTTCAATGCTTGAACTTCAATACCTACTTCATGTTTATTGCACTTAATCTAATTTCTTTACAGTCAAATGTATGTCTAATGAATTTTCTGATTGTTATGTGATTATTTGTATTTTTTCGATTTGTTTCTGGTTTTTTAGATTTATTTTAAATTTTTTTGAACCTTTTCACTGGGCTTCGGCCGATTTCGGCCGAAACCGAAACCAAGTCGTTTCGATTTCGAACTCGGCCGAAACCGAGTCCGAAACTGACACTGCCATCCTTGGTTGTCAGGGAGGACAAAAGGGGGAAGGGGTGTTACGTGTAGGGGGGAAGAAATGTGAAGGGGTGGGGGCTTCGTACTGACAGATGACAGAAGAGAAGGGAGGTCAGTAGGGTTTTATAGGGGGTAAAGAAAGGGATAAATAGGAGGGCATCCCACCACTCCCAAAAAGATTCTTCTCCATCGCAGAGAAATGGACAAGCCAAAGAAAATTCAAGATTTGTCTATATTACCTTCAAAGAAAGATTACATGACCCTTGAAAACTAAAAGACAAACTTAATGACTATCTAATTAAGACATTTAAAAATACTAAAAGACACCTAGATATATCAACAGCCTCATTTAATGACTCTCTTTGAAATACAGAAAGGCACCTAGAAATATTAAAAGATACGCTTAAATGACTCTTGCACGGGGAAAATAAAACTATACATATTTAATGGTGAGGTCGACAGTCAGCAGTAAAATTTTGTCACATCTCCAACATGAATTCTGATCAAAATACATTATATGCTAATGCTAGGGCGTTCCCCGTAAGCGACGCGTTACATCGGAACCCGGATGGAATGACAAGTGAGCAAAGGCTGGCTAAGGCGTTCCCCGTAAGCGACGCGTTACATCGGAACCCGGATGGAATGACAAATGAGCGAGGGCTAACTAGGGCGTTCCCCGTAAGCGACGCGCCGCAATGGCGCCCGATTGCGGTGTCAAATAGGCAAGGGTTCTCGTGTGGGGTTGGACGCACACGGGTAAAGAAGCAAGTTCAAAAACATAGGATCCGTCTAGCTACTTGGAATGTAGGAACTTTAACAGGTAAGAGTTTAGAATTAGTTAAGTTAATGAATGACAGGAGGGTTAACATAGCTTGCCTACAAGAAACTAGGTGGAAAGGACATAAAGCTAAAGACATTGATGGATATAAAATTTGGTATACGGGTAATAATAACTCTAGAAATGGTGTTGCTATAATAATAGATAAAAACTTAAAAGACAGAGTTGTGGAAGTAAATAGATTGGGGGATAGACTAATATTAATTAAACTTATCTTAGGTGAGGATATTTTGAATATAATTAGTGCATATGCACCTCAAGTAGGATTAGAAGAGAGCATTAAAAAGTAATTTTGGGAGGTTATTGATAGTTTGATCCAAAATATCCCTAGTGAAGAGAGAATCTTTATTGGAGGGGATCTTAATGGTCATGTGGGTATAGATAATAGAGGCTATGAGAGGATTCATGGAAGGTTTGGTTTTGACAATAGAAATGATATGGATAACACTATTCTTGATTTTGCTGTGGCCTATGACCTAACAATTACTAATACCTTCTTTAAGAAGAGGGACGAACACTTAATAACATACAAGAGTGGAACACATATAAGTCAAATTGACTATTTTCTCATTAGGAAGGTCGATAGAGTCTTATGTAAAGATTGTAAAGTTATTCCTGATGAGAGTCTAGCCCCTCAACATAGGTTGTTAGTAATGGATGTCACTATCCCTAAATTCAAAAGAAAGATCATTATAAATAATTATTCCAAAATTAAATGGTGGAATTTAAAAGGTAAAAGTTTAGAAACATTTAAAAATCATCTATTAAAGGAAAATATTTGGAATTTAGAACAAGAAACTAATGTAATGTGGAATAATGTTACAAATTGTATAACGAGGGTTGCAAAACAACTCTTAGGCGAATCTAAAAGTAAAAAGAATTTAGACAAAGAGACTTGGTGGTGGAGTAAGGAAATCCAAAATACCATTAGAGTAAAAAAGGAATGCTTTAAAGTTTGGCAAACTAACAAAAATGACCAAACCCTAGAAGCCTATAAAATCGCTAAAAAGAGAGCTAAGAAAATAGTTAGCGAAGCTAAATCAAAGGCATTTGAAGATTTATACAATAAATTAGGAATCCGAGAGGGTGAAAAGGACATATTTAAACTTGCTAAATTAAGAGAAAGGAAAACTAGAGATTTAGATCATGTTCGGTACATTAAAGGTGAAGATCAAAGGGTTTTAACTAAAGATCTTGAAATTAAAGGGAGGTGGCATAGCTATTTTCAGAAGTTACTTAATGGAGATTCCGTCAAGGATTTATCTCTAGAAGGTACCCAAGAGTCCACAATATTTGATAAATATCAATATTTCAGGCATATTAAGATGTCAGAAGTGGAGGATGCTTTAAGGAAAATGAAAGTGGGCAAGGCCTTAGGATTAGATGGCTTACCTATTGAAGTATGGAAAGGCCTAGGAGATATTGGTATTCAGTGGCTAACTAAATTTTTTAATAAAATTTTAAAGGAACGGAGAATGCCAGAAGTTTGGAGAAAAAGTGTTGTAGTTCCTTTCTATAAAAACAAAGGAGATATTCAAAGTTGCAATAATTATCGTGGAATTAAGCTTATGAGTCATACTATGAAACTTTGGGAAAGAGTAATTGAAAAACGCCTCCGATGTATGACTACTGTATCGGAAAATCAGTTTGGTTTTATGCCAAATAGATCTACTACAGAAGCTATTTTCTTACTACGGCAACTAATGGAGAAGTATAGAGAGATGAGAAAAGATTTGTATATAGTTTTTCTTGATTTAGAGAAGGCGTACGATCGAGTACCGAGAGAATTGATTTGGTGGACATTAAGAAAGAAAGGAATCTCTCAAGGATATGTTGATTTGATTAAAGATATGTACGGCGGTGCTATTACTAGTGTTCGAACTATTGCTGGGGAGACTAGTGAATTTTCCGTTTCTATAGGTTTGCATCAAGGTTCTGCACTAAGTCCGTATCTCTTTGCCTTAGTTATGGATGAAGTAACTAAACAATTGCATGAGGATATCCCTTGGTGTATGCTATTTGCAGACGATATTGTTTTAATTGATGAGAGTATTGATGCTCTAAATGCTAAGTTAGAGCGTTGGAGACTTGCCTTGGAGTCTAAAGGTTTTAAAATTAGTAGGAGTAAGTCAGAGTTTATGCACTGTAATTTTAGTAATGGGAGAGTGGTTCAGGAAGACATGGTTCTAATTGATGGACATAACATTCCGAAGAGTAGTAGCTTTCGATATTTAGGGTCTATCATACAAGAGAATGGGGAGATTTATGATGACGTTACGCATAGGATTAAGACAGGCTGGTTAAGATGGAGAAGTGCATCAGGTGTCCTTTGTGATCGTCGTATGCCTGTGAAACTCAAAGGGAGGTTTTATAGAACGGCTGTGAGACCTGCTTTGTTATATGGTACCGAGTGTTGGGCAGTACGAAAGGAACACATCCACAAAATGTGTGTAGCAGAGATGAGGATGTTGAGATGGATGTGTGGCAAGACTAAGAAAGACAGATTAAGAATGAGCGCATCCGTAAGGACTTAGGGATAGCTCCAATTGATAGCAAAATGAGAGAAAATAGACTCAGGTGGTTTGGACATGTGTTTCGTCGCCCTAACTCAGCGCCGGTTAAAAGATGTGACCAAATCTTAGTGGATGCTAGTAAAAGAGCTCGAGGAAGACCTAAAATGAGATGGTGCAATGTTATTAGGAAGGACATTAGTTCCTTGAGTTTAAATATGAATATTGCACTTGATAGAAATCTTTGGCGGAAGAGGATTCATGTAGCCGACCCCAATTAATTGGGATAAGGCTCTGATGATGATGATGATGATGATGATATTTAATGGTGAGGGATCGTCTTCCGCTTCGAGTGTGATAAGGCCAAAGTCTTGTTAGCGCCGGTCCACCCGCATTGGATCGAGCTTCCATTTTGGGTTGGTGTCCTCATCAATCTGATGCGGGACAGATCATGGTGGACCCCATACCTGTCGAGTCAAGCCTCCGCTGGGCTAAATGTTGTGAAACTGAGAGAAAGAGAAGATGGACGGGCAGGGTTGCTGCGGTTCTGGGGCTGCGCAGGGTGGTTGCACAGAGAAGGGAGATCGGGAGAGTGGAAGGGAAGGGGAGGTGGCAGTTAGAATTACAGGGGACGACCGGTGCAAGGTAGAGTTGGCGGTGCCAGTGGCGGGATGCTGGAGTGGCCAGACGGGATCAATGGAGGGTGGCCTCGGTGGCGGCTGCAATGGTGGCAGGTAGGGCCGCTGCTACTGTTGTTGCTAGAGGAGGGTGGTGGACAAAAGGCTGGGAGCGGAGGGAGATGAGGCGGCTGGAGGCGGGCTGGGCAACATCGTAGACGATCGACGATAGCAACGGCTGGTGCGGTGCTGCTACTGTCATGGTTGTCGAGGCGTCTAAGGCAACCAAGGTGGTGGCCCACTATCTTACTGTTTATACCACAAGGCGAGGCACCTAGGCGAAACCTAGTTTATTTATTAAGTACATTATAAGAGAATCACTACTGGAGAGGGGGATTTCTGTAGCCCATCTAGAAAGCAACCAAACTAGGTCCATCAGGACCAAACGAGGCCCAACTCATCTAAGTGACAGCCCCGCAGGGCCCACTTAAGCTAGAAAGCCCAAATAAGTTCTCTCGGGATCACACCCTTCCTCAGCGGCCCTTAGGCTCGGAAGGCCCGAGCGTCGGCCAGGTCAGAGAAAGACCCATGCCCGATCTATCCCCTCGCCGGGATAAGGGCAGGCGCTCAGCGCCCACTCCGACCTAACCTCATCCGAGCTATGCCTATCGCCCGGAGAGAGTTGGCACCTTTTATGCTCGGGACGACCGACGATTACTTATCCATGCTGCCGTTGAGAACCCTTTATGAGCAGGAGTTTATGAGGATAAGGGGCCTATGATCCCTCAAGGCTATAAAGATCCCACGATGAGGACGTAAAGATCCCACGTTGAGGACGTAACGCCCGCCTGAAACCCCTCAGCTTACGGGACTCATGAAGCCAGTGCACTATATAAACCTGGGACTATCTCCAACGAAAGGTAAGGGCTAGCACACGCCTATACCCCTGAGCAGGAACCACTTCACCACCTTGGTGTAGAGGGATCTCGTGCATCTCCTTCCTCCTCCCTTCATCGCTTCCATCATTGCTCGACTGACTTAAGCATCGGAGGGTTTACCCAAGGGAATCATCCCTGGGCCCCCTGATCCGTTTCTCTTCTTTGCAGTTCACTATCCGGTGATCATCTACCCCGCTCAGGACAAGCACGAGATCTCGCCTCTTCATCTGGCGCCGTATGTGGGAAACGATCAAAAAGCCAATATGGTGCGAAGAAGTTTAGGGAAGAGATCCGCCGGCGAGAGGGGAAAGGCCATAAAGCGGCGGGGGAAGGCCCCTCTCAGGCCTCGCAAAATCCCCCCTCCAATGTCCGTACCCCCGCCGACGGACCACCCCCTCCCCCTACGGCGGTAGGGCTACCACTCAACGGTGGCGCTGACGCCTTCGAAGCCCTCAACGCGAAACTGGATATCCTCGTAGAACTCATCAGGACCCAGGCGGCCAGGGATGGAAGGTCACGCGCCCCTCCGGAGAGCCCTCCCCGCGAGAACGTGTCACAACACACCGCCGGAGGCCACTTTACCCTCCGAGGCCGGCAGATTATCTGTAACAGGTCAGGAGGACCCTCACAAGCCCCTCCTCCGGAGCAAGAGGCTTCCTCCACGCCAAAAAGGGGAAAACCTGGGACACGCCGCCTGAACCCGGAGACCGAAGTCCCCGGGGAGCACCCAGACAGCCCCCCCAACCCCACGGCGCAACGACAGCCAGAGCTATCCCTCCGACTGCGAGAATTCGAGAGGCGTTTCGCAGAACAGGAGCGCGCCCTACGCGCCCTGCAGAAGGTCTCTTCCACAGAGGACGAGGAGGAATCCCGTTCTCCGACTGTATCTTGAAGGCAGAGGTGTCTCCCAGAACCTCCATCCCGACCTTCAAGCTTTATGACGGCCAGGGTGACCCGGCCGATCATTTCGACAGTTTCGACGCCCTGATGACCCTTCACGGAGCGTCCGACGCCATCAAATGCCGAGTCTTTGTGACTACCCTAGTCCAAAGCGACCAAGCCTGGTTCCGGGCCCTCGCCCCCAGATCCATCCGAGACTTCAAGCAGTTTGGGCGAGTCTTCAAAAAGAGTTTCGCCGGGAGCGGTCCCCCAAGGTCGGTGGCGGGGCTTTTGGCCCTCAAACAGGCGCAAGGGGAGAAGCTTCAGGCTTACATTACCCGATTTAAATCGAAAGCCCTGAGGATCCCCCACCTGGACGTCGCCTCGGCCATAACCGCACTGACCGGGGGCACCCGCGACGAGAACCACTGCCGCGAGCTTGTCCTCCACCCTCCCTCGACCCTTGCCGAGCTAGTGACTCTGGCTTTGCGCCATGACGAGTGCGAAGAGGTGCTCAGCGCATGCCGAGATGCAACCGACTCGGGTCGGGAGGGGGACAAGAAGCGGGCACCCGAGCCAAGTTCGGGTCCAGGAAAGAGGCGGAATCGAGACGGGGAACGCAAGGAACCGTCACGAAAGTACGAAAGGTATACTGCTCTAACCACTCCGGTTTACGAGATTTACGAGGACACCAAGGGCTCGGGCCTCCTCCGCCAACCCGAGCCAATGAGATCGAAAAACCGCAGCCACAGCAAGCACTGCCTATTCCACAGCGATCACGGGCACCACACCAGTGATTGCCACCAACTCCAGGATGAGATCGAGCGCCTCGTCCGTCAGGGACACCTATCCCGATTCGTAGCGGAGCGCAAGGAAGACCGAGGCGCCCCAGAGGAAATCGACAACGCCCCCCGAGGGGTCCACATCAACGTCATCGCCGGAGGAGTTGCATCAGGAGGAGACAGCGACCGAGGAAGGAAGCGTCATGCTGAGCGGGCAAGCCGAGCCACCGACCCTCCCAGGGCCCCGCCAAGTGAGCCCCAGGTCATAGTCTTCTCCGACCAAGACCTGGAAGGGCTAAGCACCCCGCACGACGACGCCCTAGTCATATCGGCCACAATAAACCATTGTAACGTAGATAGGATTCTAGTTGACAATGGGAGTGCCCCTGATGTATTATCTTATGATTGTTTCCTTAAGATGGGGGAGGATCCGTCTAAACTCCGCCCGATCCGAACCCCTCTTTGCGGGTTCAATGGCCAGGCCACTTATCCCGAGGGAGCCCTAAGCCAACCGGTTACTCTCGGCACCCCACCCAAAACCGTTACGGTCATGGTGGACTTCATAGTGATCAAAGGTATGATAGCATACAACGCCATCTTCGGCCGAGGAATCCTCAGCCGAACGAAAGCGGTGCCCTTTACCTATCACCAAAAGATGAAGTTCCCCACCAAAAACGGGTTGGGGGAAGTCCGAGGTAACCAGGCCACAGCCAGAAGGTGCTACAACATCTCGGTAGAGGCCACAAGGCCGGACGGGAAGAACAAGGGCCCCCGGGAAGTCGAAAAAAAATCCGCAACCGCCGAACCTGGAGGCGAATTGCTAGCGGTTTTTCTAAACGACGACCCGACCCTAGGGGTTAAGATTGGAGCCGACTTGCCGCCTGAGGTCCAACAACAATACAAAGAGTTTCTTTCCGCGTACATCCGAGTCTTCGCGTGGTCTGATGATCAGCTCCCCGGGATACCAGAAGAGACGGTGATGCATAAGCTCAACCTCGACCCAATCATCAAACCCGTACAACAACGGAGAAGGAAACATGCACCAGAGAAGCAGACGATCATCAAGGAACAAGTCACCAAGGGGCAAAAGACCGGCCTTTTTAGACCGGTCCTGTACCCGACGTGGCTAGCCAACGTCGTCCTGGTGCCGAGAACTTCGGGAAAATGGCGGATGTGCGTGGACTTCACCGACTTGAATAAGGCCACCCCTAAAGACTGCTATCCGCTGCCAAGCATCGACCAACTGGTTGACTCAACATCGGGTAACGAGATACTCAGTTTCCTGGACGCCTATTCCGGTTATCATCAGATCAGAATGAATCCAGAAGACATCGAGAAGACCGCCTTTATCACCGACTTCGGCGTATACTGCTGCTACACCCGGATGCCTTTCGGGTTGAAGAACGCTGGAGCCACGTACCAGAGGCTGGTCCACCATATGTTCGAGGGACAACTCGGCCGGAATGTCGAGGCCGATATTGACGATATGCTCGTCAAGACCCCCAAGGCCGAGGACCACTTCGCCGACCTAGCCGAAACCTTCGACACCCTCCTGAGGTACAATATGAAGCTCAATCCTACCAAGTGCGCCTTTGGAGTAAGATCCGGGAAATTCCTGGGTTTCTTAGTCACCCAGTGTGGGATCGAGGCCAACCCCGACAAGGTCCAGGCCATCCTGGACATGCGCCCACCTACCTGCATCAAAGACGTCCAACGCCTGACCAGGCGCATTGCCGCACTCAGCAGGTTCCTGTCCCGTGCAGCCGAACGATGCCTACCTTTCTTCAAGCTTTTGAGGGGGCCCAAATTGGCATCTGCTACGTTCGAATGGGACGAGGAATGCCAAAAAGCGTTTGCTGAGCTTAAAAAATTCCTGGCTTCGCCCCCGGTGCTATCCAAGCCTGTCCCAGGCGAAGCCCTGTGTCTCTATCTCTCAGCAACCCCATCTACAGTTAGCTCGGTCCTGGTCAGAAATGACTCGGGAGTCGAGAGACCGGTCTACTACACCAGCAAGGTACTCAACGAGACCGAGAGAAGGTACCCCGCAACCGAGAAACTCGTGCTAGTGTTGGTTACCGCGGCCAAGCGCCTCCGACCCTATTTCCAAGGGCATTCCATTACCATGTTGACCGGCGAACCGTTGAAGAGGATCCTCGCTCACCCTGAAGCCTCAGGACGCCTCGTCAAATGGGCCATCATGCTCGGGGCCTACGATATATCGTACCGACCTCGCTCGGCTATCAAAGGCCAGGCACTCGCTGACTTCATCGCCGAGAGCACCATCCCGGCCGAAGAAAGATCCCCGTCCGCACCTGGGCCAACCTGGGAGCTGTTCGTCGACGGATCCTCCAACTCAACCGGAAGTGGCGCTGGAATCCTCCTGAAGTCCCCCGAAGGAGCCGAGCTACAATACGCCTTGAAGTTCAACTTCCAGGTGTCCAACAATGCTTCCGAGTATGAGGCCCTTATCTCAGGAGCCCGCATGGCCCGACGGCTGGGAGCTGAGCGAGTCAAAATTCACACTGACTCCCAGCTAGTCGCTAGCCAGGTCAACGGCGATTACGAAGCTCGAGAAGCACCGATGGTCAAATACCTCCAGCTGGTCAGAGCCGTGGCACAGCAGTTCGAGAGATTTGAGGTAGTCCGAATAGCTCGAGAAGAAAACTCCCGAGCGGACGCCCTCTCTCGGCTGACCTCCTCTCTTGACCCCGAGGGTACTCGGTCGGTCCTCCTCGAAGAGCTAGAGCGCCCGAGCATCGACTCGGAGCTCCTGGCTATTGACTCGGCCTCCCAAAGCGACTGGCGCACCCCGTACCTGTCGTGGCTCCAAGATTCTCAAGAGCCTCCCGACCCTCGGGAATCCCGCAAATTAAAGTATCAAGCTCGGCGATTCGTCACTCTGGACGGCACTCTTTACCGGAGATCCTTCTCCGATCCCCTCCTAAAATGCCTCAGCACTGATGAAGCCAACCGAGCGATTCAAGAAGTTCACGAAGGTCTCTACGGAGCGCATTTAGGAGGAAGGTCGCTCGCCAGGATCTTGCTGCGGCAGGGATACTGGTGGCCCACTCTGCAGCTCGACTTATACACAACACTGTGACCGATGCCAGCGATTTGACCACCTAGTCCATCAACCGGCAACAGAGCTCATCACCTTGGCCGAGCCATATCCTTTCGCTCGCCGGGGAATCGACATCCTCGGGCCATTCCCCACGGCCCAGACCCAGAAGAAGTTCGTTATCGTTGCAATCGACTACTTCACCAAGTGGATCGAAGCCGAGACCACAGCAAGGATCACCGAGACAGTCGTCTGGAATTTCATTTGGAAGTCGATCATCTGTCGTTACGACATCCCCCGGGTGATAGTAAGCGATAACGGTCGGCAATTTGACTCTCGTTATTTTCGAGACAGATGTGCCGACCTGGGCATTCGCAAGCACTTCACCTCGGTCGCACACCCTCAGGCTAACGGGCTAGTCGAAAATACCAATAAGACTATCTTAAAAGGCATCAAGACCAGGCTCGGCAAGGCCAAGGGCAGCTAGCTTGAGGAATTGCCGAACGTACTTTGGTCACACAGAACGACTCCCAGAACGGCAACCGGTGAGAGCCCTTTTCAGTTGGTATACGGCGCCGAGGCCGTCATCCCGTTGGAGATTGCCAATCCCGAGTCATCTGTTTCTCCTCCGAGGCAAATGATCAGAAATTGCTCGAAAACCTTGACCTAACAGATGAACTCCGAGAGATTGCCAGCATCCGAGCAACGGAATACCAACGCCGTCTCACTCGATACTACAACGCCAATGTTCGAGATAGGCGCTTTCAAGCGGGAGATTTCGTCCTCAGGAAGGCCGAAGCCTCTCGACCACTTGAGGCGGCGGGCAAGCTATCCCCAAATTGGGAAGGCCCCTACCGAGTGGTCGAGACGCTCGGAAAATGAGCATACCGGTTATCTACGATGGAAGGAGAACCCATCCCTCGGACCTGGAACGCAACTACACTACGCAAGTTCTATTTCTGAATACCGAACATTGTGTAAGCAACATGGAATAAAAAAAAAGTTTCCATTTCCTTTACTCAAACAACTCGCTTGTACATCAAGAAGGCCGAAGCCAAGAAAATACATGTCAAAAAAATAAAAAATCCATCTGGCGCCGCTGTATGAGCCCATCGCTCGGCTGACTCGGTTGACCTTCCCGCGTCCAGCCACTGACTCTGCCCCGCACAGAAACTGGCTCGAATAAAGAGAAGTCGACCCCGTTGGCTCGGGTAGCTCGGAACAAAGGTGACAGAGGGACTGGGGAGAAGAAGGCTACCTTCCAAGTTGACAGAGATGGAGGAAGGGGAAGAGGGAATGCATATGAAGGCCTCCTCTCTGCCAATCTGCCAACTCTTTGGAAGGCAGAGAGTGCAGGCACCCTCCGAAGGGTTAAAGAAATGACAAGGAGGGCAGAAGCGGGAGAAAGAGGCTACGGAAGAAGAGAGGAGAAGCAGGAAGTGGAGAGGGATCTTGAGAGAGATCCCCTCCAGGGAGCGAGCGGGAAGGGACGGGCGGCAGGGATGCCTGATGCCCCCATCCGTCCGCCATCACGCCTCCCCCTGCAAGTGCCGGCCGAAGTTGATAGAGGAAGACGACGTGTCTTCACACGTCGAGCCCTCTTCAACCTCGCCCACCGGCCGTCGAGCCCTCTTTAAACCCGAAGCAGCGAAGACTTTCCGCCCTCCATCATCGGTAGCCTCATCTTCCAGGGCATCTTACATGCTGCAAATATACTAGCACAGCGCTACGTAAAGAAGGGCTGAGGAAAGATTGTCGAGGAAAACCCTAAGCGGTAGAGAGGAAGGGACGCCCTTCAGACCTTTTATAGGCGAAGGGAGGCTATTTGTCTTAAATGATTCTCCCCTCGAAAACACGCCCAAGGGACCCCTCCCTACGAACGATCACCTCAAACCCCTCGTTTCCGCCCCAGCGGGACACACGAAGCGGCCAAACATTCAAAGCATGAGAAAACGGAAAGACACCCTGTCAGAGGCCCGCCCAACCATCATGCGAAAACCACACAGAAAGTATCGGTACTTTCCAACTACTGCAGATACGCTGAACAAAATACGACAATGGCGATACGGAACAGTTAAGTCTTCGTCATAACGCTATTGCCTTATCTATTTTTCTACACAGCGGAGAAAGTTTTTTCTTCAAAAAGAAAAAGATATACAAAGAGATCAAAGATGGGTAGCTTGGCGAATTTGGTGGTAGTCTTGGCGAATTTCTCAACGGGCCCTGCGCAATCTGGACAGTCTGCTGGCAGCTTGACAGGGGATCAAAGATGGGGTTGGAACCGGGGTTTCCTGGAGGCGAATGGGGCGAGATTTTCTATGGTGGATAGCTGATAGACGTGGGATGACTGGATAGCAGAGGCAGGGTGGTGTGCAGTGGAGGTTTTGGGCGTGGGAGGGGCAAACAGACTAGTCTCGGTGTTGCAGTTCAGTGCAGCCAGAACTGAGGGGGGGTGAAGGTGGACGTGGCAAGCAGGGAAACAGGGTTTTAAAATGCACAAGAAAATTCTTGAGAGGGGTTTAGGATGTGTGTAAGCAGTGCTGAAAGTCCCCGATCGTTCTGAGACGATTTTGGGGTCGTCACTTTGGAGGGGCTTGAACACTATCCCGGTAGGGCAGCACAGGGGCAGTCTGCGCGACCAAAAGGGCTCCAAAGAGAAGTTTTTTTCCAGAGTGAATTTTGATGTGGGATTTTGAGGAGAGGTAGAGAACAGGAAGAGGAAGAAATGTTGTGAAGGGGTCGAAGTGATCAGAGGTCGGGAAGGGGGCGTCCCAATCTAATCTTCAGGGTTCAGGTTGCCTGCAGGTCTGCACAGAGACAGCCTGCGCAGCAGAAAGGCTTACAAAGGCAACTTTTCGCACAGAGCGAGTTAGGGCATGGGATTTTCAGGGTAGATGGACGACAGGAAGAGGAAGAAAAGTCGTGAATAAGCAAAGGGGTTTTGAGGACGAGAATATGTGGTTCCAACCTGGTCTTTGAGGGCCAATTCTGCAGGCAGACAGCTAGAAGGGGGTGCAGGACAGCATAAGTCTACCTCCTCCACGCTTGCAACACGACCACGATCTCTGAGCTCCGAGCTTGGGGAGAGGTTGGGGAGGTCGTCTCCCAGCAGCTTGAGCGGCAAAGAATGAGAGAGAAAGAGGGCTAGGGCGTCGCACCCTAGAGGAAGAAGAAGAAGAAGAGAGAGGGAGTCACACCCTTCAAGGAGAGGGAGAGGGGAGGGAGAAGAAGGAAGGCTCTTGACAAAAATTCTGATTTTTATTCATTCATGAAATCCTCCCAAGAGGGGAATACAAGGTAATATATAGAGTATAGGTTCCATATTCCCTCCTTGGAGTTTGAATTTGAACCCATTTGAATTTGAAATCCATGGGCTCCCTTTTCCCTCCTTGGAGTTTGAACCCATTCGAATTTGAAATCTATGGGCTCCATTTTCCCTCCTTGGATACAATCCAAATTACATGTCAAATACACACCAAATACAACCAAATACGTACGAAATACAAAATACAACCAAATACGTACGAAATACAAATACGACCAAATACGTACAAAAATACGTACTAAAGTGTCAAAGCTCTGGTGGAGAGTCTAAACTGTCCCCCAGCCACAAAAAGGTCGGTGTCGACCGAGTCGTGCTGCGTGTCCGGTACTGATGACTCGCGGAGTCGAACCGTACTCTGGCTCGGGTGTCCTCACCAATTCTCCCCGGGCGGGAGAAACTCGACCCTGTCGAGTAAGGGTCTCCATCGCTCTGGTATCGCTCGAGCAAGTCCGGATCTATCCTCTCAAGCTCCGCCCAGGTGATCCATGCATCATCGGACGCGGGCCGTCCTCTCCAACGCACCAAGTAGCGGTGATACACGCCACTCCTAGTGGTTGTCACCTGCTCATCCAGTATAGACTCTATCCGCTCACGCTGCAGAGATGACAGGGCTAGAAGTGGACTCTCAGGGGAGGGCTTGCTCACAAGGGGTGGAGAAGGCCCGAATAACTCACTAGGGATCACTACCGGGTCCCTATATGCGACTAAGTCCGAGACATTGAATGTGGAACTGATACCATAGTCATTCGACAAGTCTACAACATATGCATTAGATCCAACTCGCCTCAAAACTCTAAATGGGCCAGCACCACGAGCTTGTAGTTTCTTCACGGCTCCAGAAGGAAACCGTTCTGGTCTGACCCGGATCATGACATAATCTCCCTCCTGGAACTCGCGGGGGTGTCTATGAGCGTCAGCCAACTCTTTATATCGCACGTTGCTGGTCTCTATATGGCGACGAATATCATCATGCAAACCCCTAACATGCTCGGCAAACGACTCTGCAGACTGCGACACTCTAGCATGCATGGGTAAGGGAACTAGATCCACTGGCTTCCTAAGTCTATATCCTATAACAACCTCAAAAGGACTCATGCATGTGGACCTATTGACAGAGTCATTATATGCAAACTCGACAAGCGGTAAAGTCAGATCCCAATCCCTATCGCGTTCCCTAACCAAACATCTCAAGAGGTTCCCCAAACTTCTATTGACTACCTCGGTCTGCCCGTCAGTCTGGGGATGGTAGGCTATAGAGAATTTGAGCTGAGTGCCCATCAAATGCCAAAGGGTCTTCTAAAAGTAGCTAGTGAACCGGACATCTCGATCGGACACAATGGACTTAGGAAGCCCAAATCGGCTCACTACACTAGAGAAGAATAATCGAGCAACTCCAGAGGCATCTGAAGTCTTCGAACAAGGAATGAAGAGAGCCATCTTCGAAAATCTATCAACCACCACAAAAATAGAATCATGCTTGCGGGCGGTCCGTGGCAACCCTAATACAAAATCCATGTTGATATCCTGCCATGGCCTATCATGCACAGGAAGAGGAGTATAAGGACATGAAACCTGCTTCCTCATCTTGGCCACAGTGCAGGTACGACACTGGGTTACAATGCGAGCAACGTCACGCTTCAAACTAGACCAATAAAAATGATGCTCGACTGCCTCAATTGTCTTATTCCGACCGAAGTGGCCGGCTAGACCTCCTGCATGCATCTCCCAAGTGAGGAAGTCGCGAACTGAAGTCCGCGGAATACACAAGCGACTCCCCCGAAAAAGGTACCCGTCCTTCATGGCATAATCAGGATGCTCTCGGGACAGTCCTGCCTGGAGGGTGGTATAAATCGGACCAAAGTCCAGACAATCCGCATAGGTCTCCTTCATCCTATCCATCCCAACCACCTCTATACTCATGGTGGAAAAAAGATAAGCGCGACGACTCAGAGCGTCGGCCACCCGATTCTCTGCACCGGCCTTGTGCTTCAGCACAAAGGTATAATCCTGGAGAAACTCCACCCAACGACTGTGACGAGAATTGAGTTTCTTCTGGGCATGGAGATACTTGAGGGCCTCATGATCAGAAAATAAAACAAACTCCTGGTGCAAACAAGTAATGTCTCCAATGCCGAAGGGCCTGCACAACCGCGTAAAACTCCTTGTCATACGTGGAGTAACGCAGTTTAGCATCGCTCAATTTCTCACTGAAATAAGCAATGGGGTGGGTCTCCTGGCTCAGAGCACCACCAATACCAACCCCAGAAGCATCGCAAGAGACCTCAAACACCTTCGTGAAGTCAGGAAGTCTAAGAATAGGTGCCTGAGTCATGCGCTCTTTAAGGAGCGCAAATGTAGCTGAGGCGGTCTTCGTCCATTCAAACGTCCCCTTTCGGATGCAATCAGTGATAGGGGCCGTGATGGAACTAAAGCCTCGAATAAAACGGCGATAGAAGGTCGCCAGTCCGTGAAAGCTACGGACATCATGAAGAGTACGAGGCTCGGGCCACTCCACTATGGCCCTTACCTTCTCAGGGTCGGCGGAGACTCCCTTGCTAGACACAATAAACCCTAAGAAAGTGATCTGACTAGTCATGAAAGCACATTTCGTAGGGTTGGCATAAAGACTCTCTTCGCAAGATAAGACAGACCTGCCGTAGATGGTCTAAGTGGGCCTCCCGGGTGCGGCTATAGATGAGAATGTCATCGAAATAAACTACCACAAAGACCCCAATCAATGGTCGAAGGACTTGGGTCATCAGCCGCATAAAGGTGCTAGGAGCATTGGTCAACCCAAAGGGCATGACCAGCCACTCATAAAGACCATCTTTGGTCTTAAAGGCCGTCTTCCACTCATCACCGGGCCTGATCCGCACTTGGTGATAGCCACTCTTTAGATCGATCTTAGAAAACACAGTGGCTCCCGCCATCATATCAAACATGTCATCTAAGCGGGGAATGGGAAACCTATACTTCACCGTGATCTTATTGATTGCACGGCTATCGACACACATTCTCCAAGTACCATCCTTCTTAGGAGCAAGCAATGCAGGGACGGCACATGGACTCAAGCTCTCACGGAGAGATCCCCTCGTCATCAACTCCTCAACCTGACGCTGAAGCTCAGCGTGATCAGCGGGGCTCATCCTATAATGTGGCAAGTTGGGCAATGAGGACCCCAGAATCAGGTCAATAGCATGCTGAATGTCCCGCATGGGTGGAAGACCCTCGGATAAATCATCGGGAAATACATCAGCAAACTCCCGAAGGACATCAATAACATCATATGGGAGGTCACTCTCCGACTCTCTAACCACCTCTCGGACTACGATGGCAAAAATTGGGTCCCCTCTAACAAAGTCACGCTCCAACTCCCGGGAGCCGACTAGCATCAACCTCCTAGTCGGAGGAACACTCGGGGCAGGGACACCCGGAGGTAAGGTCGTAGCCTGAGCTGACGATGGGGTACTAGGTCCAGTGGGACCCCGGATGGATGGACTCCTCGGCTGGGACGGGTAAAGGGTAATCCGTTGGCCATTATGGTCGAATGTGCATGTGTTTGACCGGCCATGGAGGGTAGCATCCCGATCAAATAATCAGGGCCTTCCCAGGATGATACTGCCTACCTCCATAGGCAACACATCACACCAGATTCCGTCCTGGTAGGCATGGAACTGCAATAGCACCAGACATCGCAGTCTGACAGGAATAGAGGTGGAATCTACCCATGACATGCGGTAAGGGGAGGGGTGGTCCACGGGGGTCAACCCTAAGCGTGTTACAGTACCCGTGGAGATAGCATTAATGCAACTCCCGCTATCTATGATCACCTTGTAGGCTTTCCCGCCCAGCCGACAAAAGGTATGAAATATGGTGGTGCGACGCCAGTCATCACTCACCAACGGGTGGGTCAAGATACACCTGACAACACCCAGCTAGATGTCCAGGGCACTGTGTGCCCTGGACATCTAGTTGCTCGCCCTCAATCAGCTCATCAAAGAACTCCTCCGCGAGCTCCTGGTCAGCCTCATAACTGACGGATACGATCTCATGTGCGAGCTCACCGGTCGAAGACTCCCCGATGACCAAAGAAGATCGGGTAGGACAACTAACAGCATAATGACCAACTCCTCCGCACCTAAAACACTCGTGACGGGACCCAGTGCCCTGAGGTGCTCCACCAGTCATCGGCCCCTTTCCCTTGTCATCACGATGGGCCAGGGGAGGTGGCAGCTGGGGTCGGGCAGGAATGGTGGGCTGCTAGGGCCGAGGGGCAGGGGATGGAGCCTGGGGTCGAGGGGGATAATCCCTCAAAGGGGGAGGGCGGGGCCTAGGGGCAGTGAAGTCCTGGCGGGTGGGTTCCTGTGGGCGAGCCACGGGTCCCCGTGGATAAGGTCCAGACGGAACACGAGGATCCGACCCACGTTGATATGTGGGCCCTGGGCACTGGACCAGGGTAAACTCGGACTCAAACTGCTCTAGCTCGAGAGTAACCTGATAAGCCTCCTCCAGAGTCGTCGCGTGGCGGCGAAATAACTCATACTGGTAGTGTGGCCGCAGACCCCGGCGGAAACGAGAGATGGTCATGACACTCTCCTCCGTGATCCCACATCGCAAGTAGTACTCATCAAAATCAACGATGTAGTCGGTCACAGTCCGATCCCCTTGGCTGAGACCCTGCCACCTATCAATAAGCCTCTGACGATATGTGGCAGGAAGGTATTTTTGCCTGAGCTTTACCTTCATGTCATCCCATGTCTCAACCTGGGGTTGATGTCGTTGCATCAACATGCTCTCAAATTCCTCCAATAGGTATGTGCCTGCCCTAACAACTTCATTTTGGCAAATCGGACTCTCCGGTTGTCCGTCCTCTCGTACCACTCGAAGTAACGGTCCATACCCGCCTCCCAATCAATATAGACCTTAGGGTCCAAAGACCATAGTTGTCAAGGTGACAAGACGACCAAGGCGAGCTTGGGGTCCTCGAGTGCCTAAGCGCTTAGACGCCTGCCTAAGCGGCGCTTAGGCGTCAAGTTCATAAACAAGTGTGATCATTAATATATATGTAATTTTCTATATAAAAGTTAATCATGATCATTACAAATATAGATAACAACAATAGTATGGACAAAAATAAAAAACTAATAGAAATGACATTGCAATAACATATAAAAAATGAATTTTGAGATAAAATTAACAACTGTTGAACCAGACTCTTCCATAATGACCACTGCAAAAAAAAATATATAGAACATACAAAACTTAGCTACACCCTATAGATTACTGTGTGACTATTGACTGTGCGTGTGTGAGAGAGAAAGCAGGGGCGGGGGAGACTATAGATGAAGGGAGAAAGAGCCGGTGAAAGGAATGAAAGGGAGAGAGAGCCGGACTGGTGAGAGAGAGAGCAGGGGCAGGTGAGAGGGTTCGGGTGAGACTGAGAGGGAGAAGGAGTCCGCAGGAGAAGAAGAAGCAGTGAAGAGAGGAAGGAGAAGGAGGGCCGAGGGTGCAAGGAGAAGAAGAAGAGGAGGAACGGACTGGTGTTCGGGGGGGGAGAGTCGGGCTCGGGTGACAGAGGGGCCGGGGGGAGAGGCAGTCCGCAATGGGGGAGACAGAGAGAGGAGGAGGTGGGGGAGATAGAGTGAGGAGGAGGGGGCCGGAGGCCCTGTGGGACTTACCGGAGGCGGAGGGCCGGAGGCGGAGATGAAGATGGAGGTCGTGGGGGGGAGAGGAGGAGGATCGGATGAGAAGGGAGGCCGTGGGGGGGAGACAGAGAGAGGAGGAGGGAGGCCGTGTGCCCTGTGAGACTTACCGGAGGCCGGAGCCGTGGAGGATCTGGCCGGCCGCACCGCACGGCAACGACGACGGAGGCGTCAGGCGTTCGACACGGCGACACTAGGGCTGGGAGGGGAGAGGAGGAGGTCGAGGGGAGAGTCGGGAGAGGAGGAGGTCGAGGGGAGAGTCGGGCGGGGTTTGGGGCCTTTGGCGTTTCGATTGCAGATCGTTAGCGGGTTAGCGGGAACAGTAGCGGTTTGGGGCTTTGGGCGTTTCGGGTGAGGCGTTCGGGCGGTCACCTTGGCGCGCAGCCCGCCTAGGCGACCGCTCAGGCCGCCTTTTCAGCATCTCATAAGGCGGGCGGGCGCCTTGCTCTGCCAAAACCGCCTGGACGCCTAGGCGGCGCCTAGGCGTCCGCCTTGACAACTATGTCAAGGACCCATCAAAGGTGGGAGGATCCGCACGCACAGACCTAAGGACACAATCATCCTCATCGTCCCTATTGGGCCGATAGCCACGTCGGGCACGGCCATAACCCTCAACCTCATTATCGGACCCGAAATCATCTAACTCGTGGACACGCGGTCTCCGATCATTGGCCCTAGGGTGTGCGGGCCGAGGGGGAGGGCCAAGTGGGCCGTGGGCCTGCTCGGGGACATCCACACGTGGAGTTCCACCCTGGTTGGGCCACCCAACCAGACCTTGGATGGTTCGGTCGGAAGCCTCCATCCGATCCTCCATGGCCTTCATCCGACCCTCCATGAAAGCAGCATGATCCCTAAAGCTCTTATCGGACTGATCTATCCGATTCATGAGAGCCTGCATCATATCCTGAAAGGAAAAGTCACTAGGGGCGGCATTCCTAGGGTCAACCATCGAGACCGAGTGTTGGTAATCGGTACCACGCCGAGTAGGCATGCAAGACTCTAAAGGACAAGCAATGGAGCTAAATGTAAGGGAATTTCTATTTTTTTATGCAAACTAATGCAAGACTCTAACGGATAAAAGGGGGTTAGAACGTAGACCGAATGCACCCTAGACAACCTAACGCACTGATACCAAATTTCATGCGGGACGCTATGCGAACTAAGACTCCATGCAACGACGGGCCTAAATGACAACTACGACCAGCAACGACAATAGCGCGAATGGCGTTCGCTCGACACCTAAGGTTCCCAAGAAGGAAATTACGCCAATCAACAAGAAACTATAGCTCGCAGGCGTCCCAAGAGAGGGAAGCGCGCTGATCCGCACGGTTGAGAAACCGGCGAGTCTAGGGTGGTCAACTCCACACTCGTGACTCGGATGGGTCACGGGACGGTCACTCTCTCACCGTGGCAGTGATATATCAAGCGTAAGAGCTAGGCGCCTATGATCTCACAAGCAGCGGCGTCAAGAAACTATACTAAATAAGCAAGCTAAACCAAGGAAGGAGCAAACGCGTACCTCCACGCCCGGGGCGTGGGGAAGAAACCCGGCCAAGTCACACAACCACCCGGTACAAAGCCAAATAGAGGTACAACCCAAAACAACAGCCCACTCCTCGCAGGGAGGTAAAAGGCTACACAGCACAATCCGGAAGTCATGCGAAGTAGGGTGACGGGCTGCGAGTGGACGACGTGTCACAGAAGCCGAGGAAGATGCCCACGTCCCTGGTAGCACATTGTAGTTGATGGCGAGCCTCCTGGATGAAGAGGAAGTAGATGGCACCGGCAGGACCTCCGGAATAGCCTCAAGCGGAGGGCAGACTGCGGGCCGGTCTGCGTGCGCGTAGGGAAGCAACAGAAAGACAAGCCCAGTACGTCACCTTCGGCTTGTCCGCCGGTCACGAAGCCTGGCGTGGACGCTGCTGGGAATGTCCAAGGGACGCCGCTGGGGTGGCGGCTGCAACTGAGCACTGTGGTAGTCTTGGCGAATTTCTCAGCGGGCCCTGCGCAATCTGGACAGTCTGCTGGCAGCTTGACAGGGGATCAAAGATGGGGCTGGAACCGGGGTTTCCTGGAGGCGAATGGGGCGGGGTTTTCTATGGAGGATAGCTGATAGACGTGGGATGACTGGATAGCAGAGGCGGGGTGGTGTGCAGTGGAGGTTTTGGGCGTGGGAGGGGCAAACAGACTGGTCTCGGTGCTGCAGTTCAGTGCAACCAGAACTAAGGGGGGGTGAAGGTGGACGTGGCAAGAAACAGGGTTTTAAAATGGACAAGAAAATTCTTGAGAGGGGTTTAGGATGTGTGTAAGCAGTGCTGAAAGTCCCCGGTCGTTCTGAGATGATTTTGGGGTCGTCTCTTTGGAGGGGCTTGAACACTGTCCCGGTAGGGCTGCACAGGGGCAGTCTGCGCGACCAAAAGGGCTCCAAAGAGAAGTTTTTTTCCAGAGTGAATTTTGATGTGGGATTTTGAGGAGAGGTAGAGAACAGGAAGAGGAAGAAATGTTGTGAAGGGGTCGAAGTGATCAGAGGTCGGGAAGGGGGCGTCCCAATCTAATCTTCAGGGTTCAGGTTGCCTGCAGGTCTGCACAGAGACAGCCTGCGCAGCAAAAAGGCTTACAAAGGCAACTTTTCGCACAGAGCGAGTTAAGGCATGGGATTTTCAGGGTAGATGGACGACAGGAAGAGGAAGAAAAGTCGTGAATAAGCAAAGGGGTTTTGAGGACGGGAATATGTGGTTCCAACCTGGTCTTTGAGGGCCAATTATGCAGGTAGACAGCTAGAAGGGGGCGCAGGACAGCATAGATCTAACTCCTCCACGCTTGCAACACGACCACGATGTCTGAGCTCCGAGCTTGGGGAGGTCGTCTCCCAGCAGCTTGAGCGGCAAAGAATGAGAGAGAGAGAGGGCTAGGGCGTCGCACCCTAGAGGAAGAGGAAGAAGAAGAGAGAGGGAGTCACACCCTTCAAGGAGAGGGAGAGGGGAGTTAGAAGAAGGAAGGCTCTTGGCAAAAATTCTGATTTTCATTCATTCATCAAATCCTCCTGATGTGACACACCCTTGGACTTTAAACAAGCAAGCACAATCGCATTCAAACGGGCCGATATGGGCCACCGCTCTATCATCGCTCACCCAAGCCTGGGGTGACTTGGCGATGCCAAGTAGAGGAAGTGAGGGTTGGGCCCTTGCTGGTAGAGGGCCAACAAGGCCAGGATTTGATTCCCAAAGGTTGTGAAGCCCAATTCAATGGGACCGACAAAGTGCCAAAGGCACCGGTGACACTCTTCCCACGGTGGTCACTCAAAGCAAAGGGGCTTGAGGAGCGAGCTCTCACTCTCACGGCCAGCGGAACTAAGAACTAATATTGAAAGACAAGCACAAATGAGAGCAAGATTTTAGAGCACTTACTCGACCGGTTTGAAGAAACCGGTCCCGCTCGGAGACGAGGGCGAGCGGGGAAGCGTGGGTTCCCCACACGCCGCGCCGGGGTAGCTTGACCTGCTCAAACGATTACAATACTACACCTCTCGCAGGAGGGGGACCTTGGGGTGGGGGTTAATGGATATTACAACTAAAACTACCTCCACACAGGGAGGGGTCTTCAACCGGCCAAGCGGGGAGGGAAACTTGGGAAAGGAACACCGAAGATGGGAGGCTGCCGGTTCTGTCCACGTTCTGTGAGTGCTGACAGATTATCGAAGAAATGGTTGCTACGACTGCTACCGAATTTTGTTGAGGACGAAACCACCTGGAAAATCTTCGTAGGAGGCCAGGGAAGTCGTCCAAATTTTGTTGATTTCTTCTGGCGCCGATGCTGGTCTGGGTGGAGGCCCGAACAGGGTGGCAGATTCTCGGACTGGCAGCTTCTGGTTTCCAACAGCAGGTTGCAGAGGATGCCCCGGCAGCTCCCAAACTCAGAATCAAGCTCCGCCGGAGTTGTTGGAACCGTGGACGAGTCCTCTTCGCAGCAAAACTGGCGGGGAAGCCAAATGATGCCGGAGAAGACCAGGGGACTCTGAACAATGATGACTGGTCGGTGCAGGCTGTGGGAAGCAGAACCGCGTACCCGAGGGAGAAAATGGATAACTCTGGCCCACGGATGTCGATCGAAGTTCCGCTTCTTGATTCTGAAAGTAGACAGGACGAGGAAGAACTTTGCAGAAGAGCTCTTGAACTGATTCTTCCGAGGTTCGTCGTGGTAAAACTTCTATTCCGGTTCAGGTACTCTGCAGGGGCAGCTCTGCGCAATTGTGGGAGAACGGACCTCCCGGACAACACGGAGCTCGGATGGGGGTGAAACCACCGCCGTGGCGAAGAAGACAGGTAGACGCTTCTGTGGATTCCACTTGTGCCTTCAGATTCGCAGGGAGGTGATCGTGGTGGCTTCTGCAAGCTACTGGTTCATCTGCATCTTCTGGACTGCAAGCAGCATCTTTGACATAGCCTCCAATTGACCTAGAAAGAAGAAGAAGAAGGAAGTATAGGTTGAAGGGGGGGAATGGGGAATGGTGGTGGGAAGGTGTGGGAGTATGGAATGGTGCTAGAGGTAGTGGGGAGGTGGAGGAAGAAGGGGAGGGCGCAAGGCTCAGCTGGAGAGAGGGGAATGGGATATGCAAAGGGGTGGTGGGAATGGAGGGAGAGAGGGGCGACCTTAGTCTAAGGGGAGGAGGGAGGGGCGGCCAAAACCAATGGAGGGAAGGATTTCAAATTTCCAATTGGGCTTGGGAAGTATAGGATTGCATGGGGAAGAAGGAAAGGTGTGTTGGAAAGAGGTGGGGGTGGTTGGGGGTTGGAGGGTGGAGTGGGGATTGGGGGTCTCTTCCTTGGAACTATGGGGTGGAGTAAAGATGATTATGGGGAAGTGGAGGGGCCTTAATGGGGTAGGTGGGAGGGTGGAGGTGGTTGGGAGGGGAGGAGAGAGAGAAAGGGGCGAACCTAGGAGAGAGAAAGAGGGAGAGAGAGAGAGAGAGAGAGGGGTGGGGTGGGGAATCTCTCCCCTAAGGCTTCTCACCCAATATTGGAATCACTCCATTAGAACTAAATTTGAACACTCAATTGGAAATCTTTTGCATTGATTCATTCATTAGTCCAAAAGGAAGGAAATGGGGCCCTATATATAGGCAACCCACATTTTATAATAAGACCCTGACAAAAGACTCAATGACAAATAACCGAGGGGGTAGGGGGGCTCTTGGGCCAAGCCCGAAGAATTGGGCCCAATAGCTAACTAAACAATCTAATGACACTCAAACTTAGGAAAATAAATGCAAGACCTAAGGACATGACTCAAATAAAATGAAAATTACATCAAATGACTCAAATAGATAGCACAAAAAGGATAATTGGGCCTTTATAGAGAGAGGCTCGAACTCAAACGACGCCGGAGTGTGAAGAAGACCCTAGCCAAAGGGAGTTGTGGATGATGCCTCCATCACCTCCCAAGAGTCCCACAAGGTAATATATAGAGTATGGGTTTCATATTCCCTCCTTGGAGTTTGAATTTGAAATCCATGGGCTCCCTTTTCCCTCCTTGGAGTTTGAACCCAATTGAATTTGAAATCCATGGGCTCCATTTTCCCTCCTTGGAGTTTGAACCCATTCGAATTTGAAATCCATGGGCTCCCTTTTCCCTCCTTGGAGTTTGAACCCATTCGAATTTGAAATCCATGGGCTCCATTTTCCCTCCTTGGATACAATCCAAATTACATGTCAAATACACACCAAATACAACCAAATACGTACGAAATACAAAATACAACCAAATACGTACGAAAATACGTACTAAAGTGTCAAAGCTCTGGTGGAGACTCTAGACTGTCCCCCAGCCACAAAGAGGTCGGTGTCGACCGAGTCGTGCTGCGTGTCCGGTACCGATGGCTCGCGGAGTCGAGCCGTACTCTGGCTCGGGTGTCCTCACCACATACTTATTTTGCAGATTTAGGCTCCCAAAAGTTCTTGGATCCTACAGTGTTAGTAGCACCAATGAAGGATTCCTTCCACAACTTCCTGGCAGATATATCATCAAATTTTATCACTAAGCAATTGTTCATGGAATGTCCATGCCGTCCACAATAATCACATGAACCATTTGGTCTTAAATTCTTATTATGCATGTAAGCATGTGCATGGAATTTATGAGCATGAATATTTTTGTTTTTAGCAAAAGTTTGTCTCTTATAACTGACCAACCAGCAACTAGCAGCATTGTGATCTGGTTTACCACTTTCAAGACAGACAGAAGATTTTCCTTTAAAAATGAATTTATTTCTATCGAAAATATTCTGTTTTGCAGGGAATCTAACATATTTAGAGTGGACCTTTCCCTGGGCATGCCAACAGTGTTTGACTGTGTGACCATGCTTTCCACAATGGAAACACACAAGGTGCTTACTTCTAGAACCAAATCCATTTCTATCAAAAATATTTTTATTAACAGGGAGATTAACAAATTCAAAATTAAATTTCCTTCCCTGAGCATGCCAACATTGAGCAACAATGTGGCTTATCTTGCCACAATGAAAACAATGAACTTTCCTGTTCCGAACAGTAATAGGTTTCCTAGCATGAAATTTTCTAACATGCATCCTACCAACATTTTGTTCATCATTTTTCATTATTAGGCAATCATGCATCAGATGTCCATACTTCTCACAATAGAAACAAGAAACATAGTTTTGTTTTGAAGCATGGAGTTTTGCATAGGAGTTCTCGGTATGCATGGCAATATGGCTGAAAGTCTTTTTCTGAGTTTTATTATTCAGTTTCTGAACTTTCTTTTGTTCTTGTATTTTCTGATTTTCAGGTTGTTTCACTTGTGATGTGGTGGCTACATTAGAGACTTTGGCAAAAGATGTTGTCAGTTTATTTTCAAAAGATTTCTTCTTAATCGTCTTGTAGCTCAGCCCTTCCTTCTGAACATTTACCTTAACTCCTAGCAGCCTATTCAAATTTTCTTGGCCATTAACAAATTTTGACAAAGAATTCTTCAAATCTTGAACTTCATTTTCTAAAGAGACAATGTGTATCTCATAACTGACAATCTCTTGTTCACTGCACTTTGTTTGCAGTTCTATAATTTTCAATTTCTTGTTCCAAATTGCGCAATTTTTCAGACTCATCTATGCAAACAGATTTTCCTTTTTCTAGGACAAGCAACCTTTCCGACATTGCTGAATTTAACTACTTTATTTTTTCAATCTCTTTAATCAATTTGTCATTTTCTCCTTTCAGTTTTTCATTCAAGTCCTCCTCCAATTTTTCAAATTCAATTTTACTTTCAAACAATTTCTTGTTTTCTTCTTTCAGGGAGGCAATTAAATCTTGATGCCATTCCAAGTCAAAATGAAGTGATTCATTTAATTCTTTCAAGAAGGGACACTTATTACAATCAGAGTTATTAAAGTCGTCAGCTTCTTTTCCTAGCTTTCTGTTTTGATTTTCAGTTTCATCAAGACTTTTCTGAAGTTCTGCGTCTTTTACCTTAACGGCTTCAAACTTCTCAGAAATTAAGTCGTTTTCATGCTGAAAATTGGTAAGTTTCTTTTCGGCCTTTTCAATTTGCTTTCTAAGAGCTTTATTTTCAGACTTCTAATTCAGAACTGACAGTGTTGAAACTTTTTAACTGATTTCTAAGAGAATCAATTTCAGATTTCAGAATTTCACATTCTCTATTCTCTGAATTAGAGTTGACAGCATCATGTAATTTCTTTTTCAGAATTTTATTTTGTTTACATGATCTCTCATTCATGTTCAACAGTTCACTATAAGCATTCTCCCAATCATCTATAGAGAAGTTTTCGAATGGATTTACCTGACTTTCATCTTCATTATGATCATCCTCATTTGCCACCAGACATTTGTTCTCGTCTGGTTTTGTCTTCTTTGTTAATATTGAGGTTGCTTTCAACTTGTCCAGTATCTCCTTGCCAGATCTGCAATTAAGGAAACATGAATGGAAGGCCTTGTTAGTAGCAGCTTTCAATACTTCCAAAGCTTTTTGATTTTTACCACACATAGATCTATGAATGTCAGTCAATTTGGACTTGTTCTTTGGTAGTCTGTGTGGACCGTGTTCAATGAGCTTCCACAGATCTGGATCAACAGACTTGACAAACACACGCAAGTTGTTAAGCCACTTGTAAAAATTAGTGCCATCAAAAATCGGTGGATAGGCCATGGGTATAATCAACAAACAGATTCAAGACAATAAGCGACGGCCAGAGGTGTACCACAAAACTGTAGGATCTACTGCGGATTGTTAAATCCGAAGAACCAGTAACCCGCTCTGATATCAATTGATAGAACAGGTGGTACACGGAAATATATCCAAAGGGGGCATGGTTGTCCGTTTCGGCCGAAACGTATCGGTTTCGGCCGTACCCAAAACCGTTTAAGCCCATTTCACTGTAGCTTAAACGGTTTCGGGTTACGGTATCGGTTTCGGGCGAAACCGATACCTGTTTCGCCCGAAACCGAATGGTTTCGTCCCGAAACCATTCGGTTTCGGACGAAACACGTGAACTCCAAACTTAGGAGTTCACGTGAGCCTCCCCCGACCCCGAAACCCCCTGCCCCTGTCCCCTCCTGCTCCTGTCCCCTCCTCCCGCCCCCGAAACCCCCCTGCCCTAGCAGCAACCGCGGCGGAAACCAACTGGAGGCTCCCCTCCAGTCTGGAGCAGCAGCAGGCGCCGGCGGAGCAGCAACAGCAGCAGCAGCAGGCGCCGGCGGAGCAGCAGCAGGCGCCCTCGGAGCAGCAGCAGCAGCAGCCGCGGATCCCCTCCCGCCCTGCAGCAGCAGCAGCCAGGAGCAGCAGCAGCACTGCAGCAGCAGCCGCAGCCGCGGATCCCCTCCCGCCCTGCAGCAGCAGCAGCCAGGAGCAGCAGCAGCACTGCAGCAGCAGCCGCGGAGCAGCAACAGCAGCAGCCGCGGAGCAGCAGCAGGCCGGCCAGCAGCCCAGCAGCCCCGCCAGCCCGCGGCCCCCCTGCGCGCTCCGCCCGCCTCCTGGCCTGCACCGTGCGTGCGTGCGTGACGCCGTGACCTGCCAGCCGGCCAGCCCTAGCCCGCGATCCCCTCCCGCCCGGCGCCCACCACGTTGCCCTAATTAGCTCTGGTTAGGGCTAGGTAAGATTTCTTAGATGATTATTTTGTTAAATAATTCTGTTAATTTAGTGATTGGACTAAAAATGTTAGTTTAGCCCCTATTAGACTAATAAATTTAGGGCTTTCATGTAATTAGGTTTTGTAAGGGTCAATTCAAGTTCAATTAAGTTCCATTGACTAATTTTAACCTCTATCATGTTGATAATTAATTTTTGTCAAGAGTGATTAGGCTAAAATTATAAATTAAATCTTAATTAGACTATTAAATTTGGGGCTTTCCTCTAATTAGGTTTAGTAAGGTTCCATTGAAGTTCAATTAAGCTTCATTAATTAATTTGGACCTCTATCATGCTCGGGATTAATTTTTATGAAATGTGATTAGGCTATATGTGTTAATTAAGCCCTAATTAGACTATTAAATTTGGGGCTTTCCTCTAATTAGGTTTAGTAAAGTTCAATTGAAGCTCAATTAAGCTTCATTGACTAATTTGGAGCTCTATCATGCTCGGGATTAATTTTTATGAAAGGTGATTAGGCTATATGTGTTAATTAAGCCCTAATTACATTATTAATTTTGGGGTTTCCCTCTAATTAGGTTTAGTAAAGTTCAATTGAAGCTCAATTAAGCTTCATTGACTAATTTGGAGCTCTTTCATGTTGAATTGTAATTTTTTCATTGTACTTACAAGAGATTGTCTTTGATTGTCTTAATGTAGCATCATGCCTAGACGTCAGCAAACACAGGAGCAGCAAGGGCAGGAGGATCCGGGGTGGGCCCACATGTCCTTAGTTGATGCTAAGAGAAGGAAGGTTAAATGTAATTACTGTGGTAAGGAGATGTATGACGGAATTACCAGAGGCAAGCAACATTTGGCAGGGGTACGAGGAGAGGTGAGACAATGCGACCACTGTCCACGAGAGGTGCGAGAGGAGATGCGCCAGTGCCTTGTGGGGAAAAAAGAGAGGGTGCAACAAATGGCTGAGGATGAGGAGGAAATTGCTGAGGAGATTTCTGGCAGAAGGGTTAGGAGGGATGATGATGAGGAAGGCACTGAAGATTCTGATCCGGAGCTGACTGAAGCAAGGGAGCGTGAAGAAGCCGCTCGAAGGAAAGGAAAGGCCCCCATGGGTTCAGGAGGGACCTACTCCAGTACAGCTGCACGACGTCCTGATGTTGCTGCCCCGCCCCCGCAGACGCAGAGAGCAGGCCCCATGGACAGTTATCTCCACAGAAGGCCCCAGGCTACACAACCTAAGATCAAAAGTGCATTAAGAGGGGTCAAAAAATCTGCAGAAGTTGCAGGGCATGCATTTAAAAGCATCTGTAAATGGTTTTTTCATGCAGGTGTCCCTGCACATGCTGCTGAAAGTGAATATTTTCAACCTATGTTGGATGCCATAGCAGATGCTGGTCCTGGGTTGAAGGCGCCGTCACGTCGGGACATATACGGGCGTGGCCTTGAGGCAGAGGTTGAGGAGCTCCATCAGTGGGTTGAAAGCTTCAAGCATATATGGATGGAGAGAGGATGCACTATTATGTGTGATGGTTGGACTGGTACCACGAAAAAGTCCATGATTAACTTTTTGGTGTATTGCATCGAAGGTACAGTATTTGTAAAATCTGTAGATGCATCAAATTTTGAAAAAAATGCCAATTATTTGTTTCATTTGATGGACAACATGGTAGACGAAATTGGTGAAGAAAATGTTGTACAAGTTGTGACTGATAATGAAGCCAGTTATAAGGCTGCAGGGAGGAAATTGATGCATAAGCGCAAGCATTTATATTGGCTCCCATGCGCAGCACATTGTCTTGATCTCATACTTGAAGACATAGGGAAGGACAAACATGTGAAGAAGACGGTTGAAAGGGGACAAAAGATTACCCAGTATATTTATGGCCATCCTAGGATATTGAACATGTTCAGGGAGCATGCAAGTGGGGGGCGAGATATTATACGTGCAGGGCCAACCAGATTTGCTTCAAATTTTATTTCTTTGGAGTCTCTGCATAGGTATACTGTTGAACTCAATTATTACTTCTTTATCCTTATAGTTATGATCTGTATTTGATTCAAATTTTATTTCTTTGCACAGGTATAAGAATGAGTTGAAAGCTTTCATGTACCATAATACCCTGCGGGAATACATCGACAAGGGCAATGTTGATGCTCAGATTGATTATTTGGATGTCTGTCGAATCGTGGACGACAACAATTTCTGGGGCAGAGTAACACGATACATGAAAGTAGTCACCCCCCTCGTGAAGGTCCTAAGATTGGTGGATGACGATGACAAGAATGATATGGGATATCTTTATGAGGCCATGGACCGTGCGAAATTGGAGTTGCAGGAGTCCCTTCCCAAAGAACATGCAAAGTGGTGGAAGATTATTGACCATAGATGGGACACCACATTACACCACGACTTGCATGCAGCTGGTGAGTGATTATTTGTATTCATATATTATTGACCATACATTAACTATATACAAATGCAGGTTATTTTCTGAACCCTCGATTAATGTACAATGCCAATGCACATGTTGATGCCGAGGTGCTTCAAGGCACTTTAAGAGTCATTGGTCGTTTATCGAGGACACAAGATAAGAGGCTTCAGGCGGAAGTAGAGGTTGGCCTGTTTGATTTCATGAATAAGAGGTATAGAATTTACTTACGTAGTAATGCTAATCTATTATGTAATTTTTGTAGATGACCTCCTATAGAATGAAAAGTGGGACGTATTCTGACTCCCAATTGCAATACGCAGTGGGAAGAGTGAGCCCAGGTATACTTCATCTTTGTGCTTTCTTTGCAATTACATCTTCCTTAATTAATTTTTATTTACATCTTATATTTATTTGTTTATGGTTGGTTGGTGTAACAGCTGACTGGTGGATCATGGTGAACAATAGACAATTGGGCAGTTCTGCATTGGCTTTCATTGCAATCAGGGTGTTGAGTCAAACCACATCAGCAAGCCAATGTGAAAGGAATTGGAGCACGTTCAGCCTTATACACTCAAAGGTTCGCAATCGGCTAAAGGCTGATCGGTTAGAGAAATTAGTGTACTGCCACTACAATATGAGGTTGAGAATAAAGAATATGAGGTTGAGACAACAGCTGCGAGACAAACGCGTCGCCGAGGATGCCGCCGCAGAGATTGATGTGGATGCCTTATTTGATGATGATAATCCCTTGCAGTCTTGGGTGGAGACACGAGAGCAGGTTGATGAGCCCGTTTTTGATGTTGATGATAGAAGATGGGCAGAGGGCATACTTGATGAAGATGAGGCAAGAGATCCCGAATTAAGAAGCAAATCAAAGAGGGCCAGAGATACTCATGCGCACCAGTCTAGGGTGGTTGATGACACTGAGGAGCAGTTCGAGTTTGAGCCAGCTAGACACTCAGATACAGATAGCAGGCCAGTCACTCCTAGAATGTCCTCCTTAAGAAGAAGTACATCAGTGCATGGGCAAACAGAGAGGGCAAATGCTGCTGCTCGAGAGGACCCGGCAATTGAGGAGTTAAAGCAGATTTATGTGAGGCACACGCCAAGGGGAAAAGGACTCGTGTCAAAGTTGATTGAAAAAAGCACTCCAAAAAATAAAAAAGCATCCTCAAAGGTTAAAAGGCGACTGGTTTCTTATGATTCTGATGATGATGATGATGATGATGATCATCCCGGAGGTGCTGCAGGGGGTACTAGTGCTGCAGGTGGTACTAGTGCTGCAGGTGGTGCAGGTGCTGCAAGTGGTACTACTGGATATAGTCAAGGTCAGCACGGATATGGTTCACCAGGTTACGAAGGTGGCCAACATGAAGCAGTTATTTATGGGGCCCAGAATTATGAACCATCATTTCAGTTCCATCCATATTCGACCAGTGACTCTTCTCTTCCTCAAGATTCCTATGTTGATACTGGATTCGAATCAAGCCAACCAAACACTCCAAGAGAGATCCAAAGAGGGATGCAGGACTTGGCTACCTCATTGTTTGGTTATAGTGAATATAGACCATACATGCAACCTGGTTATGGGTATCGACATCAAGGGCCAGACGATGAGGGAGAAGGTTCTTCTAGTAATTATTATCCATATTAGGTAAGAATCAATGAATTTTTGTAACATTTATTTTGTCCAAATTGGTTTATTGTACTGCTTCTATTAATGTACAATGGAATATGACTTACACATGTTCAATGTTTGAAGTTGAATTTTTGTAGTTGTCTACTTCAAGGTTATTGCACTAACTTATACAGTGAAATGCATGTGTAATGATTTTTATGATTTTTTATGATTTTAAGTGGTTATTTATATTTTTTATGATATTTTTTCAGATTTTTTAGAATTAATTTTAATTTTTTTAACCTGTTATATGGGTTTCGGCCGGTTTCGGCCGAAACCGAAACCGAAATCGAGTCGACTCAGTTTCGGACCCGGGCGAAACCGAGACCGAAACCGAGTTTGCCATCCTTGAAAGGGGGGGGGGGTGAATTGATCTTTTTGAAAATTTAGCCAAATTAAAATACAAACTCCACTCCAAGAAACAAATGAAAACTGCTCCACCGAGAACACTTAGAACAGAAAGCTTCTACTAGACCTGTGGACAAACATTTAACATGCTAACACTGAATCAGCGAGGGACAAGATATAATCCACAGCATTCACAGCTCAAGTAATATGGATATTGAATTGGATAACCAGCACTCAAAAGGGCAGTTAGTAAAACCTGTGAAGGAGGCAAAAGATAGGGAACAATCACAAGAAACAAACCACTGCTCACAGGACTTTTTAGGTGGTTCGATCTGAGACCCCAGATCTACATCCACCCCCCACTCTAACCGAGTGAGACTTTCCTTACAAATGCAAGACGCAGACTCAGTCTGCAAACAACCGCTGCCTAAAAGCTTGCCCTGAGGGAGACAAATCCCTCAACCTGGTTCTGCAACCCACAAAACCAGACACCTAGCTCCGCTACCCACAGAGCTAGAACCGAAGGTCCAACCTCCCTTCCTCTGAATCTACAGAGGGAACCCACGAGCAACTACCCGTCACTCGCAACCGGAGACTAAGTCTCCCTTCCTCTGACTCCACAGAGGGCAACCGGAGATTAAACTCCCTTCTCCTAAACACATAGGAGGAACCCGACTCCCTAAGCAGGGAATCAGAAGAGCACTAATGGAAAAACAACAAACGAAAACACACACAAAAGGAAAACAAGAAAATGCAGCTCCAAGGGGCAGGATGGCTCTGGATTTGCTCCACGAGACCAATCTTCAAACAGTTCTTCAAATATAAGCTCGACTGCCTCAATCTCGATCCTTTTCTCTTTTCTTCTCTTCTGCTCATACACTGGTTCTCTCTCTTCTTTTACTTTCTACTGGCTCACTCCTTTTTCTTCTCTTTTCAGACTCTGGCTCTCTCTACTAAAATTGCAGCTTCGGCTCAGACGGCTCCTCTGACCGCTCCTTCCTTCGAAAGAAGATACCTCCTACTTATACCCAAAAACAGAGCTTCCGGAGATGCTTTTTGGATAAAGAAATTGATTGCCTTTCTTCCATTGGCCCACGTGGCAGGGACGAGAAAGGTCCTCTAATGATCTGCCTTGAATCACATGCCCATCATATGCTCCCTAGGTCCACGTGGCAGGGACGAGAAAGGTCCTCTAATGATGTGCCTTGAATCACGTGCCCATCATATGCTCCCTGGGTCCACGTGCGAGCTTTCTACCAATCTTGGGATCTCGTGCCCATCATTAGTTGACTTGGGATCACGTGTCCACTCTATCGCTGTTTGAGGAAATGCCTGCTTGACTTGTTCTGTGCTGAGATGTTGTGCATCGACCTTACTTTGCTGAATGGCAAAAGGTGCACCGACCTTGTTGCCATGAATTTGTTCAGTAGCATCGACCTTCCTTCAGAATATGCTCAGACCTTGTAGGTTGGCTTCTATGCATTGAGCCTGTTGATGCACTGACCTTGCAGCTTTGAAACCAAACGTGCACTGACCTGAGAGAATGTGCACGGACCTTATGATGATGAATGCATGCATGTGCACCGACCTGCTTTTATCATATGCACAGACCTATATGTGCACAGACATGAACATGTGCACAGACCTATATGTGCACAGACCCTGGACATGCACAGACCTATATGTGCACAGACATAAATATGCGCACATACCTTGAATTCCAAAAGTGCACAGACCATAAATCCAGCATGTGCTCAAACCTATATGCTGCATGTGCACAGACCTTATTCCAAAAGTGCACAGACCTTGATATGCAAACTATATGCATGTGCACCGACCTTAATATGCATAAGACATGAATGTGCACCGACCTTGATGTCGATCAGACTGAGATGTGCATTGACCTTACCTGTCAAAGAGTTGACTCATAATTTTGAACAGTTGACCTGCGTTGACTTGCATTGACTTGCGTTGACCTGTTGTTTCAGGCTATTCAACACAAATGACATTATGCACATCAAAACTATAATGGAACAGTGCAACTTCAAGAGTGTTTGGCATCATTAAACCATACACATATCATGACATCATCAAAACCACATAACTGCAGCATTAATATTATGACATCATCAAAACCACATAAATGCAACATCAACACATGACTTTGACATCATCAAAACCCACATAAATGCAGCATCAACACATATGACTTTGACATCATCAAAACCACAGGGGTACAACAGGACGCGGCGAAGGTACGGCAGTGGAGACAGGCAAGAGTGGGTAGCAGCGTAGGGAGGAGGCCGGCGGCGTATGGTGGTGCAAGGTGGAAGAAGAAGGAAGAATAAGATGATGGTGGAGTGAGGAAGAAGGAGGAGGAGGTAAAGAGGTGAGGGAGGGTTTGACAGAAAGAGCACGAGGGGGGTTGTTGTCTATGAGGGGGAGGGCGACGAGGGAGGGGTTGGATTGTCAGAGAGGATAGAAGGGGGAAGGGGTGTTACATATAGAAGGAAAGAAATGTGAAGGGGTGGGGGCTTTGCACTGACAGATGACAGAAGAGGAGGGGGGTGGTCAGTAGGGTTTTGCAAGGGGTAAAAAAAGGGATAAACAAGAGGGCATCCCACCACTCCTAAAAAGGTTCTTCTTCGTCGCAGAGAAATGGACAAGCCAAAGAAAATTCAGGATTTGTCTACATTACCTTCAAAAAAAGATTGTGTGACCCTTTTATAGACTCTTGTAGACAAACCAAAAGACAAACTTAATGACTTTCTAATTAAGACATTTAAAAATACTAAAAGACACCTAGATGTATCAAAAGACTCATTTAATGACTCTCTTTGAAATACAAAAAGGCACCTAGAAATATAAAAATATACAATTAAATGATGCTTGCATGGGGAAAATAAAATTATAAATATTTAATGGTGAGGGATCGTCTCCCGTTTCAAATGCGATCAAGTCAAAGTCTTGTTGGGACCGGTCCACCCACGTCGGATCTAGCTTCCATTTTAGGTTGGTGCCCTCATCAGTGATACTGATGTCTTAATTCAAAATGCAGCTTGCATTAAAACTAACTTACAAACAAAAGTGAATGAAATATTTTTTTTCTTAAAAGTGGGTAGTACAACTATTGTATTCAAGGTAAAAAGATGTACATGTATAGGCAAAGGAACTCAAGAAACTCCCTCTACATGAAAGACCCACACAAAGTCTGTGTGGCCCACACTAACCCCTAACAAAACAAAAAAGGGAAGAGTTGTGAGAGTTCACATTACAAGGGAGCTCTGCCCACTTTCTCACTCTATCACAAATAAAAAAAGCAAGCTCTCCACAACTCTATCTTCCCTTTTGAAAGTCTTTTTGCTCCTCTCCCTCTAGAAAGCCCATAGGGTAGCATAAAGGATCAACTACCAAACGACTCTGTCTCCTATAAGTATCCAACTTCTCCCCTATTCCCCAGCAAGGTGGTGCATCTCTCTCTGACACCCGAGAGCACACTGTGTCCTTCTAGCGAGCTCATCTCACACCCCCTGTGAGTAGGTGCAGCCTACAAATAAGTGGTCCAAGGTCTCATCCTCCTCTCCACACAGGCAGCAAATAGAAGATGTGCCTTGGAAGAACGGCAACAATTTGTCACGAGTGGGTAGCCTCCTGTTTGTAGGAGGCTATGAAATGCTGTCAAGATGCAACTTGCAATTGTAACTAAACTTGCAAAAGTGATACTGAGCTACCAAGATAGCAGCTGAGATTCCTATGAAGCATACAAGTTGAATGTGTCTACTAGATAACAGCAATTGTTTTAGGCTTTGTGCAATGAGTAAAGTCTGAAAAACTTGAGCAGAGATTGTGAACTTTCTTGCAATTATATTCGCCTAGTCACTAGCAAGTTGAAAAAATTAGCCAGAGTTAAGATAGCAGGCCAAAGATATTGAAATGAAGACAAGAAATTATCTGTTTCTAGTTTCTTGATGGTGCCCATAATCCCTTTTCAATTCTGAAGGTCTTACCTATGAGCTTTCTACCTTCAGAAATGACTCATGAAACAGGTAGATAGGTTGACAGTAATGTGATTACTAAAGTTTATTTCTTCCATAGGAACATTAATAAAAAGGATGCCTAAATATTATTTGGATAATAAAATTTCCTAACTAATTTAGTTGTGGACTTCCGGGTATTCATTTCTGTTGTACTTGTTAGACAACATATAATTTTGCGTTATAGAGGCTAGTGTCTTTAGGCAATGGTTGCCAAAGGAATAATAGATACAAAACCAAGTTACACATTGAGGTTTGACAAAAGCCCTCAAGCAACAAATTTCTGGAGATTATAAGTAGCACACTATTTAGTTTATCAGGACCCTTTCAACCATAGTTACCCAAAACAAAAGACCACACAAATTTAGGGTCCTCAGCTGAGGACTTTTACTAGGCAAGCTGTGAACCTGTCTGCATAGCCTAGTCACCAGTATGGTTGATGTTTGTTTCAATCTTTTCTTGCTAATGCCGTCTTGCTTTGATGCCAATGCTTGTGTAGATTCTATAGCATCTGGCGTTCAATATGATAAGAACAGATGATATGGCACATCCGTATGCAATTGTGGGCAAGCTCTGGATGATGCATACTAATTGAATGCTCTTCATATCTCTTAGAAGGCTGCAGTGTCTATTGATCTCCAAACAGCTGGCTCAATCTAATCATTGGTTGCAGATACAGACCACCTGGATTTACCTGCCTCATAACTCTGGGAGCCAACTCCTTGCAACTAGCCTACCACAGACATGGTCTTTTAACTGGAAGTGGCATATGTTCTAGCATTCAATCACGTCATTGTCTAAACATCTATCAGCCCCTAAATGCTAACGTCAGATGCGATTTTCGCAAACTTGTTTCTCCTCCATAGGAGAAAAAGGAAAGTTATGATTATTCTGCCATTCGTGCTGCGGTACAGAGAACCTGACTGTCACAGAGACATCAGAGTTCAACCTAGATCTACGCAGCCGCAGGGACATACGCTGTCCATGTAACTCGTAATAGCCTGCCGCAACCTAATGTAGTTCAGACCTGCTCAGATGCGGGCATTATAACGCTTCTACTGCGCAGCACATGTTGATCTTCCTTCTGCATTTCTCATAATAATGCTTGCAGAACAATATGTTGATCTTCCTTCAAGTGTTAAAGGACCCTCACACATGCACACAAACAGTGAGAGAGACAGATAGCGAGATTTCACATCCGCCATTCGGGTTCGGCCGACAAACCTTATCGAGCGAGTGGCAAGGAGAGGCGGAGGCAACGATGTGGACCAAGCAAGCACCACGCGCTATGAACGACCAGTCTGATCTCAGTCTGCAACTCGTGAACCAAGAACCAGTCATAAAACAGAAGAATACATCCCAGAAATCGCGGAAAACACCGACACACACACACAAAGTTAGAGGACGCCGTACTAAGAGAAGATCCAGCAGAACAAAAACCAAATCTGGACCAGGTAAACGTCTGGAATGCGGACCTCGCTCGCGGAGGTCGCAGCTGAGACCAAGAGCCAACTCCTCCTCCGACAGGGAGAGAGAGAGAGAGAGAGAGAGAGAGAGAGAGAGAGAGCAGTACCACTACCGATGGTGGCGAGAGGTCGGAGGCGGAGATGGAGGTAGCGTAGGAGAGCGGCCCTGCTTAGCGCTGCGTCCCTCTTTCTCTCTCCCTCCCTCTCTTCGGCCACCACGAACGTGGCGGTGGGAGGCACGCGTTTTATAGCCACCGCCGACGGCCGGGGTGCACAGAGACCAGTTCACGGAGAGCGCGGGTGAGGTTACCTGCTGACCGGACCGATGGCCAAGCCAGCAGGCAGCAGCAGCAAGCAGCGGTCACAGACTCACGAGCACGCGATAGTGTGGTTGAGGCCGGGAAAGCGAGGAGTCTCCAGCCACAAGATTCGATTCGATCCCGAAGCAGAAGGATTCTGGGAGGTTTGTTTTGGGCTGGCTGGCCGGCCGGCCTGCTGGACCGGTGTTTTGTTGAGAGATTCGGGATCTGAATCTTGTTGACACAAATGTGTTATGCTGCCTCAACGTCCGTAAATGTTTGGACTCCCCACACCACAGTGGAGCAGATCCTTTCCGCCCAACTTGTCATCCCCTTCCCAGTCCAAGCAAGGCCCCAACGAAGGCTAACTCGCTTGCTTCTGGTGGGTTTTGTTGATTTGATCCATGCTTGACTTCCACTGTGTGAGTACGATCGGAAAAGAGAGTGTTTGTAATGTAACCCCCTTTTTTGGTCTGCGCACGCGCGCGTGGACAACGAAAAACTTAGTACAGTAATATATGTGCACGGAGTGTGAGATATATTTTTTTCTTTGATTTATTGACATTAGTTGTAAAAAAAATATTACGTCCCTACAAGTGGTATGCTAGGAGGTTTGATTATGAACCAGACTAAACTCTAAACTACGAATGCAGCGAACACTACCGTATTAATGGCAGGACAATTATCAGGTGACAAAGAGACGACAAGTCAGTGCCATCACCTCCGACAAAGGGATGGCAGGCTAGTGTACACGCCATCACTGTCCGATCATGCTGACAGATGGGAGACTCATGTCTCCACAGTTCAGGGCAACTGCCACGGCACCAACCGAGGTGGTGAAAGTCGCCGTACAAACTTGAAGGTCATATAAATAGGATACTGATCAGACGATCAAAGATATATGCAATCTATTTTTCTGTGTCTAAGCACTCTCCCACTTTATCTACGTTTAAGGGCCCTTTGAAAATCGACTGGGGTCTGCTTATTCGGTCAACATGATCGAATAAGGCCGATTAAGACCCTGTGTGTGAGGGGGGGAGGTGACTCGTCTCACGATGCAGCCGACAAGCGGCCGACCATTCATTTATCAAACCCCCGCCCCCCTTACTTAATTTAAATATCGGATATCGGAGAGTTATCCACTCATAAGGCTCCTTACGTAAATTTTCTCTCAATGCCGCCTTATTCATCTCGCACCAAACAAACTTCAGAATTATAACCCGCGGTTCAAAGCTATCAAACTCGACCTCTACAACATTCATCTAACATGAGTTGCAAAGTTAATTTGTTTTGTGCGCGCTCAGTTAATTAAAACTGTTTTAAAACAAACCACAACCATTGAAGGGCCAGCCACCTCTGTTTCACCAAAGAAGTTGTAAGATCAAAGATCTTTGGGTGTGAATATATATATATATATATATATATATATATATATATATATATATATATATATATATATATATATATATATATAGTTAACGTTATTTCCGCAGAGTGATGGTCGTGATCTGGTACGCAGAAAAAATCTCGCTTTGTGTAGAAAAAAAAATATCCACTGAAAGAGTCATTGGGTGTGCCATAAAATGATATATAATATCTTAAAACTGCATATCTTAACAAGTTTAGAACCGAATCCTCTCCATTGGTAAGGACTATTAAAACTATTTAACCACCGCACTATCTGAATAAAAAGATAATTAAATCCGACTCAACCAATGGAGGAAAGGCGAGACGGCTACGCGTGAGGGACCATGCCCACCAACTGCTTAAAGAAAAGAAAGGGGAAAAACTTTGGCCGTCTTACGTGGAATCCACTACTAGTGGTTTAATTGGAGGAGACGTGTAATGGGGACCGTTCAAATGTACGTATTACACTCTAGTGAGCTTTGATTCAAAATTACTTGCGTCTCTCTCTCTCTCTCTCTCTCTCTCTCTCTCTCTCTCTCTATATATATATATATATATATATATATATATATATATATATATATCCGGAAGAGGATATGAGTATCATGACCGAGAAGGTTTCTACGATGAAAAAGAAAGGATAATAATACAAAAATGCCCCTTTTATCAGACCAAGTATATATGTATCTTTTGCTGAATGCACACCTGTGGCATGTGAAGATGGAGGGGCGTAGGACAAACATCATGTGAGAAAGGATGGGGTAGGTGATGCGGGAATTGAGAACATCGAGACTAATCATAGTGGTTCGTTGATAAAGTATTAGTTATCTGAGGTTACGACCTACGTTTATTAATGGGATGGAGGGCATGGACAGATAGGATATTCATTTGGTGGGAGCTATTGTGACAAAAGCATAAGAAGCTTCTTATTATTTATTGTGAGGGAGAATGGAGGGGCACCAAAGAGACATAATATTTTTTAAATCATTTAGTGAAAAATAATTAAACCATTTTATTATTTTTGGCTCCCTATAAGAATTTTACAGATTTGTGACACTTATTTTATATAACAGATTACGGCTGTCAACGGATCGCATCCTGATTAGATCAGGTGAGATCTAAATCCGGATCCAAAATTGTAAGATTCGTATGATCCGACTCGGATTCGAAAGTATAAGATTCGGACCTAACCCAAATTTTAAATCTATAATTATTTTGGATCCGAATTCGAATCTTAACCCAAAATTATATTTCAGATTTAGATCTTAATTAGATTTTAGATCCACGCCTTCATGCTCCAATTTATCTCATGTGGGTTGAATTTTAGATTCGGATCTTGAATTTCGAATGCACGCTTGACGTGAAGTTAACTTGCATATGGATTAGATTCAAAATTGAGTTTAGGATTCAAATCGTGATTTTCGGATCCGCATCTTACACACTTCACTATTCACATAGTTACAACCTGAATCTTATGAAATATGAAGAAACAAAGATGTTTTCCTAAGTGGAAAACCCATAATAGGAGCTTGATGGTAAAAACAGAATTAGTTGAAAGAAAAAACAAAACATTAATAACACATTTGACTAAATTATCTTAGTATATCGTCATTCACTTACATACAGAAATAATACTCTGCCTAAAAAGACATGCTTGCTTGGGATCAAACAAGTTCCCAAGATTCAATTCTTTAGACATTGAAATCAGATCATAAGCATTCTTTGGCCATGCAACGTGTGGAGGCAGGAAAATGGTTCCTATGTCACGTATCACCTTCTCTATTCATTTGTTGGGGAAGTCGTCCCACACCTGTGGAGGCCTGCAAACACCAAGAACAAGGGGCGTCAGAAGAGTCTCGGATGTCACCCCAGGGAACAACCCTCCGATGCTTAAGTTAGCAACGGATTAATGAAGAGTAGAGAATAGCAAAATGAGAGAGATGTGCAGGCCGTAGTAGAGGACCCGAGAGACGTGTAGGCTTTCACCACGAGTGCTCGTCGCTCCCAGTGAGCACCCGGAGAGTGCTCGCTGGGTGGTAAGGTTGTGTAGAAGGGATTCTCTCTCTGGATGTCGTATGGCGTGGCCTCTCTATCGTCGTAGCAGACCTAGTCGCTCTCTTCTCTGTAGGTAGCTTTTTTGACAGAAATATCCACCGTGTCCCTGTCTTCTCTATAGATCTCCTCTTTATAAGGATTATCCTGGAGCGGGGAGGCCTTATCCCTTGACAGGGAAGGCGTAAGTAGTGGAGTAACGCTTTCCCGCTATAGTGGCGGGAGTTTTCCGTTAGGGGCGATTACCTCGGCGTCGGCTGGTCCAGGGGCAAGTCTTACGACGCTCATGGGGCGTGTTCACCCTTCATGCGGTCAAGGCCGACGTCGTGGGGGCAACGGTTGGTCGCCAGAGAACTATCCGGCGGTCAATGCGCTTACGACGTTCTTTAGGCGTTGTAGAATCTGATACCGAGTCGAATTGAGCCACGCCCTGGTGGGCCGTACATGCTGGGCGTGATGTAGAAGCGGGATTGGATTGGGCGATTTGGGCCCATCGTTATTGGGCCGGTCTTGGGCTGAACTAGATTTACCCTCCCTACTTCCCCCCTACTCTCAGTTGTCGAGCACTTTGCAGGGGACTGAGAGTCGAACATGAGAGGGTCTGTTGGAGCGTAAGACTCGAGGTCGATTCGTCTGAGGCACGAGCGTTGATGAATCTGGCGGCAAGCTTGGCGCGCAAGGTGCCTCGGGTGGCGGCAGGCGCTACTGCCGTAATCATGTCGTAGGTCCTGTTTTGTCTGGGAGTGCGGGCTCCGAACGGGTGTTGGGCGTTGGTGGTCGTACCGCGATAGTGACAAGCGCTTTTTCACCTGCCCCTCGGTTTGGAAGCACCAGTCTGTCGTGGGCGGTTATAAGGATGATCGCGGGGCATCTCCAGAGACTCCATCCTCGTTGGTCACCGTGCTCGTCGTAGGTCTCTCCTTCCTCCGACTGGTGAGGATCCTCTTTTCTTGTGTGTTTCGCCTTTCGTCGTCATGCCCCCTCGTAGGAGGAACCTTCGCGCCAGCCCCTCCTCTTCTGTCAAGGAAGTGGCGCCTGAGCGTGGTAGCGCTCCGAGCACTTCAGGTGCCGGAGCCAGTCGTCCTGGTTCCCCACCGTTAGTGGCGTATAGGGTGGTTCGAGGGCTGCGAGAAGCTTTCCAGATTCCGCCCGACTTTGACATCATTTTCCCAACTGTAGACGACGATCGGATGGGTCTCCCTTCGGGCAGACTTATGGTCCCTGTGGCATCTTTCCAGGCGGGCTTTGCCTGCCCGTTCACCCCTTTATTGCGTCTATCCTTCATCATTATGGTCAGCACCCAGAGGAGATATCCCCCAGCTCCTACCACATCCTCTGTGGGTTTGTCTATGTATGTCGGAGAGCGTCGGTGGAGCCAAGCGTCCATCTTCTCCGGCAATTTTACTATCTTCAGCGCTGCCCGTCCGATACGGCCTATGCCTATTTCAAGGCCTGGACCGGCCGGAACCTTGTCCAAGTCTCTGCCACTGCGGCCAACCTCAAGGGTTGGTCGCAACGTTATGTGTATCTCATCAGATCTACCGACCATGATTCCTCCGGTAGTTGGAGGCATAGGGGCTTCCGTCCTGTCTGGCCCGATAGGAAGCCCCCGGCCAACGCTGAGGAGCGTAAGAAGGTCGATGCCATCCTCCGATTTTCCATGGTCGATGCGGACTTTTTGTTGACTCTGGGATTGCTCCGAGAGCTAGGGTTGAGTCCTCCATTGCTGCAGGGTACTGACTTCGATTCTTCGTCGTGTTCTTGTTAATGGCGAATTAGGCTAACCAGTTTTATTCTGGAATCAGGGGCGCCGAAAGTTCCGACGTGGAGCTATGAGATTGTCGGGCTACCGCGGTGTGCTACTCACCCCATGGATCACATCGAGCCAGGGGCGGGCCAGGTGACAGTTGCCGCCCCCCAAGCCGAAGTAGCATTTGCGCCGGGTCGGCTCCAGTATTCGGTCCCTGTGGGCATCCCCTTGGTGAGACCAACGGTAGCTTCGTCCGCTAGCCGGGGATCCAGCACCCGGAGGGGTGCCGCCGAAGAGACTGCCAGTGCTGCTAAAGCTGAGTCGGCCATGGCTGGTGGCAGTCGTGCCCTACCTTCTAAGGATGAGCTGGCGGCACTGGATAATCAGCGTCGCTCGAGGAAGAGGAGCAGAGTTCCAACCCCGGCCTGAAGTCGGGCCCGGGCGCCGCCATCGTTGTCTGGACTGCCTCCATCCGAGGCACCGCCACTGCCGCTGGCTGAGGAGTCAGTCGTTTCTCCTCCCGCGCCTGCCCCCGTGGAGGAGGGGCGCGACAAGGGCAAAGCTCATGTTGCTGATGATGCCAATCGCCCTTCGCCGTCGGCGGTTTCCCCGCGTGCTCAGTTCCTGCCCCCTGAGGACGCTACGGTTGGGCAGGCGGGAATCGCGACGGTCGTTGACCTTATGGGGCGGAGCGTACGGTGGCGCGAGGGCACCGGGGTGTTCGGCCCTGGAGCCGAGAAGGAGCTGACGGACCTAGCCACGAGGAGCGTGTGCTCGGTCATCAGGGCCTTCAGCTTGTGGAGGTACCAATTCAGTGGTCTTGCTCGGGAGCTGGAGGCCACTCAGGCTACCTAGGTGGAGCTTTCGGCCAACTGCGAGGTGTTCGAAGGGCGCCTGCAATCTTCTGAGGCTGAAAACGCCGGGCTCCGCGAACAGCTAAATCAGCAGGGGTTGGCCCTCGCCGGGATGGAGCGGGACCATGATTTCTTCCGTGTTCGAGCTGAGATGGCTGAAGCCCGAGCAGTCAAGCTGGGGGCGCAAGTCCAAGTTGTGGAAGCCCGGGCTGAAGAGATCGAGGCGCAACTTGCTGGGCTGCGCTCGTCGATGTCCACCGCTGGCGAGGAGGCGGTGGAAAGCTTTCGCTCTTCTTCGGCCTACCGGGACGAGTTGACTGCGGTGGCCTTGGAGTATTTCGGCCCGACCCGTGACCGTGGCTTCCGGGAGGGCTGGAATGTTGCGGTCGTGGCCACGGCTAAGAAGCTGGGTTCCTCGATTCCATCACTCCCTCCCCCCTCGCCTTTCTATGGTGCGGAGGCTAGTGATGGCGAAGAGGAGGCTAGCGGCGAGGAGACCAGGGCCGAGGGGCTGGCAACGGAGCCGAGCACAGGCGTGCGAGCATCTGTCGACGTCCCGTTGGTTGAGGAGCATGTGGTGGACCCGATCGAGCCCTCGCCTTCCTCTGAAGTTGTTGTTACGTGTGAGCCCAAGGAGACAGGGTCACGTGATGATGTTGCCGGGGTGAACCCTTAGGAGGGCGCCCCTAGTTGTTATTTTGAATTTCTTTCTGACTTTGTTGAGGCGGTTGCCTCCTCCTTGTAAGCTTTTGGTACTTGAATGGAAGCCTTTCCTTTTTTTCACAAATTCCTAAATCTCTTCCGTGTACTTCCCTCCCTTCTGAATGGCTACGAGATCCTCTGGGGATACAAAACGGCGCCCTTGAGGATTATTTCGGAAGGGCGCGACTTTCGGGATCCGTCGCTTCAGTTTCCGTGGATTTGCTTGGGACGGTAGGAGTCCTTTAACCTTCTGGGGACTTCCATCCTTCCTATAAATAGTCACCTTCATCCCGGTCCCCCAGTGTCAAAGCTTCGAAGGAGAAGGCCCCGTAGGATGTCGTCGGGAGAGTCGGGCACCTCATCGGACAACGAATCTCTGTAGGCTCGTCGCCAACCCTTGATCCCTCGGAGGGAGCCTGCTCCGGTACCGTGGCGGCCGTGGCCGGAGTCGGGAGCGCATGGCCCTGCCTCGAGGACTACAGGCTCAGATACTTGGACAGCTGGCGGGAGGCTTTGGATAAGGTCAACCGCTTGTACGCCGGCAGGGGGGTTCTGCTTCTCAAGTCGGACAGGTTCTGTGTAATGCCCTGGATCCTTGCTAGGTCTTGTGGGATCTTTGTTGGATCTTTTGGATTTGTTTCGATAAGTTTCGGTTCGCTTTGGTGACTTCCGAGTTGAGTTTTACGATCCGTGTGAGTTTTTCTCTCGTACTAGTTACGGAACCCTACGGTGAGTTTACTTGTCAGTTCCTCGACTCGTGGATGCTGCAGCGACGATGTACTCTTCGAGCCTGTCGTTTCGACTATTTTTGCGTATTTTTCGGAGATAGGGCCAGAAATCAGATTTTTCAAAAATTAGGAAAATTCCTAATTTCTTTTCCTTTTTCTTTCCTTTTCCTCTCTCCTTCCTTCTCATTCGCCGCCGCCGTCTCTCTCTCCTGTTTCTCTCCTCTCGAGCCTCCTCGGCTCCGGCTGCAGACGGGGTACCTAGAGGCACGTGTTGGGGATGCTACGGAGCTGGCTGGGTGCGCGACGGGACGAGGATCGAGATGGATTTGGCGCGATCCCGAACGGTGGATTCAAAGCCGACGTTTGAGCTCGCGGCGTGGTTTTCGGCGCAGTTTAGTCCCTTCGGGGCACGGTTTCTTCGGTGGAGGTAGGGTGATAGTTCCTCACTTCCTCCTCTCTGTTTTCCCTACCCTTGCACATCGTTTGGCGCGGAAACGGCCGAGTTTGGGCTTGTTTAGCCTAAACCGTGATTTTTGAGGTTTTCAGGGTTCGCCGGAAAACGGCAACCATTTGTAGCTCGGTTAGTGTTGAACTGACCGTTGGGACGTTATGATCCCATCCATGCTTGTTTCGTGTTGATCGGTGGTCATTCGAGGCCGATAGAAGCCCGGGAACCTCGTTGACTCGTTTAGGGTGGATTTGTTAGAATCGCCCCGATCTTGTGTTTTAATGCTTGCATGTGGGCTTTTCAGCCTTCTATTGTTATTTTTCATCGTCTAGTTGTGTTTCCCCTGCGCTTCGGCGTGAATGGGGCGTGGAACGGACCGATTTGGCCATTCCACTATTTTCCCGCCGTGACCGGTGTAGCGGTCGTTTCAGTGACCGCCAGAGGTCTCTGACGGCCCTACGATAGATCGTCACAGCGTCTGGGCGATTTTGAGTTTTCTTGCCCGTGGGAGTGTGACGGCCCAGGGGTGGCGCGTCACAGCCCCCTGACGCATCCGGTGTGATGCGTTAGGCTTGTTTTGTCGTTTTATGCTTGGGTTAAGTCGGTTCCTCTGACGCGTTTGCCCCCGTGCGTCAGGTGGGTGTAACGCGCCTGTCCCAGGCCGTTACGTTCTGTTTGACCGTGTTTGACCGATTGAGTCGGTTCGCCTAACGGCTATGTCCCTGTGCGTTAGGTGTGTGTAACGCGCCTGCCCCATGCCGTTACACTTCGTTTTGGGCTGAGTTTAGGTGGTTGTGCCTGTTGATTCTAACGGCCATGCCCCTGTGCGTTAGGCATGTGTAACGCGTCCGCGATAGACCGTTACATGCTATTTTGGCTGAGTTGGGTGGCTGCGTCGTTGGCTCTAACGGCCGCGCCCCCGCGTGTTAGGTGGTTGTAACGCGTCCGGTAGGGACCGTTACATGCCTCTCAGCCAGTTGTTTTCTTGTCTTGCGTCAGGTTGGCCCTGACGCGTCCGCCTTGCCGCGTTAGGTGGCTGTAACGCGCTTGGTCCCGCGCGTTACGTGGTTCAGGTGTCGTTTTGAGTTGAGGTTTGTTGGCCCTGACGGCCCGGGTCGGGTGCGTCACAACGGTGTAACGCGCCTGGTGTAGGCCGTTACGTGCCTTCTATGTTCTAGGTGTCGGTTAGGGCAGTGTGTGTGACGGCTCCCCTGTGACCGTCACGTGTCGGTGACGCGTCTGCGTTAGACCGTCACGGTTGGAGTGTAACGGCCTGAGCTAGACCGTCACGTTCGTGTAACGGTCTAGGGGTGGTGTGTTACAATCCTTCTGCCCCGATTTCCGTCATTTTGGTTTCTGCTTGTCTTGGCTTGTCCTTGTGGTCTGCCCGCTGTCCCGTGAATGTCTCCTGACGTCCTATGAGGGCTAAGACTACATTGTAAGGTAGCCAAGAGTCTTCTTGCTTGTGGTAGGATTCTCTATCCTACTCTTGTGTGTGTCTTTGGTCGGGTTCCGGTCAACCCGGGGTGACCTAGGGTTGACGGGCGACCTTGTGTGTGGGTGTCTTGACGATTTCGTCCAGTCCGAGACGCTGGTTCTGGATGCCTCGAGGTGTTGTTACCTTGGTCCGTGTGTCCAGGTATGTCTGAGGGTCTTCGGTGTTCCCTCGGGTCTCCGTGAGTCGTTTCCTGCGGAGTGTCGTTTCTCGTGGCTTAGGATTAGACCGATTGGCAGCTTGTTCCGCTGTCTGTGACGATCTTGCCTTTGAGTCGTTCGACTCGGGATCGTTGCGTGGTAGGTCTAGTTGCCTAGTCCTGAGTCTGTTGGCAGTTGCCGTACTGTCGGTGGTGCTTCGTAGTACGTGTGACAGCGTGTCTGCCTGTCAGTACTCTAGCACTTGTGTTGCGGAGTTTTGTGTTTTGTACGCCTCCGATTGTTTTTACCCTAGGCCTTTGAGTGCCGACCCGCCTGGTGATGGCGGAGGGGTGTTCCCGCGATACGGTTTGTAAGCTAGTTCCGTGGGCTCCCAGCCAACGGTAGCGTCCTACCGAGGGAGAAAACTAGCTGGAGTACCTGGCTTAGGCTAGAGCCAGTGTGTGCACACGTGGTCAGGGGCTGAGGACATGCGTCGACGGGCGTGACCCTGACTGGTTACTTGATGTTGTTTGGTTCTGTACGGGTGTCTGCGACTCTACCATGGCTTCAGCGGTATTGCAGGCGAGACACCTGTGGCGCAGCATAAGACGTCTGTGGACGCAGCTGGCCGTTGCTCTGGTGGGGAGGTGCGTCCGTCTGTGACGCGTGGCTCTCCACTGCTCTTCACGTTTCTTGCGCGTCGTGACCTTTCCGGGTTGGCCTTTCCGTGGCTGCACCCGAGGTCAGTGTCCTGTCACATGCATGATGTTCTGGTCGTGCGTGGGGCAGTGTGCACGATGTTCTGGTCGTGCGTGGGGCAGTGTGCACGATGTTCTGGTCGTGTGTGTGATCGAGTCTGTCGGTCGTCTGTGTGGTCTTTTCTAGACCTTTTTGTCTATTCTTGCAGGCCTGCGTCGTAGACCTGGTGTTGGGTCGGCAGATCGGTAACCTCTGACTTTGTTAGATCAGAGTCGCCCTTCTGTCGCTGCTTGGAGTAGTTTGGGGTGCCGAGGTTAGTTCGGCCACCGCTTGTTTGGCGCGGGTTCTTCCCCTTTCTTACTTGTTCCCTACTCCTACTTCCCGTCTGTTTACTACTGCTTGTAGCGTAGTTTTACAGCTTTGTAGTGTAGTTTTCCTGCTTTACTACACCTGTTGTTTTCGTTGTTGTTGTTGTTCCGTGTTACTGCGTGTTTTTCAGTGGGGATCCGCGTGACCCCTACTGAGCCAGTGACACGTGGCTCACCCTTGCTTCTCAGGTGGGGTGACGTTGTACGTTCTGCTTCCGCGTGGTTCCTGGAGTGCGTGCTCGTTGCGTGTCGTTGCCGCCAGCTGGTACCTGCCTCGGGCTTCCCCCGACCTTTTGGTACGGCTTTCTTTCTGTCGACTGTACTGTGCTAGACTTGCTGTCTTTAGCTTTGGACTTGACTCTGGTGTATAATTGTTAAAATTGAACTGTTAATTAAAAAGTAATTTTATTTCTGCTACTTTAGCAAACCGATCTAATGAAATTTAATTGCTCCTGCTATATCTCTGTGGCTTCAATGTACTCTACACTTGCCTTTTTCCCTTCGGAGCTTTCCCGCTCTTGGGAGGCCTCACGGGTTCCAAGTGGTATCACGTGTATTCGGTAGTTCTACCGGGTACATCTGGTATCCGGGATCCGGGTTGCTACATTCTGTCCGTAAGGGGACGGATGATACCTTTGTATTCACCCCCTCTGCTTCTGAATGAAATCCTTCCTTCTTCTTACTGCCTTCTCATTGCATGGCTGTGACTGCTTCCCTTCGCACTTCTTGGTCTATAGGTGTGTGACGACGTATCTTCCCGAGCTATGGGGAGCGCTTCTCTGCTTGAAGATGACGGTAGGCAGAGCAGTAGGATTTGCTTGCCAGTTTGCAGACATGGCCAACGTGTCGCACCGGTCTCCGTAATGCGTGTGCCTTGTTGCTCCATTGCCCCCCGTCAACCAAGGATGGACGGGTCGACCGATCTCGCTTCCTGGTGCAGGTCTCCTCGCCAGTGGCATCCCTGTTGGTCCACTTCCACGGAACAAAAGGGATCCTAGGTGTGGTCTCCTGACATGGGGAGTTCGTCCCTCTTCTCTGGCATAGGTGGCTTCCCCTGCTGGTCCGCTTCGTCAGAACAAGCAGGCCGAGAGGCGGTCGTCTATTACTGCCACAAGGGGTTAGGGATAGGACCCTACTTCCGGTACCTTGCCTTTTTGTGTGTCTTTACGACGGCTGTGTGAGAGCGGTGCTTTGGGATTTTGGCAGCTTGTATTGCTTCTGGATTTTCAGTTTGGATTTTTGGCAGCTTGTATTCTAATTCAAGAAATAAAATTCTCAGTTTGCGTTCATGTTGTTGTGTACCTTTTGATGGAAAACTCCTACGTGTCTTCGGGTGGCTTTTCCACGTGTATGCCTCGCAATATTTACGTCTTCTATTTGCTCGCTGCCATCATTTTTGAGGGGAGCGGTGCTCGCCCTTAGGGAACCCGTAGGCTATCTTCTCATTTTCAAGGGGAGCCGTGCCCGCCTCTAGGGAACCCGTAGGTTACGTTATCATTCTCAAGGGGAGCCGTGCTCGCCTCTAGGGAACCCTCGTAGGTTACCTTCTCATTTTCAAGGGGAGCAGTGCTCGCCTCTAAGGAACCCGTAGGTTACCTTCTCATTTTCAAGGGGAGCTGTGCTCGCCTCTAGGGAACCCGTAGGTTGCCTTCTGATTTTCAAGGGGACCTGTGCTCGCCCCTAGGAAACCTCGTAGGTTACCTTCTCATCTTCAAGGGGAGTAGTGCTCGCCTCTAGGGAACCCGTAGGTTACATTTTCATTCTCAAGGGGAGTCGTGCTCGCCTCTAGGGAACCCGTAGGTTACCTTCTCATTTTCAAGGGGAGCCGTGCTCGCCTCTAGGGAACCCGTAAGTTACTTTCTCGTTTTCAAGGGGAGCCGTGCCCACCTCTAGGGAACCCGTAGGTTACCTTCTCATTTTCAAGGGGAGCCGTGCTCGCCTCTAGGGAACCCGTAGGTTACCTTCTCATTTTCAAGGGGAGCCGTGCTCGCCTCTAGGGAACCCGTAGGTTACCTTGGTGGAGTATGGCTATGTTACCTTGGTGGAATATGGCTGGTGACGATTCACTGGAAGAATTTTCTAAGGTTTACATAATTCCACGTCCTGGGTATCTCTTGATAGAAATGTATGCCCAACAAGTCAATCACATGAGATGTGATGGTGACATTTCTTGTAATATCTTATTCATATTTATATTAATGGCATTTATTTGTTGCATTTAACTTGTGTTAATGATTTGAATGTGATGAAGTCCCCCAACCTGTGCGATGATGGCTGGATCATAATGAGATTATGATAATGAGATCAATCATCCAGATGCACATGTTCTAAATGTTCCCAGTCATAGGATCTTCAAGAAGGGACATTGAAGATCTGGATAGACTGGCACACATGATACTTACTCATATGATGGGTGTGATTGTAATGCCCCGGATTTTTCGGATCCCCGTTCGTGGGTCCCGGATCTGGTTTCTCGGAGTGTCCAGCTCCGTTGTGTCCGAAATTTCGTTTCGGACATCTTTCGCGTTCGGATCGGCGCGATCCGGAGTCGGTTCGGAGGCCCGGAGGCGTTCCGCGGTTTTTCCGCGTGTGTTTTTCGATTCCCGGCGTGGGTTTCGGCTTTCCCTTCTGAACCTCGTTGCGGGTGAACTGGGCCGTTCACCAGGGCGCGAGTGGTACCGTTGCGATCGGTGCGCTCCGAGGATCGCGAGGGTGTGATTTTCTATTTTTTGGGATTTTTCTGATTTTCCTGATTTTCCTATAAATAGCTTTTTCTCTCTCTCCCCCTCTCATTTCTCATTTCTCTCCCTCTCTCTTCTCACGCTCTCTCCTCTCTCCCTCTCTCTCCGGCGGCCGACGGGGCGGAGCATGGGCGAGGCGGGGACGGCGCGGGCGAGGCGCGGGCGAGGATGGATGAGGATCGAGGCGGTGGAGGCGCGTAGAAGCTCGGCCGTGAGTTCGTGGAACGGCGAGGCTTCAACGGCGTTTTCTTCGTGGATCGGCGTCCACGGTGCGCGTAATCTTCGGTGGAGGTAGGGTGATGGACCCTCAGCCCGTGTACTTCCTTTCCCACGAGTTTCGTAGGCCGTGGTGAGCCGAGCGGGCTAAACGGGGCGTTTTGGGCAAAATGCATGTTTTTGGGGTGTGAGCCGGATCTCCCGTTTTATGGTGTTTTTGGGCGATCCAGGGGTTTAGATGCATGCCTAGGGGCTTGGGGGAGGTTTCCCCTTTTGTTTCCCCTTCACCTGGGGGTGAACGGGACGTGGCATGGCTTTTCCCGCGGTTTCTACCGTTTCCGGGCACGGACTGAGAACGCGCTATACTCCAGTAGCGCGTTCTTGAAGGTCGTGCTGCCCCGATAGGGCGCGTTCATCGGAGAAGATGAACAGTTTGGCAGGTTCCTGTCGCGCTTTAGGGCTATGGCGCGTTCTGGACTGTCGCGCTATGGAAACATAGCGCGACCTGGCTTATCGCGCTATAGGTTCCTAGCGCGATCTGCGTTGTCGCGCTAGGGTTCCCTAGCGCGTTCCGGCTTGTCGCGCTAGGTGATCCTAGCGCGATCTTACCTGTTGTTTTGTGCTCCCCTTGGGCCGTGTGTGTCTCGGACACCCCGTGGACTTCCGTGACCGTGTCTTTGGGTGTCCAGATGGTTGGGTTACCTCGATTAACGTGCCCATCGGTTTAAGGGTCTGTGAGACCTTCTGGTGTTTCGATTGTGTTGTGTTGGTCTCCGGTCGACCCGGTTGTGACCCAGTGGTCGACCTCCGGCCTTGTGAGTATCCCGGGCACCCCATGGGTTCCGTGTCCTTGTTTTTGGGGTGTCGGGAGGGACCGTGTTTCCTCGATTAGCGTGCCCGTAGGTGTGGTGGGTCCGGGTGACCCCACGTGTTCCGGGCTCTTGTGTTACGCTTGATCGAGTCACCGTGTGTCGGTGTGTGTGCGGTGGGGTCTCCCCCGCATATCGTGGGTTCCTTTGGAAGGCGATTCCCGTGTGGGCCATGTGTTTGGCCTTGGACTGTGAGTCCAGTTGTCCGGCCTGGGGCTGGAGGTTTCCCGCTTGCTTCAAGATGGGAAATCGTCGTGGCGGCTTATGTGCTGCCTTGGGAATCGTGCTTCTGTGTTTTCCGTGTGGCCCGTGTGAGTGGCCTTAGTCCCTTGCGTTCCCTTCCCGAGGGAGTGGTCTTGGCGACTTGTGTGTTGTCTCGGTACTTGTGCTACCATGGTTTTAGACCTAGAGATTGGACTAGATTGACGGCCTTGTGCTGTTGCGTGCAACGGTCTTGACCCCGAGTCTTGTGACTCAAGGACCGTTGGGTGTAGCGCGTCTAGAGGACTGTCCAGAGTCCAGTGGCTTAGCGTCACTTGAGTTTTCTCGACTCTCGCGCACGGTGTGTGCGTGACCGTGGACTGCGAGTCCTGTGTCTTCTCCGACTGTGGTCACCGTGTGACGGGGCCGGTACGTGGGGTGTCCCCCGTACGTCGTCGGATGCAGACGTCGTTTTCCGTTGAGAGTCTACTCCTTCAGTGACCCTCCACTAGTCGTAGCCTGCTTACACGCGAGTGGTCCCACCTGGGAGTAGGTGGAGAGGCTTACCTTTCAGACGGTTTGTGGACCGGTTACCGTAGGCCCCTCGTCGGTAGCCAGAGTCCGGCTACGGGGGAAAACCGGTCAGAGGACCAGACCTAGTGACGTAAGGTCTGTGTGTGCACACGTGGTTGGGGGCGGTTGGACCCACGTCGACGGGCGTGACCCCAGCTAGTTACTTGTTTGTGATTACTTGTACTGTGTTCGCGCCTCGGGTAGGACCTACCACGTCAGGCGGTTCACCTGCGGTGCGGTGTAAGACGTCAGGGGACGCTACCGGCTGTGCTTCTAGTGGGCGGTACTCCTGTCGAGTTGGGAGTGACAGACTACCCGTTTTTGTGGCTTTGACCTTTGGGTTTTTGGTCGTGTCAACCGTTGAGTCCTTCGGCTGTTTTGCCGTGGCGCGTGTGTTGGTCTTCGCGTCGTGAGTCTAGCGCTAGTGGCTTTACCGAGGTTGGGTCTTGTTGTGCGGTACCCGCGATCAGATGGTCGGGGTTGCACCTTGGACAGCGTGTCCAGGTTGGCTGTGTCCGGGGGACAGGCCTCTGCGGCATGGTTGCCGTGTGTTGTTACTTCGGTAGGCGGTACTAGCGTGGTTTGGTGGCTTCGACTGCGTGGTCGAGGTCTGCCTTCTGGCAGTAGGAGTAGCTGTAGTGCCGAGTTTTGACCGGCCACCGGTCTGCTGTTCCTGCTGTAGTCGTAGCTCTCCTTTCCGCTACCGCCGTTGTTTCCGGTTGGGGTTCCGCGGGATCCCTGCTGAGTCTCTGTTTTGGAGACTCATTCCCTGCTTTTCAGGTGTAGCGGTTCTTCCTCGTGGTTCGAGGGTGCGGAGCGGAGGTTCTCTGTTGCCAGCTTGCCGGGCCGAGTGTTCACTTGGCATGTGGTACGCTTTACTGCTTTAGACTGTACTTTCTGTTGGACTGGACTCTGTTGTAGTTGTTTATTTATTTCTGTTATTTGTTGAGTTGTCCTGCTTTATTTCCTATTTCTTTGTGCCTCCACACTCCTTTTAGCCCTTCCGAGCCCTCCCGGTTCGTGGGCGGCGGTGCGAGTCTCGGGTTATCGGGCCTTCCCGATAATCGGATTCTCGGGTCGTTACAGCTGGTATCAGAGCGGTGGTTGTGGACGTACATAGGAATTCGAAATGTTGCAGTGATCAGAGTCCGTAAGGTCCGGTACAGTCGGCAGCTGGCTTAGGGTTTTGTGTTCGCTTTCTGCCTTGTTTCTCGCTTGAGAGCTTGGGTGCGCTGTGCGGCGCTGAGAAGGAGGGTTCACATGACGTGCATTTGAACTTATTTTAGCCCCTGTGGCATACTTCAGAACTCAAGATGTGAGCCTAATTAGATTGAGTCGAATTAAACCAAATCGCCCTCTAGTACTCACATGTGGGTACAAATATGAAGTGCGAGGACGTTTAAAAAACTCGGGGTTTTGTTATCATTGAAATCAACGAGAGAAACTCAACAATCTCCCCCTTTTTGATGATAGGTGTCGTTAAGTCCAAATTAACTAACCATGCAAGCGATACAGATTTAAGATCACTTTTCATTCAACCATATTTTTAGTTTCATTTCACATTCTTGTAGTAGTACTCATTAAGTAAGCCAAACCCTTGATCGATTCAAGCTCTCAACATGGTTCTAGTACAAGGTGGAGTTTACACTCACGCATAGTGAAGGATTTCAGACAGACTTGATCTGCCATTCTTCACAACACTATTTAATATACAAAACCAAGTTGAAAAATTGAAAATTGGGTAGCCAAATCAAATCATTCAAACCAGTATAAGAACGCCATTCCTTGCATAAAGAATTTATTTGCACCATCCACATAAGAAGTAAAATGGAGAAAACGCAATTTTTGTCCAATAGCCAGAGGATTTCATTAACTCACTTAATGTACATTAAGTTCATACATTGACAAAGACTCACGACTTCTACAATGCTATGCAAATGCAAATGCAAAAACACTCATACAACCACTCATAAAGACTACATAACATAGATACATAGGATAAAGCTTCTCCTCCTTTGACATCATCAAAAGAGGGGGCATGGATACATAAGAAAGTGGATCAAGGTAGACTGCAGGACCCAAAGGCAATCACTGACGAGGATGAGCAGGAGGGTTCGTGTAATACCCTAGATTCTTCGGATTAGAATCGGAGAGCTTTTGGAGCGCTTTCGTAGGTCCCTGATTGTGTTTTACGATCCACTCAGGTTTTTTCCTTGTATAACTTGCGGAACTCCGTGAGAGTGAACTGTTGAGTTTTGAGACTCCGGGACGCTATAGGTGCGTTGTGCTCATTCCGAGGATCGTGGAGACTATTTTTTCGTATTTTTCTGAGTTTACGAAATTTCGGGCCAAAAATTGGATTTTAAGAAAATTGTTAATTTCTTTTCCTTTTTCCTTTTTCTTAACCCTCACCCTCTCCTCTCTCTTCTCACGTTCTCTCACTCTCTCCCTCAGTTCTCTCTCCTCCCTTCTCCTCTCCCCCGGGGCGTACAACCGTGGCGGAGCTGGACGAGGTGGTGATGGCGTGGAGCTGACCTGGAGCGTGACGGCGCGAGAATCGGAGCATGGCATTGGCGCGATCCCATTTGTGGATTCGAAGTCGGCGTGGGTTGTTCGTGTGATGATTTTCGGCGTTGTTTGACCATTTTGGCGCGCGAGATCTTCGGTGGAGGTAGGGGGATGGATACCTGTAGACGCCTAATTTCGGACATCCCGCGGATCTCCAATTAGATCGTCATCAAAGTAACGCAGTCGTTTCACTCGTGTTTTCATCATTTCGTGCTTTAAGTCCAGCCCGAACACTTGTGTGTTTATGGGCCACCCTCACTTGAAGGGGCCAAGGCCCATGGGCTGGGCAACCAAATCCATGGCCGCCCTGCACCCCCTAGGCGACCAAACCGATGGCCGCCCTCACCCTCTAGGTGGCAGCTAATTTGGCCGCCTACCCAAGTAGGAGGCCAACACCTTGGCCGCCCTCCATCTATCTGGAAGGCCACATGCCTGGCTGCCCATGTCCTCAAAACGCCCATCTCTTTGGCTGCATGTCCTGTAACTGCTGGTCAAAGAACGTGGCCTATTCTCCCGCCACACTCCGCACTAACCCTGCCATGTCACACACGTTCTGTCCCACGTTATCCGACCCTTCCAGAAAGACGTCATGAAGACCAAAACTCTTCCCTCGAGGGGGAGGAGGGGGGGGATCTGGAAAGAGGGGAGAAGGAAAAGGACGAGGGGTGGACAGACTTTTCTTCCTCTGGGGAGAGAGATCTTTCGAAGAGAGGCCAGCCAAAAGGTGATTCGGGAGGCACAATCGGAAGAAGAGTCGGTGATCGGAAAAGTTGGAAAAGCTAGAGCTTCGGAGTAAAGAGACGTAGGAGATGGAGTTACACTTCGGGGAGTGATCTCCGAACTCTACCTCCGGACATTCACAAGGGGTGATTCCCTCTCGGGTTTGATTTCCTGTTTTCCGTGTTTGTTGTTTTGCTTCTTGCAAGCTTCCCCTTCCCCATTTCCATTTCATTGCATACTAGAATCCTTAGATCCTCGTACAGAGGTCTCCATCTTAAAACAAACGGGAAGGCAAGTGGCCGAAAGTCTCGACCACCCCTCCTTCCCACCACCCCCAGGTAATCACGCCACCATTTTATTCCTTTCATACGCCTTTAGAATATATACTGCACTTCCCAGAACTAATGGCATGTATTATTGTGTTTTTGTGAGCTTCGCTATTGTATACAAGACTTCGGCGTCGTGGCATGTAGCTGGGTTCTCCGCCCTTGGCCGGCCGAGGATGGAGAAGAAGGGACCCCACCATCTCCCCGCTTAGAGTCGTTTGCGATCATATTCTTCCTGTGAGGTTCAGGTAATAACCTCTGGCGATCATGTTTTCTTATTATTTCTAATTCGTGTGTCGTAGGTGTTTGTGTTGCGGGAAGGAGAGGTACAACGTGAACGCGCATCGAGGATATACACACTTCTCCGGATCACCCACATACCGATTCCAACGCCCACAGAAGGAAAGTGGTGATCACGGTGGGACCTTCTACTACCTACTGTGAGTTCCTGATGCCAGATGTCCAAGGTTTTGAAGCTTACGTCCTTTATTTTATGCATTAATTCAGTATTAGTTTAGGCTCTATTTTCAGAAATTACAGAAGAAGGCCAGCTTGTTGGCCGCCTAGCTCCCTGGGCGTCCCACCCAGTGGCCGCCTAGGCCCCTCGCTGAACGGCCAGTAGGCTGGTCGCCTACTATCCTGGACGGCCTTCGGTCTGGCCGCCTTCCCCCACTTCCAAGCTGCCAGTAGGCTGGCCGCCCTCTCATCTGAGCGGCCGTCGACTTGGCCGCCTAGGCCTTTGAATGGCCAGTGACATGGCCGCCTCCTGCATATTTCCTGTGATTAGTCCGTAGCTTGTTCTATTCTCTCTCCTATTTGATTATGTGTGTTGTGTGCGTGACATTCTCTACAGGTCTGCGTGGGGGTGGGCTTAGGAAGAGCTGGCATCACACTTGATAGGAACACCCTCCCGTTGGATTTGAAACCCTTCACCTGAGGATTCACACTCGGGTGCAACCGGTTCGTTCAATCGGGAACCTCCATAAGTCCTCGCGAACTGTGGATTCCCACACGGTCGCCAGGCAGATTGTACCATGCGAAGACCTGTGTAGTTGACCTTGGGCATTGAGTGAACTTTTTCTTAAGGTCCTCGGAGAATACCATCACACCACTAGATTCCTCCTCTCCTCCGAGTGAACAAAAAGGAAAAGAAACAAAAAAAAATTGGGTCGCTGCTTGTAACCTGCTGTGTTTGCTTGCCATACATCCTCCCTCAATCTTCTCTTCTCCTTTCTATACCAAGTGACCTTGGTTAAGAATGGAGAGAATTTTCACTAACCCGGGTTATGAGGAGTTCACTTTTCAATATGAGTCTGGGATTAGGGGCAACCCCCTATTTCAGATGGAGGATAGCCACCCAACCGCCTTCATAGGTATGTTTTCGGCTACACCAAACGAGGTCGTTCATGCTGAATCGGCATCTTCCCCAAGTGAACATGATCATGGAAGTCCTAAGGCTCCTACCTTATCTCCACACGAAGATCAAGAGTTGATCAACGTGCTATCTCGCTACGCTCCCGAGGATTTGGTCACGATGGCCTCCCGAGGAAAGGCTCCCGCTATTCCACACATGTTCTCCCATTTCACACCTCCTCGGGTCCAAACTCCTTTTCAAGGGTCCACAAGCCGGCCCTCCCGGGAAATCCCATTCCAATCTAGCTACCCGATGGCTCCACAAGGGGATTCCCCACCCCCGATTCCACCAACTACGGTCGCCCCATTAAGGGGGATGGACCCCACATTCAGGCAGGAAATCCAAAACTATATTCGGCAAGCGGTGGCCGAAAGTATGCCAAATTCACGTCCCCACTCGCTAGCCCAATATTGCAAACTTCCTAATGCTTACTTTCCGCCTGGTTTCAAGGCTCCTAAGTATAGGAGATATGATGGTACCACCGATCCTCATCATCATCTTTCGAGTTTCCTTATGGATTCCCATCAATGGTTATACGATCGGGTCTTGTTGGTCCATTTATTCCAAAAGTCCCTTGAGGGCGAGGCCCTACGTTGGTTCTCCTCCCTTCCAACTGTTGATCTCCTCAACTTTGATAAAGTCTCCGAGTGATTCCTCGCTCACTTTGATCACATGTCTTCCATCGCTCCTACCTTGTTTGACTTGGTCATGGAGAAGATGAAGCTTGACGAGGACGTCATTAATTTTGCTAATCGCTGGAGGGTCATGACTTCTAGGACGGAAGTTCCTATCCCCGAATCTCAGGCCGTCACCATGCTAGTAAACAACGCCACTCCTCAGCTTAGGGCCATTCTAATGCAAAGCGAGCTCCATATCTTCCCTCAACTCTACAATCGAGCTCGAATTGTCCAAGCTCAGGTAAAGGACTCCACCTTATCTCCTTTCTTCGAGCCTCACCCGAAAGGCCGGAAGGCACCAGTCGTCCCTACCGCCGAAGGTGTCACGGTGAATGAACAAGTCAACGTGGTTGGCCCATCCTCTAGACCTAACAACCGTCAGGTTTCTCACCCCAACCAGGCTGGTTCGAATCAGGGTTAAGGCAACCCGAAGCCATACACCAATGTCCCTCCGCCTTAGAATTACAACTGCACCGGGCCGAAAAGGGCTTCTTATCCTCCGTTGCCTGAAACTTTGGGCGACATATTCTTTGCTCTTATGTCTTCTCAGGCCATTCAGCTTCCACCTCAAAGGGATTGGGTTCACCGGTTCACCCCAACGCTGATACCTCCGGATACTGTCCATATCATCGAGCTCCCGAACACGATATTTTCAATTGCTTCCAATTCCGGGACTGGGTATACGACATGAATGATGAGGGGAGAATCAATTGGTCCGATGTTAAACTAGCCATTGCTAACCTCAAGAAACCCAATCGGGACCTTGGCATTCACTATAAGAAAAACCAATTTTTCCGACGTCCTAATTCCGTCGGAAATCCGTTGGAAAACTCAATTTCGACGGATTTCCAACGTATTTCCGACTGAATCAAGACGTCGGAAAAATTAAGTCGCTAATTTCTGATGCAATATATTTTCGTCGAAAATACATCAAAAATTTTTGACGTATTTCCGACAAAAAATTATTCTGTCGAAAACCTATAGGTCAAATTAGATCTGACGGAAGTAATTTGGTCGGAAATACGTCAGAAATTTCTGACGTATTTCTAACTAAAAAGTATTCTATCGGAAACCAATGGGTCTAATTTGTTTCAACGAAATGTTAGTTGGTCGCAAATACGTCAGAAATTTTTGACGTATTTTCAACAAAAAATTATTCCGTCGGAAACCTATGGGTCAAAATAGTTCCGATGGAAGTAATTTGGTCGAAAATACGTCAGAAATTTCTGACGTATTTCTGACTAAAAAGTATTCTGTCGAAATCTATAGGTCTAATTTGTTCCGACGAAATGTTAGTTGGTCGCAAATACGTCAAAAAATTTCGACGTATTTCCAACTGAAAATTATTCCATCAGAAACCTATGGGTCAAATTATTTCCGACGAAATATTAGTTGGTCGCAAATACGTCGAAAAGTTTCGACGTATTTCAGACACTAAATTATTCCGTCGGAAACCTATGGGTCAAATTATTTCCGACGAAACGAAAGTCATCGGAAATACGTCTGAAATTTCCGATGTATTCCTGACTGAAAATTATTATGTCGGAAGTTCTTTGTCATTGTCACCTTTATTTCCGACGAAAAATTAGGTGTCGAAAATACGTCGAAAATTTCCGACGTACTTTTGAAAAACGTCATAATTCCGTCAAAAAAATCTCTCCATTTTTTATATATTTGAAAATTTTAAAAACATATTTAAAACTATAATTATACACACAACCTACACAACTAAACATAAAACACACAATAAATATATACAACACACAATAAGATAAAATCTACACGATATATAATAAACAACATCCACAACGCATAACTCAATGAATAAAAAAATTACAGTTACATTAATTCAAATGTGTCATTTTTTCACAATATCACTAAAAAAAATCAAGAGATATCTGCTGGATCATCCTTATTTGTAACATCTCCACCATCACCAGCTGCAATAGGATCCTACATCATAAAAAAAATATTAAACAAATTTAAATAAAAATAATTAATAATAAATTTAATTAAATATCTTTTTGATTTTCTAAATTCGAAAGTAGATAATATGAGATGAATTCTTTAAATTAGTTTTGATTTGAACGTCGAAGCCAGACCGAGTATTCATTTTACATTCCGTCGGCTCTCTCAAGTGACACTCCCCACCCATGTCATGTTGGAATAATCAACACGTCGATCACATCGATATTTCACATTTTGGACCCCCGAAATCCCAGACCTTAGATTTATTTTAAACTAAAATAATTTGGAAAGAAATTGATTGTTTGAGCACCAAGCCCAAACCAAGTATCCGTTTTGGATTTCATCAGCTCCCCTAAGTCACTCCCCACTCAGGTCATGTTGGAACAATCGACATGTCGATCAGATCGATATTTCATATATTGGACTCTCGGAACCCCTAACCTTGGATTTATTTCAAACTAAATTAGTTTAGAAATTGATAGTTTGAGCGCCGAGCCCAAACCAGATATCCATTTTGGATTCCGTCAACTCTCCCAAGTCACACTCCCCACCCAAGTCGTGTTGGAACAATCGACATGTCGATCAGATCGATATTTCATATATTGGACCCCCGAAACCCCTAACCTTGGATTTATTTCAAACTAAATTAGTTTGGAAAGAAATTGCTAGTTTGAGTGCCGAGCCCAAACCAGGTATCCATTTTGGATTCCGTCAACTCCCCCAAGTCACACTCCCCACCCAGGTCATGTTGGAACAATCGGCATATCGATCAGATCGATATTTCATATATTGGACCCCCGAAACCCCTAATCTTGGATTTATTTCAAACAAAATTAGTTTGGAAATGGCTAGTTTGAGCGCCGAGCCCAAACCAGGTATCCATTTTGGATCTGTCAACTCTCCCAAGTCACACTCCCCACCCAGGTCGTGTTGGAACAATCGACATGTCGATCAGATCGATATTTCATATATTGGACCCCCGAAACCCCTAACCTTGGATTTATTTCAAACTAAATTAATTTGGAAATGGCTAGTTTGAGCGCCGAGCCCAAACCAGGTATCCATTTTGGATTCCGTCAACTCCCTGTGGACGCATTTTTCGACACGCTCTTTTCGTTTGTTCTTTGATCGGTTTATTATGTGAGTTTATTTGTTTATTAAGTGCGTGGGCGTGCCAATCACAAAGTGACGATTCATTCGTGCTTCGTTGAAGCCCTGACTGATCAGACGAATGTGTGATTCGTGTCGGGACCAAAACCTGCAGTGCCATAAAGGTTACGGCGTCATTTACATCTTCCCGGAGGGGAGAATACCCTTGATTAATCGCCAGGAAAAGGGGCCTACGGCCTAAAGAATTATACTAATGAAATAAGACGGTAAGAATCTTGAATCACGTTAAAAGACCCACGTTAGGGTGTAAGTGCTCGAATCATATCGGTCACTCATGGGCCATTTCCTGTTCGGACGGAAGTCCGCATTGAAAGCGCGGCGAAAACGGAAATAAACCCGTGCAAATATCTGCCGAACACGCGGCAATTTTGATGAGTGTGGGATGAGATCCCAGCGAAAAAGGAGCTGTTTTAGTAAGCCGTTGGCTCAAGGTGATGTTGGGTCGTGGTTATATTGGGGAAACTCCCAAGACACAAACTCGATTTACCGAGACGCCGCATGTGTTCCCGTGTCTGGGGCCTAGGGGAGAAGAGGTCTCCGAAATGCACGCTAAGGCATGCGTGTTTAATATTCTTATCTTGTTAGCTTTAACTCCGTTTGAGTGCGGATTTTATTCCATTCATGTGTATTGTTTTTGTTTTTGTTTTTTTTATCATGTTTCTGATTGCATCATCATGCCCCCCTTCTCATGTGCATGGTGCCATGGTGCATGTGTATGGATGCGTGCAACGGGAAGGGGTGCCCCCTGATCTCTCTTACTCATGCAATGGATGGATGAGTTTTTAATCTACACCTGTAACGCATGTATGCAGCCTTGATTTAGTCGTGCAAATGCATGAAGGTGGCTTTGATTTGTTCCCTTTTCTATGGTGTATGCAGTTCTGGACAAGGGACCGGGCCAAAGGGACATTGGTCTTATGCAGCTCCCTGCACAAAAGGGCAGACAGGGTGCAGCCTTAGGGGGAGGGGGGGGGGGGGTCGACCCCCCCTGGGCCAGTCCAGCCCCTACAACTCCTCACCAATCCTGCCAACTTCGAGCACCCTTCGCGTAGCAGCCCTGTTCTCATGGGCAGCACCTTGCAGTTCACATCCCATTTCTGTGAGCTTTAATGTCAGTTCTCTTTTTTGGGCAAGCATTTGTTCAGACTCAGCACTAGCCTCAAGTCCCCTTTCAGTATCTTGTATTTTTTTGACTTGAGCTTCTTCACAAGAAAATTAAATGGACCTAATTTTGTCACCGCATTGACCAGTTCAGATTCAGATTCTTGTTTGATAGAAAGAGTTTGTGACTCCTTATCTTTCAGACTGCTCTGAAGTGCACCCTTTCTTTTAGCTCCTTATTCTCTTGGCTCATTTCAGTCATTTGTCATAAGCTTCAAGTTGAAGCTGCTCGAGATGTGACATTACAGTCGGACAATCCCTGCTCCCTGATTTCCGGTCTGGGAGTATATATATGCAAGGCCAGACACATATATCTGCTTATTGTGGGGTTTTTGATTGTAACATAAGTATCTCAGCTTTTTCTCCGAGAAGATTAACTGTTCTATCACGGTCAATCATTTCTGGCAGAGGGCCTTCTTATCCAATTCTACCTTCAATATATTGTAGCCTGCAATCATGGGCTCAAGCTCACTTTGAAGATGATTTTTTCTGCAGGCTTTCTTTTGTTAACAAACTCTTGAGAATTAACTCCTCTGCATTGCATTCATTGTAATTGTTTTCGTAAACCTTGAACTTCATTATCAATCTTTCAAATGCTGCAGGTCTTTGTGCGGGAGAAGACTTTTCATCACCAACATTCTGAAACTTCGCTTTCAGAACATGTCTCTCCATTGTTTAATCATCACATTTAGCGTTGAGCTTGTCCACACCCTCCCTACTTCTTGCAGATAACACCGAAGGCTTCCTATAGTTTGTGTCCACTGAGGGCCTTGGGCTAAAGGCCTCGTGGACTCCTCTATATGGCTATGGAATCCGAGCTCTTACACTCATTCAACCTTGGTGAACAAACCCCACTTCCATGGTCAAGTTCAGTGGCAAACCCATAATGCACCCTTCCCAAATTCATAGAATTATCTTCCTCACTAGTACCTGCTTTACCCTTCACAGCTGAAGATGCAACCTGCTGGAATACCTTTTTTGTGATGAGAGGTTTCATCCTTTGAGTGCCATTTTCATGATTGGCAGCTTGCATTTGTCACAGCGGACTCATCTGAGGGTTCAAAAGCAGAAGGGTTTATTGTAGCCTTTATTTCGGAAATATTGCCACTGTGATTTCCTTCCACAGTTTCTTTCTTTACTATTTTGGGGAAGGTTGATAAAGCTAAAAAAAGGAGGCACATCTCTAACTTTACTGCCAGCAGAGACATTTCTGGGCATCCTTTCGGAGCACATGGTCTCAGCTTCTCGAACCATTTGCACATACAGATACCGGACAATGTGGCTTGACAGTGATCCCTTACAAATTTAATTGAGGAATCGTAAGTCGAAGTGCTGAATTTAGTCACTGTAGTTGTTGTAGACGAGAAGACTGCATGAGCTTCCTCTGGCAGTTCAGCCTTCACTTTCTGGAGAGAATGAGCATACACCATCAGCACTCTGACTGCCCGTATCACTACAGGTTCTTTTTTGCTTTTAACTTAACCAATACACCCCCAGACATCCTGTAGGTAAAAAAACATGGTGTGATGTTCATTCCCTTGTAAATCACTAGCTGACGAAGGGGACCTTGCAACACTTGCCTCAGATGCTTGGCTGTAGCAATTCTCCTCCTGTTGTTTGTTGTTTGCTGCATGAGTTGGTATTGGTCTAAAGCACTTTGAGAGTGGATATGTCCAACCAGCTTGCAACGACTGGACAAAGCCCATTATGTCAGTCAGGCTTGCGGCCTGCTTTCTGCATCTGATGGAATACAATAAGTGGCTGCTGTCTCAACTAGTTAAAGAAAACAAGGGCCACAGGATGGTCTTGGAGGAGTTTCAGAACTTGGTTTGTTTGAAGTGCATCCAGTTTACAGCAAATATTCCCCGATGCCTCTTCTGCTGCAGGTCCCCATTTTAGCTACTGCAATGTATGATAAGAATGTTCCACAGCACATCTACCTCCCCCCCTCACCTTTGCATATCGGGTAGGGCGCTGCATTCTTTTATCCACAATTTTAGATATCTCATGGATGTCCTGCTTCATTTCGATGAACCCCACACAAGCCTTCATGTCTGAAGTGTTATGACTATAAGATTTTGCCCTTTGCAACTTGACATGCCTTTGATCCTGAGTTCTCATTTGTGATCTACTTGACTCTGCAGAAATCCCCAATGCCATCATCGGAATGTAGTACCTGGACTCCATGACGCCGGACTTTCCAGCCCTGAATTCGAGACCCTCATTATGAACATGAGAACTCAAACTGGAAGATCCCAAGTTTACAGTTGGATTAGGCTGTGCCTTGTTACAGACAACCCCCTTTTTTTTGCTTTGCACCAGAAGATTTTGCACCAGAGCGAGTACGGGTAGAATCAACCATGCAATTCTGAGTTCTGAGTGGACCAACACTATCCATAACTGGAACATTCTGATTCACAAATTCAGATAATAGGCCTGCAGTTGCAACACCTGCCTTGGCTAGGTGCTCAACGGGTGGGGTATGAATCCTAGTTTGCTGCGCGTCCTGATCATTACTCTTCACAAATTTCCCTCCAGCAATTTGATGAGTCAGATTTCTGATGTCAAAGAAGCATTAGGAGTAGGAGATAAAACATGTGAAACTGAAACTGGATAACCATAACTCTCTGGAGTTTGGTGACTAGCAGCTTGAACTGCATCTCCAAAATCTGGAGGTCTTGATCCTGCACCAACACCAGGCAACAAGACTGATTTCTTTTGATTATATAGGAACCCTCTGCTTCTTGACTGTCTCCCTCCATCTGGAGATCCTTCACCAACAGCAAACCAAGGTTGCAACTCAATATCACTAGCAAAATAATCTGCTTTCCACTGCACACAATCACCAATGAGACTGCTTACTGCTACTGCTGCTTCTGGTTTTCTTATATCTTCAATTGCATTCTCAGTCTACTTCTGTTGATTGGGGTGTGACCTGTTAGCCGCCTCCATTACTCGGCTACTACAGCTGCTGCTGGCCCTTTTCCTTCCCTTGTGACAATTAGTATTTCCAAGATGAAGGATTGCTGCCACCACTCTGAAAATTGTATCCCATTCTTGTGCGCTGATTTCAGCGATGCCCATTACTCTCCTAATGGCGCACTAATCACGGGCATCACTCACATCAACCAGCTCATAGTATTTTGATTGGTTCAGATAATGAAATGAACTAGGATGCCCCAACTTATACTTCTCAACCTCCTCTGCCGGTACAGCACAAAGAAGGTAAAAACACCGGTAGTTGCGCTCAGGATGAGATCTCTCAAGAAGAATTTCGGCATCATCTCCCCCGGACCTGAGTGCCCTGGGGGGGGGGGGGGGTAACGCAGGTGCGCGTCCATAAGGAGTGACGGCCCCAAAAGTTTGAGGTGCGCACAGAAGCGGCAACACCTGGGAAAGCCGGAGGATCTCAAAAACACTATTCACCTAATATGGTTTTTTTTAGATTTTTTTGGACCGTCAGACGGGAGTGTGTTTTTACAACAATCAAGGATGACTTGGGACCCACGTTAAAGTGGGAAAAATGATTCAGTACAGGATTTAGAAAACCCCATATAACATGCAAAATGTAATATTGCAAACAAACCATGACTCCAAGACCTTGAGATACGCGACATAAATGATGTCCCATTCAATGATAATGCAACCTCTATAGATTCTTTGTGCAAAAAATTCCACATTGGCAGACTAGTTCAGAGGTTAATAAAAATAAGTCTCATGCCTTCTACTCTAGAAAAGAAGAAAATGAAAACATAAACGGGTATCGAAGTCATTTTTATAGTTACCCTTTCGATTATCTAGTTGTAGCATCAGTCACAATGACCACTTCTAGCACTTCTCCAAATTTCTTGAAATGTCGAGACAATGTATCCTTTGTGGCAGCAAAATGAACCTGTATTATGTAACAAAGTAGTTAAAATGAAAAGATTAACAGAGATCATCCAAACACAAAACATTTAAGTGTTTCTTCCCAATTACCATTCTCATGTTTTCTTATAATTCAATCCTACTACGATTTTTCAGAAGTAAAATCGAGAGAGTAAGGAGTGTTACACACATTGCTAACAAAGATAGTTATGGAATGAGCATCCTCATAAGGTCAAGTTGTAGAATAGGCTTCCCTGGGGGCCCATCTCTCTATTCTGGTTCAACAAGTACTTCAGCTCTTTCAATATCTGATTCATGAGATGGATGTGTAGATTTATCTTGTGTTGATGGAACAAAAGAGCTCTCCAAAAAGATGACTTTAAAGTTGAATGGGATACCTGCTAGGACAAAAAATGGTCAGCAAGAGTTGGCAGGTTATGTGATCAAGAATCTGGAGAACGCCACTCACAAGGGATCAAAGGCTCCATTAGACTTCTCTCCATAGTTGACAATTTTTGGGCCTTCCAGGCATCCAGAAATGTATGAGGTGCTTTCCTCCGTTTGCGTACTAAGCCACTACCATCATGTATCCACTGCATCAAAGTACTGTAAAACATGTGCAAAAAATGACAAATTGATGACAAGTATGAATATTTAAAGAAACTTTCATCCCTGCACATAGGCCTGAACATATAAATACATAATACTACCAGTAGTAACAAGCATATTTTATTAAAAATCATGTAGTTATATTTTACATAGAAGTAAAGGTAAATTAAAAAAAAAATAACTCTTAAAAAGAACTAAAATGACAATTCGTAAAAATTTCCATCACTTAGATAACACAATGGTTTCATCAGAGACATTGTCTTTTTCTTGACATCTGTTGGCATTCTCTTATGCCTGGATTAGTAACTATAAATTCAGATGAAGCAACCTCTGGAACAATTGTAGAAGGTTTTTCTGCTCACTGTCCAAGTGATTTTTGGCATGTTCAAAGTTTAGGTTACCAATGATCCAGACTTGATACTAGTTGGGTGGGTTTGGGTGGGGGGGAGAACACTTGTAAGAGGGACAAAACCATGTCCTCCAAACCATAGATTTTCATTTGAATTTGAACTGACGACATAGATGGGGTGTTGTTCTTTGTTTTGAATCTATGGTTTTTGTGTAAGGGATCCTCCCCCACCCCCCACCACCACACTGCACATAGGCCATTTTATAATTTTCTTTACTTAAGGTTCTAGTTCTTTTGCAAAGTGCCAAGGTTCTATATTGCAAACAAGAATAGAAAGAAGAGCCAACCTTTGGCAACATAGGAGGAGGGCAGAGGAAGTCATATGAATTCCAAGTTCATTATGGGAGAAGACATTAAGTATCCCATTTTGATACTAGAAAAAAATCAAAGACTGAAATGATTGTGTTATAGAAGCATAGGAAATATCTACATGATTAGACATTAGAAGCTATTTTCTTAACCAACAACTAATGTTAGACCACAGAAAGGAGCAATCCTTTCATTTAACATGTAAATTATAATCTAAAAATAAAAACAGGACAGCCAATTGATCATAAAGAACAAGCTCAGTGCATTTCTTTCCTTCAATCACTAGAAACTTAACTATGAATCATACACAAATATGAATTATCTTAATGCTTCTAACATTGCCAAACACAACTCCACCCACTCATTACCATCTTCTATCACCCAAATTAGCTCTTATAACTGCATTTAATTGAAAATAAGAGGAAAAATATCACAGGCAGAGGAAAATGGGGCTATCTTTACAGCAAAGCAAAAAAAAAAACTCAGCCACATAGTGTACTTGCCTTGTGATTAAAGATAGCCTTGCTCTGGTGCCTCTCTGCATCTTTGCCATCACCATATGCCTCAACAAGCACAGATGAATTTGTCGTGATAAGGAATTCTGTCCCAAAACCAAGATGATATGCTTCCAAAGCACACCTTGCTATGTTTCCAATCCATGAGCTGGTGCCGCCTTTGGCTCCACCATCTGTAGATGCTACTGACCGTTCCTTTAAGAGTGACACAAACTTCTGAAGGTGGAACTGTTCCATCATTGCCGCTGACCAGGGCAGCTTTAACATCCAACCATTCTCCAAAGTTTGAGAAATTTCATTCAACAATATCTTCGCGTTCTCCTTTCTCATGGAAGTCTTGCAACCTAAAAAGCAAGCAGACAGGGTGAACTTCCACACAAAAAAAAACTCCAATGTTCATGATATGCATGAGGGTTACATGGCATTAAAAACCAAAAAAAATCTTCTGTCGATGAACAGACATACACTTTTAGCTGCTGAAGCAACTTGATATTCTCCAATGCAATTCGAGTTAATTCTGGATTCTTATATATTTTCTCTTGCAGCAGTTGGATCTCCTCAGTCAATCTATTATTCTTCTCCAAAAGATATTCATCGCCAGATAATAACCATCCGCTTGCAATTATAAACTTCTTATCATCTCATCACGGAGATGAAGCATCATTTTAGTTCGTAGAAAATCTGCTTCCATTTGAAGAACCTAGAAGATATAGTAATTAGCAAAACAGATTCAGTCACAACAGATAGGCCCTCTATGAGAAAGCCACCGCCCCCAACCTCCAACTCCACCCCTAAATTCCCAGGTTGTTGGGCATGCAAACACAGGAAGCAGACCTAACTTCAAGCCAACCACCCACAACAAACAACTGATGTCAATAGTCAAAAGAAGATTAAACTTGTGATGTCCTAAATTCCTTGGTCTCATTTGTGCAGAAACCTCATATTTTGATGAAATGCTTTTGTACTGAAGAGAAATATTAAAGTTGCTAAAGCTGAAAATACCACTTGTTTCATGTGTTCATTTTCAGCTTCAAGGCTCCTAATTTGAGCCTCTGCCATCTTCTCTCTCCTCAAGGAACTAGCTAAAGCAGACTTAAGAAATGGCATCTGTTGAACAAGAAAGACAGATCTATTAACCTTGAACATAATGTTCCATCCGATAAGCCAGAAGGATGTCCTATCAATTTGGATCAAAAGATGCCTTGTGGTCCAAGACAGAAGAACATTCTAAAGAAGTGGCGGGGTCTCCTGCCGAAGAACCAGACTTATCAAGGATGTTACCCACATTAGTTGTCTCATAAATCAGTGGTGGACTGAACAGCAATCCAGGAATATTCTGATGTTTTGTAACAATGTTCAGCTGGTCCTGAATGATTGGTCACATAATTTTTTAGATCCAAAAACTCAGTAATTGCAAAAGGATAAGTAGAGGATAGTCATCTTACTTTTAATATCTGAATTTCAAGTTGCAAAGCCATTACATCACCTGAAGCATCTCCATTCACTTTATCCTAGTCAATTTTTACTAAGAATCAGAAAAACAAGTACCAAGGAAAAGTTTTCACAATACTTAATTTAACAGGGATTTATGTGTAATTATTCAAAGAAAATATATTATTTTGTATAAGCTTGGCACGTTGGGCAAATTTTAGAGTGCTCAATGTTTCATTTGCAGAGCTGTATACAAACAACAGGACAATCAGAATGATGACATCACAAAACCACATGTAAAGACTATTGTAATTACAGCAGAACATACCAGATAGATGGGCTGATATTTGCAATAATTGTTGTCTTTAAATTCCCCCCTAAAGAATCCTGCAATGACAAGAGTGATGCAAAGCGTCAATAGGGGAGCTGGATGGCAGAAAAAAATAGATACATAATTGAATCTAGTAACCTGACGAAGAAACGTCAATCTAGAGTCTCTGTACGGAACATGTCGATGCTTCCCATTTGCAATGTCAACTAAGGTCATGATTACCAGCCTGAATTCAGAGCAAAAACATGTGACAATATGTTGCATAAAAATTCACATTGTCAGCAACATGTGTATAATGCCATAATCTGATCGTTCTATGACAGGAGTCGATCCACCAAATTATTTATGGTTTACCCTTGGGTTTCCATTTAAATTTTGTATATGTACTCAATTTCATCATCCAAAGTCATGGAATTGTCTGCAGGTGGCCCACAGAACAATGGAGATCTACAAATGCACATGCATCCATAACCCTTCAATTAAAAAAACAAGTCAAGCAAGGCTACCATGACCACAGTTGATCAAATATGTGATTTGTCCAAGATACTGAATATTCACATGACGGGTTATAGATCATCTCAACCATTGTCTAATATCTCTACTAGTATTATAGAAGTTGTTTGTGCATTACTAGCCACTTGCAAGGTTAGTGGTGCATAAAAGATCACAGAAGTGATGGATACAATACAACAATTTGAGTCTCAAAAATTTAGAAGTTACGTAAGAATACCCCAATGTGGATAGGGATCTGTTGATGTTTGCCGCTTCCTTCAGGCGCTCTCCTTCTGCACCAGAACTTCTCTGCCTAATTCAGAAAAGTTATTTAAGTTCCTTGTAAAAGAATAATGCAACCACTACAGTTTCTGAATTGAGTATCACGGGTTTACCTCTCTGAGCCAGCAAGATCCACTAAATTCAACCTTCCAAACTGGATGTGTCTCATAAAATCTTTCTCCCACTGACTCTCAATGTTGCAGGTGAAAACGTTGTGGGAACGACTGCTTTCACTGTTCATACTTGTTGCTGGCATTTTCCTATTTGTTGTGCCCTAAGAGGACATTATTGGCAGCGTTCATTTGAGAAAAACTCTATAGTAAGGTCCTACGGGTAAATGAAAACAAAAAATGCTGCACCCCCCGATCACGGATCTCTTGTAGCAAAAGTTCAATTAGATCCTTCACTGTGTCAACATCAAGCTGCTTGGCTTGTCTAGCGGTCGATGGAGGGCCGCCGCGACGGCTGCCGGTGGGGTGGTGGCTGGCGTCCAGAGGAGGTGCCCGGCATAGCTCACGGTTAGGTGGTAGGGTGTTGAGGGCCGGCGCGTTGAGGCAGATCTTGGGCGACGATCTTGGGCAGCCAGAGGGTAGGGCGAGCTGGGCGGCAATGCCGTGATAGGTGGGCGGTGAGAGGGCAGGGGGAGTAGGGCGGCGATGTCGTGGGCTTCCGATGATGCGGAGGAGGCTGGAATCGCATGGAGTTCAAGGAGATATAGACGAGAGAGAGATGAGGATGTGGAGGGAATCAGAGGGAGAGATAAGCGAGAAGTGGGAGAGGTCGTGTGGGCGAGTGCACGCGGCACGGCGGGAGAAGCAGTTTGGGTTTTTTACAACGAGTTTAAGTTGTTATTTAAAATAAAGATGTAACTAATTACAGTAAAGTGTAATATTTTGTTATAAAATAAAAAAGTTTTTACAATAATTATTTATTTATTATTATTTTTGTGAAAACAACAATAAAATTTTAACCTTTGTTATTAATAATAATATCTTATATTTATTAACAACAATATTTAGGTATCATTTTTATATCTCATTTATTACAACAATTTTTCTACCTTGTATTTTTGTTGTTGTTATAAATCAAATTTCTTGTAGCTCTGGCTGCTGAGGAGGAGTGAGGGGGGAGATGGGGGCCATGGAGGCGAGGAGGCAGAGGGGTGAAGGAGAAGATGGAGGAAGAGTCCACACCAGAGGTGAGGAGGCGGAGAGGTGGAGAAGAAGATGGATTGAGGCCAGGGCCGTCTTGTACCTTCACAGCCTCATAGGTGAGTAGGATTCAGTGTCACCTGTAGGCTAGGAGTTGATGTTGGTGCGAGGGCGACGATGAGCAACGTGGTGGCGTAGCAGCAGAGCAAGAGCGGCATGACAGTGGTAGGGGAGCGTCGCCCGATGCTGGTTGTGGCTAGGACCTGCGGAGGTTGGCAATTGTACATAGCAGTGCTGAGGAAGTCCGGGTGGCTCCTATAGCTGCTGAGGAATAGTGAGGGAGGAGAGGGGGGGAGGAGGGGGCCAGGGAGGCGATGAGGTGGAGGGGTCGAGGATAAGGTGGATCCACACCGGAGGTTGAGGAGGCGGAGAGGCAAAGGCAAAGGGAGAAGATGAGGAAGAGTCGCGGCGCGTGGGAGGGTGCCAGGAGGTGAGAGGAGGCAGAGTGGTGGAGAAGATGGATCAAAGAGGGATTTCACGTGCGGGAAGGATCGAAATGTTGATTGACGGAGGGGTCGTTACGTTAGCGCAGGAGCTCGTGGCGCGCAGGCGAAATTATTTTGGGGGGCATTTTTAATCGATTTCTCTTTTCCTGTATAATCATTTTGAGGCAATTTTAAAACGCCCTTACAGAGGGCTTTAAGTAAAAAAGATAATTAAAATATTTTGGAGGCAATATTAAACATAAAATGCATCTATTTATGATAATTTTGAGACATTTTTAATAAATGTCTCTAAAAAAACTGCCCATGTATCTCTAATTTTTTGTAGTGTGACTTCGATGCCCTCACCGACGGATGGCAGTGTCTTAAGCAGTGGCCGCGCACCTTGTTTGACGGCCTCCCCCAAGCATGCTGTCCCTGCACAACCCTAACTCTCGTTAAATCCCTACAGAAACCATGGAGTAACCAAAGGGGATAGTAAACTTAGTAGAAGGGATAGCTTTGGCACCCACTCGTCCGAGTATTGCGACGATGATGTACCACGGGATGGGGGCTTGCGATGGTGAGGAAGATGAGATGGAGAAGGAGAGCAGGGGAGGGGGTGTGGTGGATGACGCGGCTGGGGAGTGAGGAAGAGAGGAAGGGGAAATGTTTGGAAGGTGTGGTTGGGGGGAGTGAGGAAAAGAGGGAGGGTGGCGAGCTGGGGGTTTGGAAGGCACGACTGGAGAGGGAGGAAGAGAGGGAGGGTGGCTGGGGGTTTCGAAGGCGCGACTAGGGAGTGGGGAAGAGAGGGAGGGTGGCGGGCTGGGGGTTCCGAAGGCGGGTTGGGGGGTGAGGAAGAGAGGGACTGGGGAGTGAGGAAGAGAGGGAGGGTGGCGGACTAGGGTTGGTTTATGCTTTTAAGAAGGCTGTGGTGGGCTGGGTTCATTTCCGAAGGTGAGAGTCTTTAGCACCAAAAGCTTTTACTCTATGGGTTCATTTCCGATAACAAATTTTTGTTATGGCCTTTTGGGCGTATGCAAATTTATTATTTATTTATTATTTATTTTAATTTTTGATTTAATATTTTTTAATTATGTATTTTTTGAATTTTTTGTTGTTGTCATATGAGTGTTTGAAAAATATTATTCATTGGCACCCGCTCTTTCGTCAATATCTGGTTATCTTGTAGTCCGGAGGATCTCCCTTTTGAACAGGACGTATGGATCACCGGCTTTATCCCATGGGATGAACCGGGCGACGATACGAGAACAAACAGGCGTCCGATGAAGCAAACAGTGGAAAATATGAATACTCTTTTGAATAATAAAAAAGATGCATTAAATGCGTTAATAGTGATTGTGTTAGTTTATGCCCAATGCCTTATACCGGATAACACATCTAGTGTCATGCCGGTTAATATGCACAGTGTCTTGCCGGATATGTATGTGCATTGCTTTTGTTTTGTTTTGCTTTCTTTTTTTTTCTTTTAGAGGGGAGGGGTGCCGATTATAGTTGCTTAGTTTTTCTTATACTATTTTTTTTGAAGAAGGGAGATGGGGTGCGAGTTATGGTCGAGCTTTATTTTGTTTGTTTATTTTTTTTAATAAGGGAGATGGGCTGCCGGTTATACTTGAGATTTGTTATTTATTTATTTATTTATTGTGTTTTGTTATGCATTAAATGCATGAATAGTGATACCATCGATTATCAAATAGAAGACTATCGGATATGTGTGTTTGAAAGAAGAAAGGGGATGATGTTTGTTTTGTTTGTTTTTTATATTTTTTGTTTGTTTGTTTTTTGTTAACGCATTAAATGCATTAATAGTAGTGCTGCCATTTATTAAATATAAGGTTATCGGATAATGAGATCACAAGTTGCCGACTAACTTAGTTTAGTATTTTTAGTTATTTAGTATATTATTTTATTTATTATTTATTATATCTTTTAGTTCCTCTCTTCTCTTCCCCTTTTTTTGCTTTTATTCTTGTCATGTATTTACTTTGAGCTCCTCAATATATTTGTAATCATTTTTTATTATTTTATCTGTTTATTTCCTTCTTGTTGCTTTGATTGTTCCTTTTTTAAGGCCCGGTGAATTTTTGGCAACACCTCCCCTATAATTTAGAAAATTTCTACTTTATTTAGGAAACATAACACGGGACTCACGACAACGCTCCGAAACCCTTGAATGTTAGAGTGGGAGAGAGCGATGGCACCGGTGACGGGGAGCTAAGGTTCCTCGCGGGGGCAGTGACAAGGGCTTCGTGGCTCCGACGGTGGCGAGGCCTCCTCCCGACAGTGGCGGTCTCTGCCGACCGGTTGGGATAGAGTGGGAGAGAGTGACAGCACCGGATTTTCGGATAGAGTATCCACAGATTTTTCATTACACTTTTGTAAGTCCCGGAACGTGTTCAAGGGCTTAATCAAATTTTATATTATATATATGATATATTAATTATAATTAAGTATAATGTATTACTAATTAATTATAATAAAATTATATATAAGTATATTAAATAGTATATAATTTAAGTATAGTTATAAAGTTATAAAAAATAAGTCAAAACTTTTCTACGTGTTTCCGACCACATTCGATTCCGTTGGAAACTGTTGATAAAATTCTGCCTACACTTTCTCGTGTTTTAGGGCTTTCCGACGAAATTTAATTCGGTTGAAAATACGTCAGAATTTTTTGACGTATTTTTGACGAAATTTTATTCTGTCAGAAAATAATGCTATTAATAGAAAAATACTTCAGAATTTTCCGACGAAAAAATGGTTTGTCGGAAATACGTCAGAAATTTTCAACAAAAATAATTTGGTCGAAAATACGTCGAAACTTTCCGACGTATTTCCGACCATATTCTTTTCCATCTGAAACTTTTGTTAAATTTTCTGACGAATTTTCGACAAATCATTTTTTCGTTTTAATAAAAATATTTCATAATTTTTAGACAGAAAAAATATTTGTCGATAATACATCGGCAATTTTCGATAGATTAAACATTGGTCGAAAATACGTCGAAACTTTTCGACGTGTTTCCGACCACATCTGTCCGTCGAAAACTGTTGATAAATTTTCACATACCCTTCCTCCTACTTTCGGGCTTCCGACGAAATTTTATTCAGTCAGAAATACGTCGATATTTTTCGACGTATTTTCGGCAGAATTTTATTCCATCGAAAAATATTGCTATTAATCAAAAAATATTTGAAGAGTTTCGACGAAATAGAATTTTGTTGGAAATACGTCGAAAAATATCGACGGAATATAATTTAGTCAGAAATACGTCGAAAGTTTTCAACGTATTTTCGACCATATTCTATTTCTTCGAAAACTATTGTACCAACACTCTCTCCTACTTAAGACTTTTTGACGAAATTAATTTTGGTCGAAAATACGTTAGAATTTTTCGACGTATTTCCGACGAAATTTTATTCCGTCGAAACGTTCCGACGTATTTCCGACCAACGTAAAATGTCGAAAATATGTCGATAATTATCGACTGATTTCTGACAAATTATTTTTCTTCGAAAAGTAATAGAATTTCTGACGTATTTCTGACGAACTGTTTTTCATCGAAAAATTCCATCACTATTTCTGATTTTTCTTATAGTGATTGTGTAGAATCCATTGCCTACTCATCAACCAAACCAAGATCCTTCTAGCTCTAGGCAAAATGAGCAAGTGAATACGGTGATCGGGATGGAACCTCGCGTTTCTAGGAGGACGCAGATGTGGAGCGTCGAAGGCTTTCCCAGGTGGTATGGGAAATTAGAATAGAAGCCAATGAACCATGGACAGATGTCAACGTGTTCACCCAGGAGCCTCGGTCCTGGAGTCTGATGGCACCTCCTAGCCAACCTTCGGTTGCTACTCAAAGTCCTCTTATCTTGATCAACTCCCCTCAAGCACTTTGTCAAGAATCACAGGTTCCTTCAAAGGCTCAGTCAGGGCAAGAGCGCCCTTTGGTTCTTCTTAAACCTCCTCAGCCAAAACTGGTCTCTCCTCCTGCTCCTGTCATCCCTGAAGAGGAATTGGCTTCCCTATCATACGTCCTCAGAGCCCCAGCTCCTTTGCAATTAATTCGCCCAAAACCTTCGGAGTTGGATGACCCAAAAGAAGCCACAGCGAACGTTACCCTCTGCAACCATATCATCCCCCCATCCCAAAGATAATTCCAGCCCGAGGAACGGGTCAATTCCCAAGGTCCCCCCTGCGGCGTATGACATCCTTCAACACCTGGACAGGACACCGGCCAAGGTTTCCATTTTGGAGCTCATCAAGAAGTCTCCTTCACATCAATCCACCTTACTTCAATTTCTTCAAAAGATCATGGTCAAAGAGGACCTTCCGGTAAGTGGTGTGACTGATGCCATCATGGCCCTTACACATGGACCGTCCATTGCCTTCTCAGATAAGGACCTCGCTCCACCCAAAAGTAGATCACTCTCGTTGTGCCTTACCGTCACTCTCAATGGAGTCAAGGTCGATTCCACCCTTATTGATACGGGAGCTTCAATCAATGTGTGTCCCATGAAGACCATTCAAAAGATTGGTCTCCGAGAAGAGAACTTAGAAGAAGTGTGCACCACAATCTCGGCCTACGACAATTCAAAGTGGTGCGTAAAAGGTAAGGTGACATTTGTAACATTCGAATCTGTCCGAAACCTAAAGATAATTAAATATTATATATTTAGAGCCCATATAAATTTTACGTTCTCTTAATTAAGCCCAGTATCTTAAACGGTATAGTTTAACGAACTTTAATAAGTAAATTAAATAGATATCTCACTTTAATAATGTGTAACTTTTTATAGGAATGTCAGAATAGGGTTAATATTCGACCTCTTGGATAAAGAATTCAAAGATCTACAAATTTCATGTTGAACACTTTTTCAAATTTTAACATTTGATAGGTCAAATATATGATAGAATGAACTGATATCTTACGAACTTGTTATTGTCAAATTTTATAAGACTTTTGTGAAAATTTACTCACCCCTCCCTTATCCTCTACATTCCTCTCATCTGATGGAAGCTTCCTACAAAATATCCCCCCTTCCCCACGTAACCCTCTCCCTCCCTCCTTATCCTCACCTCCTCTTCCCCCTTCCTTCTTATCCTCTCACCCCCTCTCCTATAAATACCTCATCCATCCCTCCCCCCTCCACCATCGTATCTCACTCCCTCCCCCTCCTCTCTTTTCATTCTTTCATTTCCTCTCTCTCTCTCTCTCCCTCCCTCTTTCATTTTTTTCTTTCTCTCTCATCTCTCTCCCTCTCAACTCTCTCATCTCTTCTCTCACCCCCTCCCTCTCCCTCATGTTGTCTAACTCACCCTCCCTCTCTTATTTTTTCTCTGTCTCATCTTTCTCTCTCTCTATACTCTCTCTACTTCTCTCTCTATTTTCTCTCTCTACACTCTCTCTAAATTCTCTCTAATTTCTCTCTACTCTCTCTACTTTCTCTCTCTAATTTCTCTCTCTACTCTCTCTACTTTCTCTCTCTATTCTCTCCAGTTTCTCTCTACTCTCTCTAATTTCTCTCTATCTACTTTCTTACTCTACTTCTCTACTTTTTCTCTCTAATTTCTCTCTCTACTTTCTCTCTCATCTCTCTTCCCACTCTCATTCTCTTATAAATAAACGGAGAAGAGAATACGACGTCAGAATAAGATAAATAATTGACAAAAGCTTGGACGGAGGGTTTGGAGCTTATTTGGACCATTTCACCATTCTTTAAGTATTTGGGACGAGAAAATTATCTTTTCCTACGCAAGGACTATTACGGGAGCTCGAGTGAGATATTAAATTTAATTCGGAAGTCCATCCTAAATGTAGGCACATGATAAACCGAGTACATGTTATTTGGTATTTATATTTCTTTGATTTGATTTTATTTGAAATGTAATTATTCAGGCTTAAGTCAGTGATTTATTTAACCCGATGATCTATGTTTAGAATCGGTTATTTATTTAGTTACCATTCTGTAAAAATATTTCTTTCTCTCTAATCTCTCTCTACTTTTTCTCTCTAATCTCTCTCTACTTTCTCTCTCTACTCTCTCCCTACCCTCTCTCTACCCTCTCTCTAATCTCTTCAAATTTTATATAGCAGTAATTTATTTAGTTAATAAATTTGACTCACTACCCTATGATTAAAATCTAATTCATGATATTAAAATATGATTCAATTATTTTAGAAATTTCAATGACAAGTTTTAAGTATTGAGATGACTATGTAATAAGAATAATAATAAAGATAAAAAAATTAATTAAGCATATGGACTGTGTCACTTTAAGGACGTGTGGGGCGACAAACCGTAGTTAACTTCCGCTACGGGATTATGTCCATTTCCGAGGACAAATGAACTTCTGAAAAATCCGGAACCCAGAATAAGAAAATTATCTGGGGAATGGTGGAATATTAACTCCCGATCCTGCGTAGTTGATCAAGGCCGACATGCTCTAGTGTTTAGACCATTTATCTTTAAGTCAACGTATGGATGTCTAGATATGTGTTTGCTGCTGCTTATAGTGACGGGATACCTGTCCAATATATGCTTATCTAATATGAAGTTTAAATTTGATATATATATATATATATATATATATATTTATTTATTTATTTTAAAGTAAAATATCAAGTGGGACGAAGGGAGAGTGCACTCCAATTCCAAAAGAAGGGAATGTTCTCACTCCACCAACGGGACACTAGATGCAATTTTATTTCTGTGAATAGAGAAGTACAATGTCGGAGGAGACCTTGTCTCTGTCATATAATGAATGAATGAAAAAAAAAGAATCCTATACAAGTCTCCTACGGAAGTTTGGTATGCAGCAAGTATCGGCTTTGGCATAGCCTTTGGCTAATAAAGGCAGCTCACTAAAAGTAAGAAATTCCACGTTCTGTCCAATGGAGACCGCATGGTTAGCCAAAGCATCAACTAGCTGATTGGCTGCTCTATAAGAATGAATAATGGGACAGTTAAAGAATAAGAAAAGTTGCTGAAGAGGCTTCCACCAAGGGAGGAGAGACCATGGTGGTTCTCTTTTGTTGCTTAACAAATCCACCAAGACCATAGAATCAGTGTAGATGACCGACAATGTGATTGAGTGAAACTGAGCTAGGCGGAGACCATCTAATAAAGCTCTTCCTTCAGTCACCATGTTGGAACCATTACCATAGAAATATGAAAAGCCCAGCAGTAAATGTCCACAAGAGTCTCGGAAGCATCCTCCACCCCCGGATGGTCCTGGATTGCCTTTACAAGCTCCATCAACATTGAGTGAATAATGGGCTGCAGGGGCTGTCCAGCAGACAGTAAGGAAAGTAATGCGACTGCTGTAGATTTCAATTCCAAAACCCCGAAGAACATTGCAGTAATCAGAACTGACCCCTTGAAATTTGACATGCTTCATAATTTGGTTGATCTCCTCTAAGATCTTATTAACAATCTTGGGGAAGCTGGTTTTGTGACCTTCATACCTGACCAAGCATCTATATTTTCATATCTCCCAAATGATCAAAAGTGTTACCAGCAGAGAAATAAAACCTTTTGATTTTTTGATGTTAGCCCCAATAATGGATAACCTCAACCGGCTGAAGATATTTATTGCTTCCAAGCTGGTGTTTATAAGTAAGGGAGCTAACATGTTCCATAAAAACTGTGCCAACTCACTTTTGATAAAAAGGTGGTCTTCATCTTCAACTTCATGAGAAGTGGTGCAGCAAACATAGCAAGATGCCAAATTTACTCCAATGGTTTGAATACGGCTGTCAACTGGAACAACTTGTTTTAAGATTTTCCAACAGAATAAGACTACCCTCTGAGGGAATCTGTGGTTCCATAATTTGCTAAATAGTGAGTCATTTGAATCAACGGCCTGTTCTTTAATAAATCTATAAGTAGATTTAGTATTGAATTTTCCAGAGTTGGTGAATGACCAAATGGGGATATCATTGCCATTTTGAATTACAAAACTCTGTAACTCAGCCCGCAATTGCTGATTACACACTTTATCCCAAATTGGATGCAGAGGATTAGACAAGGCAGTATTAACAGGACAATTGTAGCAACCCTGATAAATGAATATTGAAATAAAATTAAAAACATACATATTACAGAAGTAATACAGACAAAATAAAAAAAATTAAAGATAACGCCTCTGAGTAAGGCGTTGATTTAAAAAGAAACGCCTCTACATACGGCGTGACTAAAGAAAGGACGCCCACGAATGTGGTCGTCAACTCTCACGCGACCAAATAGGTAAGTGAAAGAAACACCCATATATTAGGCGTGTTTTAAAAACAAGGAACGCCCTTATACATGGCGTTTCTTAAGAAACGACCTGAACTAGGTCGTTAATTAAAGAATCGACGCCCTGACCTAAGGCGTTAATTCAGTTCGTGACCCGTTCGAACCCAGAGCTTATCCAGGGAAAGATTAACCTAATCTAGTAAGTGTCTATTAGAGTAAGGACTCTATTAGGGATATATTACCCTCAATCAAACACTACCTTTGTTAGGACTCTAAAATCCTATAAATATACCCGATCGATCCAACCCTAAACCATTTGATCGATCTACTGCTACACGGTAAGTGAAGAACATGTGTTCTTCTTATTTCTTTTGCCCTTCTGTTTACAGCCGCATGAAGAATATTGATTATTATTCTTCTCCTTTAATGCAGGATAAGGATCTGGTGCTTGAGTAAAGAACAAGGTTATGTTCTTCATTATTTGTCCTAGCTTCGGTTACATCTGTGAAGATTATTAACATCTTCATCTTCTTTCTTTTTCTCTTCCTCTACAGGTTTTGTAACGTGAAGAACAGAGTTCTTCATCATCTTCATCCAACATCTGCTGCATCTTTAATTCTTACAGACCCTTCACGGTTATCTCCAAATCAACCCTTTAAGGTAGGATTTTCTCAAGTCTCGTAGCCCAAACTAAAAATAAATATAAGAAGCACCATGCATGATATATTTATACAGTTTGCATGTAGTTTTAATACGTTTTTCGTAATTTTTTCAAGAAACGCCCTTGAATAGGGCGCTACTTTAAAAGAAACGACCATCACAGTGGTCGTTAATTAAAAGTATACGCCTTGTATACAGACGTTAATTTCATGAACAATCGCATGTAATCAATAATTGACCCTGTTTAAAATTCAATAAATATGAAATATCGATTCTAATATCTTGCATGACTCTACCTGTAAATTCCTGCTAATTTTCTTGTCATGATCATGTCTCCTGTCTTGGAAATTTATTTGTTGAAATATTGTAAATTCCTTGAATTCACGACCTTGACAACGTCGTTTTACACCTGTTAACGCCCCATCACAGGGCGTAAATTGAAAAGAAACGCCCCTTTCTAGGGCGCGTTTTCTGTAAATTCCTGAACTATGTATATCCTGTAAAATAAAATTAAACAGTAACGCCCCTTTCCAGGGCGTGTTTTAAATAAATTCTGAAAATTATTTATATTCTGTCAAATATTTAAATAATGAGACGCCTGCTTATATAGTCGTCAACTATGAAGAAATGCCCCTGTCCAGGGCGCGTTTTATATAAATTATTGAAATAATGAAATTCTGCAAAACGGAACATATGTAAACGCCCTTATGTTAGGCGTTACTTACCTGACTAACGCCCTTGAGTAGGGCGTGTTTTTCATGAATTAATAAAATTATTAAAAATTCTGTAAAATAGAAATATGTAAACGCCCTTCTGTTAGGCGTTAATTACTTGAGAAACGACTTGACCTAAGTCGTTATTTTACTGTAAAACTGATTTTTCCCTGTTTTTGTTAACCGATGATTTCATATGTTATATAATATATATATCGGCACTATTCTCCACTCCGTGAGTATAGTCCCACGTTTCACGTTGTTTCATCGATCACACTCAACTCTCATTGACATACAAGCTCTCCATTGGACATTCCGTTCCTTTGGACTAGCGAGTTAGTCATAGAGACCTCCGTAAGACTCCTCGTAGCCTTGGATTCCCTCAAGGCCGACTGAGCTGGTTGTACCCTAAAAACCCATTACACGATCCTTGCCATGTCAATCTAAAGAAACATGGTATACCGGCCCTTATGATTATACAAAGAGTATATCATAAGAAATTCTTAATGGGATGATGATATCATGCCATATCATGTCGTTCTTGTAAACCTCAATTCTATGATAAGAATGAGGGTATCTTACTTGATCTAATGTTTATGTGGACCTCAATTCTATATAAAGAATGTCCATATTGATTTGTCATGTGACCTAAGTTAAGGGAACCATATTCTACCTAGTTTTATTGATATCGTGATTTTATCGTTATTATCGCCAATCTATGTCCTTTGTCATATTTTTGGACTCTATTCTGTCAAAGTTGTCATACATGTCTACAAGCTTGAATATTGAAACTCTATATTGGCTATATAAACAAGAGTGGATGTCAAAAATACATGATAAATGCCTGTGCATATAGGGCCCGATCTGGTCCTGGGAGGAGCACCCGAAAGTACTTGTGCCCATGGGAGTTAAAATGATAAGGTATCTGGCATTATACCGAGTACTTGACTTGCTTGATTGGACATTCCACACACATCTTGTACTTGAATCGTACTTGACTTTACATGAAATGCGTGGCCCGAAAAAGGGTAATTTACTTGCTTGATACATGATAGCCCAAGTTCTTGACATGACTTGTTAAACGTGCTTGCTTGAATACCTTGAATACACTTGTCATCTTGTTGGAAGTTCATGATTAAGTTCATCTTATTTCTTGATATTACATTCTCTCTATCTTGTCGTTTTATGCGAGCATGCATAGCTTTATTGCATTCATGAAAGATGTAATTACTTAAACCCCTTGCTAGTACTTGAGATATAATTTCCTACTGAGCGTTCGCTCATTCCGTTTGTCCCTTTGTACTTTTCAGGTAAGTCCGACGACGATGGAAGTCAATCGGATGGGAATGTTCAAGAGTGAAAGTGATAGAGCTGCTCAAGTGTCGTCTAGTCTTTCCTATAGTTTCTTGAGTCAAATATGTATTCTTTTCCTTTTTATTAAACAGAGTATTGGATTTGTAATAGTCTATCCATTATGAAATAAAGGATTGGGTTATCTTGCTATTTTGCGCATCTCTGTCTTTGCGTCGAATACACGACCACTCTGATTGACATGATTGATATAGACACGTCGCGCATCTCCGGGTATCTTCCGCGCTCGGGGCGTGACAGTCTTTGTGGTATCAGAGCCTAAGGTATTCAATTCCTAGGAAAAACCCAAGTCCAAGGATAAGTTGAACCTTTAAACCAGTGAGATTGGGTAGAACCAAGGGTTAGATTTAACATAGTATACGAGTCTTTAAATACGATCACGTACTAATATAGTTATTATAATTGTAGGATAATGGCTGCCGAACGTGCTCAATGGCGCAACATGCAGCGTACCCTTCAAGGGATGACCCAAGTGCTACAACAGGTAGCACAAGGTGGTGCTCCACGAGCTGGAAGCTTACACCAAGCCTTTAAGAATATGAATCCCCCGAAGTTTATGGGATCGACCGATCCGGACGATGCCGAGCATTGGGTTCGGGAAACCGAACGCATATTCCGTGTCATGCAATGCACGGACCAGGACAAAGTGCTATTAGCTACATTCCAGTTAGAGAAAGATGCTAGATGCTGGTGGGAGTCTATTGAAGCAACCATCGATCCTACTCAAGTAACATGGGAAGAATTCGTGGAATACTTCAATGCTAAATATTTCTCGGACCGAGTCCAAGAAAAGAAGGCTGCCGAATTCGCTGCATTAAAGCAACGATCCTTATCATTAGCAGATTATGAAGCTCAGTTCTCCAGGTTATCTAGATATGCTAAGCATCTTATTAGCACGGAGAAGATGAAAGCCCGTAGATTTCTTAATGGGCTTAGGCCCCACTATATTACTCAATTGGCGCCTATGGACATCCAAATTTATTCTGAAATAGTGCGCCGAGCTCAATTACTTGAAGATGCCACGGAACTATCTGATAGGATCCGTGGAAAAGACAAGAAGGAACAAGTCACGGGTTCGGGTTCTTTCAAACCCAACTTTAAGAAGAGGCCCAATAATGGAGGTTCTTCCTCTCAAGATCAGAAATTCAAGAAGACCAAGCCTTTCTCTATCACCACTACCCCTTCGAATACAGTCTGCAAGCATTGTGACAAGGCTGGTCACAAGACGGAAGAATGCTGGAGGAAATTAGGAGCTTGTCTCCGTTGTGGAAGCCGTGAGCATCGGATTCCGAGTGTCCATTAATGAACGACCAAGCCGGCGATGGTAAACGCCCGGTGACAAAGAATGCTCGTCTTCATGCAATACAGGAGACCGAACCTGAAGAAGAAGGCGGATTAGTGGAAGGTACATTGAAAATTTGTTCCAAATATGCACATGTCTTATTTGATACGGGTGCATCGCATTCTATTGTTTCTAAGAAGTTTGCTGACCCGTTACCTCTAGAACCGGAATGGATGAAAATAGTGTTGTCTACTCCTCTCGGAAACGAGACGGATATCACGCATCATTACCAAAACTGTGAGGTATTGGTTCGAGGAAAGAATTTTCCTATTGATCTTATCTGTTTAGATCTAAAAGAATATGATGTTATACTAGGAGCAGATTGGTTATCTAAGTACCAGGCAACGGTTGATTGCCGTAATAGCAAGATCGTTTTCAAAGAATTTCCAGAACTGACTTATACTAGTCCTAAGAGTCGAAGCAAATCCCCTCTTATTTCGGCTCTTCGAGCAAGCAAGCTCGTCAGGAAGGGATGTGTATCCTTCCTTGCTTTTGTCACTGTTAAAGAAGCTAAGAAAACCAAGATAGAAGACGTTCAGGTAGTGCGAGAATTCCCAGACGTATTTCCAGAAGATTTGCCGGGATTACCCCCTCAAAGAGAAGTGGCCTTCACCATTGACTTAGTCCCTAGTGCTGGTCCTGTTTCAAAGGCACCATATAGAATGTCCCCTGCTGAACTCAAGGAGTTGAAGGAGCAGTTGATGGAACTAATCCAAAAAGGGTTTATTAGACCAAGTACTTCCCCGTGGGGAGCACCAGTCTTATTTGTAAAGAAGAAGGATGGATCCATGAGATTGTGTATCGACTATCGACAATTGAATCATCTTACTATCAAGAACAAGTATCCACTGCCGAGAATCGATGAATTATTTGATCAGATTTCAGGATCCAAATATTTTTTCAAGATTGATCTCAGGTCGGGATATCATCAGTTAAGAATCAAGGATGATGACATTCACAAGACCGCATTCAGAAGCAGGTATGGCCATAACGAATTTGTTGTTATGCCTTTTGGACTAACAAATGCCCCTGCTGCCTTTATGCAGTTAATGAATAGCATATTCAGGCCTTACTTGGATCAATTCATAGTAGTCTTCATTGATGATATATTGATATATTCTAAGACTAAGGAAGAACATGAAGAGCATTTGAGGATTGCATTGCAAGTCTTGAGGACAAATCAATTATATGCTAAACTCAGCAAATGCGAGTTCTGGCTTGAAGAAGTGGCTTTTCTCGGACATGTCATATCCAAGGACGGTTTATCTGTAGATCCGTCAAAGGTTGAAGCTGTAAGAAACTGGGAAAGATCCACTAATGCAAGCGAGATCAGAAGTTTCTTAGGTCTTGCAGGCTATTATCGGCGATTCATCAAAGATTTCTCTAAGATCGCCGTGCCCCTTACAAGGTTAACTCGTAAGGAGATCCGATATGAATGGAGTGAGGAATGTGAAAGAAGTTTCCAAACTCTTAAGGATCATCTCACTACAGCTCCGGTGTTAGCTCTACCAATAGAAGGAGAGAAATTCGAGGTCTACACTGATGCTTCTGGCATTGGCCTCGGATGTGTCCTAATGCAACAAGGAAAGGTCATAGCATACTCTTCACGTCAACTGAAGAAGCATGAGGAGAATTACCCCGTCCATGACTTAGAACTGGCCGCGGTAGTATTTGCCCTAAAGATATGGAGACACTATCTCTATGGAGTACAGTTCACTGTCTACTCCGATCACAAGAGTCTCAAATATCTATTCTCACAAAAGGAGCTAAACATGAGACAAAGACGCTGGCTAGAATATCTCAAGGACTTCGACTTCAATATACAATACCATCCCGGAAAGGGTAATTATGTTGCTGATGCCCTTAGTCGAAAGCCGAGAGCAATGATAGCCAATTGTATGATACAAGAATGGAGGTTACTTGAACAATTCTCCGAGCTCAATATAAGCTTGGACACGGAATCCAAATTTGTTACATTATCTCATGTAAGCATACAGTCAGATTTATTATCTGAGATACAAGCACTTCAGGGTGATGATCCTATATTAGTGGAAATCAAGGGCAGATTAGAAGGACAATCTGATTTTCAACTAACTTCTGATGGAAGATTATTATTCAAAGGTAGAACTTGTATACGTGATTGTCCGGAATTAAAAAAGAAGATCTTAGATGAAGCTCACCGATCAAGGTACACTATTCATCCTGGATCAACTAAAATGTACCAAGATGTAAAGAGGAACTTTTGGTGGCCCAATATGAAAAGAGAAATAGCGGACTATGTATCACGCTGTCTTACATGCCAACAGGTCAAGGCGGAACACCAAAAGCCTGCTGGAAAACTACACCCTCTAGATATTCCTAAGTGGAAGTGGGAGGATATTGGTATGGACTTCATCATGGGTTTGTCTAAATCTAAAGGAGGACATGATGGAATCTGGGTTATCATTGACCGATTAACTAAATCGGCGCATTTCTTGCCAATAAAAAGCCGATGGTCAATTGATGTGCTAGCTGCACTGTACATCAAGGAAATAGTCAGGATACATGGAATTCCTGTCTCAATCGTGTCTGACAGAGATCCCCGTTTTACTTCTCATTTTTGGAAGGGATTACAACATTCGTTAGGAACAAGGCTCAACTTTAGTACTGCTTTCCACCCACAAACGGATGGTCAGACCGAGAGAACTAACCAGGTTGTTGAGGATATGCTTAGAGCATGCATCATTGACTTTGGAGGATGCTGGCACGATCATTTACCACTAGTGGAATTTGCATATAATAATAGCTACCAAGCTAGTATCCAAATGGCACCTTTCGAAGCCTTATACGGAAGGAGTTGCAGATCACCCATATGCTGGAACGAAGTTGGAGAAAAATAACTGCTAGGTCCAGACATGGTAAGGGATACAACTGAGAAGATACAAGTAATCAGAGAAAGATTGCAAGTTGCTCAGACGAGACAAAAAGCTTATGCTGATACAAGAAGGAGAGATCTTGAATTCCAAATCGGAGATCATGTATTTCTCAAGATATCGCCTGGACGTGGCATACGAAGATTTGGTGTTAAGGGCAAGCTTACGCCAAGATTCATCGGACCATTTGAGGTACTTGAAAGAGTTGGCGAGGTTACTTATCGCATCGCATTGCCTCCTCAATTGTCCGAGGTACATAATGTATTTCACATATCCATGTTGAAGAAGTATGTGCACGATCCATCTCATATTATTGAACATAGAGATCTGGTGATCCAGAAAGATCTCACCTATGAACAGAAGCCTATGAAGATCTTAGATCGAGAAATACGAGCTCTAAGGAATAAGGTTATTCCCATGCTCAAGGTGCAATGGAATAAGAATCCCGAACGCGAAGCGACATGGGAGACCGAGGAATCTATGAAGAAACGATTTCCCGAGTTATTCTAAGAGGTATATACACTCTCCACGTGTATAATTATATATATTGAATTTGGGGACCAAATTCTTTTTAAGTGGGGGAGGGTGTAGCAACCCTGATAAATGAATATTGAAATAAAATTAAAAACATACATATTACAGAAGTAATACAGATAAAATAAAACAAATTAAAGATAACGCCTCTGAGTAAGGCGTTGATTTAAAAAGAAACGCCTCTACATACGGCGTGACTAAAGAAAGGACGCCCACGAATGTGGTCGTCAACTCTCACGCGACCAAATAGGTAAGTGAAATAAACGCCCATATATTAGGCGTGTTTTAAAAACAAGGAACGCCCTTATACATGGCGTTTCTTAAGAAACGACCTGAACTAGGTCGTTAATTAAAGAATCGACGCCCTGACCTAAGGCGTTAATTCAGTTCGTGACCCGTTCGAACCCAGAGCTTATCCAGGGAAAGATTAACCTAATCTAGTAAGTGTCTATTAGAGTAAGGACTCTATTAGGGATATATTACCCTCAATCAAACACTACCTTTGTTAGGACTCTAAAATCCTATAAATATACCCGATCGATCCAACCCTAAACCATTTGATCGATCTACTGCTACACGGTAAGTGAAGAACATACGTTCTTCTTATTTCTTTTGCCCTTCTGTTTACAGCCGCATGAAGAATATTGATTATTATTCTTCTCCTTTAATGCAGGATAAGGATCTGGTGCTTGAGTAAAGAACAAGGTTATGTTCTTCATTATTTGTCCTAGCTTCGGTTACATCTGTGAAGATTATTAACATCTTCATCTTCTTTCTTTTTCTCTTCCTCTACAGGTTCTGTAACGTGAAGAACAAGGTTATTCATCATCTTCATCCAACATCTGCTGCATCTTTAATTCTTACAGACCCTTCACGGTTATCTCCAAATCAACCCTTTAAGGTAGGATTTTCTCAAGTCTCGTAGCCCAAACTAAAAATAAATATAAGAAGCACCATGCATGATATATTTATACAGTTTGCATGTAGTTTTAATACGTTTTTCGTAAATTTTTCAAGAAACGCCCTTGAATAGGGCGCTACTTTAAAAGAAACGACCATCACAGTGGTCGTTAATTAAAAGTATACGCCTTGTATACAGGCGTTAATTTCATGAACAATCGCATGTAATCAATAATTGATCCTGTTTAAAATTCAATAAATATGAAATATCGATTCTAATATCTTGCATGACTCTACCTGTAAATTCCTGCTAATTTTCTTGTCATGATCATGTCTCCTGTCTTGGAAATTTATTTGTTGAAATATTGTAAATTCCTTGAATTCACGACCTTGACAACGTCGTTTTACACCTGTTAACGCCCCATCACAGGGCGTAAATTGAAAAGAAACGCCCCTTTCTAGGACGCGTTTTCTGTAAATTCCTGAACTATGTATATCCTGTAAAATAAAATTAAACAGTAACGCCCCTTTCCAGGGCGTGTTTTAAATAAATCCTGAAAATTATTTATATTCTGTCAAATATTTAAATAATGAGACGCCTGCTTATATAGTCGTCAACTATGAAGAAATGCCCCTGTCCAGGGCGCGTTTTATATAAATTATTGAAATAATGAAATTCTGCAAAACGGAACATATGTAAACGCCCTTATGTTAGGCGTTACTTACCTGACTAACGCCCCTGAGTAGGGCGTGTTTTTCATGAATTAATAAAATTATTAAAAATTCTGTAAAATAGAAATATGTAAACGCCCTTCTGTTAGGCGTTAATTACTTGAGAAACGACTTGACCTAAGTCGTTATTTTACTGTAAAACTGATTTTTCCCTGTTTTTGTTAACCGATGATTTCATATGTTATATAATATATATATCGGCACTATTCTCCACTCCGTGAGTATAGTCCCACGTTTCACGTTGTTTCATCGATCACACTCAACTCTCATTGACATACAAGCTCTCCATTGGACATTCCGTTCCTTTGGACTAGCGAGTTAGTCATAGAGACCTCCGTAAGACTCCTCGTAGCCTTGGATTCCCTCAAGGCCGACTGAGCTGGTTGTACCCTAAAAACCCATTACACGATTCTTGCCATGTCAATCTAAAGAAACATGGTATACCGGCCCTTATGATTATACAAAGAGTATATCATAATAAATTCTTAATGGGATGATGATATCATGCCATATCATGTCGTTCTTGTAAACCTCAATTCTATGATAAGAATGAGGGTATCTTACTTGATCTAATGTTTATGTGGACCTCAATTCTATATAAAGAATGTCCATATTGATTTGTCATGGGACCTAAGTTAAGGGAACCATATTCTACCTAGTTTTATTGATATCGTGATTTTACCGTTATTATCGCCAATCTATGTCCTTTGTCATATTTTTGGACTCTATTCTGTCAAAGTTGTCATACATGTCTACAAGCTTGAATATTGAAACTCTATATTGGCTATATAAACAAGAGTGGATGTCAAAAATACATGATAAATGCCTGTGCATATAGGGCCCGATCTGGTCCTGGGAGGAGCACCCGAAAGTACTTGTGCCCATGGGAGTTAAAATGATAAGATATCTGGCATTATACCGAGTACTTGACTTGCTTGATTGGACATTCCACACACATCTTGTACTTGAATCGTACTTGACTTTACATGAAATGCGTGGCCCGAAAAAGGGTAATTTACTTGCTTGATACATGATAGCCAAAGTTCTTGACATGACTTGTTAAACGTGCTTGCTTGAATACCTTGAATACACTTGTCATCTTGTTGGAAGTTCATGATTAAGTTCATCTTATTTCTTGATATTACATTCTCTCTATCTTGTCGTTTTATGCGAGCATGCATAGCTTTATTGCATTCATGAAAGATGTAATTACTTAAACCCCTTGCTAGTACTTGAGATATAATTTCCTACTGAGCGTTCGCTCATTCCGTTTATCCCTTTGTACTTTTCAGGTAAGTCCGACGACGATGGAAGTCAATCGGATGGGAATGTTCAAGAGTGAAAGTGATAGAGCTGCTCAAGTGTCGTCTAGTCTTTCCTATAGTTTCTTGAGTCAAATATGTATTCTTTTCCTTTTTATTAAACAGAGTATTGGATTTGTAATAGTCTATCCATTATGAAATAAAGGATTGGGTTATCTTGCTATTTTGCGCATCTCTGTCTTTGCGTCGAATACACGACCACTCTGATTGACATGATTGATATAGACACGTCGCGCATCTCCGGGTATCTTCCGCGCTCGGGGCGTGACAACAATCATCAATCAAAGTATTATTTTGGAGAAAGAGTTGATCAGCCAAAGCTTTGTCTTTGTACCAAGTATCTTTAAGGAAATTAGTGCCAATGCCATCTTGAACAATCATACGGGAGCCAGTCAGTAGAATTGCACTGGCTTTCTCAAAATCACAAGATTTGATACCAACAGGGAAAGGAGTTTTGCAGTCTGAAATGTGATGCCCATGGTAGTATTTACTTCTGACATATTCCGCCCAAAGTGATTTGCTGTGCATTGAAAGCCATAACAATTTGACGTAGCAGTAGATTTGTATGTCTGAAAGGCTACAGATGCCCAGTCCACCTATAGAGATAGGACATCAAATCTTGTCCCATGATATCCAGTGTTTCCTATGTGCAGTATCAAGCCCCTGCCAAAAGAAGTTGGCACAAATGTGTCCAATCTGTTTTTGAATGGTATAAGGAATAGAGGCAGCACTTGCTGTATAAAAAGTGATTGATGCTAAGACTGAACGAATCAGAACTGCCCTTCCTGCCTGGGATAAAAACTTACTTTGCCAGCCAGCTAACCTGGCATTAACTTTGTCCAGAAGGTATTTAAAATGAGGAATCTTGGTTCTGCCTTTGAATAGAGGAAGGCCCAAATATCTTATACTGCCTGTTTTGTTTTGGTATCCAGTTAATTGCCTGATGTGATCAATAGAAGAGTTTGGCATCCGTTTAGCCACTGCAAAGCAACTTTTGTGAGCATTTATCCTTTGTCCGGAGGATGATTCATATCTTCCCAAGAAATGCAGCAACTGTTTAATGGAAGATATGCCACCATTCATAAAGATGATGGAATCATCTGCATAAAGATTATGAGACAGCTGTGGAGATCCTCGAGGAAGATGATAGAATTTGCATAAACCAGTGAAGAAAATGTAGGTAAGCCCCCTGCTCAATACTTCCTTAGCAAGTATGAAAAGTGCAGGAGCCAAAGGATCACCCTGTCAAACTTCTTGATGATTTAAAGAATCCATGGATGTGACCATTCAAAGATATAGAAAACCAGCAATTCACCAACAATTGAGCAATAAGAGAAATCAGTCTATTAGAAAAGCCAAAGCTTTTGAGAACCTGGAAGATGAAATCCCATTCTATTCGGTCATAAGCTTTGGCCATATCAAGCTTAATGAGCATGTTATGACCTCTAACAGGTCTATCAATTTCCATGTAAAGTTCCTTAGCTAGCAGGAAGTTATCTGTGATTTGTCTGCCACTGATAAAACCACTCTGCTCTTTTGAGATGATCAAAGGCAGAATTGGATGAAGTCGATCACTAAGGACTATAGACACGCTATTCCTAACGTCTGTAGACACGCTAAAATTGACATTACTTTGAGTATTTCTCATATTGCCTTGTAATGCCCCATTTGACCCTCAAATTAGCTTATTTGAGTGTTTTTTCCATTTTTCATGGATTTTCTCCCCTTTCCCTCTTTTTTAAAATTAACGCCCTGGAGAGGGGCGTGTTTTTAAAACGCGGCCTGATCCAGGGCGTGTCTCCCCATTTTATCTATTTCTCCCCATTTTACCTATTTTATAAATTCGTGACCTGGTGAAGGGCGTGTTTTAAAACACGACCTGACCTGGGGCGTTTCTTGATGAAAGGACGCCCTGAGATGAGGGTGTCAATTCCCGGCATTATCCAATTTTCGAAAAAGAATAAATGTTTTGAAAAATGTTAATTAACGCCCTTCTTTGGGGCGTTTTTCAATTAACGCCTCTCCAGGAGGCGTGTTTCAGAATTTCCAAATAAAAGAAATATTTATTTCCAAAATTGGTCTGGGAGTTGACGCCCTTGGCCAGGTCATGTTTTGAATTAACGCCCTATGGTAGGTCGTCAATTCTTGAATTGACGCCCTGAACCAGGGCGTGTTTCATCTTCTGTCTTCGCAGTCCTTTCCCCAGAGAGTCCTTGCTTCGTTAGATACCTGCTTGGTTTGGGCTCTTGCCCATTCTTATCATTTCTCTCTTGGGACTCTTGCCCATGTTTATCCCTTCCAATCCTATTTAATAGAGCCATTGGCTCTGTTGTTCAGGTTGGACTCCTCCTCTTCGGATCCCTCCTTTTCGATCCCCCTTTCTTCCTCCCACGTATTTCTCCTTCTCCTTCTTCTCTGTTTGTTTTTCCTTTTTTTGTTTTGTGCTTGCAGGTTGCTGTTGCTGTCGTTCGGCAGAAGGAGGAGCGCCCGCGCAAAGCTTCATCCTCTTCTTCAAGCTTCTCCCCTTTGAATATTAAAGCCACGACGCACAGGCTTCTTTTATTTTTATTTTCCTCTCATTATTGCAGCACACATACATATGCGTGCATCATCATATTATTAACTCCCTTTCTCAACCATGTGAGAAATCTCCCCTTAGTGCATCTCTTGAACTCTTTTATTATTTGCATTCATTCATATCTTCCCACCCTTTTTGCATAGGGGTTTAAGGGCCAACACCCTTAAGGTGTATTTTTTTCATCATGCTTTCATGCTCATCCTTCTATTAAGAATTGATGCTACACTCACCATGTTCTAATTCAATTCTTTTGTGATGTTTGTCTTTTTTGCAAGGGTAATAAATTGGAGAACTCTCTTCATCGGCCGGCCGATTTGAAGAGAAAGGAAGCACTCACATCCCCGCATCTTTTGAGGTACTTTTCGCGATCATTCCTCCCATGTTCTTATTGATTATATTTTTGAGACCTAGCGTCTCTGGCGATCACACACTCCCCTTGTGCACCTCGTGCATATATTTTCCTCCATATTGATGACTATTGCATGTCTTTTCTTTGATATTTTTCTTAAGTGGATTATTCTAAATTAGAGATCTACAAATTGGCGATCACGGTGGGACCCTTTGCGTTCTCTTTATTACCCCTTTTCCCCTTAGGCACCCGCGTGTGCCGTCTCCCCTATTGCACCCTCGGTGCGTCTCCTTTTGTGCCCCTCGGGCACCCTCCATTGGCTTTGCTTTCTTTCCTAAAGTGATTTGCCATTTTGTTGTCTTTTCCTTAGAATCTCCACTTATTTAAAATTCTTGATGAGCATGCTTATCCTGTTGATTGCCTTATTTATGTGGTTGTGAGTGTGCCTGTTTAATATTTCTGGCCGTGCTTTCCTGAGGAATTAACGCCTCTGTCAGAGGCGCTTTTTCGATTTCACGCCCTAACTCAGGGCGTCTTATTCGTATTTTACGCCCACTGACAGGGCGCCTTCCAGCATATTTCCTGATATTTCTGGTTTTATTACGCTGCCTGAGAATTCACGCTCTGCGCCAGAGCGTTTCTTTGTTGATTAGCGCCCCTCAGTAAGGCGTTTCTTTTGATGTGACGCCCTCGATCAAGGGCGTCCTTTCCCCTTATAGCGCCTCACCCTAAGGCGTGTTTTTACTGCCCCTGGCACCTCGCTTTGAGTCATGACAGTCACACTATCGTGTCTTTTGTTAGTAGCGCCCCCTGCTAGGGCGTGTTTTTACTGTGGGTTTCCAGAACCCTTCCCGTGGGTGAGTTTTCATGATATTTCATATTGATTGATCATATTGTGTGGTTGGCCTGATTTCCCCTGTTGCATTCATTCTTTGCATTGGTTTGGGAGCCCCCTCCTCTTCATTAGGATCCACACACCCTCTTGGAATCGGGACGACCATTTATTGAGCATTCTGTCTCTTTGGACCGGAAATCCCTTTTCCAAGTCTCCATAAGTCCCCGCACCCGTGGATTCCCTCACGGACGCCGGGCAGGTTGTACCCTTTTGAAGTCCCGAGTTTAGTTGGCCCATGCGGTGAGAGAGGGTTCCTAGTTGGCATTGAAGTGAACTCATATTGAAACTAGGATCCTCCCTTGTGTGAATCACACCAAACTTTGCTAAAATTCATTAATTCACCAAGGATCGAACATAAGAAATCAAGGTAACCATCACAACTTGTGTGTTTCTTTGCAAATTGTTTGCATATTAAATTGCTTGCATAATGGCTTACTTTGATAGACAAAATAACATGTTCAATTCAATTAATATTCATGAGGGTGATCAACCTAGCACATCTTATTCCCCTCAAATTCAACATGTTCATCATTCTCACCATACTTTCAAGGGACCACGTCTTCATTCTTATGGCCATGCCCGACCCACGGGCAATGTCCATCTTCATGATCCCCCTACTCAAGTTCGAGCCACTACTCCTTCAGGACCGCCTCGTCCTAATGATGAGAAAGTTTCTCAACTCATTCATGCATTAGATCATCTCACCCCTCAACAGATCCAAGCCCTTAAGGCCGCTGTTGAGGGTGCATCTCCTTCATCTCCCCCTTTCAATCCTACACGGGTGGCCCATCACCCACCTCCCTCTTCTATTCACAATCCTACACGGGGGGGGGGGGGGGGGGGCATCACCCACCTCCCTCTTCTATTCATATTCCTAATCGGGTAGCCCATTACCCATCCCCTTCTATTCACACTCCTCCTCGGGTGGTCCGACACCCACCTCCTTCTATTCCTCCTCCATCACGGCCCCGAGGCCCATTTACTCCTTGCAATCCGGCCCGTCCGAGTTCTTTTACGGGTCATCCCGTCAACTCCCCTCCACGGCCTTTTTATGCGGCCCCTCCTCCTTCAAGGCCCTGCCAGCCCTCGGTTGTTCAAGTCACACCCCTCCAACAATCTCTGCTTGATAAGATTACTTTGATGGAGGAACAAATAAAGAGGGTCACGGCTCCTCCTACTCCAGTCAATCCTCTCCATGCCGCTTTGGACGAGATTACAAAGATGGAGAGAGAATGGAAAGACAGGAGGGATGATTACGGCGTCGGCGGTTCAAGTGAGCAAGAGCCGGCATTCGAAGAATCCGAGGTAGTATACGATGATGATGAAGCTCCGCAGGCACCACTTCCGAGTTTCCTTAACTTTCCGCTTTCCCCATTTTCATTCGATGAACCCCCTGCTCAGGAGGAAACCACTCCTAATTCAACCCCTGTTTATGAGACTAGTTGGTGTTACGATGATGGGTCGATATTCCAATCGCCCGCGTCGGCGCCTATTGAGTCTCTTCCCATTCCCACTTCCACTCCTAACACCGCTCGCCCCGTCCGGCATTTCCTACGCACCAAACCTTCACCCATTAACCCTCCACTAATTAAATCTCCACCTATTAAGCCATCAACCTCCACACCATCGGCCTCCACCGAGCCTACCATTGAACTGTCCCCAATTCAACCTCCCGTTATCCCATTACCACCATCCCTAAAACCCACTTTACCTACCCCACCATTTAACCCTTCACCCTTACCTATGGTTAATCCTGAGCAGGATCCACCACTTTTTGCACTCGAGCTAACCCCGACCGCTTGCAAGCAAAGGGAGAAACTCGATGTGTTTGAACCTCCGCCTCCACTTACGCCAACACTTTCCATTATACCTCCACCACTCACAAAGCCTTCCACCTCCGCTACACCTCCTTCTACTACTCGGAATGTGGGTGCTTCTGCAAGTATATGTGCCGAAGATGATCAAGAGCCGGGCAAGACAGATTTGGCCATGGCCGTGATGTTCAAGACCCAAGAATTTATTTGCCGGATGCCAATCCGGATCATTGTGCCAAGCATGATTGAAGAGGCCAAGTCGCCACCACGCCAAGCATTGATGCTGCGTAAGGGCCGGGCAGGGCACCCTTTGTTCCAATTTCCAAATCTTGAACTCCTCGGCAACATGATGCTTCCAAGCCTAACTTTCCAACTCCCCCCCGCTATTACTTTTCACCTTCCAAGGGAGTTGTTATTTACCATTGAAGCTTCATCATGGGCTTATGCTTTGTCCATTAAGCCAGTTGGCTATACTCTTTCACTGCCGTGGAGGGGCAGTTATTTTGGCACTAAGGGGCCTTCCACTCCTTTATCCACCCCATCCATATTCTTGTCGATCGCGTTTTCTTCATGGGCCACTTCCAGGGGAAAGAGGAGGACCTCGCCCTCTCACCCTTCGTATTCTTCTTATTTTTCATCTTCCTTCATGCATTCATTCTATTCACTGCATTCGCTGCATTCATCACATCCATCATATTGCATGCAATTGCACTTCTTCTTTCCCGGGTTTCCGAACCCGTATCTTCCCCGCCTTCCGGCACCGCCGGATCCTCCGCATTTCCCATCTTATTCATATTCATCTTCATTACTCGGGCATCGCGCCCCTTTCCAACCTTTTCATCTCCCAGATTTCTCTCCCTTCTTCCCAGGGCATCGCGTCCCTCGGCATTTTCTTCCTCCGGAACCTCCGGACTTTTCCCTCGGGCACGACGCCCCTTTCCATCTTCTCCTTCCTGATTTACTTCCTCCGGAACCTCCGGACTTTCCCTTTGGGCACGACGCCCCTCTCCACCTTTTTTATTTGCTTCCTCCGGAACCTCCGGACTTTCCCCTCGGGCACGACGCCCCTTTCCACCCTTTCCATCTCATTCCTCCGGAACCTCCGGACTTTTCCCTCGGGCACGACGCCCCTTCCCATCTTCTCCTTCCTGATTTGCTTCCTCCGGAACCTCCAGACTTTTCCCTCGGGCACGACGCCCCTTTCCATCTTCTCCTTCCTGATTTGCTTCCTCCGGAACCTCCGGACTTTTCCCTCGGGCACGACGCCCCTTTCCACATTCTCCTTCCTGATTTCATTCCTTCGGAACCTCCGAATTTTTCTCTCCTCCCTGGGCATCGCGTCCCTCGGCATTTACTTCCTCCGGAACCTCCGGACCCTCCATCTTTCTTCCGATTCATCTTTCTAATCTTCCTGAACATCACATCCTTCATTTTTTTCTTTCTTTTCCATCATCTTTTTCCCTATTTCGTCTCAGGGCATCGCGTCCCTTCTTTTGTCATCCCTCGGAGCCTTCGGATTTTTCCTCTCATGATTCTCCTCCGCCTCCGGACCCTCCGGATCCGCCTCTTTCTATCTACCAATTTCTTCTTCTAATTCCTCCTGATTCTGGGTCCGACCCAACTTCTTCCACATCCACTGCCTTGGGCATCTACCCATTCTCCCATTGCTTTCGAGGCTTTAGTCCTCACTCCTCCTTCTAATTCTCCGCTTCTTCTGTAGACCTTTCGTGTGATCAGGGTCTCCACACCTTAGTGAGGGAGTTCTAGCCCTTGCCTCTCTTCTTTTTTCCTTATTCATCTGAGTCTGGTCTTGGCACCACTCCTTCTTGTTAAGCCACTTTCAATCCTTTGCTTCCAATCCTTTACCTGCCAAAGAGGACTATCCCACGATGATCAACCTCTCGCGGCAGCTGCTTTAACAAAGGTTGCAAGGTAACATATTGGCGTAAGTAAGCATTTATATGATATCATTCCCTCATTACTTCACGCATGATTTTCAAAATGAAGTGCTTCCTAACAAGATTAAGAGTGGTGTTTTAGATCTTTATCTTAGGCTTTTGTTAAATTAAATCATTGTTAAAAAGAGTCTTTAGGCTTGCTTCTGCAGCACCTTGGTTAATAAGAATCCCGTGCTGGGAATTCAACATTCTCTCCCTGCTTGTTAAGAGTAACCCTCAGCTGGGCACCTCACACACTTCACGGCGTCCTTAGCCGGCTCCTTTGGTTAAACACCGTTGCTACCTTGGCCATGCCATGAGAATATCTGAAAGTCTTTTCTCTTCTTTACTCGGCCACGTGCAGGGGCAAGAGGTTGACGGATGAGATGACCAACCTAGGTAATCCCCAATACGAGAGGAGTCTCAAATAGGGGCAGTCTTGACCCAAACTAAATATGAATTTCATGATATACATCTCGCCAAAAGGGCTATTATGAAAATCAAGTCAGAATTTCGATAAAAGCAAGATTGTGAATTACGGCATGACAAGAGTGGCAAAGTCCCCGCAGGGAAAATCCTGGTCGTATGCATGTCAAGGGTCTAAAAATCAAAGGCATAAAGCCCCGGCACAACAGACTACCTCTTTGAAGGGAACACCTTGGAAGGAATTCAAGTCCCGATATCTCCCATCCTGCACAAAGCTTATCTCCAATTATTCTTCTCTTCTCCCTCCAAGACCGAACATTTCTCAGGTATGGCCTTGGTAGGGGTACCGTTAATCAAGGGCAGTCGGTTATAGGGCGCCACCCTTCAATGCACGCCCAGCTTTGGACAGTTTTTAGTAAAAGGGGAAGGAACGAGGACCCCTAGCCAGTGGTTTAAGACACCCTTTGATGCTACTTTAGCAATATCTAACCAAAATCAAACAAAATTGAATATTTCTTGTCCAAAATCCATAAAAATTTGAATATCTTTCTCAAAACTTCATAAAAATTTGAATATCTTTTCCTAAAACCCACAAAAATTTGCATATTGATAAAATTCATAAAAATTTGAATATCTTTTTCAAAAACCACATAAAAATTTGCATATTTCAAAACTCCATAAAGATTGCATTGTATTGTCTGATGGTGTTTTGCAGGAACAGCTTTGCAAGGACCAAGAGCACGGGATGAGTCCTATCTCCACTCATTGCTATCAATCTATTGATTCTCCCGATATTCTCATGACATGCCACCCTGTGCATTTTTGGTTATCACCTCCTTATATCATTTTGGTTATATCTCCTGATTATCATTTTGATTATTCATCTCCAGATCTTTCAATCAACTCCTACTAATTTCTCTTGATCAATTCTGCCGATGGACATTATCAGATCTTGATCATTCAACTCCAAATCTTGATTAGCCAAGTTGGCATCCTCATGACAAAATAACAAACAATGATGCTTTGCAATATCATGATTCAACTCATAATGGTTACTATGTTGTGACATGCTATTGATGCTTTGATTCATGCTATGCTTGCTACGCTTAAATGCCTTATTCATTGCTTGTTATCTTTTATATCTTGGCTGATGAATTTTTGAGCGCAGGATAAGAAGCTTTTGGTCCCACCGACTGGGCATCATCATCCAAGCCCCACGGTGCTTGCAGCTCAGTTCTCAGTTCCCATGCTCATTGCACCACCATCTCCTGTATGCATTTTACTATATGTTACATATGCTACTAGATTATATCAAGGACCTTGTGGCTTTGGTAAATATGGAATTTGAGTTCCCCTTCATCAAAAACGATGACGATTCCAGAGGCATCTCAGTCATACGGATAGGCCGTTGAGCCGTCCGAGACTGGGGACGATGGTTCCTTTTTATGAGTTGGTGCGTGGATAAACGGGCTTCGGCTTAGTATCAGCTCGTGAAATCGGTTTCTTGACCCTAGTCTTGGCAGCTTAGTAATATTATCCTTGATTATCTTATATTTTTATTTGATTTAATTTTTCCTTTTAAACCCAGCATGCATTCATGTAGGAATTTGAAACAATTGTTGAAAAATCATTCTGATGAGCTGACTTTGAGGGTTGAAGTTGATCTTAATCTTTCCAGATATGAGATATTCCATGCCGGATTGAATCTTCAGTTTGTTTTGTTGCTGTTTTGGGTGATTTTCTCGAGAGCTCCTTGTTTGGATTTTTATCATCTTATTTCAATCCTTTCCTTTGATCCACCTTGGCTGCAGCACGTCCACTGGCTGGTAACCGCTCCCCAATGGTGAAACTTACAGGTTTGTGACATGGGGTACTTCCACCGCGCTGGAAGTTGATCATTTATTTTATCTCCTTCGTGCACCGCGTGCACAGCTCCCCTTTTATCCAAACATTGTTGATTTCATTGGATTTCCCGAGATTTGCTTCATCTCGTGCTTTTGATTTGATTCTCATCAAGTGATGTTGATTGCGTGTCTCATCACACCTTGGCATCTACTTTTTAGTTTGCTACGCTCCCTTGCAAAGCAGACGCCAAGGTGGGGCAGCTGTAGACACGCTAAAATTGACATTACTTTGAGTATTTCTCATATTACCTTGTAATGCCCCATTTGACCCTCAAATTAGCTTATTTGAGTGTTTTTTCCATTTTTCATGGATTTTCTCCCCTTTCCCTCTTTTTTAAAATTAACGCCCTGGAGAGGGGCGTGTTTTTAAAACGCGGCCTGATCCAGGGCGTGTCTCCCCATTTTATCTATTTCTCCCCATTTTACCTATTTTATAAATTCGTGACCTGGTGAAGGGCGTGTTTTAAAACACGACCTGACCTGGGCGTTTCTTGATGAAAGGACGCCCTGAGATGAGGGCGTCAATTCCCGGCATTATCCAATTTTTGAAAAAGAATAAATGTTTTGAAAAATGTTAATTAACGCCCTTCTTTGGGGCGTTTTTCAATTAACGCCTCTCCAGGAGGCGTGTTTCAGAATTTTCAAATAAAAGAAATATTTATTTCCAAAATTAGTCTGGGAGTTGACGCCCTTGGCCAGGTCGTGTTTTGAATTAACGCCCTATGGTAGGTCGTCAATTCTTGAATTGACGCCCTGACCCAGGGCGTGTTTCATCTTCTGTCTTCGCAGCCCTTTCCCCAGAGAGTCCTTGCTTCGTTAGATACCTGCTTGGTTTGGGCTCTTGCCCATTCTTATCATTTCCCTCTTGGGACTCTTGCCCATGTTTATCCCTTCCAATCCTATTTAATAGAGCCATTGGCTCTGTTGTTCAGGTTGGACTCCTCCTCTTTGGATCCCTCCTTTTCGATCCCCCTTTCTTCCTCCCACGTATTTCTCCTTCTCCTTCTTCTCTGTTTTTTTTTCCTTTTTTTGTTTTGTGCTTGCAGGTTGCTGTTGCTGTCGTTCGGCAGAAGGAGGAGCGCCCGCGCAAAGCTTCATCCTCTTCTTCAAGCTTCTCCCCTTTGAATATTAAAGCCACGACGCACAGGCTTCTTTTATTTTTATTTTCCTCTCATTATTGCAGCACACATACATATGCATGCATCATCATATTATTAACCCCCCTTCTCAACCATGTGAGAAATCTCCCCTTAGTGCATCTCTTGCACTCTTTTATTATTTGCATTCATTCATATCTTCCCACCCTTTTTGCATAGGGGTTTAAGGGCCAACACCCTTAAGGTGTGTTTTTTTCATCATGCTTTCATGCTCATCCTTCTATTAAGAATTGATGCTACACTCACCATGTTCTAATTCAATTCTTTTGTGATGTTTGTCTTTTTTGCAAGGGTAATAAATTGGAGAACTCTCTTCATCGGCCGGCCGATTTGAAGAGAAAGGAAGCACTCACATCCCCGCATCTTTTGAGGTACTTTTCGCGATCATTCCTCCCATGTTCTTATTGATTATATTTTTGAGACCTAGCGTCTCTGGCGATCACACACTCCCCTTGTGCACCTCGTGCATATATTTTCCTCCATATTGATGACTATTGCATGTCTTTTCTTTGATATTTTTCTTAAGTGGATTATTCTAAATTAGAGATCTACAACGTCCCCTGAGAAAATCTCATATTACCACGCGACGCCCCGCAGCGGCTTTCGCATTTTGAATCACTTGAGTGTTTCCTATCTTTGAGTCTTCTCTCGTCTTCTGGGCAAGTAGCGTAACGCTCCTTCGGCATCCGGAAACCGCCTCGTTGTGAAAATCATGCGGCATTTCAACGGCATCAACATCAATCGCATGCATCAGAAGTTGCCGGGACCAGGAAAATGCCTAACGGACGACTGCCGATGCACTTTTCGGGGGAATCCGGGGGTCATCATGGAGGCGTCCAGGCTCCTGGACACCTCCATCAATACAAAATAATGACAATATATATATATATATAAGATTGAACAAAAATATATATAATTTCATGGAGGCGTCCAGGCCCCTGGACGCCTCCATCAACCAGCTGACGTGCGACCCCTGGCCATCGACTGACTGTTGCTCAGCCTGTCGTTTGAATAAAATCCAAGTTATGGAAGCATCCAGGCCCCTGGACGCCTCCATCAACCAGCTCACGGGCGACCCCGGGCCATCGACTGACCGTTGCTCAGCCTGTCGTTTGAATAAAATCCAAGTTATGGAGGCGTCCTGGCCCCTGGACGCCTCCATCAACCAGCTCACGGGCGACCCCGGGCCATCGACTGACCGTTGCTCAGCCTGTCGTTTGAATAAAATCCAAGTTATGGAGGCGTCCAGACCCCTGAACGCCTCCATCAAACAGCTCACGGGTGACCCCGGGCCATCGACTGACAGTTGCTCAGCTTGTCGTTTGAATAAAATCCAAGATATGGAGGCATCCAGGCCCCTGGATGCCTCCATCAACCAGCTCACGGGCGACCCCCGGCCTTCGACTGACCGTTGGTCAGTCTGTCGTTTGAAGAAAATCCAAGATATGGAGGCGTCCAGGCCCCTGGATGCCTCCATCAACCAGCTCACGGGCGACCCCCCGACCATCGACTGACCGTGGCTCAGTCTGTCGTTTGAAGAAAATCCAAGTTATGGAGGCGTCCAAGCCTCTGGACGCCCCCATCCTTCCGACCTCTATAAATAGAGGCTTACCCCCCTTAGTTCAAGGGTCGAAAAAAGGAGCGCCGAGAGGCTGTCAGATTCTATTCCTAACCCGTGGGTGTTTTATAGGGGAGGTCCTGCCGGATCCTCGGGTGCCCGTGCTCACAGGAGAGAGGCCGCCTTCGCCCGCCGCGCTACCTCGTCGTCCCTACGCTGCCGAAGCTCCGCCGGATCTCGCCATCGACCATCCAATAAGCCATTCTCTCCTCTTCTTTTCTAGTTATCTTGCATTCATCATATCATATCCTCTACCCCCCCCCCTTTTTATGAGGGAGTCTCTTCCCGTTTCTACGTCGGAATAATTGCCATTCATCATAAGTATTTTCCTCCTACTCGTGTCCGAGAGGGGTTTTAAAGACAACACCAACCAGGTGTGTGTCTTGTCATCATTTCGTTACTTGCGTCGTTAGAATTTGAATACTGCACCTTCGTCTTTCTGATCCACTCGTTACTTGTTTGTCATTGTTTTGCAAGGGTACCTGAGAAAAGCCCTCTCCGTCGACCGGTCGAAGGGGGAGGAAGAAGCAACCTGCCATTTCCCGCTCTCGGGGATTCACAATCTCCGCGCTCAACACAAGGTACACGCAATCATTTCGTTTCTTTGAGGTAACTCCTCTGGCGATCACATCCCTTTAGCATCCTACGTATGCTCTTTCCTCATATTGGCACGTTTCATAATCCTTCTTAATTTTTAGTCGCTCGATTGTCCGTAGTTTATTTCGCTTTCTTCCTCGTTTGGGTGGATTCCGCGGCTTCCACAGATTGGCGATCACGGTGGGACATCCTTTTTGTTTTTTTTGGGTTACCTTTGAACTCTCGGCACCCACGTGTGCCTCCCTTCTTTCGGCACCCGCGTGTGCCCCTCCCTATTGCGCCCACGTGCGCTACATCATTTCCCTCGTGCACCACGTGCACTCCCCCGGTCCTTTGTGATTACTTCGAGGTCTGCGTTATCTCGGCACCCACGTGTGCCCCTCCACTCGGCACCCACGTGTGCTCCCTCTACTTGGCACCCTCATGTGTCCCCCTTCTTATTACGCCCGCGTGCGCTGTGTCATCCCCTTCGTGCACCACGTGCACGCCCCTTAGTCCCCCTCTTTTGTCATTTTTAAGTCTGTGTTGTCTTGGAAAGTAGAACGGCTATATCTTCCTCTATCTGTTCATTGTTGTTATATTCTTGTTATATCACTACTATACATCTGTTATATTTGTGTGCTTATTTCTGCTCCATCTGTGTGTTACATATCTTTTATCCAGCACCACATTTCATGTATTTACCCCCCTTTTCTTTCCTTTTTTTTACTCTTTTCTAAGGATCACCCTCTCTCGGTGAAGGAAGGACTCTCCGTTCGGGAATTCCTCTCGACGGACTAGAATCTCCTCCACTGGGACCTCCGTAAGTCCCCGACATCGAAGAATCTCCTCTTCGTTCACTGGGCCAGTTGTACTATTGAAGTTCCCCGGAGTTAGTCGACCCATTCGTGGTGAGACGAGAGCCCCTAGCTGACACGGTGGTGAAAACAAAAACGAACTAGGGTCCCTATTTTGTGTGAACTTCGGATCTGGTTAAAAACACATAAAAAATCATCAAAATCAAAACACAAAAAAGGGGGCGTAAAGGCATCCACTTGTTTGATAATCTATGCTATTTGCTTGCTAGTATATGTTTTTGCGTTCCGGGAAAACTGTGAGCATGGCTCACGAGTCTTTTGAGGAGAACCACCCTGGTCGTGGTGAGTCAGTCGAGCCGTGAGTCCATGCTATGGACGCGGGTCCTTCCCATGAGCCCTTACATGAGGTGCAGGTTACCACAGGGACACATCCCCGCCACAGGACATCTCCTCTTTGCTAGGTGTCCTCGCCAACACGGAACTTACCTCTGAGCAGCTCCGGGCCTTCCAGGCCATTCTGAAGGGGAAATTTCTTTCCCACGCTCCTCAGGAATCAACTCCGGCCATCGCACCTCTCCAAGAATTGGTGCGGGCCATTCCATCTCCTTCGCTGGCACAAGTCATCCAATCTCCCTCGCTTCAAGGGCAAGCGAGCCAACAACCACCCTCGTTATAGTTCCCTTCGCAATCTCAAACCCCTGTTGTTCCCCACATATCGCTTCAGCCGGGGCCAACTATCGGCGGCCCGGCAGCTCCCTCTCATTCAGGGTTTCCCCCTCAAGTCTCCGGGAGACATCTTCCTCCCCAGTGGCAAGTGCCACCTTCACCGCCCGAGGAGCTCGCCCAATCGGTCCTCAATAGGTTCAATAGGATGGACGAACAGTTTCAGAATTTGAAGAAAATGGTGGACGTGAAATCCACCCCGGAGGTTGCTTTGCCAATCCTTCCGGTCATCCATCTTCCTCCCTCCGAAATGCCCACGTACCGCAGGTACAATGGCACTGGCAACCCCTTCATTCACCTCAAGGATTTCATGTATGAGTCATCCTATTGGCAAAACGACTAGAGGTCCCTGGCATACCTCTTTCGGAGGTCATTAGACGGTCCTGCGCTAGAGTGGTTCTATTCTTTGGAGCCCCGCGAGGCCGAGAATTTTGAAACAGTCCAGAGAAGGTTCTTGCAAAAGTATCGGGATAGGGTCGGTCCCTCTCTCTCCATTACCGACCTAGTGGCCAAAAAGATGAAGTCCGACGAGGATTTTGTCCGCTATGCTGATAGATGGAGGTCTCTGGCAGAAAGAATAAGAGATACCCTCTCGGAACCTGAACAAGTAAAGATGATCGTATCCAATGCGACCCCACAGTTCAGGCATGTCTTGGCCATGAATAAGCTCACCACCATGGAAGAGCTCTATGAAAGAGCCTGGTACATCCAAACCCAGTTAAAAGACTCCCCCATTATGAACATGTTTGAGCCGCCGAAGCCCAAGGTGGTCAGAAAGACGGGCGCTGGTGTCCCAGGCGGAGCAACAGAAGGGGTCGTAACAAATGAGCAAGTGAGTGCGGTCAACAACGCCAACTATGCAGCCAACCCAAGGCTTCCACAAATGCCCCGACTTCCCCTCCAACCAGGTCCTTTCCCCTCTCGTCCTCCACCCCAAAAAGATCCACCTCAGAACAACATGCCTCAACTACTTCAACCCCAGCAACAACCTCGACCCCAGCAACAACAACCACCACTTCAGTACAACCAAGTTCCACCCCCAGGAAATTACGGTCCCCCACAGCAACAAAGGAGGCCGATTGGTCCCAAGAGAGCCTATTACCCACCATTGCCAGAAACTCTGGCGGATATTTTCAACGCCCTCATGGCCTCAAACACACTCATCCTACCCAGGGAAAGGCCCGTGTGGCCCCCGAATGTTGATACCTCCAGATACTGCGTCTATCACAGGCAGCCGGGACACACAGTGGACAACTGCTTTCAGTTTAAAGATTACATCCATGATACGAATGATGAAGGCGGGATTGACTAGGATGAAATGAGGCGATACGTCGCCACTCTCAAGGCTAGGAGACCTCCTCCTAGGCCACAGTTCCAGCAACAACAGCAGCAGTTACAACAGCAGCCACAGTAACAACTACAACAACAACAGCAGCCTCAGCAGGCCCAACCACAACAGCCCAACATGGGCATAATCCAGAATCCATTACCGGAGCACCAACAGCCCAATCACCAGGTCAACCCCATCTCCTCCTTCCCGGAAGTCGGGAGAGAGCAAGTGTGGCACCCAGAAAGTACCTCTATTCTTTCTACCGCCAACCCTATCATCATGCAACCCCCTCGCCTTGCCCGGGTAGCACCTCTCTCTCATCAACCCGCATCAGTACCGCCTTCACCATTTCCACTGCCATCACGCCCTCTCATTCGCACCCCCATCACCTATCAGCCAACACCCTTCATTACACCCTCACACCCTCTCATCTTCTCTTACCCCCCACTTTACCATCCACCTCTACTGCATTTGCCCCTATGCCTTCTAAGCCCCTTATCACCCGTCCACCGTACGTAACCCCACCTGTCTCCACCGTACCACCGCCAATGCCCTCAAAACCACTCATCATCCACCATCCATCTCAACACCATTACCCGCTCCAAACCTTACCCACTTCCACTTTGCTTCCACCTCCACCTTCTAGGCCCCTTATCCTTCATAACCCATGCGATATCCCCTCTACCTCCACCATGCCTCCACCTAACAAACCCCTCATCAGAATCCCTGCTCCCATCATCGCCCCTGCTTCATCAACCATCCCTCCACCACTACCCCTCAAACCTCTGTTAAAACCCACTGCTACCCCTATAGAGGTACAAAAGCCACAGGTAATGGTGCTCCGGAGTGGAAGGATTTTCCACAGGGTTTTCCCCCAGAACAGTCAGAATCCCGAGCAGTCTCAGCCAGAGAGAGACGATGGAGAACAACCAGAAAGATATATCCCTGGAACACAGTATGATTTGTTGAAACACTTGGACAAGACGCCTGCTCGGATCTCCATCCTGGAGCTGCTTCAGAGATCCACATCCCATCAGGCAGCCTTAATGGAGTATCTTCAAAAGGTCATGGTGAATGAGGACCTCCCTGTAGAAAAGATTTCTGCCGTCCTGACCCCAACGGACACACAACCGGCCATCATGTTCCACAACTACGAGCTCGCTCCCAAGGAAGCTTGGAAATATGCATTGTGTGTTTCAATAAAAATTAATGGGGTATCCATAAACCCATGCCTTGTAGACATGGGTGCGTCCATAAATGTGATCTCCATGAGCACCCTTCAGTTGTGTGGGGTCGAACAGGAACAGATAAGACCTTCTTCAATCACAGTCACGGCTTATGACAATAGCAAAAGGCCGCCACAAGGGATGATTATTCTAAGAACAGAGCTAGGTCTGATGTCAGTACCCACGGAATTCCATGTCCTCGACATGGACCCCACATTCAAGGCCATACTGGGTCGCCCTTACATTGAAGCCATAGATGCTGTGCCTTCCACCAACCATCAGTGCTTGAAGTTTCCTTACAATGGAAGAATTATTAAAGTAGTCAGCACACCTGTCCTACACACGGTGGATGTTATCAACACCTCTCTGCCCTCTGTTTGGCCGTCTCATCGGCCCATATTGTCATTGCTGGACGTGTGCGATTCATCTCACATTCCGCTAGCACCAAAGAAGCCGATCAAGGCAACAACGCCATATCTCCCTTTTCACTCCAAAGGTTGGGAGATTATGAGAAACATCGGCTATCAACAGAGCAAAGGTCTGGGTGCACAGCTACAAGGTAGGTTGAAACCACCAAAGGAGATTAGGCCGAACCGCAGGTTTGGCCTAGGCTTCAAAGGACCATTCAAGGCGGATTGGGAGCCCCTCACATGGACCCTATCAAACCACTTCAATAAAGGGCCCGTTATTCGGATGGGGGATTATCCGCAGGAAGCACATGGGGGGTCACATGTTGTGTATTCAGCCGAAAAATGTCCGAGGGTCACCAAAAGAGGCAGGATCAAAGACCCGGAATGCGAAGGGGACAAATGATTTGATATACGGGACGTTTCCGCTGCACTGGAAAGGATGTTCTCGTCTCCCCAGCTTGAAGGACCGCCATTGATCTCCGGAATGCCAGAAAATATCATTACTGTTGCCAAGGTCCCAGACTATCCTCGTCCTCACCCGAAGGACCCTGTCACCAGCGGATCTTCATCCGCCATCACCATCACCATCGACGACTCATTAGCCGTCATCTTCTCCATTCACTCGTCGCAACCTTTGTTGCTGTCATCTTCCTGGGCCAGACGGTTGTCTGATGATCTTCCCAGATCTCCCTCTCTACTTACATACCTGCGTGGGTTTCTCAACCCGCGCCAGGTCTTCAATCATGATCTGCTCTATGAGCCTCCCAATCCTCTAGCCATAACCACTTTTTCCTCTCCCCCGATCTCTTTCCGCTGTTTTGTCATCAAAAATGAAAACGAAAAAAAAAACGTCAATTTCTAAACTCCTCAACAACACATCTTCGTTGAGGAAACTTCCTACATCTCCCACGGGTGCGCCCCGCCCTGCGGACCACCCGTCCAAGGTCCGATGAGCGACCTTTTCTACCCCTCCTCTGAGGGGTCTTCCCCTGTACATTCTTCATCATTCCCTTCATCTTTTTCTTCTTCTGTAAATAATGTCAGTCAATCTAGGAATAATAAGTCAAAGGTAGTACCTAGGAAGAAATCCAAGGGTAGGCAGGTCCCTCGTCGATTCCTTCTGAATTTAGCCGCCAGGTGTCAGGCCCTTCTTGCCGTCCCTCAGTTGCTAGAAAATCCCATCCAGTTATCGGAAATAGAATGTGAGGGCAACTGCACAATTAATGAGGGGTATGGAGTATACGAGATCACAGATGAAGAATACCCTACTGAAGATGAGGGTGAAGAATATGAGGATGCGGCTGGCACGTATGCTAGTCGAATAAGGAGATTCGATGAGCCGTCAACCGCCGTAGAAGAGTCCACCAAAGAAGTCAACTTGGGAACTGAGTAAGACCCTAGGATCATCCTCATAAGTGATAATCTACCACCCTCTGAAGAAGAGGCATTAATTGAAGTTCTTAAGAAATATAGGGACACGTTTGTATGGAGCTACGAGGATATGACGGGTCTGGATTCAACCCTGGTCGAACACCGTTTAACCCTAAAACCAGGGTCCGTCTCGATAAAACAAAGGTTAAGGCGTTTCCACCCTCAAATGGCTTTGAAAATGAAAGAAGAAGTCGACAAGCTCCATAAAGCCAGGTTTATTAGAGTCATCCTTTATCCTCAATGGGTGGCAAACATTGTCCCGGTCATGAAGAAAGATGGGAACGTCAGGATTTGCATCGACTTCCGGGACCTTAACCGCGCGTGTCCAAAGGATGATTTTCCCTTGCCTCACATTGATGTGTTGATCGACAACACAGCGGGGTATGAGACCCTCTCATTCATGGATGGATTTTCAGGATATAATCAAATTCATTTGGCAGAAGAGGATCAAGAGAAGACATCATTCACTACACCTTGGGGAACGTATTGTTACGGGGTCATGCCGTTTGGGTTAAAGAATGCTGGAGCTACTTACCAAAGAGCTATGATGGCCATATTTCATGACATGATGCACATATATCTGGAGGTGTATGTGGATGATCTATTGGTGAAATCAAGGACCAGGATGGAACATCCAAGGGTTTTGGCTAAGGTCTTGCAGAGATCAAGGGAGTTCCAATTGAAAATGAACCCGAAGAAGTGTGTGTTTGGTGTATCATCGGGCAAATTACTGGGCTTCATTGTGAGTAAAAGAGGGATTGAGATAGATCCCGACAAAGCTAAGGCCATCAGGGATATGCCACCTCCCAAGAATTTGAGGGAAGTCCGAGGTTTAATCAGGAGGTTGCAGTTTATTCGTCGATTTGTGTCTTAGCACTCACAAAGGTGTAGACCTTTCTATGAGTTGACCAAGCCAGAAGTAGAATTCCACTGGGATTCTAAATGCCGAAAAGCTTTTGAAGGGTTAAAGGAATATCTAGCTAGTCCACCCGTTCTCATTCCACCCAAACCAGAAAAACCTCTGATCCTCTACATCTCCGTCTTGGACGACTCCGTGGGAGCTGTCCTCGCACAAGTTGATGAAGAAGGCAAGGAACGGGCAACCTATTACTTGTCCAAACTTCTCAATCCCTGTGAGCAGAAGTACACAGTCATGGAGAAAACATGTGCTGCCCTCGTTTGGGTGGTGCAGAAATTGAAGCACTACTTCCTGGCTCATGAGGTCACTTGATTGCTCGCATGAACCCTATCAAGTTTCTTCTGGAGAAATCCATCCTTACTGATAGGCTAGCACGCTGGCAAAGTTTTCCTTCCCAGTTCGACATCACCTACATTCAACAAAAGGCAATTAAAGGCTATGCCATAGCCGAGCATCTCGCCCACCATCCTCTCCCCAAGTTTGACTTTGTCCAATCAGAGTTTCCAGATGAGGAACTAATGTCCATCGCCCAATCTGACAAGCCAATGTGGACACTATATTTTGATGGAGCTCTAAATACCCAAGGGAAGGGTATCGACATTGTCCTTCTAACGCCTGAAGGCGTTACCATCCCAGAGGTATTTCAGCTCGCGTTCCCTGTCACCAACAACATCGCTGAATACAAAGCTCTTCTAGCTGGCCTGGAACTAGCCCGTTCTTTCTATATCACTGAGTTGCGAGTCGTGGGTGATAGTCAACTCGTTCTCCGCCAGGTGCTTACCAAATATCGCACCCCCGATCCCAAGCTCAAACCCTATCAGGAGCTGGTCTCCGCCTATGCCAAATTGTTCACCAAGCTGATCTTTGTCCATGTTCATCGCGAACAGAACATTCTGGCCGATGCCCTCGCCTCCTTGGCGTCATCCTTCAAATTTCCTTTAGGTGCATGGTTTAGATCCATCATTCTCTACAAGCGTCTTGTCCCTGCCGTTCAGGACCCTTACCTCTTAAAGATCAAGGAACGAGTCCTACAGAAGATCCAGAAGGGAGAAATCCTTGAGAAGAGGGAGATCATGCTGGCAGAAGTCGAAGAAGAGTTGGCTGACAATGAGAAACCATGGTTCTATGAAATTATCAAATATTGTAAAGATCAGTCTTATCCTGAAGGAGCCACCATAGAAGATAAGAAAGCCATAAGAAGGGTGGCTCAGAAATACACATTGGTTGGAGGTCTACTCTATAGGAGGAGCCTTACTGGCGTTCTGTTAAGGTGTCTTGACGACAATGAGGTTTGGAAATGCGTAGAAGAAGCACCCTCGGGTGTGTGCGGTGGCCACGTGAACAGCCAGATGCTCGCCAAGAAGATCATTAGGCTAGGCTTTTACTGGCCCACTATGGAAGAGGATTGTGCCGTCTATGTCCGTAGGTGTGTCAAGTGTCAACTTCACGCCGATAAAATCCATTCACCATCTTCCTCACTCCATCTAATATCCTCCCCATGGCCTTTCTCCATCTGGGCATTCGACATCATTGGTCCCCTAGGTGATCCCAATTCCCTCACCAAACAGAAATCTTTCATCCTTACTGTGACGAAATACTTCACCAAATGGGCCGAAGCCGAAGCTTACGCGGAAATCAAGGCGTCAATAGTCTGCAAGTTCATCATGAAAAACATCCTCGCCAGGTTCGGCGTCCCAAGCACAATCGTCACCGACAATGGGCCACAATTCATTTCTCAGGACCTTCAGGACCTCTGCAAAAGGTACGCAATTGCATTGCATCATTCATCACCTTATTACCCACAAGGTAATGGCCAAGCGGAGGCCACCAATAAAACATTGATCAAAATCATCAAGAAGACCTGCGAGTCCAGTAAGTTTTCAGACTGGCCAGAAAAGCTTATCGAAGCTCTATGGGCCTATCGCACTTCAATCCGTACCCCCACCGGGCAGACTCCTTTTGCCCTTACTTATGGTATGGAAGCGGTAGTCTCGTACGAGACTCTGATCCCTTCTCTCAGGGTACAATTGGACGAGGAATTTCCCCTCAACGACCGTCGTAATTCACTCCTCGCCCAGTTGGAACTCTTGGATGAGAAGCGGCTAGCCGCTGCCGAGCATGCGCGTGTGTATCAAAATAGACTTGCTCGCTTTCACCAAAAGAAAGTCATTGAGAGAAAATTCAAAATCGGTGAGATGGTCGTAAAATGAATTTTTGTCAAACCTGGGGGGCCGCGTTCTAAGCTCCAACCCAATTGGGAAGGACCATTTGTAATTCAAGCCGTGTACCCTGGCAACGCCTACAAGCTAGTCAACGCCGAAGGGACCGAGTTATCCCACCCTTGGAATGGGCTTTATCTTAAAAAGTACTACCCCTAGCGTAGTGCCAAAACGTCAAAAATAAACAAATGATGAAAAGATAGAAAACAACAAAAACAACAAAAAATATTGAAAATCACTAAAAATATGGAAAATTCCAAATGCCGATGCCTGGTGGTCACCATGTAGTTAAGTCCCTGCATCCAACCTTCATGTTAGGATAGGGCCCATTAAGACTTGGTAGGCATCGGGTCTTGGTTTGCCAGAACCGTGGAGATCCCTGTCCGGCCACATCGGCCTATGCACGCTCAAAGGAAGCCAACATGTACTCACTTACGTATTTTATCCAAAAAAAGTTGGTAGCATCACCGACAGTGGGGCTTCACCTAGAAGATCTCCGGAAGCTGTAATCTTTATTATTTTCTCTTCGACCAAATGAGACAGTCGGCGCCCTTAAAACGCTGAGCATGAGAAACCAAAACTCAAACCCCTTAAGGCAAGAGTAGGATCCATTTCCTCGAGCATCGATCAGAGCACGAGAAGAGGGCAGTGTCCCCGCAGGCATACAAAAGGGAGCCCACAACGTCAAACTATATCTCCCTCGCAAAAAGAAACACAAAACCAAAATCAAGAGAAAAAGCCTGGTCGTGACCGTACCTGATGCGATAAATGAAATACCTCAAGGCAAAAAGTCTAAATCCACAAAAGGAGTTATGAAATGTAAATGCTCGAGATTTGGTCTGAAGTTATCCGAAAGAGGAGAGTTAATGGGCCCTTATTGGCTCACCGGGTTAACGATTTTGCCGGTCCTCTCAGGAAGTTTACCCCATACACTCTTCCTTCTTCCTTTGAAGATGAAAGCTAGATGGAGTTTCTGAAGGGTAAAACCCGCCAAGGTCTGCAACCTTATTTTAATACACACGTATGGTTGCCTACTTTGAAAAGCAAAAGCTATCACTGCGAAGGAGTCTCTGTGTTTCTGGCCGGTCAAGACCCCTGTTTACCACCTTGATGTCTTCTTGTTTAACCTTGGGCTTAGGCCAATGCAAGCGCGTCACCTCTGGGTGCGACGGCGTCTGATTCCGGGTCAGCGTCGCACGGTTGGTCGCTAGGGTTCTAGGGTGTTCCATCATATACCATCTAGAGTTGTGAGGAAACAGACCTGGGTCGGGCAAATCATTTACCTCGAACACCTTTTGGGCGAATCCCTGTGGTCGGAAGCAACTGGGAGCCTAAGCATGGCATGGCGGTATTGTCATCAGGGTAAGTCTTAGCCGGTGGGATCATCATTCGAGGGGTCTAGAGGCGCAAACCATCCTAGATGTGCACTTAGGATACCTGGGAGGTTAGTAAGAAACCCCTGTTCTCATGAAGGTAAGGTGCCATATGGGTGCTCATCAGGCTTTAGCGAAAAAAATGATAAAAAAAAGAAAAGAGAGAAGACGTAGATATTTGGAAAACAAAATTTTTTTTAGAATGATAACAAAGACAACAAAAAAAAAATGCCAAAAATAATAATAAAAATAAAAAAATCATCTCGCATGATTGCATTTGTATGCAGCATCTCACTTTTAAATTCCGCCTGCATTAGTGTGATTGTGTGTCACTTTCATCATTATCGCATCTTTCCCTTGCCTTCGTTAATAAAGGCTTGGCCCCTTGACCCATTATCAAGGACAGTTGAAGTGAACACCTGCTTATTGAGCAAGGGGCCAAGTCAGAACAGAGATACTGACCTGTTTGTTTCAGTGATGCGTGCAGGGATTCAAGATATCAAGAGTGAGATGAAAATCAAACAAAATCATACCTTTTATTCCGTTCTTAAAATAAGGAATTGTACATTAAGTTCCACCTTCTCTCTCTACATTACTTGTCCCGCCACTCTCCGGGCAAAACGCCCTCAAGGGTGCTACCCAACTACGAAAAGCGGTACTTCTACCGCTCTATACACCTCTTCCCATTCCCACACCCCGGCGCTGATCCGTGGGAGCAGCAAAGGAGCTACTGACACGAAAGCCATGCTCTCGTGCTCTTTGGTAGCGCTCCTCACCATCTCTCAGCCATTGTTCAGTGAGGCCAAGGCTGGTTCGGAGTTCGAACAACTGGGCCTCCATGACCCTTCGCTCCTCCCTTTCAGCTAATCTGTCGGCTCTCTCTCTTTCTCTGTCCCTCTCTTTCTCTGCCCGTTCTCTCTCACGGTCTTCCCTCTCCAATTGAAGGGTGATTCTCAGCTCCATGACATCCCTGGAAGAATCTTCATCAGGACGACGTTGCAATTCCTCCTCCAGCTCTGCTATCCTAGCCTCTCTCTGTGCAGCATGGGCAAGTGACTCCTGCATCTCCTTTTCCTGCCAGATATACTATCTCAGATATGTGGCAAGGCAAAAAAAAAGGAGAACTTAACACTGAAACTCTTACGTGTATAGAGAGCATTCCTTCTGCCTCCGCGACACGCTGCGTAGTCCGAGCAAGTTGCTCGTGAAGCAAATCAAGTTCTGAGGCAGGGATCCATAAGCTGGAAGAGACGCCGCCTCCTCCCATCGCTGACGAAGCCGCGTCGATCTGAGCGCGCTATAAGCTACATGGGATGAAAATTAGCGGCCGAACGCCATCAATCTAGAGTTTTAATTAGGAGTGCGCATTGTACATACACCTACCGAAGCGCTCAAGGCTCCACGGGTGTCGCCCAATTGTTGCTCCGTTTCTGCCAGGCCTGATCGCAAGTCCGCTATCATGGTATCACGGACATCCTGCAACCATAGGAGTCAGCATCCACAGAGAGGAGAGGAGGAAAGGAGAAAAGAGGAAAAAGGAGACCCACCTCCACAAGTCCCCGGGGTTGGAGCCGCTCTGCGTACATTGTCTTATACAGACGCAGATAGTCTTCACTATCATGCGCATGTGATTCCACGATTGTGCCACCTCGTTGCCAGTCTTCATACTATTCGGGGAACCGCACACGCCAATCAACGCAAGTTGCCGGTCCCCGTGTCTTTCTTCCAACGCGAGGCGATGCAGTCGTATCCACCCATTCCTGGGCCAGCCCTAGGGTCCTCATAACCAATCGTAGCCGAAGCGGCTCGATTTCATTTAGGCAGTGTATCCACAATTCCCGTCCGAACCGGGCGTGACTTGTTAAAACCCATGGTTGATCGGCATCGACCATGCCTGAGTAGGGTCTCCAGTTTACCTAGGTGAGGTTGTACATACCCGTTTAACTGGTTAGAATATATATATATATATATATATACAACACAAAAAAATAATAAAAAAATAAAATAAAAAAATCCCACCATCACTGCAGGGAATTCCTGTAGCTCGCGCCTTAGCACCATCAGCTGGTTGGTTACAGGCGCTGCACCCATGATCGGTTGCCACCGCCTGGCTAACGGCACCATCGTTGGTCGCCAATGCCGAGCTCTCCCCATTGGGAGGTAATAATAGCTCCACAGCTACATCATCATATGCCGTCAATGCCTCAAGTGGACTATTACAAATAAACACAAAAATACATAATAAAAATAAACAAAAAATATCTGGATAAGTGGTGTGAACCCACTCACAGTCATCTCACGATCTGCCTCTTGGGACATGCCCGTAAACAAGTGCGCTAGCATGGCAGCTCCCCAGGCGTACTGTCATACTCTTTCGAGGTCAGATAGCAACCCTAGGAAATGACAATGGATGCCATCTCCTTTCGAGCTCAGTATCAATCTTCCCAGGAAAAAGAGGAGAAATCTCCTCAAATCCATATCAGATCTCTCCCAATTGTCAAAATCTGTGCAATACACAGCACGACATCCCCTTTCCATCCTCTCCATAAATTCTTCCGAGGACTCGTCGTCCCGTCGACGAGTATCAATGAGCCCTAATGCCCCCATGATAGACGCCCTAGCTACTGATCTGTGCTTCCGACTGTCTAAGTCCAACCCCAGTAGCTTCTGGGCACCTTCTCGATAATCCGCGTAGGTGACGCCGGTCACTGCCTCACCATCCACTTTGAGGCTCGTGATTCGGACCACATCTTCTAGACTGGGCACCATGTGCCCCCATGGCATCAGGAATGCCCGACTTACTGGGTCCCATCTTTCGCACAAGACTTGGATAAGGGCCAGGTCGAGTTGGATCGGCTCGATCCGAAGAAAGGCACCAAATCCCATCACGTCTAGCCTGGCCTTCTGAAAATCTGGGAGACCCCTGTATGCGGCCACTGCTAACTCCCATGAAATGTGTGATTTCATCACACTCTGTGCGTGCATAAGAAATGGAGAAGGGTGTTGTCAAGAGGAAGGAAGAAAGAATGAGAAAAGGGCAGGAAAGCTCAGCTTACGAGTTGCGACTGGGTCCTCTCGCTGAACTGCCCTTCGAGGTCCGAGAGTTTCCTGGAACTGCTACCGCTGGATCTGCTTCTCTTCGAGGAGTGGGAAGATTCGCCCTCCATCCGGAATTCTGAGTTCCTCCTAGTACCCTTCAAGTTGGCCCTCGATGCCCCTCGAAGAACAAAAGAGGAAGGCATATATAGAAATGGGAGAAGGGTGGGCCAAGATTGCCTCCAGTGATAGCCCTCACAATAGGGCACCTCCCCTGCGGTCCCATGAGTCACTTCACCACCCGCACAAGGTGATGGATCAGACGGTGTAATATGGTGACCTGCTCCCTGTGGCACCCTGTCATAACGTGGAGGCCATCCGCAAAGTTTGAAAAATCATCCGGGAGAAGAGGCCCAAGTTGTCATCATTGACCTTGACGACAGATCCCCGTGAAAGAATAATCGCAGCAAGATGCCATCCTCCGTCTAGGGTAGGATGTCGACAGGCACATCACATGAGAACAGTACAAAGAAGCGTAGGGAAGAAGGGACGCGCAAGAAAACAAACAAACAACAGAAAATCAAATCACTCATAAGCCTACATAAGCTGTCACAAACATTACAATCATAGAGAGGAGGCGGGTCCACTGACTCACCAACTCCCGACATCATCTTCATGCTCATCCCTCTAGGCGTCCCTCTCCTCTCCCCCAAGGTGAGGATCCCTCGGAAGTCTCCTGGACCCCCGTGCAGCGCTCGCCTAGCCTCGTGGCACCTGCTCCACAGCAGGGGCTCGCTGCTCCTCCTCTGGCGTGGCGAGGGAGCCACCAGCAGAAAATCGTCCGGACCGGCGAAGTAGCACCCCTAACTCTCGCGCTCTCTCGTAGCGCGTCTTCATCACTCCTAACCTCTGCGCCATAACCTGAAGGCCTAGCTGGAGCTCCCTCACTTGGGCCTCCAAGGCCTTCTTCTCGGCCTGGTCTCACTGTCGCTCGGCCCTTCTCTCCTCTCTCTCTCTCTCTCTCTACCTCCCTCCTCGTCACCTGGAGAAGGACCCTTAACTCCAGAATGTCTTGAGAGGGCCTCCCCTCACCTCGACGCTGCAGCTCTGCCACAGCTACGGCCCAGGCATCACACTCCTCTTCTGCACTAACCGCGCGGGCCACCGCACTGGCAAGTTGCTCCTGGAGGGAGGCGATCTCTAGAAAAAGAGCCTGAGGATTGGAGGACGATCCGCCAGCCATCCCTACCACCGTTTCCTGCTGAGTACATAAAAAATGGATAGACAACGGCCGTTGGTTAAATTCTGGAATTTCATGACAAGAATAAAAATTTTGAGGCCCTATCGTCACCTCCGTCCGTTTCCCAAGCTGAGGAGCCCCCGCTTGGTCCCCCCTCCGCTGCTGCAGGAGGCCGCCACTGCCCTGCACCGGTGCGCTCCCTTGTTGTCCAGGGGAATGTACGTGCCGATCCTCGAGCTTCGCCTTGCCGTGACTCTCCTTCCTGACATGGCTTGGCTCATCCGCGCTCGCCCACTCGTCAGCCAAGCCCGGGATTCTCACCGTACCCTGCATCAAAGAGGGAGGTCCCCCGTCAGTTAACGAGAACGCGTCCCCTGTCGAGGACGCGCCCATCATGTGAGTGTCGCCCTCTCCAAACCCCTTCCACTCCCACACAACTCGCTCCAGACTCAAAACAAGTCATAGAGGTGTGAGTGGAAGGATTTTCCACAGGGTTTTCCCCCACAACAGTCAGAATCTTGAGCAATCTCAGCCAGAGAAGGATGATGGAGAACAACCAGAAAGAGCTATCCCTGGAACACAGTATGATCTATTAAAACATTTGGGCAAGATGCCTGCTCGGATCTCCATCCTGGAGCTTCTTCAAAGATCCACATCCCACCAGGCAGCCTTAATGGAGTACCTTCAAAGGGTCATGGTGAATGAGGACCTCCCTGTAGAAAAGATCTCTACCGTCTTGACCCCAACGGACACACAACCGGCCATCATGTTCCACAACTACGATCTCGCTCCCAAGGAAGCTCGGAAATATGCATTGTGCATTTCAATAAAAATTAATGGGGTATCCATAAACCCGTGTCTTGTGGACACGGGTGCGTCCATAAATGTGATCTCCATGAGCACTCTTCAGTTGTGTGGGGTCGACGAGGAACAAATAAGACCTTCCTCGATCACGGTCACGGCTTATGACAATAGCAAAAGGCCGCCGCAGGGGATGATTATTCTGAAGGTAGAACTAGGCCCCATGTCAATTCCCACAGAATTCCATGTCCTCAACATGGACCCCACATTCAAGGCTATACTGGGTCGCCCTTACATCGAAGCCATAGACGCTGTGCCTTCCACCAACCATCAGTGCATGAAGTTTCCTTACAATGGGAGAATTTTTAAAGTGGTCAGTACACCTGTCCTTCACATAGTGGATACTATCAACACCTCTCTGCCCTCTGTTTGGCCGTCTCATCGACCCATATTGTCACTACTGGACGTACGTGATTCATCTCACGTTCCACTAGCACCAAAGGAGCCGGTCAGGACAACCGCAACATCATATCTCCCTTTTCACTCCAAAGGGTGGGAGATTATGAGGAACATCGGCTACCAACATGGTAAAGGTTTGGGCGCACAGTTACAGGGTAGGTTCAAACCGCCAAAGGAAATTAGGCCGAACCGCAGGTTTGGCCTAGGCTTCAAAGGACCGTTCAAGGCGGATTGGGAGCCCCTCACATGGACTCTATCAAACCACTTCAATAGAGGGCCCATTGTTCAGATGGGAGATCACCCACGAGAAGCATATGGGGGATCACATGCTGTATATTTGGCTGAAAAATGTCCGAGGATCACCAAAAGAGGCAAGATCAAAGATCCAGAATGCGAGTGGAACAAATGGTTCGACATACGGGACATTTCCGTTGCACTGGAAAAGATGTTCTCGTCTCCGCAGCTTGAAGGACCCCCATTGATCTCCGGAACGCCAGAGAATATTACCACACTTGCCAAGGTTCCAAACTATCCTCGTCCTCGCCAGAAGGACCCTGTCATCGACGGATCTTCATCCGTCCTCAACATTGTCGTCAACGGCTCATTAGCCGCCATCTTCTCCATCCACTCGTCTCAGCCTTTGCTGATATTTTCTTCCTGGGCCAGACAGTTATCTGATGATCTTCCCAGGTCCCCTTCTTTGCTTACATACCTACGCGGGCTTTTCAACCCGCGCCAGGTCTTCAACCATGATCTGCTCTATGAGCCTCACAATCCTCTAGCCATAACCACTTTTCTCTCTCCTCCAATCTCTTTTCACTGCTTTGTCATTAAAAATGAAAATGAAAAAAAAACGTCAATTTTCAAACTCCCTAACAACACATCTTCGTTGAGGAAACCTCCTACATCTCCCACGGGTGCGTACCGCCCTGCGGACCACCCGTCCAAGGTCCGATGAGCGACCTTTTCTACCCCTCCTCTGAGGGGTCTTCTTCTGTACATTCTACACCATCCTCTTCGTCTTCCTCTTCTTCTGTAAATATTGTCAGTCAATCTAGGAATGATAGGCCAAGGGTAGTACCTAGGAAGAAATCCAAGGGTAGGCAGATCCCTCGTCGATTCCTTCTGGATTTGGCCGCCAGGTGTCAGGCCCTGCTTGCCATCCCCCAGTTGTTAGAAAATCCCATCCAGCTACCGGAAATAGAATGTGAGGGCGACTGTGCATTTGATGAAGGATATGGAGTCTACGAGATCACGGATGAAGAATGCCCCACTGAAGATGAGGGTGAAGAATATGAGGATGCGGCAGGCGCATACGCAAGTGGAATGAGGAGATTCGACGAGCCGTCAACCGCCGTAGAAGAATCCACCAAAGAAGTCAACTTGGGAACTGAGGAAGACCCTAGGATCATCCTCATAAGTGACAACCTACCACCCTCTGAAGAAGAGGCATTAATTGAGGTTCTCAAGGAATATAAGGACACGTTTGCATAGAGCTACGAGAATATGCCGGGTCTAGATTCAACCTTGGTCGAACACCGTTTAACTCTAAAACCAGGGTCCGTCTCGGTAAAACAAAGGTGAAGGCGTTTCCACCCTCAGATGGCTTTGAAAATGAAAGAAGAGGTCGATAATCTCCACAAAGCCAGGTTCATTAGAGTCGTCCTTTATCCTCAATGGGTGGCGAACATTGTCCCGGTCATGAAAAAAGATGGGAAAGTCAGGATTTGTATCGACTTCCGGGACCTTAACCGTGCGTGTCCAAAGGACGATTTTCCCTTGCCTCACATTGATGTGTTGATCGATAACACGGCAGGTTATGAGACCCTCTCATTCATGGATTGATTCTCAGGATATAATCAAATTCGTTTGGCAGAAGAGGATCAGGAGAAGACGTCATTCACTACCCCTTGGGGAACATACAGCTACGTGGTCATGCCGTTTGGGTTAAAGAATGCTGGAGCTACTTACCAAAGAGCTATGATGGCCATATTTCATGACGTGATGCACATATATCTGGAAGTGTATGTGGATGACTTATTGGTAAAATCAAGGACCATGATGGAACATCCAGAAGTTTTGGCTAAGGTCTTGCAGAGGTCAAGGGAGTTCCAATTGAAAATGAACCCGAAAAAGTGTGTGTTTGGTGTGTCGTCGGGTAAATTGCTGGGGTTCATTGTGAGTAAAAGAGGGATCGAGATAGATCCCGACAAAGCCAAGGCTATCAGGGATATGCCGCCTCCCAAGAATTTGAGGGAAGTCCGAGGTTTAATCGGGAGGTTGCAGTTTATTCATCGGTTTGTGTCCCAACATTCACAAAGGTGTAGACCTCTCTACGAGTTGACCAAGCCAGGAGTAGAATTCCACTGGAATTCTAAATGTCAGAAAGCTTTTGAAGGGTTGAAGGAATATCTGGCTAGTCCACCCGTTCTCATTCCACCCAAACCAGAAAAACCTCTGATCCTTTACGTCTCAGTCTTGAATGACTCCGTGGGAGCCGTCCTCGCACAAGCTGATGAAGAAGGCAAGGAACGGGCAACCTATTACTTGTCCAAACTTCTCAATCCCTGTGAGCAGAAGTACACCGTCATGGAGAAAACCTGTGCTGCCCTCGTTTGGGTAGTGCAGAAATTGAAGCACTACTTCTTGGCTCATGAGGTCCACTTGATTGCTCGAATGAATCCTATCAAATTCCTTCTGGAGAAAGCCGTCCTTACGGATAGGCTAGCACGCTGGCAAAGTTTTCTCTCTCAGTTCGACATCACCTACATCCAGCAAAAGGTGATTAAAGGCTATGCCATAGCCGAGCATCTCGCTCACCATCCTCTTCCCAAGTTCGATCCCGTCCAATCAGAGTTTTCAGATGAGGAACTAATGTCCATCAACCAATCAGATGAGTCAATGTGGACGCTATATTTTGATGGAGCTCTGAATTCTCAAGGGAGAGGAATCGGCGTCGCCCTCCTGTCGCCTGAAGGCCTCACATTCCCATTGGCATACCAGCTCAAATTTCCAGTTATCAATAATATAGTCGAATATGAAGCTCTTCTAGCTGGCCTAGAAGTCGCCCATTCTTTTCGTATCACTGAGTTGCGAGTCGTAGGTGATAGTCAACTCATCCTTCGCCAGGTGCTCACTAAATATCGCACTCGCGATCCCAAACTCAAGCCATACCAAGAACTCACTGCTGCCTTTGCCAAACTGTTCACCAAACTGATCTTTGTTCATGTCCCTCGTCATCAGAATATTCTCGCCGATGCCCTCGCCTCATTGGCATCATCCATAAGGTTCCCTCTAGGAAGATGGTTTGAGTCCATTTCCATCTACAAACTTCACGCCCCTGCAATCGATGATGCTTCCTACGTAAACATCAAAGACATGATAGCAAAGAAGATCCTGCAGGAAGATATCCTTGAGAAGAGGGAGATCATGTTGGCAGAGGTTGAAGAAGAACTGACTGATGAAGAGAAACCATGGTTCTATGAAATCGTCAAATACTGCCAAGATCAGTCTTATCCTGAAGGGGCCACCACGGAGGATAAGAAAGCCATAAGAAGGGTGGCTCAGAAATATACATTGGTTGGAGATCTACTCTATAGGAGGAGCCTTACTGGTATTCTGTTAAGATGTCTTGGTGACGATGAGGTTTGGAAATGTGTAGAGGAGACGCACTCGGGTGTGTGCGGTGGCCACGTGAATAGTCAGATGCTCGCCAAGAAGATCATTCGCCAAGGCTTTTATTGGCCCACTATGGAATAGGATTGTGCTGTCTATGTCCGTAGGTGTGTCAAGTGTCAACTTCACGCCGATAAAATCCATTCACCATCTTCCTCACTTCATCCAATATCCTTCCCATGGCCTTTCTCCATGTGGGCATTCGACATCATTGGTCCCCTAGGTGATCCAAATTCCCTCACTAAGCAGAAATCTTTCATCCTTACTACAACAGAATACTTCACCAAATGGGTCGAAGTCGAAGCTTACATGGAAATCAAGGCGTCAACAGTCTGCAAGTTCATCATGAAGAACATCCTGGCCAGATTCGGCGTCCCAAGCACGATCGTCACCGACAATGGGCCACAGTTCATTTCTCAGGACCTACAGGACCTCTGCAAAAGGTACGCAATTACATTGCATCATTCATCGCCTTATTACCCACAAGGTAACGGCCAAGCGGAGGCCACCAATAAAATATTGCTCAAAATCATCAAAAAAACCTGCGAGTCTAGTAAGTTTTCAGACTGGCCAGAAAAGCTTATCGAAGCTCTATGGGCCTATCGCACTTCAATCCGTACCCCCACCGGGCAGACTACATTTGCCCTTACTTATGGTATGGAAGCGGTAGTCCCGTACGAGACTCTGATCCCTTCTCTCAGGGTACAATTGGACGAGGAATTTCCCCTCGACGATCGTCGTAATTCACTCCTCGCCCAGTTGGAACTCTTGAATGAGAAGCGGCTGGCCGCTGCCGAACACGCGCGTGCGTATCAAAATAGACTCGCTCGCTTTTACCAAAAGAAAGTCGTTGACAGAAAATTCAAAGTCGGTGAGATGGTCGTAAAAAGAATTTTTATCAAACCTGGAGGACCGCGTTCTAAGCTCCAACCCAATTGGGAAGGACCATTTGTAATTCAAGCCGTGTACCCTGGCAACGCCTACAAACTAGTCAACGCCGAAGGGACCGACTTATCCCACCCTTGGAATGGGCTTTATCTTATGAAATACTACCCTTAACACAAAACAAAAAAAATGATGAAAAGATAAAAAACATCAAAAACAAAGAAATACCAAAAACCACTAAAAATATGGAAAATTCAAAATGCTAATGCCTGGTGGTCACCATGTAGTCAAGTCCCTGCATCTAACCTTCATGTTAGGATAGGGCCCATTAAGGCTTGTTAGGCACCGGGTCTTGGTTTGCCAGAACCGTGGAGATCCCTGTCCGGCCACGTCGGCCTATGCTCGCTCGAAGGAAGCTAACATGTGCTCACTTATGTATTTTATTCAAAAAAAAGTCGGTAGCATCACCTACGGTGGAGCGTCACCCAGAAGATCTCCGGAAGCTGTAATCTTTATTCTTTTCTCTTCGACCAAATGAGACAGTCGGCGCCCTTAAAACGCTGAGCATGAGAAACCGAAACTCAAATCCCAAAGGCAAGAGTAGGATCCATTTCCTCGAGCATCGATCAGAGCACGAGAAGAGGGTAGTGTCCCCGCAGGCATACGAAAAGGGAGCCCACAAACGTCAAACGACTATATCTCCCTCACAAAAAGAAATACAAAATCAAAATCAAGAGAAAAGCCTGGTCGTGACCGTGCCTGATGCGATAAATGGAACCCCTCAAAGCAAAAGTTTGAATCCACAAAAGGGGGGGGGGGGGCTATGGAATGTAAATGCTCGAGATTTGGTCCGAAGTTGTCCGAAAGGAAAGAGTTAATGGGCCCTTATTCGCTCACCGGGTTAACGGTTTTGCCGATCCTCTCAGGAGGTTTATCCCCCACGCTCTTCCTTCTCCCTCTAAAGATGAAGGTTCGATGGACTTTCTGAAAGGTGAAAACTGCCCAGGGTCTGCGACCTTATTTTAATATACACGTTTGGTTGCCTACTTTGAAAAGCAAAAGCTATCGCTGCGAAGGAGACTCTGTGTTTCTGGCTCGTCAAGACCCATGTTTACCGCCTTGATGTCTTCTTGTTTAACCTCGGGCTTAGGCCAATGCAAGCGCGTCACCTATGGGTGCGACGGCGTCTGATTCCGGGTCAGCGTCGCGCGGTTGGTCATTGGGGTTTCAGGGTGTTCCATCATATACCATCTAGAGTTGTGAGGAAACAGACTCGGGTCGGGCAAATCTTTTACCTCAAACATCTTTTGGGTGAATCCCTGTGGTCGGAAGCGACTGGGAGCCTAAGCATGGCATGGCGGTATTGTCATCAGGGTAAGTCTTAGCCGGCGGGATCATCATTCGAGGGGTCTAGAGGCCCAAATCAACCTAGATGTGCACTTAGGATACCTGGGAGGTTAGTAAGAAACCCCTGTCTCACGTAGATTAGGTGCCATTTGGGTGCTTGCCAGGCGTTAGCAAAACAAAAAAAATTGAAATGATAAAAATAAAAAAAAATGGAAAAGAGAAAATGTACATATTTGCAAACAACAAAATCTTTTTTATGATAAAATAAAAAAATACCAAATATAAAAAAGAAAACAAATCAATTTTGCATGATTGCATTTGCGTGCAGCATCTCACTTTTAATACCGCTTGCATTCATGTGCTTGCCTGTCGCATTTATCATCACCGTATCTTTATCTTACCTTTATTAATAAAGGCTTGGCCCCTTGACCAGTTATCAAGGACAGTCACAGTGACCATTTGCTTATTGAGCAAGGGGCCAAGTCAGAACAGAAATTCTGATTTGTTTGTTTCAGTGATGTGTGCAGGGATTCAGGCAACAGAAGCAAAGGTGAAAAACAAACAAACCGAACCTTGTATTTTATTCCAAAAATCAAAAAAAAATTACATCAAGTTCCGCCCTCTCTCTCTGCATTACTCGTCCCACTACTCTCCGGGCAAAACGCTCTCAAAGGTGCTACCCAACTACGAAAAGTGGTACTCCTACCGCTCTGTACTCCCCTTCCTATTCCCACATCCCGGCGTTGATCCACGGAAGCAACAGAGAAGCTACCAACACGAAAGCCACGCTCTCGTGCTCTTCGGTAGCGCTCCTCACCATCTCTCAGCCACTATTCAGCAAGACCAAGGCTGATTCGGAGTTCGAATAGTTGGGCCTCCATGGCCCTTCGTTCCTCCCTTTCAGTCAATCTGTTGGCTCTTTCTCTCTCTGCGTCTCTTTCTTTCTCTGCACGTTCTCTCTCGCGGTCTTCCCTCTCCAATTGAAGAGTGATCCTCAGTTCCACGGCATCCCTAGAGGAGTCGTCATTAGGATGACGCCGTAGTTCCCTTTCAAGTTCTGCTATCCTAGCCTCCTTCTGCGCAGCTTGGGCAAGCGTTTCTTCCGTCTCCTTTTCCTGCCGAGTGTACCATCTCAGATACGCGATAAGGCGTAAACAAAGAGAACTCAACACTGAAACTTTTACATGTATACAGAGCATCTCTTCTACCTCCGCAGCACGTTGCGTGGCGTGAGCAAGTTGCTCATGAATCAAGTCAAGTTCTGAGGTGGGAATCCACAAGCTGGAAGAGGCACCACCTACTCCCATCGCTGGGGAAGCCGCGCTAATCTGAGCATGCTACGACCACGTGAATTAGCAGCCAACATCTGAATCTGCGGTTCTAATTAGGAACGCACCGTACACCTACCAAGGCGCTCGTAGCTCCGTGGGCATCGCCCAACCGTTGCTCCATCTCTGCCAAGCGAGTTCGTAAATTCGCTATCATGGTATCACGGATATCCTGCAGCCATACGAGTCAACATTTCCACCAGAAAACCAAAAAGGGAGAAAGAAGAAAAGAGAAAGGGGAAACCTACCTCCACAAATCCCCGGGGTTGGAACCGCTCTGCGTACCTTGTCTTGTATAGGCGCAGGTAATCCTCGCTATCCCGTGCCTGCGATTCTACAATCGTGCCACCCCGTTGCCAGTCTTCATACTGTTCAGGGAACCGCATGCGCCAGTCAATGCAGGTCGCCGGTCCTCGCGTCTTTCTCCCGACACGAGGTGGCGCAGCCGTATCCACCCATTCCTGAGCCAGTCCTAAAGTCTTCATAACCAATCGTAGCCGAAGCGGCTCGATTTCATTCAGGCAGTGCATCCACAATTCCCGTCCAAACCGGGCACGACTTGCTAGAACCCATGGCTGGTCGGCATCGACCATGTCTGAGTAGGGTCTCCAGTTTACCATCGCTGCAGGGAACTCTTGTAGCTCCCGCCTTAGCACCATCAGTTGATAGGTTAGGGGTGCCGCACTCATGATGGGTTCCCACCGCCTGGCTAGCGGCACCATCTCGGGTTGCCAATGTCGAGCTCTCCCCATGGGGAGATAATAATAGCTCCACAGCTGCTCGGCGCAGGTCATCAGTACCTTGCAAAAACACACCAAAATATATACAAAACAAGCAAAACCAAAAATACCTGGATGAATAGTGTGAAACCACTCACAGTCATCTCACGGTCCACTTCTTGGAACATACCTGCAAACAAGTGCGCCAGCATGGCAGCTCCCCAGGCGTAGTATCCTACTCTTTCAAGGTCTGATAGCAGCTCCAGGAAGCGACATTGGATACCATCCCCTTTCGAGCTCAGTACCAATCTCCCCAAAAGGAAGAGGAGAAATCTCCTCAAATCTATGTTGTATCTTTCCCAGTTGCCGAAATCTGTGCAGTACACGGCACGACATCCTATTTCCATCCTTTCCATGAACTCTTATGAGGATTCGTCGTCCCGCCGACGAGTGTCGGTGAGCCCTAATGTATCCATGAGGGACGCCCTAGCTACCGACCTATTTTTCCGACCATCTAGGTCCAAACCCAGTAACTTCTGGGCACCTTCTCGGTAGTCCGCGTAAGTGACTCCAGTCACTGCCTCGCCATCCACCTTGAGGCTCGTAATTCGGACCACATCTTCCAGGCTGGGCACCATGTGCCCCCAAGGCATCAGGAATGCTCGACTCACTGGGTCCCATCTCTCACACAAGGCTTGGATCAGGACCAGGTCGAGCTGGATCGGCTCGATCCGAAGAAAGGTGCCAAATCCCATCATGTCTAGCCCGGCCTTCTGAAAATCCGGGAGACCCCTGTATGCGGCCACCGCTAACTCCCATGAAATGTGTGATTTCATCACACTCTATGCGTGCATAAGAAATGGAGAGGAGGTTTGGTCAGAAAGAAAGGAAGGAGAAAGAATGAGAAAAGGGCAGGAAAGCTCAGCTTACGAGTTGTGATTGGGCCCTTTCGCTGAAGTGCTCTTCGAGGTCCGAAAGCCTCCTGGAATTACTACCACTGGACCTGCTTCTCTTCGAGGAGTGGGAAGATCCAACTCTCGTAATTTTAAACTCCTCCTCTCCCGTGAGAACTTGTGCTCCTCGAGTTAGCTCTCGATATACCTGGGAGGATAAAAGGGACAAGAATTTATAGAAATGGAAGGAGTGCAGGCCAAGATTGCCTCCATCACCTTTAATGATAGCCCTCGCAATGAGGCACCTACCATGTGGTCCCGTGTGTCACTTCACCGCTCGCACAGGGTGATTGATTGGACGAAGAATATGACGACTAGCCCCCTATGTTGTCTAGGGATACCCTTTCATGTTTTGGAGGACGTCCGTAAAACTTGACACAACATCCGGGAAAAGGGACTAGGGCCGTCATTATTGACTTCGACGGGAGATTCCCGTGGAAAATGGTCACAACAAGACGCGATTCTCTGCTTGGGGTGGAGTCTCGGCAGACCCATCACATGGAAACAGTGCCAAAGAAGAAGTGTAGGGAAGAAGGAACGCACAAGAGAACAAACAAGCATCAGAAAATCAAATCACTCCATAATTCTACATAAGCTGTCATAAACACTACAATCATAGAGAGGTGGCGGGTCCACTAGCTCGCCAACTCTTGCCATTATTTTCATGCTCGTCCCTCTAGGCGTCCCTCTCCTCTCCCCTGAGGTGAGGGTCCCTTAGAATCCTCCGGGATCCCCGTGCAGTAGCACCCGCCTCGCCTCGTGGCGCCGGCTCCACAGCAATGACTCGCTGCTCCTCCCCTGGCGTGGCGAAGAAGCCACTAGCAGCAAAGCGACCAGACTGGCGCAGTCGCTCCCCGAACTCTCGCGCTCTCTCGTAGCGCGTCTCCATCCCTCCTAGCCTCTGCACGATGGCCTGAAGGCCCAGCTAGAGCTCCCTCACTTGGGCCTCCAAGGCCCTCCTCTCGGTCTGATCCCGCTGTCGCTCGGACCTTCTCTCGGTTTTCTCTCTCTCTGCCTCTCTCCTCATCATCTGCAGAAGAACCCTTAACTCCAGGATGTCTGGAGAAGGTCTCTCCTCACCGCGATGTCGCAGCTCTGCTACAGTCGCCACCCAGGCATCACGCTCCTCTTCCGCCCGGGCAGCCCGAGCCACCGCACCAGCAAGTTGCTCCCGAAGGGAGGCAATCTCCAGAAAAGGGGCCGAGGAACTGGAAGATGCGCCGCCAGTCACTCCCACCATCGCTGTCTGCTGGGCACGCTGGAACGAACAAACAACAGCCGTCAGCTAAGCTCCACATTTAAAAATAGAAAATGTAGCACTCAGCTTACCAAGAGCGACAGTTCCTGTTGAGTGGCGGCCAGCTGCCGCCTGACCTCGGCTAATTGGGCACGCGACCCATCGACGTCGCGCGTATCCCCGGCTTGGGGAAGCCCCGCATAACTCTCTCTCTGCCGCCGCAGGAAGTCGACACTATCCTGCACCAGTACGCTCCCTTGCTGCCCAGGGAGACGTATGCGCCAATCTTCAAGCTTTGCCTTGCCACGACTCTCCTTCCTGACGCGGCTCAGCTCGTCTACACTCGCCCACTCATCGGCCAGGCCCAGGGTCCTCGCCATGTGCTGCACCAAGAAAGAAGGACTTCGCATCATAACAAAGAACGCATCCCCTGTCTGGGACGCGTCCATCATTTGAGTACAACACTCGCCGAACCCTTTCCCCCCTCGCGCGGCTCGCTTCAAAACTCAAAGTGGATCAAAAGAGGAAGAGATCGGAGGACCTACCAGACCGTGTTCATCTCCCTCCGCGACATCGGGCCCCTGGGGTCCCTCGGGGGGCCCGAAGCGGCCCTTCCTCCTCCATAGACGCCGTTCCATGCTCTGGCGCGTCCCTCCTTGGGCGAGGGGTCCCGCGTCCCTCTCCACCTTCGCCGTGGTCTAGACCACCGAACTCCATCGATCAAGAGAGGAAGGAGACGAAAAGGGGGACAAGCGAGTTTCGGCGGAAGGTGGGCTCGTTTGCGGGTAAGGCATGGGAAAAGAAAGGCCACCCGGTGCTTTAAATTTGAATTCAAGGATTAAGACGCATCCTCGCGCCTGGACGCGCCCAAAAAGGGGAGAAAGGAAACAGAATCCCCCCGTGCAAAGCGTAGTTCCCTGCTGTTCAGGGCAAGGTCTCGTGGAGCGTGCCTCGAAGGATAACTCAGTGCAAAGAAAAAAGTGTGGGAGAGAGAAAAGTACACACAACACAAGAAAGTCATTTTCATTTCATATAATAGCTGAAAGTACATCATGCAGTAAGGAGGATGGAGTGTACAAGTAACTCTCTAACTCTCACCATCACCCTCCTGGTCATCTCTCTCCTCCCTCCTCTGATGGGGATCCCTAGGGGGCCTCTGCGACCTCTGCGAACCCTGAGAAGCCGTGCTCGCCTCTCCAGGTGGCACCATGCCGGCCTCCAAGGTGCGGCGACGCTCCTCGGCCGAAGAAACTAGAAAGCTGCCCACAGAAAAGGAACCGGACTGACGAAGTCGCGCCCCGCGCTCCTTCGCCCTCTGATACCGCTCCTCACTCTCCCGAAGTCTCCCCTCCGCCGTGCCAAGACTTAGCCGGAGCTCTGACACCAGGGCCACCAGAGCTCTCCTCTCGTCCCAATCTCGATGTCGCTCTGCCATCCTGTACTCCCTCTCTCTCTCTAGGGTCTCCCTATCCCTCTCCCTCTCTCTCTCCACGCTCTCCCTATCCCTCTCCCTCTCCTCTCTCTCCCTCATCGCCTCTCTCCTCGACAGCTCGAGGGCGATCCATAGATCCACTACGTCGCGAGGAAGCTCCTCAGCCTCCCGTCGCCGCTCCTCCTCTAGCTCCGCAATCCGGGCGTCACGCTCTGCCACCCAGGCATCACGCTCCTGCTAAGCACGAACAGCGCGGGCCAGGGCCTCCCGAATCTCGGCCACCTGTCAAAGCACGCATGCACCGTAAGAGAACAATGATAGAAGGAGAGCAGCCAGAAGGAGAGTCGAGGTCAGGCAGACACTCACTCGAGCCTCGCGGTCACGCTCGGCCTCCTCAGCGCGAGCCACCGCATACGCCAGCTGCTCTTGGAGGGCAGAAACCTCCGGAGGAGGGCCCCGCGAACTGGAACCCGCTCCACCAGCCATCCCGACTGCCGCTGTCTGGTGGGCCCGCTGAAACACGGGGCAAACGTCGGTCAAAGGCTAAGCATCAAAAATCCAGGTCACAAAAAAATGCATTGCATAGACTCACCAAGATCTCCAACTCCTGTCGGATGGCCACTAACTGCCGCCTGGCGTCCGCCAACTGGGCCCGCAGGTCGGCGATCATGTTGTCACGAGCATCCTGCATTGCACATAAGTTAGTGCCACATGCATATACATATAGAAGGGTGAGGCATTTTCATTTCACTTACCCCTGCCATACCACCAAGGAAAAGGCGGTCCCCGTACGAAGCCCGGTACCGTCTCAGGTAATCAGTACTGTCCTGCACATGGGACACCACTGGGACCCCGCCCTGCTGCTAGTCCTAGTACTGTGCCAGGAAGCGCGTACGCCAGTCCACAATCTTCGCCTTCCCCTTGGTCTTCCGCCCGATGCGGGCCGGCTCATCTACATCAACCCACTCCTGGGCTAGCCCCAACGTCCTCATAACCAGCCTCAGCCGAAGCGGCTCGATCTCATTCAGACAATGGACCCACACGTCCCGCCTGAAACGAGGAAGACCCGCTACAACCCAAGGCTGGCCAGCGTCGCCCATGCCCAGGTAGGGTCTCCACACCACCTGCATCACCATACATACATCATGCTAGTTACCATTCAGTCACATGCATCAAAACACAAAAAAAATCATACGCATCATACCATGGCCTCGGGATACTCGCTCAGCTCCCGACGAAGTGATGCTAGTTGGTAGCTGTGTGGTGCCGCTACCACGACCGGCCTCCACCGCCGCGCCAGAGGCACGGACCTCCTGTTCCCATGCCTAGCCCTCCCCATCGGGAAATAGTAATAGCTCCACACCTGCATCCATCATACATCATTAGTACAATGATTGCATATTTAACTGTGGGAATGCATAAATAAAATGTTTACCTGGAGAAAAGGTGCGAAGCCACTGATTGTCGTCTCCTTCTCCGAAGTCTGGGAGAGATCAGCAATCAAATGGGCAAGTAGAGCCGCTCCCCACGCGTAGTGCCCCACTCTGTCAAGGTCCGCCAGGATCCCGAGGAAGCGGCAGTGGATGCCATCCCCTTTCGTCCCCAGCAGAAGGCGGCCCAGGAAGAAGAAAAGAAACCTCCGGAGGTCTAGATCCACCAGCTCCCACTCGCTCGGGTCCTGGGTGAAAGCTGCACGGGCATCTCCCTCCAATCGTGCCAGAAACTCCGCTCCAGTCTCGCTAACCCGCTGGCGCGGGTCGACGAATCCGAGCGCCTCCATGATCTCCACTCGGCCGACTACCCTGCTGTCCCTGTCCGTCACGCTCGTCTCTAACCACAGCAGGTCCAGGGAACTCTCTCGGTAGTCGGGGTAGGTGACCCCGCTCACCGCCTCTCCGTCCACCCGTAGCCCGGTGATCCGAGCCACGTCCTCTAGTGTCGGCACCATGTGTCCCCAGGGCATCAGAAACGCCCGGCTCGGCGCGTGCCACCGCTCCCTCAATGCCTGGATAAGAGGAAGGTCGAGTCGGAAGGGCTCGATCCTAAGGAAAGCTCCGAAGCCCATGGCGTCCACACGCGCCCTCTGAAAGTCTGGCAGCCCACGGTATGCCGCCACCACTAGGGACCAGCTGATCCGGCCCTTCATCACGCCCTGCACACCACAAAACCAACAAAAGAACACATCAGCATCATGGATAGTAATAAACAATAACATTGTATATGCTACTTAGTTATTTTATTTTTATTTTTTTTAAAAAAAAGTATTTATGTTTTTTTTTGGAGGCGTCCAACTCCTTGGACGCCTCCTTTTTATTTTCTTCATTTTATTTTTAGAAAAACCCAAAAACCAAAACCAAAATAAATAATAAAATATATATATATATTATCATGGAGGCGTCCCAAGACCTAGACGCCTCCTTATTTTTAATTCTATTCTTATTATTTACGTAAATAAATAAATATAAAAAGAAAAAAGAAAATGTGGAGGCGTCCAGGCCCTTGGACGCCTCCATCCCTCACTCACCGGTCCTCACCGTATGGCCTCTCGTCCGCCTATCCAGCCTATTAAACCAACAGATTGAAGTTCCGAAGAGCTTACCGGGTCGTGATCGTCCTCTCCCGCGTCGCCAGCATCCATTGCAGCCTCCACGGCCAAAGGAGGAGCCTCCTCCTCCGCGGCAATCTCCTCCGCCGCAGCAGCCTCCTCGCCATCATCCCTCAGCCTCCTCGGACGACGAGCCCGTCGTTTGCGCTTCTCTCCACCCTGGCTTGGGCCTCCTTGCTCCATTGGGACTAAGAATGGGTCATCTGGTTTGACTGGGTCGTTTGAATGAACAGTAAATGAGCAAAGGGGGAGGCCCCCCCATATATATAGAATCCACTTTATTTGGGGCGTCCAGGTGCCTGGACGCCCCCACCTTTTTTTTATTTTTTTCAAAATTCAAAAACTTAGGGGCGTCCAGGCGCCTGGACGCCCCCAAAACAAAAAACCAAAAAAAATAAAAACAAAAATAAAAAATTAGAGGCGTCCAGAACCCTGGACGCCCCCAAAACAAAAAAACTAAAAAATTATAAATAAAAAATTAGGGGCGTCCAGGCCCCTGGACGCCCCCATAATAAAAATTTCAAAAAAAATATAATAAAAGAAAAAAAAGATAAGAGTATGTATACAATCCAAACAAAAGAAAAAAAACACAAAGAAAAAGAAAAATCACAAAAAAAGATAATAATAATTAAGGGGACGGGGGTCCAAAACATCCATGCCAGATTTTATTCCATCAGAGAAGCAGAATAGGCTACATCAGGGGTTTAGGCGGCTTAGGCCTTAACTTCCCCAGTTCGGTCACATAAGCTCTCCACAGCTCGCATTCTTCCCCCACATGCGCTAAGGCCTTTCCCGCAACACTTGTCTTCCAGGGTGCTTTGACGGCCTTCGCTTCCTTCGCATCTGCTTCAGTACCCAACTCTCTCTTCTTAAAAGGAACGATGCCAGTCGGTAGTGGGAACGAATGGCGTGGAATGCCGACCTGGAGGCAGCATCGATGAAGGTTATAAAGGACAAACTCGGTCACGCCGATCAGTTGAAGATCAACTTCGGGAGAAGGCCTCATGAGGAGATCAAGCGAAAGCAAACATGCCGGTGCGCAAGTGAAGAAGCTTTGTGTCACGATGCAGAAGTGGGACCGCCAGTCTTCACGTTTCTTCAGCCACGGAACACGGTTCGCTACAGTGCCACCAAAGCCTAACACGTCGGCTATGTGATGAAGCGGGCTTTGTTGGAAGAGCTTCGAAGCGGTTGGCATTCCCTCACGGTGATCAAACTTGAAATGCAAATCCAGCCAGCAATTCAGGACAAGTGCGCAACCAAAAGGAGGCTTACCCAGGCTCGAGGCAGTAAGGCCACTATATAGCTAGGCAAGGACAGCGGGTCCCACCCTCTTTCCACGCCAGATCCCGTAGATAGCACTCAGTTGGTCTTCCTCCACCATGTTGTCGGTATAAGGAAACAAGAGAGCACCCGCCAGACAAATGGTGAACCCTTTCATGATTCCCTCCAAATAGTCATCATCTGGTAACCCTCTCAAGGCCTCCATGACCCATTCCACGAGCTTTTGCAAATCAATTCCCTTTTGAGTACGAACCTTTCGGGCTGCGTCGGGAGGCATGAAGCTTCCAAGGACGCTTTCGGAAGTCCCCCGTGTCAACATCCGCATAGCCTTCACCTTCCCGTCACTCTTGAATTTCTTCAATCCGAGCAGAAGTTCCACCTCCTCGAGGAGGATGGTCGCCTCGAAGGTCGGGAAGATAAAAGTGTTGTGACTCCTATGTGTTGATGGTGTTGACATGTAACTCTACTTCATATGGCAACACATTGTTTTGATGAATTGGCAACACTGTTTATGTTTTGATGAAATTGTTCTATCAGATTGTCTATGTGTTCTTTGCATTTAGTTCACTGCTGTATGCAATTCTCACTGTCACTAGTCTATACACTGAATTGGTTAAGTGTGCACAGCGTCAACGCACTTCATTGGAAGTGTGTACAGCGTCAACGCGTGAAGTCTGTACATCAGACTGTTCTTCAAAGTCTGTACATTGGCGTCACATCTTCAAGTCTGTACAGACGTCTGCTTTGATTTTCAAGTCTAGACATTGCACTATTACATCCAACGTCTTCGTGTCGTATCCTTGTTGTGTCTTCGTGTCGTTCCCTTTATTGTGTCTTCGTGTCACTTACTGTTGTTCCTCGTGTCGTTTCTTTCTGGTCCCACTGCTTCATCACGTGTCGTGATAGCCGTGGCATCTTCTGTCTTCGTGTTATTTTCACTTCGTGCAGTCTTCTCCGAGTGTTGTCCTAACTTCGAGTCGTTTCTTTGTATTCTGTCTTCGTGTTGGTTTTTCGCTTTAGACTTCGTGTCTTTCTCGCTTTGACCACACTCCGTGTGGATTTCAGTTTTCATCTTCGTGTTGTTTTCAACTCGTGTCGGTTACTGTTTCGTCTCCGTGTTATTTTCATCGTCTTCGTGTCATTTTTGTTCTATTGCGTGCATGACATCGCAGCACCTCGTGTTGCTTTCTGTGCCACTTCGTGTCGTTCTCTGTGTAGTGTGTGTTTCTGTCACTACTGCACTTCGTGTCGTTCTTGTTTCACTTCGTGTCGTTTCCGTATTATATCTTCGTGTTGTTCTTCCTAGACCTCGTGTCGTTCGTATGTTGAAACCACACTTCGTGTTGGTTTCTGTTTTGTCTTCGTGTTGTTCTCTGTGTAGTGTGTGTGTCTCTGTCACTTCTGCACCTCGTGTCGTTCTCGTTTCACTTCGTGCTGTCTCTGCGTCTGAGTCTTCTTTGCTATTTCTATCTTCGTGTTGTTTTTCCTAAAACCTCGTGTCCTTCTTGTTTTGTAACTACACTTCGTGTTAGTTTTGTCTTTTGTCTTCGAGTTGGTGTCAGTCCAGTGTCTTCGTTAGTGTCTCAGGCTTTTGGTCAAGTCTGTACAGTCATTTGTTGATAAGTCTTCACATCGTGAAGCCTACACAATCAACTCCTTCACATTGCAAGTATGTACATTGCATCTTCATTTGTGAAGTCTACTCATTGCATTTTCATACAGCAAGTATGTACATAGCTTTCACTTATATAAAGTCTATACAGAGTTGTTCTTTAACCTGATCATCCGATACTCTGTCTGACAGGGATTCTCTACTGAGATTGCTGACATGGCTCGTGATCCCAGGAGGACAAGGTGACCAGATGCTGCCACGTGGATGGAAGCATCTCGAATCTGGAGAATTCTTTGGGCGGGAAAACGTGGAAGCCACGCTCCCTTAATCCAGATGTTGCTGTTATAAATATCAGTCTTCATCTTCTATAGAGGTTGATCGAAGTTGGCGAAGTATATACATCCAGTCTGAAACAAGCAGCCACCGAGATCCACTGTGAGAGGAAGAAAAGCAGAGAAGAAGAAAAGCAGAGAAGAAGAAGAAGAGAGATGAGTTGAGAGAGTTATCGTGAGAGTTTGTGAATCAGTCTCTTGGTCCAGTTACCAGAGCTGATATTGCTCAACCTTGAGCTACAGTCATTTTTGGCTTTCTTCCATTCGATTGTATGTTTCGTTTGCTTTTCAGTCTTTGTTATTTTCTTTTGAAAACTCTTGTTCGATCAAGCTGTTAGTCAGCGGTTTCAAGCTGTGAGACAGCGGGTTACAGAGGCGTTCCTCTGGTCGGCTAAGCTGTAGTGCCCAGCAGAGCAAGCTGTGATGCTCAGCTGTTGCAGAGGGTGTTCCTCTGGTCGGGATAAGCTGTAAGCCCCAGCTGTTGTTGGCAAGCTGTAAAGCCCAGCGGTTTGAAGCTGTGTATCAGCAGTAATCCACATTCGAGTTGAATGTGGGGTGGACGTAGGTCGGATTGACCGAACCACCTAAAAGCCTTGTGCCTCTTGTGTGTTTCTTTCAGTGCATTGGTTGTGTTCGTCTACTGTTCTTCTAATTCCGCATTTGATTCTAGGCATAATTTTTAAATAGCCAGTTGATCTATTCACCCCCCCCTCTAGATCCACATCCTGTGGTGATAGAGCCTTCCATCTAACTCCATCAATTGGTATCAGAGCTAGACTCTTCTACAGGGACTTACCGCCCGAAGAGGATAAGCACAGATGGACGGAAGAGGGATGATAGCTGAAGGGCAATCTACATCCAAGCCCCCGTACTTCGATGGAACCAACTACGCATACTGGAAGCATCGTATGCAGGTATTTTTGAGGGCTAAAGATTATGAAATTTGGAAGGTAGTTAGCAAGGGAGCTTTCGAGTTGTCTCCAAATGAAGACGTATGGACCAAGGAAGAAATCAGAAGGTCCACGCTCAACTGGAGTGCAATCAATGCAATCCAGTGCTCTCTGCATCCCACCGAGTTCTCACGAATATCTGCCTGCTCCTCAGCGAAGGAAATGTGGGATGCACTTGAAGTCATCTATGAGGGGACTTCACAAGTCAGAGAGACTAAGACCAATCTACTGGTTTCAGAATACAAAGCCTTCAAGATGAAGCCTAATGAGACCATCAAGGAAATGTATGCTCGGCTGACTATTATCACAAATGGTCTCAGAGGCTTCGGGAAAAAATATTCTGAGTATGAAGTAGTCAGGAAGATATTGCGATCCTTGACTCCAATTTGGCACACCAAGGCCACAGTAATGGAAGAGTCAAGAGATCTGCATAATACTAAGGCAGATGAGCTGATCGGATCTCTAATGGCTTATGAGATGAATATGCCAAAGATAGAGGAGGCTGACAGAAAGAGGAAGCCTATAGCTCTGAAGGCTGGTGCTAGCAGATCCAGTCGATCCAGCCCCAACGGATCATCAACAGAAGAGAGCTTGTTTGAAGAAGAAGTGGCAAATGCTGATATTGCCATGATTACTAGGGAATTCCGGAGATTTCTCAAGAAGGAAGGAAGAAGATTCAGCCGAAGAAATCCCAACAGTGGCCGCCGAGACACAAGGTACAAATCAAACCTTGTAAAGAAAGTTGAAACTAATGTTTGCTATCAATGCAGGAAGGCGGGTCACTTTAAAGCTGAATGTTCGACAAATCAGAACCTTAAGGACAAGTTCAAGAGGAAGAACACAAAAGGGAAAGCTATGGTGAGTACCTGGAGTGATGAGGACGAGGGATCCTTGAGCGTCACTTCGGACATCGAAGTTGAAGCTGAGAAGCCAATCTGCCTCATGGCAACCAGCTCAGAAGATAGAGAGGAAGAATCTGATGAGGTATCCTCTCGCTATGAAAATTTTACTATTACTGATTGGATGGTTGCTTATGATGAACTTGCTGATAGAGTAGATGAGGTCAGAAAAGAAAACAGGCATCTACGAAGAAAAATTAAAATCATGCAAAATGATACTTCATTGTCTGATAAAATTACCTGCTTAGAAACTGAGAACAGTAATATGAAACTCACATGTTCTGAATCTGAAGAAATCAATAAAGAACTGAAAATGTCTAAGGAAGAAAATGTGAGATTAGACAATAAAATTGATGCATGGAAACTGAAAATTCAGAATTATGAAAATGAGATAAAAATTGTTTCTGAAAAATATGAAGCTGTCCTCAATGTGAATAATGAGTTGAAAAAATCTATTGATGAAGTTCAGAAAGATAATGAGGATAAGCTAAAAACAATTGAGAAAATGACCCAAGGATATGAAAATTTAGATGCATTATTGGGGTCAAAGGTAAACTTCAGAAGAGAGGGCCTAGGATTCAACTCTAGTGCAACCAAAAGCTTTGGAATGAAAACTATTTCCTTTGTTGTACAAAAGGAGAAAGGACCTCTGATCAACATGAATTCTAATAATGCTGTAAAGAAAAATTTGAATCTGAAAAGGCTAAATGCAGAGGAGAAGGGCAAACAGAAAGTAGGTGAGCCTAGTAGAATTGGGACTTCCAAACCTAGCTCTAGTGCTCAACCCAAGGTTAGGGGTCAGCCTGTTCAGGTAAACAAACCCTATGTCAATGTCAAAAGGTCTTCACCACCATCATCACAGAAAAGGACCCAACCAAAACCTATGAATAGGTCAGCAGGGTCAAGGGTGCAGGGAAGACAAAATATTTTAAGAAGTCAGCCCAACCAATTCAATCCACCTAGAGTTCAATTCTACTACCCCACACAGCCAATTTATCCTAATGGGCATGGGTGGACTAGAACTCAAGGGATGTATGCAGAGTATGTTCATCAACCTACACACTTTTACAGACCCTATGTCAGAAATTGGGAAAATGGGTATGGTAGTCGGATGCCTAGAAATTACCAACATTTCCACAGCCAGCCCAGGAACTACCATGGCCAAAACTTTATGAATGCAACTTGGCCGAAGCATTGGCACAATAATAAAAATTCTGTGAATAATTCTGTTGGTGCATATAAGAAGAAAGTCAACAAGAAAAAGCAAAACAAAAAGAAATCTGGAAAATCCACTGAACAGAACTGCTTCAAACAAATGTGGATTCCCAAAACCATGCTTTCTTTCTTTACTTGCACTTCATCTGCATTGGAGCCCAATCAGACTTGGGTTCCAAACTCTTTGCCCTAATTGTGTATGCAGGTATGCCTGGCAGCCAAGAGCAACTTGTGGTACTTGGACAGTGGCTGCTCCAGGCATATGACAGGAGATAAGGCCAAGTTTTGCATGCTAACTGAAAAGTTAGGAGGCCTTGTCACCTTTGGAAGCAACACAAAGGGTAGGATCATTGGATCAGCTAAGGTAGGTAAGTGTTCTACCTGCTGCATTGATGATGTTATGCTGGTTGAAGGGTTAGCTTACAATTTACTTAGCATCAGCTAGTTGTGTGATAAGGGTCATAAGGTTTTATTTGATTCTCAATGCTGCAAGGTTTTTGAACCTGATTCAGAAATTATAAAATTCTCTGGAAAAAGAATAAATAACACATACATGATAGATCTAGATGATATTCAGCATTCTAACCTATGCCTTACTGCCAATAGAGAAGATTTAGCATTTTTATGGCATCGTAGGTTAGGCCATGCTAGTTATACCATTTTGCATAAACTAAACAAGCATAGCATGGTTAAAGGACTTCCTGAAATTTTCTTCAAGAAAGAAAATAAATTCTGTGATGCATGCACTCAATCAAAGATAACTAGAAAGTCATTTAAGTCTAGAACTGAAAATCTGTCTTCCAAACCCTATGAGCTGATACACATGGATCTCTTTGGGCCAACCAGATCTGTCAGCTTATCAGGAAGGAGGTATGGGTTTGTCATGGTAGATGACTTTTCTAGGTATACTTGGATTTATTTCTTATCTAATAAGAGTGATGCTTTCTCAGAATTTCAGGAGTTCTATGTTAAAGCAAATCAGAAAATTGAAAATATTTTGACTGATCATGGAGGTGAGTTTGAAAACTCACAGTTTGATGAACTCTGCAGGTCAAATGGAATCAACCATAGGTTCTCCTCACCAAGGACACCTGAGCAGAATGGGGTTGTGGAGAGAAGGAACAGAACCCTAGTGGAGATGGGTCGTACACTTCTTACTGAAGGTGGTCTACCAAGGAAATTTTGGGCTGAAGCAGTGAACACTGCCTGTTATGTAATTAACAGAGTCATGGTAAGACCTTCTACCCAGCAAACACCATATGAGATCTTAAAGGGTAAGAAACCTTCTATTGCTCATTTCAAGATTTTTGGCTGCAAATGTTTTATTCATATAAATGATAAAAGAGACCTTGATAAATTTGAACCTAAAGGTAAACCAGGAATCTTTCTTGGTTACTCTGAAAACACACGAGCATATAGAGTGTACAATCTGAACTCTAAAACTGTTGAAGAATCTCCACACATAATTTTTGATGAATCCTCGGTAAATTCTAACGTTGGTCAATGCAGGATTGAAGACAATGGTGGAATTCTGAAGGAAGGAGATCCTGAAGACAATTCAGAAGATGAAGAAGGACATACAGAACTTAATGAAGAGGAGTCTACAGTTCAGGGGGAGGTAAATCAAAGACATGACAATTCAATTGTGAACATTAGATATCTTAAAGATCATCCTGTAGATAATATAATTGGAAATCTGCATGACCCCCTTAAGACTAGAGGTCTCCTGAGAATTCAACATGAACTAAATGCATATGATTTTGTCTCTCAAATTGAACCCAAGTCCATTGACTGTGCCCTCAAGGATATGCATTGGATTAATGCCATGCATGAGGAGCTTAATCAGTTCGACATGAACAAGGTATGGAACTTGGTCCCACCTCCTGATCATGGAACAGTCATAGGGACTAGGTGGGTCTTCAGGAATAAATCTGATGAATTAGGGAATATTGTTAAAAATAAAGCCAGACTTGTTGCTCAGGGGTGTTGATTTGTTTTTTTAATTAGATTAGATTCCTATCCCGCCCCCTTTAAATACATACATGCATAAACATGTGAATCAAAGACAAGGGGATGAAAGGATGGAAATACTAACCGTGATCGCCACCAAGGATTAACAACGCCGCAAGGATGAAGAAAGGAGTGCAACAGCGCCGTATACCTTGGAACTTAAATACTTGATCGCGCTTGAAACGGGGTGTGGGGAACTTGTGGATTCAAACCTCCTCTCCTTCCAGCCGGCTAGAGGAAGAGGGCCTCACGTTGTATTCATGATCTTATGCAAAACAAAGATCAAAACACAAAGGCAAAACCCATTAGAACATGCATGTGTAGTATCAATCCCGGAGTGATAAAATAGTGTTAGAAATTGAGGGCAAACTCACCGGGGGGAGGTTTTTAACCCCTATGTGTGGGTGCAAAAGCAAGGTGGGAGTGTTGTGCATGCATAGGATTTGAAATCACAAGATTTGATGGAGAGAATAGAGAGAAAACGATGATGCAAAACGGAGAAAAACACATGTGTAGCAGAAAGTGCAGAAAACTGTGATGATTTGTGATTTTGAGGAGATTAGAACTAAGAGTGTAGACCATGAAATCAAGCCTAGAAGGATGAAATTGAAAGCCAATACTTCCCTCTCCAAGATGGGGTCGAAGTTGTGAGTCGGCGGTGCAGCATGGCTTCGCCCCACGTCCGAAAAGAGCCCCCCGTCGCGACTGCGAACTAGGCAGTTTATATAGAGTTTTGTAAGAAATCCTCATCTTCTTATCACGATTCCTGGAGATAGAGTCCAAGATAAATCGAGTTCTTTGGATCAAACTCGAGATAATACTAAGGACAAGAGATAGGAACAAACGGGGATCAATTCAGAGGAGGATTCTAGAAGATATGTCTCTTGGAAGGTAGCCCCGGAGCCTTATCTGCAGAGTTTTAGTTGAACTAGGAAACATAAATCCTGATCTTGCGACCCAGATCCCAAGAGATATTGCCAATGAAAGTTTGATTCCTATGAACCAAATTCAAGATAATACCAAGGGCTAGAAGTAGGAAAAAACGGGGATCAATTTGGATAAGAAGTCAAGAAGTTATGGACTCTTCAAGAGGGCCACGGCGCACAAAAATGGAGCAGAGTCCAGCACGAATTGGACTCTCTAGTGCATGTAACGGTCTATCATAGGACCGTCATAGTGATGTAACGGACTAGGGTAGGTCCGTCACACTCTGGAGGTCGAACGAGACGTTTTCGGATGAGATTGGATGTAACGCACCTAAATAGGGCCGTCACTTGGTCTAACGGTCAAGGATAGGACCGCCACACTCTAGGGGTTGAACCGGGCTGTTTTGGGCAAGTTTTGGTGTGACGGTCTATCGTAGGACCATCACACTGAAGTAACGGTCTTCACTGGGCCATCACTTCAATGAAGTAACGCACCTGCAAATGACCTTCACATCGATGAAGGCAGATTCTGGGCAGACTGCGCGCGACTTTAGAAATCGAAGCGTATCTCTCAAACGGTGGAGAATTAGACAAAGTGGTAAACATAGAAGTTGTAGATAACTGAGAGAGGAACAACTTTCATAAAGAAAGAAATTTGAGGAAATGATTGGAAGATGGTGAAAATGGGGCTGTAAAAGAGAAGAAAATTCTGGAATGTAGGTGAACAGCACGGCATGCCAGAAAAATGCAAATAGCTCACAATCGGGGCAGAACCGGCCAACGGTGTAGAAGAAGAAATTGTAGATCTTTGAAAGATGGACAACTTTGATGAAGACAACGTTTTGAAAGAGGGAATGGAAGAGGGTGAAAAAGGACCACTTTCAGGACTGCGCAGTGAGAGAGAGCCGATTACTTGGGGGAAGCCGGCCTAAATGGGCCGAAAGTCGACTTGGAAGTGGGAATTTAATAAGATAAGCTCCAGGGCTCTAAGAAATCATGATCTCCAAGACTCAAAGGATATGGAATGGTAAAAATGGGCTTGAAATCCATCCGAGGAAGCTCCGAAATAATGGCTAATTCTGGGCATCAAAAATGATGAATAAGAGAAACGACGCAACTTGTGGGCTAAAACGGGTGTCAACAAGGGGTACAACCAGGAGTTTGGTATTGACTTTGAAGAGTCATTTGCCCCTGTAGCCAGATTAGAAGCTGTTAGAATTTTATTAGCTTATGCATGTTCCCTAGGTATAATCCTCCAGCAGATGGATGTAAAATCTGCATTCTTGAATGGGGAAATTAATGAGGTTGTCTATGTTAGACAGCCCCCTGGATTTGAATGTCTAGATTTCCCTAATCATGTTTACAAATTAAATAAAGCTCTCTATGGTCTTAAGCAAGCTCCCAGAGCTTGGTACGACAGGTTGAGCAAGTTCCTCACTGATCAAAATTTCACTAGAGGAGTAGTTGATCAGACCTTGTTTACAAAGGTGAGTCATTCTGAAATTCTTATTGTACAGATTTATGTGGATGATATCATTTTTGGGTCAACTAACCCCAAATTGTGTGAGAAATTTTCTGAAGCAATGACTAATGAGTTTGAAATGAGCTCAATGGGTGAGCTCAAATTGTTTCTCAGACTGCAGGTTACACAAACAAAGGATGGAATGTTTATCACTCAGTCCAAGTACACAAGGAATCTACTCAAGAAATATAAGATGGATAACCTTAAAGAGATAGCTTCTCCAATGGGTACTTCTACAAGCTTGGATGAAGACACTAAAGGTAACCCATTTGACCAGAAATTATACAGAGGTATGATCGGATCCCTTCTCTACTTAACAGCATCTAGGCCTGATATTCAATTCGCTGTAGGATTATGTGCTAGGTTTCAGGCCAGTACTAAGGAAAATTATTTTAAAGCTGTGAAAAGGATTTTTAGATATCTGCTAGGCACCCAGGAGCTAGGATTATGGTATCCTGCTAGGTGTGAGTTAGAGCTTCTAGGCTACACTGATGCTGATTATGCTGGGTGTCGAGTAGATAGAAAAAGCACTAGTGGCTACTGTCAATTCCTTGGTGGCTGTCTAGTATCTTGAGCATCTAAGAAGCAACACACTGTAGCCTTGTCTACAGCTGAAGCTGAATATGTTGCAGTAGGTAATTGTGCCGCTCAAGTACTTTGGATTAAGCACCAACTAGATGATTATCAGATAAAGTTGGAATGTATTCCAATTCTATGTGATAATACTAGTGCCATATGCCTTGCTAAAAATCTTGTTCATCATTCTAGGACTAAGCACATAGAAATAAAACATCACTTTCTAAGAGATGCTGTGAACAAAAAGGAAATTGAACTGGACTTCATTGAAACAGACAAACAAGTTGCTGATATCTTTACTAAGCCACTTGGAAATGAAAAATTTAAATTTTTTAGAAGAGAACTTGGCTTGTGTAAATTTCAGCATAATGAATGAACTCTCTGTTGACTTGAATAAAACTTTTGAGCTGCTTTGAGTAAATTTCTGATTTGGACTTGCTGTTGATAGATTGAATAAACATTGTGCAACAGACTTGTGATAATGCATGACTCTCATATCTTTTATTGCACTCATGATCATCATTGCATACGTATGTCTAGATGCATGATATGTCTATATTTTTGCATGGGTCATACTGCACGATAAGATAGTCTGATTAAGCATGAACTTCAAAAATCATCTGATTTGTCATCTTTTAGAAAATCACATGCATATAGTCAGGGGGAGTCTTGTCAGAATTTCGAGGTGAATTGCTGCGTCTATTCAATTCTTGACTCTGAATGGTTGAGTCTGACAATATGGCAATCTTTGAGTCAGTTCTAATATTAAGCAATAGAAAATAGATTTCTTCTTTCATAAGAACCTTAATTGCTTAAAGACTGACTTAATGGTTTAAAATTTATAATCTTCAGAGTTGAAATACTACAATCAGTAAATAAGGATGCTGAAAATTGATAAAGCTCTCAACCCTTATCTTATTTCATGTCAGACAAAGCTGATTATATCTGAAATCTGAAAACTCATCTGAAATCATGTTAGAGAAGCTAAGTATGTGTATTGTCCTTAAACAAGTCATTCTGAAACAAATAAAGGACAGCTTCGAAAGATATTGAAAAACATTGAAAATCAATTGAGAAATAGCATTGACAGAGCAATGACTGGTAAATCAGATGTGTCGTTCCCTTTATTGTGTCTTCGTGTCGTTTACTGTTGTTCCTCGTGTCGTTTCTTTCTGGTCCCACTCCTTCATCACGTGTCGTGATAGCCGTGGCATCTTCTGTCTTCGTGTTATTTTCACTTCGTGCAGTCTTCTCCGAGTGTTGTCCTAACTTCGAGTCGTTTCTTTGTATTATGTCTTCGTGTTGGTTTTTCGCTTTAGACTTCGTGTCTTTCTCGCTTTGACCACACTCCGTGTTGATTTCAATTTTCGTCTTCGTGTTGTTTTCAACTCGTGTCGGTTACTGTTTCGTCTCCGTGTTGTTTTCATCGTCTTCGTGTCGTTTTTGTTCTATTGCGTGCAGGACATCGCAGCACCTCGTGTTGCTTTCTGTGCCACTTCGTGTCGTTCTCTGTGTAGTGTGTGTTTCTGTCACTACTGCACTTCGTGTCGTTCTTGTTTCACTTCGTGTCGTTTCCGTATTATATCTTCGTGTTGTTCTTCCTAGACCTCGTGTCGTTCGTATGTTGAAACCACACTTCGTGTTGGTTTTTGTTTTGTCTTCGTGTTGTTCTCTGTGTAGTGTGTGTGTCTCTGTCACTTCTGCACCTCGTGTCGTTCTCGTTTCACTTCGTGCTGTCTCTGCGTCTGAGTCTTCTTTGCTATTTCTGTCTTCGTGTTGTTTTTCCTAAAACCTCGTGTCCTTCTTGTTTTGTAACTACACTTCGTGTTAGTTTTGTCTTTCATCTTCGAGTTGGTGTCAGTCTAGTGTCTTCGTTAGTGTCTCAGGCTTTTGGTAAAGTCTGTACAGTCATTTGTTGATAAGTCTTCACATCGTGAAACCTACACAATCAACTCCTTCACATTGCAAGTATGTACATTGCATCTTCATTTGTGAAGTCTACTCATTGCATTTTCATACAGCAAGTATGTACATAGCTTTCACTTATATAAAGTCTATACAGAGTTGTTCTTTAACCTGATCATCCGATACTCTGTCTGATAGGGATTCTCTACTGAGATTGCTGACATGGCTCGTGATCCCAGGAGGACAAGGTGACCAGATGCTGCCACGTGGATGGAAGCATCTCGAATCTGGAGAATTCTTTGGGCGGGAAAACGTGGAAGCCACGCGCCCTTAATCCAGATGCTGCTGTTATAAATATCAGTCTTCATCTTCTATAGAGGTTGATCGAAGTTGGCAAAGTATATACATCCAGTCTGAAACAAGCAGCCACCGAGATCCACTGTGAGAGGAAGAAAAGCAGAGAAGAAGAAAAGCATAGAAGAAGAAGAAGAGAGATGAGTTGAGAGAGTTATCGTGAGAGTTTGTGAATCAATCTCTTGGTCCAGTTACCAGAGCTGATATTGCTCAACCTTGAGCTACAGTCATTTTTGGCTTTCTTCCATTCGATTGTATGTTTCGTTTGCTTTTCAGTCTTTGTTATTTTCTTTTGAAAACTCTTGTTCGATCAAGCTGTTAGTCAGCGGTTTCAAGCTGTGAGGCAACGGGTTGCAGAGGCGTTCCTCTGGTCGGCTAAGCTGTAGTGCCCAGCAGAGCAAGCTGTGATGCTCAGCTGTTGCAGAGGGTGTTCCTCTGGTCGGGATAAGCTGTAAGCCCCAGCTGTTGTTGGCAAGCTGTAAAGCCCAGCGGTTTGAAGCTGTGTATCAGCAGTAATCCACATTCGAGTTGAATGTGGGGTGGACGTAGGTCGGATTGACCGAACCACCTAAAAGCCTTGTGCCTCTTGTGTGTTTCTTTCAGTGCATTGGTTGTGTTCGTCTACTGTTCTTCTAATTCCGCATTTGATTCTAGGCATAATTTTTAAATAGCCAGTTGATCTATTCACCCCCCCCTCTAGATCCACATCCTGTGGTGATAGAGCCTTCCATCTAACTCCATCAAAAAGTGTGGGTCTGGGGATGCCAGATCTCCACTAGTGCGCCCATAGTCGCCCAGTCCATACGAATCTTCTCATAGTGTTTGGCGTGAATAAGGAGCCCCTGCAGATGCCACTTCGAGAGTATGGCCCTCATGTCGATGGAGATGTTGGAAGTTAGCTTTGAAAGCCATGGCAGTTTGGAAAACTTCCTCGGGCCTGGGAAGAGTGGATATGGCTGGAAGAGAAAAGAAAGAAGAAGAAAAGAAGGAAGTAAGAAGAAGGTTCATGTGGAGAAATTTGAAAAGAATCAGCTTACCATATGCGACATGATCGTCCCACTTAGATGACCCTCAAGGTCGGAGAGTCGCCTGATCTCGCTGCTAGGCCTGCTCCTCTTCATAACGCGGGAAGACTCTCCTTCCATCCTGAGATATCTAGATCCCCCTCTCCTTCCTCTCCTGAGCTTCCAAAACCCACCTTGGTGCATTTGAATGAACTAGCCTAAGGGGAGTTCTTATAGGAAGGAAAGATCGCTACAGGACAAAACATGTCACATCAGTGGTCATTGTCAAGATTTTGTCTGGATCTCCTTTGTACTGTGGTGCGATTCTACTATGATTCTGCTACTTTCTGATGTTGCTAACCTTTGCTAGTCTGTGCAGGTTTTACTAACGGACGTCTTGTCCTGTCTCCTGTCCCACCTTTCAATGGTTGGTCCCACCATGTCATGCATCATAGTATATGATACCTACGCTACTAGAACATGTCAAGGACCTTGCGGCCCGAACGAATCTGGGATTTAAGTTCCCCTTCAACAAAAATAGTGATGATCCCGAAGAAATTGGGTTGTACGGATAGGCCGTTAACTTGTGGTAGCATGGGGACGACGGTTCCATTCAGTGAGTTGGTGCGCGGATAAACGGGCCCCAGCCCAGTGTCGGCTCACCGGATCGGTATCCTGACCCGTTCTTAACAAGTTGACAATATTATCCTTGGCTATTTTCTATTCTAGTTGTTTTTAAATTTTTCTTTAAGCCCAGCATGCATTCATATAGGACTTTGATTTATTGCGGAAGATCATTCAAGTGATTCGATTGCGAAAGCTGCTGTGCTTCAATTCTTACAAATATGAGATATTCCACTCCGAATGAAATACTGAATTTCCTTGAAACGGCCCTACGCTGCTCTTCCAAAGGAGACCCTTGTTTGGACAGACTCTCAGATATTTCTTTACTTTTTACCTTGTTTGACCCACCTTGGCTGTAGCACTTTCACATTGGCTGGTAACCGCTCCCAAAGGTGAAACCTGCAGGTTTATGACCCAGGTACTTCCACACCGAGAAGTTGGTGTCCTTTATTTTTCGTGCCTGAGTGCACATTTCACCCTCCTTTATTTGATCTCCGTCCAAGCAACCGTCAAGACTTGAAAGACCTCCTTCAAGGTCGCCTCATTGAAACTTCAGGAAAAATTCCAAACAGTACGTCAAAAGCGCGTCTCATCACACCTTGGCATCAACTTATCAGTCCGCTCCCACTTCATTTCACTCCACTTCGATATCATTCCACTACGTGTCGCTCCCTTGCAAAGCAGACGCCAAGGTGGGACAGCTGTAGACACGCCATTCCTGACGTCTCCTGAGAAAGTCTCATGTTACTATATAACGCCCCGCGACGGCTTACGCGTTTTGAATCACTTGAGTGCTTCCTTTTCTTGAGTCTTCTTCCGCCCTTTTCGGCATCCGGAATCGTCTCGTCACGGCATTCGGACGGCATCACCACTAGTCAGACTTCAGGAGG